>OX387430.1:4024885-5224885 GCA_947563755.1 Lochmaea crataegi
AATTGTTAAAATTTTGAAAAATGGTCGATAATTGTCAAAAACTATCAAAAATGGTCAATAATTTGAAAAATTGTAAAAAATGGTCAAAACTATTAAAAATGGTTAAAAATTGTCAGTTATTGTTAAAAACTGTTGAAAATAGACAATTATTGACAAAAACTGTCAAAAATGGTTAAAAATTGTCAAAAATTGTCATCATTTTGAAAAATGGTAAAAAATTATCAAAAATTTGGAATAATGGTCACTAATTTTGAAAAACAGTCAAAATGGTCAATAATTGCAAGAAATGTCAATAGTTGTTAAAATTTTGAAAATGGTCAATAATTGTCCAAAATTTTGAGAAATGGTCAATAATCGTCAAAAGTTGTCAAAATTTAAAAAATAGTCAATAAATAATACGAACCGTTTCCGAAAATCGATTTAAACACCTAATTTATAAAATCGATTTACCAAAAATCGATTATAAGAAAATATTAATCGATTATTTTTTAACATCCCTAGTAGGGATGTGGGTTTAATGGAAAAGAAATCGATTAAATAAAAATAGATTTTTCTTTATTAAAAATTAATCGATTTGTCAAAAGTCGATTTTAATAAAAAGTAAATCGATTCCTGCGAAAAAATCGAAAAATTTTGTTGGTATTATTTTAAAAAGTACATGCTCTTCATATTCCGATAATAAAGCTAAGAGATTCATTCATTAAAATGTATCAGATTAAAAATCAAATGAAATTATATCAAAATTGTCAAAAATTTTAGATATGGTTAAAAATGGTCAATAATTATCAATTATTGTCAGAAAACTGTTAAAAATGGACAATTTTTGTCAATAATTTATAAACCTTTATAAATTTTGAAAAATGGTCGAAAATTGTCAAAAATTTTGATAAATGGTCAAAAATGGTCAATAATTCGAAAATGGTCGATAATTGTCAAAAACTTGAAGAGAATTTGAAAAATGGTCAAAATTTTTTTTTAAATGTGAAAAATGGTCAAAAACTTTAAATGTTTTTGAAAAATGTAAAAAAATTTTCAAAAATCGTCGAAAACTATCAAAAATGGGCAAAAATTGTGAAAATTGTCAAAAACTGTTAAAAACTGTCAAAAATGGACAATTATTGTTAAAATTGGTCCAAAATTGTTAAAATTTTGAAATATTGTCAAAAATGGTCAATAATTTTCAAAAATTTGGAAAAATGGTCAAATGCTCGACAAGGCCGAGGAGTATTACTTTACGCTCTAGCGCAAAAAAGGAATCTTTTTCGCTCACTTATTTAATAAAACCACGCCCTCCGAATTAACTCTATTGGTGAATATTTAACAATTTATCAGATTAAAAATCAAATGAAATTATATGAAAATTATAAAAAATTTGAAATATGGTCAATAATTGTCAAAAATTGTCAAAAATTGTCAAAATTGTCAAAAATGTCAAGAATTGTCAAAAACTGTCAATAATTGTTAAAATTTGAAAAATGTCGATAATTGTCAAAAACTATCAAAAATGGTCAATAATTTTGAAAAATTGTCAAAAATGATCACAAAATTGTCAAAATATGTCAAAAATGGACAATTATTGTTAAAAATTGCCAAAATTTTGAAAAATAATTGATAATTGTCAAAAAATTGTTAAAGTTTTCGAAATATGGTCAAAATTGGTCAAGAATTTGAAAAATGGTCCAGAATGGTCTAGAATTTGGAAAAATGGTCCATAATTGTCAATAATTATCAAAAATGGTCAATAATTTCGAAAAATGGTCTATAATTTTGAAAAATTGTCAAAAAATGGTCAAAAAGTATCAAAAATGGTTGAAAATTGTCAATTATTTTTAAAAACTGTCACAAATGGACAATTATTGTCAAAATTGGTCAATAATTGTCAAAAGTTGTTAAAATTTTGGAAATGATCGATAATTGTCAAAAACGGTCAATAATTTTGAAAAATGGTCAAAATTTTGAAAAATTGACAAAAATGGCCAATAATTGTCAAAACTATCAAAAATTGTCAAGAATTGTCAAAAACTGCCAAAAATTGTCAATAATTGTAAAATTTGAAAGACGGTCGATAATTGTCAAAAACTATTAAAAATGGTCATGATTTTGAAAAGTTGTCAAAAACTGTCAAGAAATGACAATTATTGTTAAAAATTGTCAAAATTTTGAAAAATAATTGATAATTGTAAAAATTGTTAAAGGCTTTGAATATTTGTCAAAATGGTCAAGAATTTGAAAAAATGGTCCATAATTATCAAAAATGGTCAATAATTTGAAAAATTGTCAAAAATGGTCAAAAACTATCAAAAATGGTTAAAATTGTCAATTATTTTAAAATCTGTCACTAATGGACAATTATTGTCAAAATTGGTCAATAATTGTCAAAATGGTCGATTAATTGTCAAAAACGGTCAATAATTGTGAAAAATGGTCAAAAATTTTGAAAAATTGACAAAAATGCCCAATAATGGTCAAAAACTATCAAAAATGGTCAAAAACTATCAAAAATGGACAATTATTGTTAAAAATTGTCAAAATTTTGAAAAATAGTTGATAATTTTCAAAAATTGTCAAAATTTTTGAAATATGGTCAAAAATGGTCAATAAACGTCATAATGGTCAAACATTTGGAAAAATGGTCCATAATAGTGAACAATTGTCAATAATGATCAAAAATGGTCCATAATAGTGAACAATTGTCAATAATGATCAAAAATGGTCAATAATTTTGAAAAATGGTCCATAATTGTTAATAATTATCAAAAATGGTCAATAATTTTGAAAATTGTCAAAAATGGTCAAATACTATCAAAAATGATTAAAAATTTGTCGATTATTTTTAAAATCTGTCACAAATGGACAATTATTGTCAAAATTGGTCAATAATTGTCAAAATGGTCGATAATTGTCAAAAACGGTCAATAATTTTGAAAAATGGTCAAAAATTTTGAAAAATTGACAAAAATGGCTAATAATGGTCAAAAACTATCAAAAATGGTCAAAAACTGTCAAAAACTGTCAAAAACTGTCAAAAACTGTCAAAAACTGTCAAAAACTGTCAAAAACTGTCAAAAACTGTCAAAAACTGTCAAAAACTGTCAAAAACTGTCAAAAACTGTCAAAAACTGTCAAAAATGGACAATTATTTGTTGAAAATTGTCAACATTTTGAAAAATAGTTGACAATTGTCAAAAATTGTCAAAAATTTTGAAATATGGTCAAAAATGGTCGATAAACGTCATAAATGGTCAAAAATTTGGAAAAATGGTCCATAATTGTGAACAATTGTCAATAATGATAAAAAATGGTCAATCATTTTGAAAAATGGTCTAAAATTTTGAAAAATTGTCAAAAACGGTCAAAAATGGTCAAAAACTATCGATGATGATTAAAAATCATCAATTATTGTTAAAAACTGTTAAAAATGGACAAATATTGTCAAAAATGGTTAAAAATTGTCATCATTTTGAAAAATGGTCAAAAATTATCAAAAATTTGGAAAAATGGTCCCTAATTTTGAAAAACAGTCAAAATGGTCAATAATTGTTAAAATTTTGAAAAATGGTCAAAACTTGTCAAAATTTTGAAAAAAAGTCAATAAATAATACGAGCCGTTTCCGAGAATCGATTTAAACACGTAATTTATAAAATTGATTTACTAAAAATCGATTAATATTACTATAAAAATCGATTATAATAAAATAATAATTGATTTATATAAAAATAGTCCTGCAATGAACTGCACTATGGCTCAGGATTTTTGGGCTATAATAATGTTCAACTATGTTAAAACTATAAGCTGGTCAACGTACTGGGAGAGATTTCCAGGAGGATGCACAAAGGGTCTAAGAGGCCTAGGTGCTACCCTCTCAACAGATCTGAATGAAATATCCGACTTGATTTTACATCAGATCTCACATATGTTATATTTTTATGGGATCATATTTCACGAAACTTATTAGATAAATATCGATTGTAAAATGAATATAATTTAAATTGAATTCCATTTCGATTTGGAAAATGATCACCGATCGAATTTATGGACGCACAAAAGCCCGCATAGAATCGCCGTATTTTTCCTTTGCTAAAAATCGAGGTAAACATAAATTTCAATACACAATTCTCCTAGTGAATTGTTTGAAAAATCGAGGATTTATTTATGTCATTTCATCGCCCATTGTACTTCTGTCAGATGCAATGCCCGAGAAGAATGGCGCAATGGAGGGCAATCGAACTCGGAAAATCTAACCTCGAAATGCTTGTGTGTGGGTGTGTATACCTTCCAGTCAGAAGGATAATGAGGTAATGCCTCTCAAGTAACAAATTGCCTGGTTATTTACCTAAATTTCCTTTGCTCGGCATATGTTCTATTAAACGGAAATTATAAATTTCGTTCCGTAACGGCCGACGAAAAGGTAGAACATGTCGGCTCCCTAAACAAATTTAGGCCAATACAACAAGATTCAAACTTTAAAATTAATCACATTGCAAATTGGTTCACCACCCAAAAAAAATATTTTCCTACGATCACTACCCAAAGTAGGCTTTTGCACACTCAAATCTAACCGCAAAGTTGATGTTTTCCGCGAGCTGTCATAATTTGACATTATTGGCGCTCTTAAGCAGAAAGTAACTTTGGCGCACGCCTAATTTTATTTATAGATAAAAGAGAGCTAGTAGTTATTTTAATATAAACTGTAGAATAAATAAATATTTTAGTTGATTTTCTATTATGTTAAAGCATCCAACAGTATTTTCCGTAATAATTTGATGAGAAATAGGGAAATCTAAAAAATATCTGACATTAATGTAATAAGTGTTGCCTACGTACATACGTACACGAAACTGTAATCTGGAAACTGCTAAGTACAAACAATGGCAATAGGTAGGCAACACAACATACTTGCAAGTAACTTACGGATTATAAGAATCAAGTATGTCTATGTCAAAGAAAGAAAAGTTTTTTGTGATATAGGGAAGTCCAAATTTACTAGATTCTATCTGAATAGACAGGCCTAATAAAACCAACATCGATAGACTGACTCCCTGCCGTGAAAAAGTAAATAGTAGGTAATTGTTAGAATCTCGAAAGTTAGCTAGATTAATGGGGGTGGATTTCGTTTTCATTCTATGGCTCCCGCTGGATAGTATGATTAAAATAATGTACTTATCCCGTGCTTTGGTTAATTATTATAGCTTGTTTTCACTTCGATCACGCGGCGAAGAAAAATTTATTTAGTAACACAAATAAAAGGTGGTTTTTCTCTACTTACAGAATTTTGGTGTTCTTTTTTTTCTCTAAGCTGTACGATATAGTTATTTATGTAACAAGTGTGTAATCGATATGGATTTAAACTCTTCTGGCGGATTTGATAATACTCCTCCAAATATTTTAAACAGTGCACAAAAGGCAACTGAAAATGTATTGCCAGAAAAATCTACATATATTTATGAACAAAAATACAATGCTTTTATGGAACGGTGCAAGAAAAAATATTCGGAAAACATAATTTTGGCGTACCTATTTCTCGGATTTCAAATCTTCGACTCAGTGGTCGATTTATTCTATGCTTAAAAGCACCTTAAAATATAAAAACAACGTTGATATTTCGAAATTCAACAAGTTAATAGCGTTTCTCAAACAAAAAAGTAAAGGTTATAAAACAAAAAAATCAAAAATTTTTGAATGAGAAGATCTAATTAATTTTCTGTTTTCCAGTTTTCAATGTTCGTATGGTGTGTTGCCTAACTAAATCTGTTGTTGTCATCACATGCCACCGAGGTAGTTAGGCAGCACACCATACCTAAAACTTTTATATTTTTCACAATACCTCATATACCTCAAGAAAACCATCAAATAGGTTGTTTTTAAAATACGAAAATGGCAAATGTTCTAAACAGTATGTAGGGATAAATATTTGTCTCAAAAAGGGTTACTTTACACACTTGTTGCATACATAACTATTCTGAGATACAGCGGGTTGCCTCTCTTAATCAGACACCCGGTACGTTCAGCATCACTGTCAGTAAAAACTTCTACTAAATGTCTTAAGATGACGTTAGAAGTGGTTTTTCTAGCAAATTTATATCCATCTTACCCTTTTAATTTATTCCAACTCCAGTGAAATTTCAGAATAAATAGTTGCAAGTTTAACAAAATGCACAAATTGAATTCTCCACGGAACGATCTTGTCCTAGCCGTAATCTCTAGTGTATATTTTAAACATTCAAAAACAATTATCTTTGCTCAACCCTTGAATTCCCGAAAGTTCTTTCAATGACTTATAACTGCAAATTAACTGGCAAATGAAAAGTTTTCTTTGCCGGAAAGTAATTTAAGTAAAATCCAGACATTTCCCTCAAAAACGCCCCCGGTTATTATCTACCATCGAAAAATGTCCTCTTTCCCTTACAAGCAAGTTACAAATGGAAATGTACAATGATTTTAGTCATTTAAATATTTATTTCCATAACGAGAGAAAAAAAATTCTCGAAGAAATTCAGAAGCTAACTGATTATTTTTCGTTTTTCTTTTGAAATGTTTTGCCTTTGAAGTATTTAAAAAAAATCATATTTATTACAATTTATAAGGTATGTTTGAAAACGCCAGTGGAAAAAAATTAATTAAAAGTTACATTAATGTCTGTTCTATCACTTTATGTAGGCCACTTCTATTTATGAGGAAATTCTTGAATTTCTTTGATTAAAAACCATGAATTTATTCATTATATCATTCAAAAAATTACTTTAAAACTTGACTTCTATAAAAACTGAATCAAAAAATAAACCACGCATTTCCTTATTTTATTATTAATCACTTGTCACTGTCATTATGTTTCTACATTATCTATCGAAAAATACGATAGAAAATTTATTTATACGAGGTAGAAGTATCTACTCACTCAGCCTCCTCACCAATTTATCCATCAAATAGCACCAGAAATATTTTGTTGAAAATTCTTCATTTTATTTCCTGTTTAATAATTTTTAAATTTTACCATTAATTCCCCGTTTTCGGTAGTTATTTTTAAATCTGACAACAGTGCTAGATTCTCCAAACATATCATCATCCCCACACAGTTGCCGTTTTTTTGACCAGTCCAATTGCTTAAATAGCGTAAAAAATAGGTGAAATGGCAACACCCTCAGTAGGCTGGCTTCAAGCGGAATACGAGTAATACACGCTGCTGTTGGTTTAATGTTATTTAGAATATGAAGAATTTTTGTTTTTTCTTGATACTTTTAAATTAATATTTGAACAAACTGATTTTATTTTTCAAATTTTACAACATAAATTCACTGATATAATTTATTCAAGAGATCGTTTGAAACATCTCATTGATAAAATTTCATTTTAAATTTTATTTGAAAATTTTTCAACTGATGAGGCTCCTCCGCTAAAAGGAGGAAAACGTATAATTTGGTAGACAAGAAACTACTTTATCTACTATCTATTGAAAAAGATTTAGTCAAATTAATAAAAAAAAGTATGAAAAATTTCAAAAAAAAAGAAAAAATATTAAAAATCCAAAAAAAATAAAAAACAAAAAATTTTTTTGGCAAGAGAAACTCTATAACTCCACGTTGGATCTTGCTGGGCAACAATTAATTTTGTCAATGAAGTAGCTGCGCAAAGGTTAAATTAATTGGCTGAATAGAGTATATTTTTACGAAAACGTTTCATGTCCAGCCTCCTCTCTTAAAAAGTTCACGAGCCGCCACTGATGGGGGACAAATCATGAAAAAAATTATATTGCTATATGTACAACTGTTATTATCTTCAAATATAACCATAGATTCAATTAATTATCAAATAAAATCTATAAATAACAAATAAACTATAAAAATTGATATAAATATAATTTTTGATGCCTAATATGTTTTTTATTGATTTTATTTGATAATTATGGAAAGCTTTTTTTATTTCATAACAAGTTACCTGCTAATGACTTACTACTAAATTTTTTTGAGGCGGATTTAAATTTTTTATAACTAATTTTCAACCTGAAAACAGTGAATCTTTTAATTATTTTGCTTTTAAATTGGTGACAATTTGGTAAATTGAAATGTATTTTCGACATTTCCTTTATAAAAATTTTTTTTTCTACAGTCGCGCGTAAAATGACTAATTACTATATTCAAATGAATTCGTAAAGTCGACAAATGCCGAGGATTGTTACTTTACGCTCTAGCGTAAATATGGTCAAAAAATTGTCAATTATTGTCAAAAACTGTTAAAATGGACAAAATTTTGTCAAAAACTGTCAAAAATGGTCAATAATTGTCAAATATTGTCAAAAACTGCCAAAAATTGTCAATAATTGTTAAAAATTTGAAAAATGGTCGATAATTGTCAAAAACTTTTAAAAAAATTTGAAAAATGGTCAAACATTTTCAAAAATAGTCAATTGTCAAAAATTGTGAAAAATGGTCAATTATTGTCAAAATTGGTCAATACTTGTCAAAAGTTGTTAAAATTTTGAAAAATGGTCGATAATGTCAAAAACTATCAAAAATGGTCAACAATTTTAAAAAGTGGTCAGAAATTTTGAAAAAGTGTTAAAATTTTTGAAAAGTTGTCAAAAATGGCCAATAATTGTCAAAAACTATCAAAAATGGTCAACAATTTTAAAAAGTGCTCAGAAATTTTGAAAAAGTGTTAAAATTTTTGAAAAGTTGTCAAAAATGGCCAATAATTGTCAAAAACTATCAAAAATGGACAATTATTGTTAAAAATTGTCAAAATTTTGAAAAATAGTTGATAATTCTCAAAAATTGTTAAAGTTTTTGAAATATGTTCAAAAATGGTCAGTAATTGTCAAAAATGGTCAAAAATTTGGAAAAATGGTCCATAATTGTCAACAATTGTCAATAATTATCAAAAATGGTCAATAATTTGGAAAAATGGTCTAAAATTATGAAAAATTGTCAGAAATGGTCAGAAACTATCAAAAATGGTTAAAAATTGTCAATTATTCATAAAAACTGTCAAAAATGGACAATTATTGTCAAAATTGGTCAATTATTGTCAAAATTGGTCAATTATTGTCAAAATTGATCAATAATTGTCAAAAATTGTTAAAATTTTGAAAAATGATCGATAATTGTCAAAAACTATCAAAAATGGTCAAAAACTATCAAAAATTGTCAAAAACTGTCAAAAATGGACAATTATTGTTAAAAATTGTCAAAATTTTGAAATATGGTCAAAAATGGTCAATAATTGTCAAAAAAGGTAAAACATTTGGAAAAATGGTCAATAATTGTCAACAATTGTCAATAACTGTAAAAAATGGACAAACATTTTGAAAAATGGTCTAAAATTGTCAAAAATGGTCAAAAACTATCAAAAATGGTTAAAAATTGTCAATTATTATAAAAAACAGTTAAAAATGGACAATTATTGTCAAAAACTGGAGGAGGTATCATATGTTTTTCCTAGAGTGATAGCCATTTCATCCAAAACCAAGATACAATCCTTTTCATGAGTTGAAAATTGCTCCACTCTCAATTCTAAAAATGAAAACACCTCATTTAGAATGCCCGAATCAAACTTCAAGTTCTTGAGTTTTATATGTAAAGTGCTGGTTGATGGGAGAGGGTATCCTTGTTTTAATAGTTCAGTCTATCCACTACTACCACAACTCAATTTTTATTTTAAAGAACTTTTAAAGGTGTTGTTGGTCTACTTAATTAGTTGATTCTCCATTTTTTTTTCTTTTTGAAAGCTTCTATTTGATCTTCGTTTAATATTTGCTTTACTAGTTCACGGTCCGAAGAATTGGGAGTTTTTTCTCTTTTTTTTTATTAGCTTCTTCCGTGTGGCTTTTTTGTATCGATAAGATCTACGTTTTTCTCTTCCATATAACTTCTTATACCTGTTTAATTTAAGCTGAAACTGAACTATTTCACTCATTGGATCAATTTCTGATATTAACGGTGAGGGAGCTATACATAAACTGTCTTCACTCAAACTGCTTTTAGATATCGACAATTGTTGACCTGATTCTACATCCAAAGCTAAATTTGAAGTAGAAGTTTCTGGTAATTCCTCTGGCACAGTCTCATCTAAAGCTAAATTTTCATCTAGAACAAATTATTAAACTATAATTGCAACAAACCATATTCATTATTATGTGGGGGATCTGTTGTAATTACCAACAGATATCTACTTACCCGACAAACGTTTAGATTTCTTTTGGAGAATAAAATTTCCTTGGAACTGGAGATTTCCTTTTAGGTTTTGGTTTCACAAAGGAAAATAGGTATTGTAGGAACAGCATTTAACTTTAAAATTTTCTTGCCATCTACACGAGGTTGCTCCCAAATTTCAGGAGCAAAATGAATCTTAAACAAAATCTTGCATTAAATTTTATCTCAATAATGACTAACAATAATTTTAAATCAGATATAACAATTAAAAGTCGAAAAGCAAAGGCTTCTATCTACTTTGTATACATCAAACGTAAGCAAAGAGATTTTAGCCTCAATATGGCTGCCAAACTGCCAGCCAATCAAAAACGGGTTACTGTCGCCACTGTCTTGTATGTAGCCACTGTAGCTATATTTGGTGTCCAGCGCTATCTAGCGTTAACTTTTTACAACAAATAGGTAGCTGAAGCGTATTTCTTATGCCCAAAATCCATGAACACCAAATCTCCAGATCAACCAAGTGCCTAATTTTATAAGCTTTGACCTTAGTGCCCTCTAGAATGTTGGAATCGGTTTTCCTAAATCTCCTACATCAAAATGTACGGATTCGACTATTTTTTATTTTAATAAGATCTGAAAATATCATTTTCTTTATGAAGTAAACAAAAATTATTCAAAAAAACCTTCAACCATTCCATTCCAATAAAAAGTCCTAAATATTCATAACCTAACAAATAAATCACGAAAACTACTATAAATCCGATCGGAATATTAATAATAAAATAATTATTTCGAGTTTTTATGCAGATGTGAAAATATCCCAAAACAATAACCTACAAAATTTAATAACTCTCTGTAATAAAAAAAAACTCGTTTATAATACCATACTAGTAATAGAAACGCTTTTTATGATTTCATTAAATTTCATAACAACAATAATAATGGATATCACTGACGTATGCAACTTTATTTTAATACGTGCCCCATAACTTTTTTACTACCCCGTCGTGAACTGTCTTCTCCAGCCAAATGTTTTATAGATTCCGAAAATTTATAGCCAGATATCGTGAGCTGTAGCTCCCACTGAATTATTTTTACACATTTCACCGGAAACATTTTAACTACCCCAGTATTCACAAAATTACATAAAAAAGTTTATCTAATCTAATCAGTAACAGAAAAGAGGCCAAGTCGAAGTCGCAAGAAAGATTTTGTTCCAAAAATATCCAACTAAAAAACAGAAAATATTGGAAGTCGGTACCAATATTGATCCACGGAAGATCGTCTTTAGAAGCTGAAACAAGATATTAAGGAGAAGCAGGTGAAGAGGTAGAAGATCAAAAAGGAAATATAATGTGGAAGGTGGACCTAAGATAAACAGAAAGGAAAAATATTCAATGGGAGGAAAATGTGTTGCACCTTTGCTTTTGCGACAACTGGTGAGCCACCAAAGAACTATCGGCAAGAAAGGAACCAGATATGTTGTAGAGGGTACTCAAGCTCATAGTGGGTGTTCTGAAATCCAGCTTGACCAAAACAATAAGGCACATCTGAGAGAATTGGACAAGCCCAAGAAACACACAAATGTAAAAAATAAGTTAAGGAGAAGCAGGTGCAACCTTTAGGTAAATAAGAAGTGGAACATAAATGAAAAGGTATGGAAAATATAATGGAATGTGTGTTTGAGCCACAATAGACTCTTACGAGTCACAGTGGAGGACCTTATAGACCCACTACCACACACCTAGCCTAACCTAATGGAATGTGGAAGCTGGACAGGAGGAAAAATGGTGAAGAACCATGATCTGTAGAATATGAATGAGGTTGTACTGCAGCCTTCACATGCTTACTCTGTTCACGCTTTCTCTAGCTTGTGTGACAATATGGGGGTCAGAACCGAGTCAAGGTCAAAGTATAATAGTAGTGGTAATTGAACCGCGTCTGACTTGGAATAACAATGGAGATTTTAGTAAGGATGGCTGGAGAAACGTTGGGATTATGAATATTATTTTAAGTATTATAAAGTATAGAATTTGAGATCATAAATTTACGTATTGTGTCACTATATATTTGAGAATTATAATCCTAAAACCGGCTTATAATCATTATCTTCACCAACTCTCTTGGAATGGCTTTTGAACGTTGTGCGAGATTATTGTAAATCATCTCCTCCGTCGTATATTAAATCCAATTTAGAACACGTGGTGAACTTAACAAATTTCTACACGTACAAGTATTTTTTTAAACGGTTCTTAGATACCTCTGTGAACATTTATTAATATTTTATCCTGATAAGTATACCGAATTTTTTTACTTGGTTCCATACTTTTATCCCATCCCCGTATACGTAATATATTTTTGTATACTATGAGTTAAACGAATTTTTGCAAGTTTTTGCACGAAATAATTTTTAAGAAACATGTTTATGCATCGTAAAAGAAAAACCAGGCGATGTACGGTAAAAATAAAATGTACTCCTAAAACAACATTACCCTAGATGTAGCAAAAACATAAAAAGACATCACAAGACGATATTGATCTAATAAATATGGAAGGTGTGTATCGCATCTCCATGTTTTGTATCCTCGCTCATAAAAATACGGGGGAAGAACAGCATTTATTGGAAGATTTTGTTTAGTCTGCATGATCTAGTTTTAGTAGTTTGTCAGTAACGAAGTCTTTGGTATTCTTTAATGAACTCATTGGCCTGCCTCATTCTTGGTGCCTCGTTCCACCATTCTTGAGACTACTTTTTTGATATTAATCATCTATATGGATGGTATATTGATGTTAATCATCTATATGGATGGTACATTGATATAAATAATCTATATGGATTAGATTGTTTGATATCAACGAAGAAACATACAAAAAATGATAAAAAAAAAGATTTTTCCATTGATATGAAACCCGTAGTCTTTGGTATTCTTTGATGAACCCTTTGGCCTGCCTCATTCTTGGCGCCTCGTTCCACCATTCTTGAGACTACTTTTTTTAATTATTTGTTTTTTTGCTGCGCTTTCTCTATAACACAGAAAGGTTCTGTGCCAATGGGAGCACATCGTTTCCCTTCTCGGGCTAGTGCGCCTGCCTCTTCATTGCCCTTGTGATCTGAGTTGCCTGGTACCCAGGCTGAGGACAATCTGTTATGACTGTCCTTGGCAATGGTCTCTTCCTCAAACTTTTGCTCTAATAGCTCTCCTGGAATATCGTCACATGTTTGCCTGAGTACAGTGAGACTCTTGGCTATTTTCCTGCACCTACACCCTCCCCAGTTTTCGAGCCATCTGTGTAGCAGGCCATTTCTGCATGAATTGGAGGTTCTTTTTTCCATGCCTTTTTGCCTGTTATGACTGTTTTAAATTTTTCTCGAAGCTATACTTAGATATATTTAAAATAGTCTAGGAAACATGAGGATACTTTGAAGCAAAATTAAGTACTTCACAGATGAATCTAGGTTTGGATTTCGCACAGATAGTGAAAGTTTTGGTGTGAAAGGGGTGAAATGGGGATTATCAGGCATTTTCAGGAGGTCTTCCATATGTATGGAGGAGGCACTTTCATCATTTGGGGCGGTATCCTCCATGAAACGAAATTAGGTTGCTTAAATGTAACAATGATTCACGATCGACATATTCAACAAGGTGTTAATTGGCTGCAAATTGGCGGTGGTGGTGTGGAAACACTGATTATTCTTGCTTTTATACTGTGAAACGGAAAGGCAGACTCCCTTAGAACCTGCAATTGGCATCTCATTAAGTTTCGCCAAACAAACACTATATATTTGGACAGCAAGCAGAGTTTTAGACTTCGGGCATAATTTTTCGGGATTGATTCATTCAAATGATTTCATACTCCCTTCGAAAAATGTCCCCAAACAAGTGTTCGACCACAACAGGCATGACCTACGTTAAACAACATTACATTGACGTCTGGATCACCATATGGTAAGACCAGGACTGTCGAGAGATCCGACGTGCCGTCTTTGTCAGGAAGACGATGAAATAGTAGAGCATATACTTTATGACTTACTTTATCTAATGTCATTCCAAATAAACGAATCTTACAAAGCCGAATTTGTTTGGTGAAATATGAATAGGTGTGAGCAGCAATAGACTCTTGCCTCATACCACCGCAAACCTAACCAAACCTATTTTTGCTACAAAACTTCAGTGTAACCCTTGTACGTTTGTGGACATGTATTATCTTCTTTTATGAAATACATATGTGTCGCTAGATAAACCCCTTTTCAATTTGCATATATTGTATATCTTAAAATAAATATACATTCAGCTGCTAAGATGCTGTATAGGAAAATAAGACATACTGACATAGTACAATGTTTCTTTTATAGAGAAAGCCACGAACAACTAACCTGCTAGAAGATTTAAGCGTGGGTCACACTTATAGTTGCCAGCTGCCGTTGATCATTCTCAACTTTTTAGTAAATGTAACCACTTTGTAGATTTTGCAGTACAATACATTTATGACTAAAATAGCCTTTTGAATTAGATTTAATTAAAACAACCGCGTCTTATTTGGCAGACTTTTGTTCGAAACAAACGATACCTAATCTCATTAGTGAACAAAAGTGCACTCGAGAGCCGAAGAAGTACAACTTATATAAAACTACCAGATGGTAACTTAAATAGGGAACGATATAAATCATGCGAACGTGCAGTATCTGTAGTCTGCTGTTAAATTTTATGTTTAAAGTTGAAACTAAAACCGTTATTATTATTTTATTCGCTTTTCGTGAAAGGTTAGCCAATTTTCCGGGAGAAAATGTTCGACGTTTTCTTGGATTATTATCAGATCCGGATAATATCATCTGATTCAATTTAGTAGGTAACGGCAAGCTATCAGAATTTATTGAAATGATATCATTTTGAAAAGTTAATCAGCAGATAAAGATTTAGTTTACTTGGCAAGATATAATTTCATTTTCCACACATACCTAAGTTTCTCCTTGACTTATACAGTCTCTGACCCATTTTTAACTCTCATAGTTCAATAACTGCCAATTCTATTTTTCTCACAAAGTACACTTCACTGACAGATTATTCAATGTATATTTATTGCAACCAGCGTTTTTTCTACATTAAACCACATCGTACAGAATGTAGTAAATTCAATAACCATCCATTTTACTTTCCAGATCAATCACGAGCACCTGTCATATTACGCCCGATAACCGAAATTTTAACGCTGACCAATTTTTCATAAATGACGTGTTATAAGCATCAGCTTAAAGCTGCACTTTGATTGAATCTTCTTGAATTTATAAATTTCATTCCAATCAAAAATATCACTCAAACATTCTCTTTTGATTGAATCTGAATTCCAGCAAATGTCCATCACTATAACGTTTTATATATATATATATATATATATACATGGTCTCTTGTAACAAAGGTAAGTTAATGAATGGCGGTCGGGGGAAACACATTTCAATTTCTCACCTAGACTGTCCCACATAAACATGTCACACTATAATGATATTCTCCTGACTGACCCTCTTGGGACATTCTCGAATTAATGTCGGTGTTGATTTGAGTTTCAGTTTATTTAGCAGCGCGGTCATAAACTATACAATTTGCTATGTGGGAAACTTGGGAGCTAACCGTAGTATCTAAATTACTTGTCTTTCGCTAGTTTCTACATAGTTATTCCGTAGTTACACAGCTTTAAGTTGCAATTTGACGTGGAAAATTTGAGATTATTCGTCTTGTACTAACGTCAACTTCGAAGTTGATTGACAATTTACGAAAACTTATTCCAAACTGGATACATCTATTGGTATTGGTATATTGATATTAATAATCTATATGGATGGTATATTGATATTAATCATCTATATGGATGGTATATTGATATAAATAATCTATATGGATTAGATTGTTTGATATCAACGAAAAAACATACAAAAAATGATGAAAAAAAGATTTTCCATTGATATGAAACCCGTAGAAGCAATATCCATAAAAATGCAACATGGAAAAGAGAATGGAATGGATCCGTATCGGAATTCACGGTAGACTTCGCTATGTATCTGAATTGTTTGAAAACCTGTCTATTGATTCATTATTTGACTGTGTCACTCTATAACGAGACACGATACACCTTGTATAATAATAATAATAATTTCCCTCGCATTCCGAAATTCAGCAAATTATTAAATCTCGATAACCATTTAACATTTTCAGATAACCGTGCAAGTACATGCTCCAGCACGTTTAGCGACAAATAGAATTCGACACTGTGTTACACGTTAGATAATAATTATTGTAATTTGATTGTTATAATTTGTATGGTAGCAACTGCAAAGTTTAACCGTTGTCATTGTTCGATGACCGACACGTGGCGAACATATTGTAATTTATGGGAGTTGGGCTAGCGACTACGTAATACATAACTCTAACTACGTTTCGGCTTATTGATAAACTGGTATTCCATAATAATGGCCTCATTGGGAGTACCGAGGGTTTATAATTAAGTTTATGGTCAAGTGAGTTATGGATCTGTTCAGATCGTGGACTTCGCTTTAATTCATTTTCACACTGTCAGTGTCTCTGTGTGTATGTTTGCTATCAACAATATTGAATCTGTATTCGTTATTGAGTCATTAAACAACCAAATTATAAGAGAGAAAAATGATCTACATAATTGTTAAGGTGTGATGTTGGGATGTTGTTATGGAAAGGCCTCTTTAATTGGTGGTCTTCCAGGTCACTCGTAGGGTCAACTGAGTTTAATAATACTACCACTTCTTGCACTAGGATAAGTTATGTTTATTACCATATTTAATATTACACATTATAATATAACTGAATAGCCAAAAGGCATCACAGTAACCTGTATCTGTCATTAACCTATTCTTGAGTCCCACTTAATTAAAATAAAATATTTAATGTTCATTGTAAGTGACAAAGGCTCAAAGACAATTAAAATTATCCACGTCTATGACGACGAATGTAATTTTTAAAATTCTCCGCTATCAACCAATTTTGTCTCTTCAAATAAATTTCCAGCTTAACGAAAATCACAAAGATTTATAATTAACAATTTGACATTCTCACTGGCAAACAATTAGTCTCGGTGTTCTGCGAAGTGGAATGTCCTGTCAACAATAAAACTGGTCTGATGTCTTTGTTAATGTTTGCCGGGGTTTACGAGAGGTCGGTACTAAGTCGGAAGCTATTTTCATTAAATACGTATTTGCATACTACACCTTCAATTAAGAGGTTTAATTAAAGACGCTTTATAGTTTTTTTCTTCTTTTATATGTTATTCTTCCTGTACGGACGTCGTCGCTATGCGATCTTTTAATTCACGAGGAAATCTTAGAGTAACAACGAGATTAATTCAATTTAACTAATTGTTGATCCTAGTTCTTGTTTTATTCTTAATAAGTATCAATATTTCTTTCGCCTGCAGCAATATTTATTCGGATAAAGTGTTTGCCACGTTGTTTATTTTCATGATTTCTCGAACCGAAACTTGTCTGATAAAACTTCCCAACTTTTTTTCAGTTTCAAACGACTTCCTTCACGTTACGACTTATAACTTACCACACCGACCGGAAGGATGAGCTATCTATTCGAGACTTACTGGTGCATGTGTCAATATAGGTAGGATATCAAAATTTTCCCCAACATTTATATCAAAACGAGCAGAATTTTCTACAATTTTTATAACAAGCCGAAGTTGCTCGATTGCACTTTAGGGGTCAGTCTATTGTGAGTGATCTAAGACTTATCAGGCGATGGTTACATGATCATGAATAATCTATTTTGGATATTTTTCTGCATTCATGAAAGGATTATCTTTGTACGGTTTTCATAGCAAGTATCTCTTCAAAACACACATTGGTCCACCACCAAGGAGATTATGAATTACGATTCAATTTCACTAGGTCTTCCATGGGTTTCACAACCAACTGGAGTTAAACTCACTCATTCATTTATTCATTTGGGTTGTGCTCAACCGCCCAGGCATTTGAACTGAATCTTTGTACCATTTCCCATGTTATCTACTTACATTTCAGAAGCTTCGTGTCTTCTATAAAGGCCAATAGTTTGACTGTAGGAATTTTCAGGAGTTGTAATGGTTGTAGTAATTCCTCTTCAAAGGGCTTCCTTCTAATTACTTGTAAGTTCTCGCTGAAGCAGAGTATAAAAATAGGTGTTTCATCATCAAGTGCACATTTTCTGCTTATAGGTTCACTAACTTTGCCCATTTTGTGCAGATGTTTTCTCAGGGTGCAGTGTCCAGTCCCCAGGTCGGTAACTGTCTTCAAATGTATCTTACCCAGTTTCAATAGCCTGGTTGAAAGTTCCTTGTCTACTTTGTTCAGTAAACTCCTTGTATGTAGGTGCCCTTGTGTCAACCTCCATTTGAGTAGGTGTTCCCTATCTAGCCAGTTCCCGATTTCCTCTCTTATGCAATCCTTTGTGATTCCACAAAACGGTTCCAGATCTATGAAGTCTCCTTTAGAGCCTTCCTTAGAGCCTTCTTTAGCTAACTGGTCCACCATTACATTACCTGCAATCCTCTCATGTACCGGCACCCAAATTAGAGACACTTTGTTGTCTCTTGCCAGCCTGTAGAGGGATTCTTCGCATTTTTTCACCAGTCTGGACCTAGTTGTTGGAATACTGATAGCTTTAAGCAGAGCCTGGCCATAGGTGATCATTGGCCTTATCACAGTTGTGTAAAGGCAGTGAACCTCAGGTCGAATTCCTTAGTTAAACTTACTTTAGTCCTGCCTAAAAATGATTCCTGCTACAAACCGGAAAAGATCAAAGGCACTGGTAACCTTTTTATATCTCGAGTGGCTTACTGTATTTTTGCTCGTGATTTATACAGCACCCAATCCAGCATCTCTGTCCTCTTCACCAGTTTGTACAAGTGCCTTGCTGGGTGTATATAGTTTTGCGTAAATTTGGTGTTGGCTAAATAGCAACTGTATTTCATGTGTACAGTATATCTTTCACTGTTACCGTCTCATCCAGATTTTGAAGACAAATTTAAACAAAGTATTGTATGAAAACTAATTAAATTAGGTAGGGTTGAAATAATATACCACCCTTCAGCTTCCAGAATAATATACAATCCAAATCTTCCTGTAAAGCAATGCTACGTGTGTTATAAACACAAATATATCTTGTTCACGTCCCTATGAATAGAATTCTAGATCCAAGTGGAAGTTGAATTCCTGATGTTAATTATGCAGATAATAAACTCACCCCATTGTCTTTGAGATACATTTTTAATACACGTATATCTTATAAAAACAGTTTAACGGGCTGGTTTTCTCTTTTATCTAATAAAAAAATATATAACTTTAACCCATCTAATTCCAACGTGGAGAAAACGCGTTTTTATAAGACGCAAAAAAGAACCGAGAAAAATTAGGTACTCCCCCTAGGACGATGGAAGGAAAAGAAGTAGGTCGTAAGATATGCAGTTTAACGTTCTCGGAAAAAGGAAAAGTCATTTGTGTAATGTTCGCAGCTATTAGCCCTAAATCAGGCAGTTTTACAGTCGCGTTTCAAGAAACTTCAACCAACATTCACTTGCCGATGATAACAATTACAACTCACATTATCCCTTTAGGGTAGTCAGCTTTTTTTTGCTTCACTTTTGTTGTCGGGGTTTTTTAGGAAATTGTTATATTTAGACGAGGCGAAAATAAGGGAAAAATAAGTTGTAATACTTTTATGGTGTATGTTAATCTTCAAAAAAAACTGGGTTGTAGAAAAAATATTTTGAGCCTAAAGCATTTTTTTAGATTGTATCATATCTCCGCATTGTTCCCAGTTGAAATTGACGCAATACCACTAGTGAAACAACGCGTTCCATTCTATCAAATATTAGCTAAAACAATATACACAATGCTAACTTCAAACAGACAATGGTATTTACAAATTTCTAATGAGATATGGTATCCGTATTGCTATTATAGTCTCAAACATAATTACATATGCAGCATAGTTGGAAGCGATCAATAAGCAACTGTTGAACACATTCCGATGGGAGATATTGTTACACAAAATAAACAATAATAATTATAATAACCTCATTTTAACGACTACCAGCAAATTAGGTTATCGATAATTCGGTGACTCTGACAAGAAGCGATATCCAATATACGCACGTCAGCTTGGTATTACAGCTGATCTTGTAACTTTAAAGTAAAAAATATATAAAATTCCCCATTTAATTCTGCTTTCCTTGTGAAGTACGTTTGCGTAAGTATTGTTTTTGGATCATCACATTTTATTTCTTCAATAACTTAAATCGATTAGTGGATAAGAGCGTTATGGTGAAACACATTAAATTCTTGGTCCTTCGAGCCGGATTCGAAAAAAATTGGACCGTCCTAAATTCCAGACATATCTACTCTTAAACTTTTACATTTCCTATCCCCTTTTAATTCTGCTTTCCTTGTGAAGTACGGGGAATAAGCACCCCCGAGCATTGTTTTTGGATCATCACAAAATTTTATTTCTCCAATAGCTTAAATCGGTTAGTGGATAAGAGCGTTATGGTGAAACTCATTAAATTTTTGGTCCTTCGAGCCAGATTCGTAAAAATTGAACCGTTCTAAATTCCAGACATTTCTACTCTTAAATTTTTACATTTTCTATCCCCTTTTAATTCTGCTTTCCTTATGAAGTACGGGAAATAAGCACCCCCCGAGCATTGTTTTTGAATCATCACAACATTTTATTTCTTCAATAACTTAAATCGGTTAGTGGATAAGAGCGTTATGGGAAAACACATTAAATTCTTGGTCCTTCGAGCCGGATTCGAAAAAAATTGGACCGTCCTAAATTCCAGACATATCTACTCTTAAACTTTTACATTTCCTATTCCCTTTTAATTCTGCTTTCCTTGTGAAGTACGGGGAATAAGCACCCCCGAGCATTATTTTTGGATCATCACAACATTTTATTTCTCCAATAGCTTAAATCGGTTAGTGGATAAGAGCGTTATGGTGAAACTCATTAAATTTTTGGTCCTTCGAGCCAGATTCGTAAAAATTGAACCGTTCTAAATTCCAGACATTTCTACTCTTAAATTTTTACATTTTCTATCCCCTTTTAATTCTGCTTTCCTTATGAAGTACGGGAAATAAGCACCCCCCGAGCATTGTTTTTGAATCATCACAACATTTTATTTCTTCAATAACTTAAATCGGTTAGTGGATAAGAGCGTTATGGGAAAACACATTAGATTTTTGGTTCTTCGAGCCGGACTCGAAAAAAATTGGACCGTCCTAAATTCCAGACATATCTACTCTTAAACTTTTACATTTCCTATTCCCTTTTAATTCTGCTTTCCTTGTGAAGTACGGGGAATAAGCACCCCCGAGCATTGTTTTTGGATCATCACAACATTTTATTTCTCCAATAGCTTAAATCGGTTAGTGGATAAGAGCGTTATGGTGAAACTCATTAAATTTTTGGTCCTTCGAGCCAGATTCGTAAAAATTGAACCGTTCTAAATTCCAGACATTTCTACTCTTAAATTTTTACATTTTCTATCCCCTTTTAATTCTGCTTTCCTTATGAAGTACGGGAAATAAGCACCCCCCGAGCATTGTTTTTGAATCTTCACAACATTTTATTTCTCCAATAGCTTAAATCGATTAGTGGATAAGAGCTTTATGGTGAAACACATTAGATTTTTGGTTCTTCTAGCCGGATTCGAAAAAAACTGGACCGTCCTAAATTCCAGACATTTCTACTCTTAAATTTTTACATTTTCTATTCCCTTTTAATTCTGCTTTCCTTGTGAAGTACGGGGAATAAGCAACCCCGAGCATTGTTTTTGGATCATCACAACATTTTATTTCTCCAATAGCTTAAATCGGTTAGTGGATAAGAGCGTTATGGTGAAACTCATTAAATTTTTGGTCCTTCGAGCCAGATTCGTGAAAATTGAACCGTTCTAAATTCCAGACATTTCTACTCTTAAATTTTTACATTTTCTATCCCCTTTTAATTCTGCTTTCCTTATGAAGTACGGGAAATAAGCACCCCCCGAGCATTGTTTTTGGATCATCAGAACATTTTATTTCTCCAATAGCTTAAATCGGTTAGTGGATAAGAGCGTTATGGTGAAACTTATTAAATTTTTGGTCCTTCGAGCCAGATTCGTAAAAATTGAACCGTCCTAAATTCCAGACATTTCTACTCTTAAATTTTTACATTTTCTATCCCCTTTTAATTCTGCTTTCCTTGTGAAGTATGGGGAATAAGCACCCCCGATCATTGTTTTTGGATCATCACAACATTTTATTTCTCCAATAGCTTAAATCGGTTAGTGGATAAGAGCGTTATGGTGAAACTCATTAAATTTTTGGTCCTTCGAGCCAGATTCGTAAAAATTGAACCGTTCTAAATTCCAGACATTTCTACTCTTAAACTTTTACATTTCCTATTCCCTTTTAATTCTGCTTTCCTTATGAAGTACGGGAAATAAGCACCCCCCGAGCATTGTTTTTGAATCATCACAACATTTTATTTCTCCAATAGCTTAAATCGATTAGTGGATAAGAGCTTTATGGTGAAACACATTAGATTTTTGGTTCTTCGAGCCGGACTCGAAAAAAACTGGACCGTTCTAAATTCCAGACATTTCTACTCTTAAATTTTCACATTTTCTATCCCCTTTTAATTCTGCTTTCCTTATGTAGTACGGGGAATAAGCACCCCCCGAGCATTGTTTTTGGATCATCACAACATTTTATTTCTCCAATAACTTAAATCGGTTAGTGGATAAGAGCGTTATGGTGAAACACATTAAATTTTTGGTCCTTCGAGCCGGATTCGAAAAAAATTTGACCGTCGTAAATTCCAGACATATCTACTCCTAAGCCTTTTCTAGTCTTAAAAATATCAAATATTTGTCCCTTCGTGTATTAAAGAAGGAAACTTTCGATGAGATTGTACTTATTCTATTTGTAAATCAATTGATTGAAACTTGACCCGTCCAAAACACGATTAAACTGTTCAGTGTTAAACGAGAAAGTTTCGCCCTGTTCAAGTGAAACAAAACCGCCTATCTCGAAATTAAGACGTGTCTCGATTTTATCAGACACGCTATAAATGTGTAACTAACTGTTAGCGCCGACCTAACACTCAATCGATATTTGTAACATTCAAATCGTACCAAGAACGTGAATCTTAGCACAAACGTCTTGTTATTAATGGGTAATTGATAAGGTAAATCTTAAGAAAGGAAACCGTTAATTTATTTCATAGGCGAAGATTCGATACTTCGATAATGTCGACAGGAATTGGTTAAGTATGAGTTGGGAATTTCCCAACAAAAGATCCTGAAGATGCTGAATACTGCTCCAGAGGATGCGTAAGATTCTCCATTGAAGGTTTACGTGCTCTTGAGGTTAGCATTAATAGAATTTGTGCACGAAGAACGTAATTGGAGAAGGCGTTTGGTATTTTGGAACTAGGTTGAGTTGTGAGCTTCGATGTCGGGAACGCGTTCAACAGTGTCAGTAAACGGGCAGTGTTGCTGAGGCTTTGAGTGGGGCATTGGTTGGTTAATCTGGTGGAGAACTACCTGACGGGGCGTGTGATAGTATACTCTAGAGGGAGGAGGTATGAGACGGAGGCTGGAGTAACCCACGGCTCGGTTCTTGGACCGACGCTCTGGAAGTGTGTGTTTGATGAGGTTTGTGGGATAGTATGTGAAGAGGGATGTAAGATTACGGTGTATGTGGACGATGTGGGTCTTGTATGTACGGCAAAGGAAGAGGAGGAGATGGAAAGAAAGGCGGTGAGAATGTGTAGGAAGATTGGAGAGAAGATAGAGCGGTGCGGACTGGAAGTGGTGGAAGATAAGACGGTGGGGTTGCTAGTGAAGGGACGGAGAAGGGAAGTGGGGTGATGGTGAAGGGAAGGAGAATTCGTATGGGGGAGTCTGTGAAATACTTTGGGGTGTGGTTGGATAGACAATTATCCTTCAAAACTCATATGTTGAAGGCGGCAGAGAAGGGAAAAGTGAGGGCAGCATGGCTGGGAGATTGATGTGTAATGTGAAAGGGCCGGGAGAGTGGAAGAGGAGGGTAATTGGTAGGACGGTAGAGCAGAGTATACTGTACGGTGCGGGGGTGTGAGGTGAATATGAGGGCGCCCTCCCGTGGGCGCAGGGAGGGATACTGCTGAGGATGGTGCAGGGGTACAGGACAGTGGGTGGACTGGCAGCAGCGGTGCTGGCAAGGTCCTTCCCATTGGACGTGATGGCTAAAGCCAGGAATAAACGTTGGAGGGGTGCGACCAGAGATGAAGTACAGGAATGGATGCAGGAGGAAATGGAGAGAAGGTAGGAGGGGTATGAGGGATCGCTAAAAGGAGCGATTGGGAATAGGAGAGATTGGATGGACCGGAAATTCGGGGAGGTGAACTACTTCTGGACACAGGTGTTCACTGGACATGGGTCGAGAGTAGGGTAACTCCATAAGATTGGGAAAAGAGAGACTGGAGTGTGCGGGAGGTGTGAAGTGGAGGATGATGTGGGGCATGTGTTTAGATGCTGGAGGAACGAGGAGGTGCTGAAGAAGTTGGAGAGGAAATTAGGGGAGGCGGTGTATTGGGATAACATGGTGGAGATAATTTTGAGGTGGGAGGAGGAATGGATGGAGGTGAGTGGCGTTGTAGAGAGCATGGTTAGGGGGAGAGAAGGACTCGATATAGCATGAGAGGTGGGAGAAGACGCCGGTGTGAGCGGAGAGTGTGCGAGGCCGCCCGTCTCGAAGTATGCTAGGGTAGTGATTCCGAGGCGGGGTAACGATGAGTTTGAGGTGGGTTTGGTTGGTAGGTATCCCCTTGGGGATGACTCCAACACTGTTTGGGTCCTGAACCCATCCGAACATGAGTTTCCCATCTCGACCCGAAAAAAAAAGGTTGAGGTTTGAGGTTGTTAGGAGTTTAGAAGTAGTTTGAAAAGTAGAGGAAGGAAAAATTAGTTGGTCTCTTAGATAGAAGGCTTCCAAAATGTTACTCCTCCATTTCTTTCAGAATTTTAGACCAGAACTTGGTGTGGACACAACCCCTCAAGTGATATCTATTCCTCCAGCTTACGTAGATCCACAAAATTATTTTTGGCGTAGCATCCACTCATCCACGGCATGATAAAAGTATTAAACGCGGCTACAGACGTAGTAGTAATCTTTACAAGCATTCATGATCAACTAGTTCGTACAAGCATGCTTGTGCCGTGTGGTGGTGAAGGGATTTGGAGATCTGACAAGCTTGCAGTTACGTCTGTAGCCACCTTTAGCCATGGAAACTGATAAAAAAACGTTTTCAAACAATTTATCTATTGACATCCTGACCAGTTTCGATAACTCTTCCAAATTTGACGATTATTCTCGTTTGGAACGATGAAATTCATCAAGCTAGAAACGTATCCGCCTTTCACCAAATTTCCGATAATGGTGTAACGCGAAGTTTTATCAGATAAAACTCTCAAAACTCTATACATAGTATAGGAAACGGTCGTGCGATGTATATACGGCAAATATTGTTAAAAATATCATAACATATATATATGTTCGATGTTGTCGCGTACACGATTATGAGATCTACATATATATTCAGAGTAAAAATATTTTCTTTGATGTACTATATGTATTGACAGTGCCGCGGGAGAGATTGGGAATTAAGGAAATGGGGTGAAAATAAGTAAAATGTCTTTAAATTATGTTGGAATAAATTAAAGATCCTTAGGGATTATGTGTATGTAATTCTACACTAAAAAAAAAACAGTTTGTGATCGAGGATTCGATCCTTAATACCCTAATTTATCAAAGTTCGACTACTTCCCTGGTTTCCTTCTGTGTGGATTTAGACCCTCTTAAATTTATTTTTCGTTATCACACTAGTAAATTGGCTGCTTTTGTTGTAGGTCCCTTGAATCCGCTAGAACGTAGTTGATGCTACTATGATTAAAAGTAATGCTTTGTAGTTGACAAATAACATTTTTTTCTTCTTCTTCTTCTTGCCCGTTCGCGTTTCATTCCATTCCTATTTTGGGATTGTAACGACATTGTGGAAAGAGATAGAGTGTGTATGTAGATACGCGACAGAGAAAGAACTATTATTTATTTGAATATTTTTTTCAGCAATGAAAAATGGCAGTAAATCTGGAAGATTCGAATGCCAATTTCGATTTTCCTATTGTGAAATATCGAAAGACACGGTAGCGGGTTCTATTTTTATATAAATCTGGATTGTTAGGGAACTTAAAATAAAAATGAATGGGGTGAAGTACGTGGAAACAATCAGATCGTAAAAGAAAAGGGAATTGGAGTCTATATAGTATTTTCCCTGTATATACCAGGTGATTCATATAAACTAATATTTGCAGGAAAAATAATTACTTGTTTATTTGTAATGTAATAGTTTTTGGACGCTCTTGATCATTACAATCTTTCTAATAACTTGTCATATGCAAAGTTTTAACTTGGATTAGAGCGTTATGGCGAAACACATTAAATTTTTGGTCCTTCGAGCCGGATTTGAGAAATTTTGACTTATATTAAGATCGTTCTAAATTCCAGACGTATCCACTATTACATTTTTTGCATTTTCTAGTTAGCGTCGACTTAAGTATTTAAATAACTCTATAAAAAGAAATTTAGTGAGCTACGATCTGGTGATATAGTGGGCCATTCCACTGTTCGCCCTCCTCTGATCCATTATTCTGGGCAAGTTTCGTATCTGTATAATCCCAGCACTGTACAGTGTGGATCGTCTACTGCCAACGAAATTACATCTTGTTGATTGTATGAGGTGTAGGTCTACCTTGTTTCGTTAAATCCCAAATTTGTCCTTATCCTCTGTATTTATGTTCCATTCTGAAGCCAATATAGTATTTTCCCTGTATATACTAGGTGATTCATATAAACTAATATTTGCAAGGAAAATAATTACTTGTTTATTTGTAATGTAATAGTTTTTGGATGCTCTTGATCGTTACAATCTTTCCAATAACTTGTCATCTGCAAAGTTTTAACTTGAATCTGTTACTGGATTAGAGCGTTATGGCGAAACACATTAAATTTTTGGTCCTTCGAGCCGGATTTGGGAAATTTTGACTTATATTAAGATCGTTCTAAATTCCAGACGTATCCACAATTACATTTTTTACATTCTCTAGTTAGCGTCGACTTAAGTATTTAAATAACTCCATAAAAATAAATTTAGTGAGCTACGATCGGGTGATATAGGGGGCCATTCCACTGTTCGCTCTCCTCTGATCCATTATTCTGGAAAATTGTTGTATCTGTATAATCCCAGCACTGTACAGTGTAGATCGTATACTGCAAACGAAATTACATCTTGTTGATTGTATGAGGTATGAGGTTCGTTAAATCCCAAATTTGTCCTTATCCTCTGTATTTATGTTCTATTCTGCTCACCAAATATTGAGAGATACGTCCTTGATCTGGGTGCATTTCATGAAATAATGTGCATCCTTTTGTTGAGTGCGCATCGTATCGCCGACACCATTGATCATTATTCAGTTAAGTGCATTTTACGATACTTTGATATTTATGACAGCTTTTAACGTCAAATTATGAAACTTTTTCTGTTTAGTCGAGAGGTTAGGATTACTGATAAAAGTTGATAGATGCAATATTTTTTTTCGCATTTTTGTCGGTGACATAAAAGCTAATGATTACTTATGATGTTTCCAATCGAATGGTTACTTATAACTAAAGTTAGAGCATTTGAGATTTCGGAAAATTCTACAAATACCTGCTACGGGCACGTAAGAAAAGAATATAAAACTCCGGAAAACATACTCCGGAAGGTTTTAGAGATGATCAATTTGAAATTGAAATATGAAGTCCATGATTAATGGTGAAATTTTTATTTACTAACTCACTTGCCGAAAAAATTTATTGAAAGTCATGGTTGAACTGAAAAAAATATCTGAAGGAAATGAATGAATTGAAATGTGTTACGTGGAAAAACAATCAGTTATTCCAAGGTTGAAATTGATAATAACTCTTAATTGACAGACTCACATAGTCACACACAGGGTGTCAATTTTAAAACTTACAATGGGCTGTATTTCGTGAACGAGAAGAGATTTTAAAAAAAATTTCAAAATCCTTTCTAGGGTAGAGAAGGGGAACTAAAATAACACGAGAGAGAACCCCCTATGCCCCACCTACAAAAATTTAAATGGCTAACCCCCACTTGTGATACGTCGTTAGATAGCCCGTAAAAAATGCTTTCCAACGGTCTGAGTCATAATTATTCAGGGTGTAACAATAAACCAGAAAAATTCATATGACAACAAAATGAAAAAGGGTTGTCGAACTACGAAAATGTTAATTTACTTAGTAAATGATCAAAATGGTTTCCATTGTTTTGTAATCACAGACCCCACAGAAAAAAATCAGGTGTCGATAAGTCTGGTGATCTAGGTGGCCACTCAATGGGACCTCTCCTTCCAATCCATATATTTGGATAATTATTGTCTAACCATTCTCTAACTGCTACTGAGTAATAGGGAGGCGCTCCGTTTAGCTGGAAGTGCAACAAATTTTCATCTAGAGCTGGGGAGGGGATCGAGCCGAATTATACCAAATCTCACTTGGGGAAGAGGAGGGGTCTTGGCAAATATCACGTAATTTTTTTCTAGGAGAAATCGATGTAAAATTGCGTCAAAGTTAAGTTACATTAAAATAAGAAACGTGTATTTATGATCTAATTTTATCACTGTGATTTTAGATTACGGTTATATTCCCAAATACTAGAATTTGCTAGTCAAAATGAAAGTAATCAAGCAAGTTGTTTTTTTTTAATAAATTCAACGCTTTTACACCCAAAACACAAATTTTGAAAAATATTTAGGGGGGAGGGGGTCGAGAAAAATCTTACCACATCTCACCAAGGAGGGAGGGGAGGTCATAAAATCCTCAATAATGCCTCACGTAATAAATGGACGCCCCCCTTCCCAGGAACTCCGGTGTGTCATACGATACAAGGGGGTTGCCATTTAAATTTTTGTAGGTGGGGGTTGATGGGGGTGCGTTCTCTCTCATGTCACTTTAGTTTCCCCTCTCTACCCCCTAGAAACGGTTTTGAATATTTTTGTTTAAATCTCCTTTCGTTCACGAGGTACAGCCCATTGTAAGTTTTAAAATTGACCCCTTTGTATATTCTTGTTTTTTTTTTCTATATAAAACACATCGAAACAATTTTTATTTCTGAACACGCCCAAAAACAAAACTCTCACCATTTTTCTCGAGAGAGAGATACTTATTATAATATGTAAGTAGATACCCCATAAATTTTAGTAATATGACATTCTCAGCTTTCGGAAAACACCTCAAAGAAAAGTCCTTTATATTCATGAAACTTTTGTGAAAAGTCTGTTCTGAGGTCAAGTTTTTTAGATAGAAATATCGAAATAAATGTCACATCGGGTGGACCAAAGAAAAAAACAGAAGATGCAAAAAGTACTGAATATTTTTGAAGTGAAAACTTCTTTAGGCGCGTTGAGCACTTTTTTTGGGTGAAGAGAAAACATGGATTTTTCGTCATCGTCACGCTTTTATGCAACACAATCAACAATGAGGCGTATATAGTGTTGCATAAATCATCGTTACGCTTATGTACACACATATGTACTTTTTTTTTCTAAAAATTTTTTAAAAGGGATTCATTTATTGGTGTTTTCACTTCTGACGGCAAACCCATTACTGGATTGTATGGTTTTTTTTTCTTTTGTAAAATACCTTTTTTGGTGTGTTATAAGTAAAACATTCTTATAATTCATATTGGTATCTTCCTTCCCAAAAAAAAATCCTGAATTTTCCGGGAATTATTTGAGTATTTCATCCCTATAAAAATTGAACATCCCTGTCGTTTTACTAATGTTCTCGTTAACAGTAAAGTGTAAACTCCATGACACACGCATTAACCCAAATCCCAGTTGTATTTTTACGTAATGCCTATAGCGTTAGAGATAACTGACCGGAACTTTTACATTTATGTAATTGTTGCATTAATCTCCACCCAGATTAAACTGTTTAATACTGATTATCATTAAATTGTCAGACCCATTTTTGTGGTAGAAATTTTTTTGCGACCCCCAAAAGTGAAAAAGTAATTTAACCTGTTTTTTTTTCTGTAACAAAAACTTAATTACGTTTAACTTTTTGTTCTAATGGTGATTGGATAGTGGTTATCAATTAGCCCTAATTCCTTCAAATTGGATCACGTCGGCCCTACTCAAAAAGAAGTTAGTCCTCTATTTCCGTTTTCTCGTTAAATTGGATCGTGTTCGTTATTAATGTGCCGCTATATTTTGAAAATCATTTTATAGATGCCCAACGGCATCTAGTGAAACAACTCTCATTAGTTGTTTTTTTTTTTAGTCGAAATTTTAATTAACCATAAACTTATTTTTGTATTTGTAGTAAAAGTTTTTTTCCAACTTACATGATGATGGATATACTACTACATACAAATCCATAATTTAACTTGTTCCAGGTACTCCAGTAATTTCCATCGTCATATTATTCCGAATAAAGTTTCGCGGTTATATTTCCCAATGCGATAAATTTCGTGCATAAAAGCGTTGTTCAAAACTTTCTAACCCAGGGTCAATTAGCATTAACTCTACTTGAACATACATCAAAACCTAACACTACAAATTCGTTAAAACCATATATAACGGAATTGAGACGCGGCTCGCTCGGTCCGCGAAAATATCCATCGAAGTCTGAAATAAACAAATAATTCACGCATAAATGTTTTTGGCAAACAAAAATCGCTTCCCGAAATGAGAAATAATAACATAGTTGGCCACAATCATACAATATCAAACTATTTCAAGTTTTCTAAAGAAGTGACAATGTATAGTTACAGAACATGATTATAATCTGTAATGAAACAATTAGAAAGTCTTTACTGTTTCAACGCTCGATTTATTCTATCCTTAAAATTCTTAGGATTTAAAAGGATTTTGCGTTACACATACTCTATTCGCAAGACCGTAAATGAAGGCTCTGCTTAATTTATCTGCCCATATGTTTTTCTTTACATCGGGTGTAACTGAAATCTGAACAAGGATATATGCATCTCAATATCTATTTTCTAAGCGAAGATACGAGGAAAATCCATAAAGCGAACAGTTTTACTGAGTCAGCTTTCCCACTCACCCCTACCAGTTATTTTACAAGATAGAGGAAAAAGTACTAGAGCAAACTAACGTAAAATGATTCAATAATTACGAATATATTATTATGTAATAAAAATTTTGTATTATTTGTTTATGTTGTTTGAGTTATGTCAAATATTTTGTTATGATAGTCGTCTTCGTGTTGGGTTCGTTTTATTTGTCTAATAGAATTCTATATTTTTGCCACGGCTTCTCAGAAAGAGATTCGAGTACTTATCTCAAGATCGTGTTTCAAGGATACTACAGATGTCCGTTCGTAGATGGCGTTCCAATCTAATTATTTAATGTATGTTTACTTGTACGTAAGAAATGAAATAGTGATATACTCTGATTCTGATTTAATAAACAATTTAACAAAAATTAATATGAAATTAAACAATGAAATGAATTATTACAAGCAACAGTATAACATAACAATTTGTCATGTTGACAATAATAAAACTGTGAAATACTCTCACCACCAATATTCGCACCACTTCGAATTACGGAACGTAAAATATTCGCTCCGTTTAAACAGCTGATCAATTTTTCTCACAGAAATGTGAGGACGTAACCTAAATCAAATATTAATACCACTTACTTCAGTATCATGCGAATATTAGAAAATTTGATATCAAATTTAACGTAAGTATGCAACTATTAATAATGATAAATACAACCTATAATTGAATGCCTTATTTATACACTCTTAGTTAGTTTTTCTATTATAACCTCAAATTCGTGAAGCAAATAAATTGTTGTAAATAAGAACCGTAACAGTTTTTTTCTTTCAGCTCCTGGCCACAGCATTCATCTCCTCCAAATATTTATCAATTAATCAAATATGATATATATAGCTCGAACAAAATTTACTAGATCGCAAATTCAATATATTAATAAATTGGTTATCTCACCATATCTCAAGGTTGTCCTAACGTGGACAGATATACCACAACTCGCTCGTAGACCTCGTTCTGGCACTTAATACTCTTTCCTTCTGGTTTTTTCTACCAGGAAAGAAATTTACACCAAACCGGATTTATCTGACGCTTCCTGCCTTCCCAGTCAACAACTTCTTTCTGGATTTTTCTACCAGAAAAACTACACGAAAGAAAAATTATCTGACGCACCTCTCGCGTCCACGGTACACAACAACTCCCCAGTTTCCCCTTAACAACCTCCTCATTCTTTTTTTTTAATTTCCACTTTCTTTTCAAAACATCTTACCAACCAATATTTAACATTTCGGGTAAGTACCTAAATTTTTACTTTGACATTTTCTTGACATATTTCTATCAAATATTTATTTACAATATTACTATCTAAAGTTCACGAATTAACTAAATCAGAAAATCATTACCACTGGTTCATAACTTTATAAACTTTAATATTCAAACAGTTTCTCGTATGCGTGTTTGCAATACAGATTTTTTTCTCTAAGCTGTTTCTGAGATACAGCGGGTTACCTTTCTTAATCAGACAGCTTATAACAAGTTCATCGTCGTTCATTTTCTTTAAATCATGTACTTAATTTATAAAATATTAACGAATTCCTTTTACTTATTTTTTGTAGTCAAAACGGCTTCACAACCTCAAAACAATGTTTCAAAGAATAAAATTGTCTCTATTTTATGTTTTCAAACTGTCAGACTTTGCTTTGTATTAGGTGAAAATAAATCTTCTTTTCTTCTCCAATTATTTTAAAGTTTCTGTTGGAAAAACCCCGTCCCAATAATTCGGAATTAAGAAAAGCTTTTCATTAGCGTTTTCTTCAAACTCCAAACACAGGTAGTAACAAATCTTTTTTTTTTTCAAATAGTAAAAACAAAGAAAAAAGTAAAATCTGGGATTTCATCACTCCTTTCCCGACTACAAGCCACCAAAACAAGATTAGGCCAATTAGGAACGTGTTTGGGAGTTGAGGAAAGTAAATCAATCAAGCGAGCGGTTCACTTGTTTTATTAAGGGATTTTTCAAATCCCTTTCTGTAAGCTTCCACTGAAATCATTGATTTAAATAGATTGAAACTAAACAAAGAGGTGAACGTGAAAGGAAAGATATAATTGAAAATTAAATATTATTAAACAATAATTTTTTAATATAGAAACAAATTATTTAATAAAATCATTCAACAAAACCAGGAATATTTAACTGAAATTTTAGGAGGGTACTCTCTACTAGGAAAAAAAAACATTACTCAAAGGGGTACCGTTTTATCAATAATAAATGTAAAAGTAGTGAAAATATTCGAAAATCCAATAATTGACGACTTAGAACGATTTAGGGTAAAAATTTACATATATTAGTGAGTTTTGAGATACTTTGTGATTTCGAACTTAAGATGGAACCCAATAAACTCATCATTCACCGACACCTCGGATATCTTTGATCTCTCATTGCCACTCACTGTATTTTCAGAGCATTTTAATGCCAACTGTTTGCTTCATTATCTAGGTAAAAATATATAAATTTCGTGATGGAATTTCAGTTTTATCTATCATAAAAACCGAATATTTAAATATTTATATGTAATATACGTAACAATACAGATATGAAATAAAATTAAATGTAGCTTGTAGCGGTCGATGCATTTTTTAATATGGTTATTATTAAATTTTATTCGAAACATTATAGTTCACATAAAATAATATCTTGTTTATATTAAAACTTCATATCAAACAAGCTTCGTTAAATATTGATAATTATTTTATAAAACAAAATACGATGAAAAAAATGCTGCATTCGACCCTATTTTACTACTAGCACCTTTTGGCGTTCATTTGAAGACAGCACCTTAAGTTTGACTTCTTCGGTTTGATCTGATTAGGAATTAAACGTTTCGGTGACACCCTGTATACTACTTGTTAGGTACAATAAACCAATTTTCATTAAAAATCCAACCTGTTTGTCTATTTTTTTTTCAACAATTCAATTAATCTAATTGCTTTTAATAATATCCACCCAGTTTCCATTCATCGCGACTATTGTGTTGCTTAAAAAGACAACAATGGAAACTTCCAATAACGAACAATAAATAATTGACATTTCAACCCTCCAACTACCAACCTCTAAAAATAAAAACTTGGCCCTTCCTCTCTTTTGTTACTTTGTCTGTCGGTCAATTAAAAAGGGAACGGAAAGGTTTCATAAATTATTATAAGACTAACGGAAAAACTTATTTAAAATATGAGGGAAATCGAAAACCATCAGTCTTTGTGGAAATATTTTAGCACTTTGAAAGGAAACAGTGAAGGAGGTTATTAGGAAACAACTCGATTTCTATATGTTTTTAGGATGTTGATGGACGGCCAGAGCGAGGCAGATCTTCTACCATATCTCAATTATGAATGCATCAATTTCTGGTACTAGTCTTCGTTAACGATATGTCTATTTTTGTTTGTCCAATTATATTTTGCGTGCAATATTGTTTCAGTATCCTCAAATCTTTTGTTAGATCAATAATATTATCCGTAATCCATTAACAACGATTCTCCTAATCTCATTTGAAATAATTGATAGGTGTTGAAACTCGTGTTTTCTCTTTATCAAGTGAATCACGTAAAGTTCGTTAAATCGATAAAACCATTGGAAAAGCCCTTTCCTGTAGGAACAAAAGAAGCTCAAAGATATTGCCGTGATTTCCGCACAATAATCAAAATTGCCCCTAATCGAGAAAATCTAACAGTCTCGGTCTGTAAATAAAATGTCGGTAGCTGTTTTCTTGTGTTGACCTTTTCGTTAACATTACTGAAATAAAAGGAACGAGACGGGAACCTTAAATATACAACTTGCTTTCGATTAAATAAAAGAAAAATTTGTAAATAAATTGGATATTTATCGATTGATGGAACAAAAGAAGGAAAATGTACCTTTGTCAAGTCTGAACGTGTACAGTACAAGCCAGTCGAGTGTACTGTAAGTCCAGAACCATCAAAAAAGTCGATCATGAGCATGTATAATGTTTGCTGTTTGATCATCTGACAGTCCAAGTTAATGACAGTTGCCATAGTCTAACGCTTGTTTGGAGACATTCTTTGAAGAAGTAAATTATGCCAATAGTCTAAAACCCTTCTTGCTGTCCAGCTATTTCGTTTTTGTTTGACAAAACTTGATGAGATACCAATTTCAGCAATGAAATGAAAATGTCGCTTCTTGCTTGTATAGAAGGTGATTTGGTAGTAGTGGGGAACGGGAGCATTATTAATTTCCCCTGGTATCAAGTCTCGTGTTCGTACTGAACTGGCTTTGTAGCATTAATTTTTGAATGTTAGTAGATATTAAATGACAGTCCAAGATGAGCAGCAAAAGGAGCAAGGTTAATAACCGTAGATGACCTTTAAGATATCAAATGACAGACCAAAATGAACAGCGAAAGGAGCAAGGTTAATGACCGCAGATGAAATCTAAGATATTAAATGACAGACCAAAATGAGCAGCAAAAGGAGCAAGGTTAATGACCGCAGATGACCTCTAAGATATTAAATGACAGACCAAAATGAGCAGCAAAAGGAGCAAGGTTAATGGCCGCCTCTAAGATATCAAATGACAGACCTAAATGAGCAAGGGTAACGACCGCAGTTGACCTTTATGTAATAGGAGGTAATATATACAGAGCAGAATCCCCTCCTATTATATCAAGGTCTACTGCGGTCATTCGTACTTTACATCTTAGGTCTGTCATTATATAGAGTGCGAAAGTAGGTCAGACATCAGGTGCTGCTCATTTTGGTCTGTCATTTAATATCTTAGAGGTCATCTGCGGTCATTAACCTTGATCTTTTTGATGCTCATTTTGGTCTGTCATTTAATATCTTAGAGGTCATCTGCGGTCATTAACCTTGCCCATTTTGCTGCTTATTTTGGTCTGTCGTTTAATATCTTAGAGGTCATCTGCGTTCATTAACCTTGCTCCTTTTGCTGCACATTTTGGTCTGTCATTTAATATCTTAGAGGTCATCTGCGTTCATTAACCTTGCTCCTTTTGCTGCCCATTTTGGACTGTCATTTAATATCTTAGAGGTCATCTGCGTTCATTAACCTTGCTCCTTTTGCTGCCCATTTTGGACTGTCATTTAATATCTTAGAGGTCATCTGCGGTCATTAACCTTGCCCATTTTGCTGCTCATTTTGGTCTGTCATTTAATATCTTAGAGGTCATTTGCGGTCATTAACCTTGCCCATTTTGCTGCTCATTTTGGTCTGTCATTTAATATCTTAGAGGTCATTTGCGGTCATTAACCTTGCCCATTTTGTTGCTCATTTTGGTCTGTCATTTAATATCTTAGAGGTAATCTGCGGTCATTAACCTTTCTCCTTTTGCTGCTCATTTTGATCAGTCATTTAATATCTTAGAGGTCAACTGCGGTCATTAACCTTGATCTTTTTGCTGCTCATTTTGATCTGTCATTTAATATCTTAGAGGTTATCCGCGGTAATTAACTTTGCTCCTTTTGCTGCTCATTTTGGTCTGTCATTTAATATCTTAGAGGTCATCTGCGGTCATTAATCTTGATCTTTTTGCTGCTCATTTTGGTCTGTCGTTTAATATCTTAGAGGTCATCTGCGTTCATTAACCTTACTCCTTTTGCTGCTCATTTTGATCTGTCATTTAATATCTTAGAGGTCATATGCGGTCATTAACCTTGCCCATTTTGCTGCTCATTTTGGTCTGTCATTTAATATCTTAGAGGTCATCTGCGGTAATTAACTTTGCTCCTTTTGCTGGTCATTTTAGTTTGTCATTTAATATCTTAGAGGTCATCTGCGGTTATTAACCTTGCCCATTTTGCTGCTCATTTTGATCTGTCATTTAATATCTTAGAGGTCATCTGCGGTCATTAACCTTACTCCTTTTGCTGCTCATTTTGATCTGTCATTTAATATCTTAGAGGTCATATGCGGTCATTAACCTTGCCCATTTTGCTGCTCATTTTGGTCTGTCATTTAATATCTTAGAGGTCATCTGCGGTAATTAACTTTGCTCCTTTTGCTGGTCATTTTAGTTTGTCATTTAATATCTTAGAGGTCATCTGCGGTTATTAACCTTGCCCATTTTGCTGCTCATTTTGGTCTGTCATTTAATATCTTAGAGGTCATCTGCGGTCATTAACCTTGATCTTTTTGCTGCTCATTTTGATCTGTCATTTATTATCTTAGAGGTCATCTGTGTTCATTAACCTTGCTCCTTTTGCTGCCCATTTTGGACTGTCATTTAATATCTTAGAGGTCATCTGCGTTCATTAACCTTGCCCATTTTGCTGCTCATTTTGGTATGTCATTTAATATCTTAGAGGTCATCTGCGGTCATTAACCTTGCCCATTTTGCTGCTCATTTTGGTCTGTCATTTAATATGCTAGAGGTCATCTGCGGTAATTAACTTTGCTCCTTTTGCTGCACATTTTGGTCTGTCATTTAATATCTTAGAGGTCATCTGCGGTCATTAACCTTGATCTTTCTGCTGCTCATTTTGATCTGTCATATAATATATTAGAGGTCATCTGCGGTCAATAACCTTGCTCCTTTTGGTCTTTCATTTAATATCTACTAATGTCAATCATTTTTATTTTCGCAAAATAAACATGTACTTTTCTACCTTCAACTATTCAGTATTAATTTAGCTACTTCAAAACTTTTCAATTAAAAAGTGAATTGAATTAAAACCGCATAATATCGTTAAGTTTTGAAATGAAATGTCATAATTTAAATTCCATATTTCATTAAAAGTCCATTAGGTCCACTTGAATATTTAGTATTATTTAAATTCTTTATAATAATTTGAAATGAAAGTCGTCGCTTTTTCATTGTACAGGGTAACCATATTAATACAGTCGCGGCACGGTCCGATCCGCTTAGTAGACGCTTACCTTTAATTCGCCCAATAACCAGAAATTTTTATTAAATCGCTCGTATAAAAAAATTCCAGAAACCAATTCGAAAAAATTCGTTCGGTCCATTAAAAACCGACGTACGTAGTAGGGTCTTTAATATTTCGTTAAAAGCAGCAGCCATTTTTTTTATTTTATTTTTCTTGTCCACGTATGTGGATTTTGCGGAACAATTTACGATTATTGGAAACCAAAGTTTGCCGTAATAAATCGGAATCGGGGGCCCCTTGATACAGTTTCAGTTTGGAATCGTAAACACAACAGAATGTGAATGTATGCCGAGGCACGTGCTCTTCACATCCCACCAGCTTCAGATATACTCGAAGATATATTTTTATTTAAACGTAACAAAAAAAGACATAATACAATGTGGTTGTGTATACACAACCGATCAAGAGGTAAATTTAAAGCATTAGATTTTCGCTATAGAATAAGACAAGTTCATATAGCAAGCTAGGTAGAAATTTAATACTAATAGACAAACAAACAAGAAATAGTAGCAGAGAGGCGCAATTTTCTTCAGGAGAATAAAAAAATGAGGAGTCAAGGAGGCAATGATTAGACTTGGACAAAGTTTCCACTGTTAGCTGAGCATTCCTTCTCAATATATAAGAATCCCCCTGTATTATTTTAGTAAAAATATTTCTGTATCAGGTACACGTTGACTGATGACAGTAGCCACCCTCATCATACATCGTCGGAGGAAAGAATGAAAACAGTTCAGACCAGGATTTTTTCGCTCGATGTTATTTTCTTTTGGATCTAATGTGATTCCTCAAATAATATAGGAGATATTATTACTTTTTATACAGCTTCTAAAATATATATTTCAGTTATTTATTTTCCATATAAATATATTTATTTTGCTCCGATGTTTACAGCGAAAACTCGTTTAAAATATTTGTTGTTTTTTTTTTCTCGCAAATCTGGGTTCCGTCAATAAGAACGTGATTATGATGAATGACGGCGTTTGCTTTCGTACAACGAAACAAACATAATTTTCTTGTTTGTGCTCGGCTTAGATTAAATTTGATCGATAAGACATTAGGTAATATTAGATTTACTAGGATTCTACTGGTTCACAAGCATGATGTTGTCGAGATAAAGCTGGCAGATATTTATATTAAAATGTATCACCTAGGAAGTTTAAGGATATATAAAGCGAGTTTTTGGACGGTAAATAATATAGATCCCATTCCTAGTAAACTATAGTACGATAATAACGTTATTTGATAAACTATTTCTTTACTCACAATCATTTGTATCAAAGATAAAGTCTACAGTGTATAGAACTTTTATCTACTTAAAATTATTGAGGTCCAGATCATGCGATAAAAATAATTTTTAAATAATTAGGGAAAATGTACTTTTTATCTCGTTGTTATTTACATGTGGCAACGCTGTAAAAGATGTTAGGACGCGCGCAAAATTTGAACTTGAAATGCGGTAAGTGAATCAAAATATCCAAGAATGGTGGCACGAAAATATTTTTTTGAGAAAATTGGAGCTGCTCTACCTCTATCTCTTTTGAATGGCGATTAGTTGGATTGTTTTATAACCTAACTTTTGTAATTTTAAGAAACATTTACGGTTTTTGGTTGATTTGAAGCGGGCTTTCAAGTTTTTTGATATCGACGTTATGTGAATAAAAATATCCAAGAATGATAGCATAAAAATATTCTTTTGAACAAATTGGAACTGATGTACCTCTATCTCTTTTGAATGACGATTAGTTGGATTGTTTTATAACCTAACTTTTGTAATTTTATAAAACATCTGTGGTTTTTGGTTGATTTGAAGCGGGCTTTTAAGTTTTTTGATATCGACGTTATGTGAATAAAAATATCCAAGAATTGTAGCATAAAAATATTATTTTGAGCAAATTGTAGTTGCTCTACCTCCATCTCTTTTGAATGGCGATTAGTTGGATTGTTTTATAACCTAACTTTTGTAATTTTAAGAAACATCTGAGGTTTTCGGTTGATTCGAAGCGGGCTTACAATTTTTTTTATATCGTGGTTATGTGAATCAAAATATCCAAGAATGGTAGCATTAAAATATTCTTTTGAGCAAATTGGAGCTGATGTACCTCTATCATTTTCGAATGGCGATTAGTTGGAATGTTTTATAACCTAACTTTGGTAATTTTATGAAACATCTGTGGTTTTTCTATCTCTTTTGAATGGCGATTAGTTGGATTGTTTTATAACCTACCTTTTGTAATTTTAAGAAACATTATTGGTTTTTGGTTGATTTGAAGCGGGCTTTTAATTTTTTTAATATCGACATTATGTGAATCAAAATATCCAAGAATGGTAGCATTAAAATATTCTTTTGAACAAATCGAAGCTGATGTACCTCTATCTCATTTGAATGGTGATTAGTTGGATTGTTTTATAACCTTACTTTTGTAATTTTAAGAAACATTTGCGGTTTTTGGTTGATTTGAAGCGGGCTTTTAAGTTTTTTTTTATATCAACGTTATTTGAATAAAAATATCAAAGAATTGTAGCATAAAAATATTATTTTAAGCAAATTGGTGCTGCTGTACCTCTGTCTTTTTTGAATGGCGATTAGTTGTATTGTTTTATAACCTAACTTTTGTCATTTTAAGAAACATCTTCGGTTTTTGGTTGATTTGGAGCGGGCTTTTAAGTTTTTTATATCGACGTTATGTGAATCGAAATATCCAAGAATGGTAGCATTAAAATATTCTTTTGAGCAAATTGGAGCTGCTCTACCTCTATATCTTTTGAATGACGATTAGTTGGATTGTTCTATAACCTAACTTTTGTAATTTTAAGAAACATTTACGGTTTTTGGTTGATTCGAAGCGGGCTTTTAATTTTTTTGATATCGACGTTATGTGAATCAAAATATCCAAGAACGGTAGCATTAAAATATTCTTTTGAACACATTGGAGCTGATGTACCTCTATCTCTTTTGAATGACGATTAGTTGGATTGTTTTATAACCTAACTTTTGTAATTTTATAAAACATCTGTGGTTTTTGGTTGATTTGGAGCGGGCTTCTAAGTTTTTTGATATCGACGTTATGTGAATAAAAATATCCAAGAATGATAGCATAAAAATATTCTTTTGAACAAATTGGAGCTGATGTACCTCTATCTCTTTTGGATGACGATTAGTTGGATTGTTTTTAACCTAACTTTTGTAATTTTATAAAACATCTATGGTTTTTGGTTGATTTGAAGCGGGCTTTTAATTTTTTTAATATCGACATTATGTGAATCAAAATATCCAAGAATGGTAGCATTAAAATATTCTTTTGAACAAATCGGAGCTGATGTACCTCTATCTCATTTGAATGGTGATTAGTTGGATTGTTTTATAACCTAACTTTTGTAATTTTAAGAAACATTTGCGGTTTTTGGTTGATTTGAAGCAGGCTTTTAAGTTTTTTTTATATCAACGTTAATTGAATAAAAATATCCAAGAATTGTAGCATAAAAATATTATTTTAAGCAAATTGGTGCTGCTGTACCTCTGTCTTTTTTGAATGGCGATTAGTTGTATTGTTTTATAACCTAACTTTTGTCATTTTAAGAAACATCTTCGGTTTTTGGTTGATTTGGAGCGGGCTTTTAAGTTTTTTATATCGACGTTATGTGAATCGAAATATCCAAGAACGGTAGCATTAAAATATTCTTTTGAACAAATTGGAGCTGATGTACCTCTATCTCTTTTGAATGACGATTAGTTGGATTGTTTTATAACCTAAGTTTTGTAATTTTATAAAACATCTGTGGTTTTTGGTTGATTTGAAGCGGGCTTCTAAGTTTTTTGATATCGACGTTATGTGAATAAAAATATCCAAGAATGATAGCATAAAAATATTCTTTTGAACAAATTGGAGCTGATGTACCTCTATCTCTTTTGAATGACGATTAGTTGGATTGTTTTATAACCTAACTTTTGTAATTTTATAAAACATTTGCGGTTTTTGGTTGATTTGGAGCGGGCTTTTAAGTTTTTTTATATCGACGTTATGTGAATCGAAATATCCAAGAATGGTAGCATTAAAATATTCTTTTGAGCAAATTGGAGCTGATCTACCTCTTTCTCTTTTGAATGACGATTAGTTGGATTGTTCTATAACCTAACTTTTGTAATTTTAAGAAACATTTACGGTTTTTGGTTGATTCGAAGCGGGCTTTTAATTTTTTTGATATCGACGTTATGTGAATCAAAATATCCAAGAATGAAAGCATAAAAATATTCTTTTGAGCAAATTGGAGCTGCTCTACCTCTGTCTCTTTTGAATTATGATTAGTTGTATTGTTTTATAACCTAACTTTTGTCATTTTAAGAAACATCTTCGGTTTTTGGTTGATTTGGAGCGGGCTTTTAAGTTTTTTTATATCGACGTTATGTGAATCGAAATATCCAAGAATGGTAGCATTAAAATATTCTTTTGAGCAAATTGGAGCTGCTCTACCTCTATCTCTTTTGAATGACGATTAGTTGGATTGTTCTATAACCTAACTTTTGTAATTTTAAGAAACATTTGCGGTTTTGGGTTGATTTGAAGCGAACTTTCAAGTTTTTAGATATCGACGTTATGTGAATCAAAATATCCAAGAATGGTAGCATAAAAATATTCTTTTGAACAAATTGGAGCTGATGTACCTCTATCTCTTTTAGATGACGATTATTTGGATTGTTTTTAACCTAACTTTTGTAATTTTATAAAACATCTATGGTTTTTGGTTGATTTGAAGCGGGCTTTTAAGTTTTTTGATATCGACGTTATTTGAATCAAAATATCCAAGAACGGTAGCATTAAAATATTCTTTTGAACAAATTGGAGCTGATGTACCTCTATCTCTTTTGAATGACGATTAGTTGGATTGTTTTATAACCTAACTTTTGTAATTTTATAAAACATTTGCGGTTTTTGGTTGATTTGGAGCGGGCTTTTAAGTTTTTTTATATCGACGTTATGTGAATCGAAATATCCAAGAATGGTAGCATTAAAATATTCTTTTGAGCAAATTGGAGCTGATCTACCTCTTTCTCTTTTGAATGACGATTAGTTGGATTGTTCTATAACCTAACTTTTGTAATTTTAAGAAACATTTACGGTTTTTGGTTGATTCGAAGCGGGCTTTTAATTTTTTTGATATCGACGTTATGTGAATCAAAATATCCAAGAATGAAAGCATAAAAATATTCTTTTGAGCAAATTGGAGCTGCTCTACCTCTGTCTCTTTTGAATTATGATTAGTTGTATTGTTTTATAACCTAACTTTTGTCATTTTAAGAAACATCTTCGGTTTTTGGTTGATTTGGAGCGGGCTTTTAAGTTTTTTTATATCGACGTTATGTGAATCGAAATATCCAAGAATGGTAGCATTAAAATATTCTTTTGAGCAAATTGGAGCTGCTCTACCTCTATCTCTTTTGAATGACGATTAGTTGGATTGTTCTATAACCTAACTTTTGTAATTTTAAGAAACATTTGCGGTTTTGGGTTGATTTGAAGCGAACTTTCAAGTTTTTAGATATCGACGTTATGTGAATCAAAATATCCAAGAATGGTAGCATAAAAATATTCTTTTGAACAAATTGGAGCTGATGTACCTCTATCTCTTTTAGATGACGATTATTTGGATTGTTTTTAACCTAACTTTTGTAATTTTATAAAACATCTATGGTTTTTGGTTGATTTGAAGCGGGCTTTTAAGTTTTTTGATATCGACGTTATTTGAATCAAAATATCCAAGAACGGTAGCATTAAAATATTCTTTTGAACAAATTGGAGCTGATGTACCTCTATCTCTTTTGAATGACGATTAGTTGGATTGTTTTATAACCTAACTTTTGTAATTTTATAAAACATCTGTGGTTTTTGGTTGATTTGAAGCGGGCTTCTAAGTTTTTTGATATCGACATTATGTGAATAAAAATATCCAAGAATGATAGCATAAAAATATTCTTTTGAACAAATTGGAGCTGATGTACCTCTATCTCTTTTGGATGACGATTAGTTGGATTGTTTTATAACCTAACTTTTGTAATTTTATAAAACATCTGTGGTTTTTGGTTGATTTGAAGCGGGCTTTTAAGTTTTTTGATATCGACGTTATGTGAATAAAAATATCCAAGAATGGTAGCATTAAAATATTCTTTTGAGCAAATTGGAGCTGATGTACCTCTATCATTTTCGAATGGCGATTAGTTGGAATGTTTTATAACCTAACTTTGGTAATTTTATGAAACATCTGTGGTTTTTGGTTGATTTGAAGCGGACATTTAATTTTTTTGACATCGACGTTATGTGAATCAAAATATCCAAGAATTGTAGCATAAAAATATTCTTCTGAGCAAATTGGAGCTGCTCTACCTCTATCTCTTTTGAATGGCGATTAGTTGGATTGTTTTATAACCTAACTTTTGTAATTTTAAGAAACATTTACGGTTTTTGGTTGATTTGAAGCGGGCTTTCAAGTTTTTTGATATCGACATTATGTGAATCAAAATATCCAAGAATGGTAGCATTAAATATTCTGTTGAGCAAATTGGAGCTGATCTACCTCTTTCTCTTTTGAATGACGATTAGTTGGATTGTTTTATAACCTAACTTTTGTAATTTTAAGAAACATTTACGGTTTTTGGTTGATTTGAAGCGGGCTTTCAAGTTTTTTGATATCGACATTATGTGAATCAAAATATCCAAGAATGGTAGCATTAAAATATTCTTTTGAACAAATTGGAGCTGATGTACCTCTATCTCTTTTGAATGGCGATAAGTTGGATTGTTTTATAACCTAACTTTTGTAATTTTAAGAAACATTATTGGTTTTGGGTTGATTTGAAGCGGGCTTTTAAGTTTTTTGATATCGACGTTATGTGAATCAAAATATCCAAGAATGGTAGCATTAAAATATTCTTTTGAACAAATTGGAGCTGATGTACCTCTATCTCTTTTAAATGGCGATAAGTTGGATTGTTTTATAACCTAACTTTTGTAATTTTGAGAAACATTTGCGGTGTTTGGTTGATTTGAAGCGGGCTCACAATTTTTATGATATCGACGTTATGTCCATATAAAAAGCAGTACTACTCTCTGTCATTTATGATATATTTATTCTTCTTCTTCTACTTAATTACCATGGCCTTTTGATGTGGGTTATTGGAGAGTGTCATTTATACCTCTGGGTCCCTTCATGATTGTTATCAGTTTTCTGTACAGTGCTTCGTTTTGTCGTTGCAATCCAGGATAATGTGATTGAGATCCCCATACTCACCACATTAACAATTCTGATTGTCTTTTATCCCGATTTTGTGTAAGTATGCTGGTGTGATGCAATATCCTGTACTCATTCTACACATTAGTGTAACATGTCTTTTAGTGGTAAATTTTACATCGTGAAACCATGATTTCTCAGTTTCATTTATTATTTTTAAGACTTTAGTATGATGTAGTTGATTTCTCATGCCTGGATTTATGTCTTTACCTTCTGCTGCGGCTCTATCTGCTCTTTCGTTTCCTGTTGTTCCAGAGTGGCTTGGTACCCATATTAGTCTTATTCCTTGGCTCTTAATAAACCTTTTATAGTTTCTAGTATGGTTTGTGAACTCTTTAAGGAGATGCCTGGCTTCGTTATTGCTTGTAGTAGTCCTCCCTTATTTCGCTTCAATAAATTTTGTATGAAGATTATGATATCTGCTGTTATATTTGTTCTGATCAGATGTTTTGGAATGAGTACATTGTCATATGCTGCCGATATATCTATGAATGTCACTACTGTTTTGTGATTTCTTATTAAGTTTCTATACATTTCCGTAGCTAACCATGTAGTACACTCCATTACTCCTGTTTCTTTGCTAAATCCATTCTGCAGTATGTGAAATTGTTTATTTTTCTCTAGTGTATAATCTAGTCTTGTTTTCACCTCGTTTTTTATGTGGCCTGTAGCTTTCATTTGTTTCTTGACTTGAAGTTGAGATTTACATCCCCCCTGACATAAATAACGAAGGCTCCTGTTATATAAGCTTCATGTATTAAAAATTTCAATATCCTAAAGTAATTATTATTGAAGAGCTATTTCCGTGTGAGCAAATTACACTCAATTTGCCGTTATCGAAATATTCCACCGATTAATTGATTAAACAAATATTTTTCATCAGAAACCCCTATGCATTTCATTTAAACCCCCATCATCATTCTTAAAACCTCACGTTCGTTTTTAATTTAAATCGTTAAAATATATTCTCTCTAAATAAAACCCACGAGGCCGACAGGTAGCGAGAATCAATTACGATATTTACGATAAACAATTATATAACATTCAATAGTAAAGATAAACATGAACTTGACCAACAATATAAAAACCATAATCATTCTTTATTCATAGTTATCCCAGTGCATGAAGTAGTAGTTTTATTAGAGTCAGATGATCCTCCGAGTGTCCTGGAGGAGCAGATCCCAGGTGCCAGACTAGGTATACTAAAATTTATAGTTAAAAATGTTATCAGCTCTCGGACTATAGTAATTTCGGATTAAGATATATCCGGGTGAATAATCCCTTATAAAGTTAAGTTACCTTAATGATATTGTTGAAATGTAAATGAGACTTTCCGTCTTGGTAGGCCCAAAAAACAAAATTTGTCACTGGAACGAGCGCTTGACGGAACGGTGGAATTATTCAGGGAGCCCCTTAATCAAGGCCTTACTAACGACCACAGCATTATTAGGGTTTGTTTATTGAAGAGATGAGTCGTCAGTTGTTGAACTACTAATCTCCGAGAACATAAGACGCTTTTGACGTACTCGTATGTTGTTTACCGCAAATTCGACGAAAATCTTCTAATTTGCACGTTAATCGGCGGTGACTTTGACAACAGATATGCAATTAAGTTATGTTTGTTCGACTTGTTTTTGTCTTCTATAAGTATTTAGATTTGAACGTTGTTTGTCTCGTTTGCAGAAATATCTCTTTAGCTAAACTCATTCCCGCAGATAACATTCTTTATCATGGAATCCACATTCGGATGGCAGAGTTGCCAGTCCTTCTATCGCATGTTCTGCTACTTTTCAAGGTCGTTTCTTCTTCCATACCACAGAATCTACATTATTCTTCCTTCACTATTTTGAGCTTCTTCAGGTCACCCAGTATTTTTGATTGTCTAGTGTTGTTTATTCCAAAGCAATTAGGGACCTGCAAAGGGAGGTCTAGCCATATTCTATAAAAACAGTTACAGCCCAAGACTCCTAGATACTTCTCCTTGGTGGCATATACAGATACATTCAAACACAAACGGAACATAGGGATTTTAAGCATTGTATCAAAACTGCTTTTGAACTAGTCGACCAACATCCAGCTTCAACAGATTAAAAACACGATTATTACAATCGTTTATTTGGACACCTATAACATATCGTACAATTCCCACCACTCCGTATTCTCAACTGTGGGCGGTCCTTAATTAGCGTCAGACAGTCAGTAAACAGCAGTCGATAACTTTGTTTCAATTTAAAGAATCCTTTTTTGTTTTATTTACGAATTTATTTTTATTTTGAAAGCCGTTATTGCCAAAAGAAATCAAAACATATTATCTTAACTCGAAACATTAATTGTTAAAGAGAATTTAACAATTAATTTTCGATTTTAACAACATAAAACGTAAGGATATTGTTTCAATATGTAGCGACGTTTACTACCCCCATCAAATAATTATTCAATACTAAATCGCAGTTCGCACTTAGCACACACCTCGCACATAACAAATTTTGGAAGGAGAAGGGGCGGGCTTTTTTACAGTGATTCTGAATCCAGCTGTCCGGATCAATACTTGATATTCATTGAAGTGAACTTATAGAAATGTTTTGTTGGTGGACTATTTAGATCGGCGAATACACTAAATATCCCTATGTTCCGTTTTTATTTGAATGTATCTATAGAGCGAAAACTAAAGGTATTCGAGTCTTATTGATTTGGTAACAAACTTGTAGTCAATACCGTCTAAACGAAAGTAATGGTATTCGCAAAAAGTGGTCATGTACATAATTACAATAAAGAATTTAATTATAGTGGGTATTGCCTGGAAACAGTAAAGCAGTTTACATACTTGGGTGTTGAGTTTTCCTCCACAGCCTTGTTTTGCACCATGGCTAAGAATTCTAAAATCAAAGCTAATCGGGCCATTGGAAAAATGGTCAAAAATTGTCAAAATTTTGAAAAATGGTTAAAAATTTTTAAAAATTGTCAAAAATGGTCAATAATTGTCAAAACCAATCAAAAATGGTCAAAAATGGTCAAAAATTGTCAAAAATCGTTAAAATTTGGAAAAATGGTCAAAAATTGTTAAATATTTAAAAAAATGGTCAATGATTGTCAAAATTTTTGAAAAATTGTCAAATATGGTCAAGAATTGTTAAAATTTTGAAAAATTGTCAACATTTTGAAAAAATGGTCAATAATTAAAAAAAACTGTCAAAAATGGTCAATAATAGTTGAAAATTGTCAAAATTTTTGAAAAATGGTCCAGATTTTTGAAAAATTGTCAAAAATGGTCTAATAAGAAAAAAAATTAGAGTGTGTGCTCAAGACCGCTCGGCAGAAGTGAAAACTGTATGTAGATGATCTGTTGAATTGAGAAGTGGGAGCAACCGATGCATGTGCTTGAAAAAAGTCATACAGTATTCCGAGGGTCGCGAACCTTACCGAATCCGTCTTAGATTCTGACAATTTAAAATATACTTTCTTTCTCTCTCCCATTTCCCTTTCTCTACCATATCTCACTTTTTTAATCTGTTCTTTTATGCATATAACTTATACAAAAATGTCAAAAATGGTCAATAATTGTCAAAACCAATCAAAAATGGTCAAACGGTCTAAACGGTCAAAAATGGTCAAAAATTGCCAAAAATGGTCAAAAATCGTTAAAATTTTGAAAAATGGTCAAAAATTATTAAATATTTAAAAGAATGGTCAATGATTGTCAAAATTTTTGAAAAATTGTCAAATATGGGCAATAATTGTTAAAATTTTGAAAAATTGTCAAAAATTGTAAAATTTTTGAAAAAATGGTCAATAATTAAAAAAAAACTGTCAAAAATGGTCAATAATTGTTGAAAATTGTAAAAATTTTTGAAAAATGGTCCAGATTTTTGAAAAATTGTCAAAAATGGTCTAATAAGAGAAAAAATTAGAGTGTGTGCTCAAGACCGCTCGGCAGAAGTGAAAACTGTATGTAGATGATCTGTTGAATTGAGAAGTGGGAGCAACCGATGCATGTGCTTGAAAAAAGTCATACAGTATTCCGAGGGTCGCGAACCTTACCGAATCCGTCTTAGATTCTGACAATTTAAAATATACTTTCTTTCTCTCTCTCCCATTTCCCTCTCTCTTCCATATCTCACTTTTTTAATCTGTTCTTTTATGCATATAACTTATACAAAACAATACAAACTCGGGACCGCCGAGTATACCCGAACGAGAAAGATACAGTCAGCTGCTCTTCACTGTTGTGTCGCTGTTTAGTATATTCAATTCATACCTAACAATTATTGTCTTTGTTAATTTAATAGTTATCTAATAGCAAATCGAGTTTGCAGAATGTTTATTGTTAGTTATTATTTCGGAAATATGCGAGCTGTACGTTTTGTAGAATTTAAAAAATTTGAGGAATTTTACTTCTTTTTTCACCTTCTTCTATCACTATTTTTATGGAGCAGTTCATTTACAAATGCTACAATTGTATCATGAGTTGAAAAATTATACATTTCTTATTATTTTCGAGTAACCTCATCTACCTGCCTTTTCAATAATACGTTTCCGAAGGCAATAAAAAGCATCCAAAACTGAAACGGACAATTTGGCCTTTTAGTACTTTTCTATATTTATCTTCTTTTATTGCAGCTGTCAATTCGTTGAAATAGCAAATGAAAAGTTTACAGACATCGGGTTTACTTGTCATATCAAACAAAAGATCTGCGATGTCAACTACGTATCGTACAGTTAGTTCCCAAAGTAAGTTTTCTATTTTCTTCGACCGGCTTTTAGAATCGTTGCAATTGAAACATCCCGGAAAAATAAAGAAAAACTTCGATAAATAAACGACAATATTTTTATTCGGCATATCAAGGAAAATGTTTGTTGAAAAAAAAACTAAGCAAATGATTAGCTTGATTAAATTTTAAATCTCTTATAAATTATTTTATATCAATGTTTCTTCAACAGAACAGCACTTTATGAAATTATTTCTTGGATAATAATTGTATAAGACGAAATAATACCAAAAGACTTTTCAATTAAACCCAGAAACCCATTAAGGAACAACAAATTAAAACAAAAGCATGCTTTAATTATTACCACAGTTATTTTCATTCATTAATTATTAGGTACTACCTGTTTACATAAAACCTTTTACTGCGATTAAGATTTCAAAGAAACTTGAAATAATGTAAATGGGTTTTGGAAAATGAAATGTGATCTGAAGGAATAATGAATGAAGATGTGCGGAAATGTCTCGGTTCGCTTTATTTTTAATATCCTGGAATAAGACAATGTTTGAATGTAACGATATGATCGAGGAATTAGACACTTGTGTGGGGCCCAATGATGCTCCAATTTCACGACATATATATGACAAGTCGATCTTCTTGGATCAGCTTACGTACAGCATAGACGTTTTTCTGGGTGTTGGTGGACCTGTTTTTGGATCGTGGCTAAGATTAATTCTCCATACCAACGAAAAATAATCGACTGATGAGGTGCAACACTTGAAAGGCAACCCTCGTATAATTGAATTTTAAATGATTGTTTGCAAACATAATAACAATGTCAACATAGCAAAAGTTTCACAATTAATTTTTATCTGAATGGTCCATTAATATTTTGTTTGCCAACTGAAAAAATGTTTCAAACCTGTTCATCGAAAGCTGAAGGGCTTTGTAAAATTGTTGACTTGAATTTTCCACCACTAGAAATTGTAGTAGGTACATTTTGAAATATCGATCTATAACGCGATAATACGCATTTGAGATAATATTTTTAAAATACAGCCTGCAGATTTCACTCTACCCTAGCTGGGGTATTGTAAAATTCGAAAGCTCGGATTAAACGGAACAATATCGCTATAAAAAAAAATGCTCCGAAATTGGAAAAAGGCTTTGAACTTTCATTTTTAATCCCGGAAAAAGTTTATTTTTGAAATTTAACCAACTCCAAAATAATAAAAGTTGCATTGAAGTAAACAAGGGCCATCGAAACTATAATTTCACTGGAAATACAAAATCCGCATAGAATTCTTTCAAAAAACAATCTCTTTTTTTTTCTTTTTTTTTCTTTTATTCCTTTTCTTTTTTTTCTTTCTTTTCTTTCTTTTCTTTCTTTTCTTTCTTTTCTTTCTTTTCTTTCTTTTCTTTCTTTTCTTTCTTTTCTTTCTTTTCTTTCTTTTCTTTCTTTTCTTTCTTTTCTTTCTTTTCTTTCTTTTCTTTCTTTTCTTTCTTTTCTTTCTTTTCTTTCTTTTCTTTCTTTTCTTTCTTTTCTTTCTTTTCTTTCTTTTCTTTCTTTTCTTTCTTTTCTTTCTTTTCTTTCTTTTCTTTCTTTTCTTTCTTTTCTTTCTTTTCTTTCTTTTCTTTCTTTTCTTTCTTTTCTTTCTTTTCTTTCTTTTCTTTTCTTTCTTTTCTTTCTTTTCTTTCTTTCAGAAGTTATAACGGATAAAAAAATAGTGATAATAAGAAAAATGTCAGCATGCGAGAGTGGAGCGAAGTGCATACCACGAGAATAACATTGTGTAAAGGTTGTTTCGTTTTCCATATATAAGTTTCCACTATTTTCTAGTACCGACAACGTCTCAAACATCATTATTCATCATAATGGTACATATATCTTTTCTCTCTTTTCTCTCTTTTCATTGTAACAATTTTTACTATTTTTTCCACGTGGTTTGTGAAAAATTCCCTTCCTTCCCTTCCTTCCCTTCCTTCCCTTCCTTCCCTTCCTTCCCTTCCTTCCCTTCCTTCCCTTCCTTCCCTTCCTTCCCTTCCTTCCCTTCCTTCCCTTCCTTCCCTTCCTTCCCTTCCTTCCCTTCCTTCCCTTCCTTCCCTTCCTTCCCTTCCTTCCCTTCCTTCCCTTCCTTCCCTTCCTTCCCTTCCTTCCCTTCCTTCCCTTCCTTCCCTTCCTTCCCTTCCTTCCCTTCCTTCCCTTCCTTCCCTTCCTTCCCTTCCTTCCCTTCCTTCCCTTCCTTCCCTTCCTTCCCTTCCTTCCCTTCCTTCCCTTCCTTCCCTTCCTTCCCTTCCTTCCCTTCCTTCCCTTCCTTCCCTTCCTTCCCTTCCTTCCCTTCCTTCCCTTCCTTCCCTTCCTTCCCTTCCTTCCCTTCCTTCCCTTCCTTCCCTTCCTTCCCTTCCTTCCCTTCCTTCCCTTCCTTCCCTTCCCTTCCTTTCCTTTCCTTCCACTCCATCCTCTCTTTATTAGCACACTCGCCTCAAATTCGACTTGAGCAATAACTTTGATGACTATATCGTTAATATCTTTAATTTCAGAATGACAGTGGAATACTCAAATGATACGAATGGTGCAGTATTGAAAATAACTCCTATCGAAAGTGAGGACGAAGCAATCTACAAATGTGAGATCACCTACATAGGAGTCGGTGACCATTGTGATGTCATCCGGATCCTTAAACTAAAGACGCTAAGTAAGTACCAATATTTTTCCTTTCACCATCTACTCTATTATTCATTCAAACAAGGTATTAACAGTTGAATATATAAAAAATGAGTTTTGAGAATCATCTTTCAAATTTCAAATTGACTGCCTTCATTGCAAGGTATATTTCACAAACTTATCGAAGCAGTTCATTAAAAATCAAATTTAAAACAGGAATAGCTGGAGACGATTGCTAAAAGCGGTCGATAGTCATTTGAAAAAATTCTGGATGCAAAAAAAACACGAACTTGATAAATAGATATTGCCCTGCTGCCTTAGACAGAACAATTAAACTCGATTTTTCCGGAAAACGACAGTTTTTTGCATTTTCAAGAAAATATCCTTCATTGTTATTTATTCAATTAAATCCACTTTTCAATAATTTATAAACGTCATTAAACCCGACTGGAAATCTATTTTTTAACTATCGTCTAGGTGATAAAATGTAGATTTGCAATGATAGGATCCATACAACTTAAACTAGCAATGAAAGTTTTTCTAAATCTCGTATTTCCTTTTCAAGTACCTACACGTAATATACTGGGTGTTTTATGTTACGCGTTTACAAGAAACTTATTGGAATTCCTCCTTTGGAACTTTTTGTATGGGTGGAGGCAATTATGGCAATACTTAGGCTGAAATCGAGGGACTTATGGTCCCCGAAGAATGTTCGAGGACACACTAATACAACTGGGACAATACTGGATGAACCCATATTTCACATGAGTTTTGATAGGATGACTCCTGAGCGAGTGAACATCATCATCCCATCTAGGGAACAGGTGATGCATCCAGGTAATTCTGGAGAAATCATCTGGTTCACTCATGGTTTTAAAACAAACCATGGCACTGGGGATGGTATAAGAGGACCTAGAAAGAGAATATTCTTTAGCCTTGGTCGATATACGACTGTGTTTCAAGCAGAGACGATTACCGCTATAGCCTGTTGTAACTATTTATTTTTTTTGGCAAATTGAATTCTACCATATACGATTTATTCATTTCCTATATTTAAATTTTCCAACTGAAAGGACGCCCGGTATATACACTATTTTAATTAAAACCAAAGCCGTTCGGTATATGTAAAATTTTTTATTGTAAGTAAATAAATTTTGCATTTAATTCCCTTATCACGACTAAGGTCGAAAATTGTAGGTAGGAATTTGGATATAAATTGGTGAACAATTGATAGGAAAAAGGTTCGTCAATCTGCTCTCGACTTTCTACCGAAACTCGAAATTATTGCTATTTGAAATTTGTGTATTCCGGTTTAGAAGCTTTATTTAAAAAGGTAAATTATTTTTCAAATAAACTATATAGTCGAAACTTTCCGTACCGCCGCTTAATACTAAATTGTTTGGAAATATTTTCCGACCGTTCTTTTTCCTTTTATTGTTGAGTTGAATTTTTGAAGCTTGCTTCTTATTTCACGACATAGCACTTTCGAGAAGGCTAGTGAACTCGTAAAACGTGTAACCGTTACGAAAAAGGTCCGTCACGCAACAGTGTTGCCATATTTCTGAAAAGGCTAGTGAACTCGTGAAACGTGTAATGTTACAAAAAGCGAATAAGGGTTCGTCACGCAACGGTGTTGCCAGATTTCTGAATAATCCACTAATCCGATGAAATTTAAATTGAAGCTTGCTTCTTATTGCACGACGTAGGACTTTTGGGAAGGCTAGTGAACTCGTGAAACGTGTGATGTTACGAAAAAGCGTTCGTCACGAGATAACTCATTCAAGCGACTGTGCGCAATCTCTCTTGCCGCACTGAGCTCGCACACCCATGGGTGTGAAAAATTGTCAAAAATGTTCAAAAATTGTCAAAATTTTGAAAAAATGCCTAATAATGGCCAAATATGTTAAAATTTGTGAAAAATTGTCAAAAATTTTTAAATATGGTCAAAAATTTGTAAAAATGATCAAAAATTGTCAAAAACTGTCAAAATTTTGAAAAAATGATTAATAATTGCCAAATATTTTCAAAAATTGTCAAAAATTGTCAATAATGGTCAATAATGGTCAATAATTGTCAACATTTTTGAAAAATGGTTGAAAATTTTGAAAATTTGTCAAAAATGGTCAATAATTGTCAAAGACGGTCGATAATTGTCAAAACCAATCAAAATTCGACAAAATTGTCAAAAATGGTCAAAAATGATAAATAATTATTAAAATTTTGAAAAATGGTCAAAAATTGTCAAAATTTTGAAAAAATGATCAATAATTGCAAAAAAGTGTGTTAAAATTTTTGAAAAATGGTCAAAAAATTTTAAATATTGTCAAAAATTTTGAAAAATGATCAAAAACTGTCAAAATTTGAAAAACTGGTTAATGATTGCCAAATATTTTCCAAAATTGTCAAAAACTGTCAAAAGGTTTGAAACATTGTCAAAAATGGTCCATAATTGTCAAAGACGGTCAATAATTGTCAAAACCAATCAAAATTCGACAAAAATGGTCAAAAATGATCAAAAATCATCAATAATTGTTAAAATTGTGAAAAATGGTCAAAAATTGTCAAAATTTTGAAAAAATGGCCAATAATTGCCAAATGTGTTGAAATTTTTGAAAAATTGTCAAAAATGGTCAATAATTGTCAAAGTCGGTCAATAATTGTCAAAGTCGGTCAATAATTGTCAAAATTCGTCAAAAATGGTCAAAAATGGTCAAAAATGGTCAAAAACTGTCAAAAATGGTCAAAAATGGTCAGAAATGGTCAAAAATTGTCAAAAATTGTCAAAATTTTTAAAAAATGGTGAAAGATTCACGAAAAATGGTCGTTCAATTGTGCATAAGAAGCAAGCTTCTGTTGTTTTTTATTTTGTTTCTTTTGCATAGCAATAAAGATTTGTGAACTGCAATTCGCTCTAGAATTTTATTACCACGTGGAATATATTAATTAACCGATATGGATTATTAGTTGACTCTCTAGAGATTTTATACTTTTGGTTTTCAGCAGTTTTTATATTCAATTGATACTCATGTGGATCATAATATTTTCATTTTATTCTAGTCCTTATATTTTTACTCTGTGCATCTATAACTAAGTATCTTTTTAAGTCCTGAAATTTATTTTGGGAATAGTAGTTCATCGTAGTAACTTCCCATGTTTATTTTAGATCCCGAGGGTTTCTCGAACTTGGAAGAAGCTTAGCCATAACTTGTTTGATTACCCTGTAGATTTGATAACCTGACCGTTTAGATCCGTCAAAGTACCAAGTATACGGTATAGATAGCTTATTTTCTTTTCCCCCTTATTTTGCGTGTCCCTGTAGGATTACCAGTAAAAGCAACCACAGAGTATAAATAAACTGAAGGTTTGAATTCCTGCTGCCTTCGTTATCAACCGTAACTTATGAATCTTTGACTCGTCCATGTTATAATTAGTTAGTTAAATTAAATTCAACAAGACCCCTGGAATTTTCCGTAACCTCCATCTGAGGCTATCTGGAACTCTTAACGCAAAGGGTCAAAGGGCCGCGGAGCAAACCACGTTAAAAATCTGGCGTCCGAGATTTGAACCGAAAATTTTGCTTCAAGGGTGTCCATAGTGACGTGTGCGTGTGGTAGGAACCACGTGTTGAAGGAAAGCACGTGACACTGTATTGATGAAAACATCAGAAGAGGACAAAAAATTAAAATATTCACTGATAGCCAGGCTCTGCTTGAAGCTATCAGTAATCCAACAATTGGGTCTAGACTGGTAAAAACTGCAAAGAATCCCTTAACAGGCTGGCAAGCCTGGCTCTAATGTGGGTGCCGGCACATGAGTGGATTGCAGGTAATGAAATGGCTGACCAGATAGCTAAAGAAGGCTCTAAAGGGGAGACTTCATAGGTCCGGAACCTTTTTGTGGATAACAAAAGATTGCATAAGAGGGAACTGGCTAGATAGGGAACGCCAACTCAAATGGAGGTTGACACAAGGGCACCTCCATACAAAGAGTTTACTGAACAAGGTAGATAAGAAACTCTCAACCTGGATGTTGAAACTGGATAAGGGACAGTTGAAGACAGTTACCAACTCCTTAGCCTCCAGTCAAACTAGTGGCCTCTATAGAAGTCACGAAACTTCTGGAATGAAAGTAGATAACGTGGGAAATGGTTCAAAGATTCAGTTCCTGGGCTGTTGAACACAACCCAAACGAATGAATGAATGAAGAAACTGAAACTTTTGCAAAATCAAGAAATCCTATTGGACTATTATTGACGAACATCCAGAAACGAGTAATGTTAGTTTGGAACGATCTAATAGAAAATTTCAGCCAAATCCAAAATCTATCGCCTGGTTCCAAGCAATTTTATCATTTTTTTTTTGTTATAAAACGATAATTTTATTTAAATATTGTTGGGTTAGAGAGCGCATTGCAGATACTTCAGATTATATCGTTCAAATTGTATGGTGTGTGTGTGTGTGTGTTGCTGACAACTGTTTTGTTTCAATTTAATTTCGCGAGCAACGTACCCTTTGGGGAATTTCTAATAACGAAGTAATCCAAATGACCAGTTAACGGACCTTCATTATGAATTTTACATTCACTTCCGTCCGCACATGTACAATTGTCTTTATCGTTTTCCGTTTTATTGCTTGACACATACAATTTTATATTAATACAAATAGTAAAATAGGAATTTGTTGCCCTTGATGCCGGACGTAATAGTTTCGTTATCACGAATAAAATTTAATTGCAGGATATCAAAGGATATAGCAATATAAAATTATTGGGTGATTCGTAATAATAAGAAGAGTGGAAGGGTTCTAAGCCGCGTCGTCTCTGAATAAATTTATATTATGTCCCTAAACAGGAGCCCTATTTTTTTAATGTTTTTCTCAGGGATAACAACCAAAATGTATACTGGGTGGGGAAAAGTTTCTATAATTATTTGTTATAATGAATTTATTTTTTGTTTCTGCGTTGGATTTTAGGTTTGACACAATAATTTTCAAAATTCAAAAGGTAACTGAGAATAAACATGTTCTTTCCAGATGTTCTTCGATGGCGTCCGTTTCTGTAATCTTTCTTCTAGTTTATTCGAAAAAATCGCAAATTTTTATGTACTTATAAATTTCAGTTAAATCTTCCACGTTTTTTTTTTCTAAAATAAAATTTCTCAAATCTGAAAATAATCACAGCATTCATAAAAGTGTCTCCGCTTAATACCCGGGCACTATCTCTGGATTTTCGTGCCGCGACGATGATCTTCATTTTATCGTTCCTCAGTTAGTTCATCTTCATTTCATATTCATAGAAAATTTTCTAATTCTCATTAAAAAGCATTCACTACTTCAATGTGTCACTTCGACCCTGTCACGTGATTCATATTCCACGGAAAGAAAATATTGAAATTAGATTCCAACTTCGCCGAATCTGACTAAGAAAAATTATAATTTTTATGTTTTTTGAAAATAATTTTTGCAGAATCAAAATTAACTCAATATCATACAGTATTCGCCAGCTAACTTGATGTCCTAAATGCTTGATTGACGCCGCCCATCCGATAACTGTAAACAGTGCCGTGCAAGTTCTGAGGATACGATTAACACAACTTGTACAATTAATAAAGTAAAGTCCGTCCGGAAATATATGATCCCAACTTAATAAATAATATTTAATTATTTGTTATAATTATTGGTATATTGATTTTAATAGCAACGGATCTGCTTTATACCTGAATTCTGACTACATAAACAATAAATGTGTGTCGCTACGCTACTGAAAATCAACACCTGATAAGGTTCGATGCAATTGGCGTTTGTCAAAATTTTGCCACCAATAGCAGCCGAGTAGGCAGGGCACTGTTACTCTGTCTCTCTTAGTTGGTAATTTCTGGGACATCAATTTAGCTGGCGAATACTGTATACAGCTGCAGTAAAAAAAAAGTACAAGTAATTCTGTTTGCATAAAAGCGGTTGAAATTTGAGGTTATCAAAAAATGCAACTTATAGACGTTAGCTCTATTTTAACAACCTGACATTTGACAACTTCAAACTCCATCCGGTATTAAGCAAATAGAGTTACTAAAATAGAGCTTTAGAGCTTTTTCTTACTTCCTTTGAAGACGTGTCTCAAATTTTAACAGAGAATATACATACAATTCTGTACGATAGGCAAACACTATATCAATTTTAAGCTGCGATGAATTTTTAAAACATGATTAACCTGCAAATATTTCCCTTCCTGACCCTCTAGACCACCGCATTGGAAGGAATTTCGGGTTCAGGGTAAAGGAGTGAAGGAAATTCGAGGTTAGGTATCTGTTAGGTATGTACTGACCAAGTATTGATAGAAAAATATTCTAAAAAATTCTTAGCAAACTACGAGCAGAGGAATTCGAACCCTCTGCTTCTTATACTTCATCGAAACCACAGCTCTATTCAGTATTAAATGCCTAAAACTTTATATCGTATGAGAAAACCGATTCGTCACTGAAAAACATTTTTAGAAACTGAAAAATAAATCTATTAGGTGTGTTTCGGGATATTTTACCGTGGTCTTCTCTGTATATATATATATATAGGGCAAACGAAGAGAAGCTTTGGTACAAGGGTGGCTGAACACAAAGTTGCTATCTAGGACAAAGCTGCTGTCAGAGCGAGATAACAATGTTTTGCTTGAAAATACACCACTGGTAGCCATCTCAAGTCATTATTTGGAAAAAATATATTGAGAAGCTTCAGAAATATACAAACACCAAGATAACTGTAACAAAAAGAAAGAAACAATAGATATCTAAGAATAAAAATTTATTATTCCAACGCTTACAACAATGTTTTGAAAAATTATTGTTAAAAACAGTGACCGTTCAACGAAGAAGAAACAACTATTTCCCGGGCTACATGCCCCGACAGACATTGAATTACACTTCTAAGTCGAACGGGGTTGGTAAATCTACAAGATTTGAACCAACCATTCTGGTTTGCAACTAGAAGGGGCAACATAACTTGTAGACCGGTTTCGGCGTATTGCGCCTCATCAGTACAAGGTATATGTTATCGTCCGAGAGTTAATCCCGAACTGAATTTGTCTCTACAATACGACAATTTTACAGGAAACTGTAATAATTCAGAAAGAAACAACATATTTGCCATACAAAATAAAGAAACGTTTGGAAGAGAAATCCATAAACATCAAATACATTGACTCCGGCCGTAAATTTCCACACGAATTTATTAAGTTCATGACTTCATTTAAAACCACCCTGCCTTTTTTCTTTAATTAACTCGCCCACACAACAGCAACTCTCTCTCTTTTTCTCTCATATCCTCTCCCTCAACCTCTCTCTATTTATCATTGAATTTCTTTGGAGTAAAATTAAAAACCTCAGCAAGAGCTGTCGCTGTGGCCATAACTCGAAATGATTTATGCCAGCGCCGGTTAAACTACGAGGGGTAATTTGAAAAATCTCCTGGAAAGCGATGTGTTTCTTATACATGGTGTACCAGGTGCTCGTACCAAAAATTTGGGAGATGATTAAGGGGCTAAGAGATCTATCGTCTTCCTTTTCTTTAACTCAGTTCCTGATTAAACTATCAGGAACTATTCCAGTATGTCCTGGAACCCACAGTAAGGTTAGTTTTTTTAATGTTTCCCTCTCCACCTAGTCTGTGTTTTGTTTTTTTCTGCAACACTTTCCACCACCATATATAGTAGCGTGACATTAAGAATCACTTTCAAGGTCACTGCTGGGCATGTTTCATATACAAGCTAGTCTTTGAATTATGGAAAGCTCGTTTCTCTTCGTCAATAGGAAACATATTGATAGTACTGTATATAGAATATGTATATGTATATGAAGTACTATCAATATTTTTAGCCACTCTATCTTTCTAGATACTTTATAGCACGTATTTCCACCACGTATTTGGCCTACCAGTTTCTCCTTTTGCTTCAAATACTCATCTTACGCTCTTCTTTCGTTGTCATCATAGTTGTCACGTTGTCACACATAGAGTACGACAGATTCGGGTCAAAAGTACTTGGCAGAACTATTTTGCAATAATTATTATTTCAATAAACCTTGGAAACACTTTTGGTACTCTAAGGTCCACTTGTATAAACTGTAGTTACCATTAGATCAATTTTGATCTATTGGTTAAGTCTTAGAGGTATGTATGTAGGTATGTATATCGGGGAGAAACTAGTAACTCCTTTATTCCTCTGTCCCGGAGGAATTTTAGGATATCTCCAGGCTTTAACTTAGTAAATGTACCTCTTCTATCCAGTAATCTCCTAGGTGTTATGCCCTATGATTCTGAATTGCTGTGCAACTCGCAAGTATGTGAATGGAGGTTTTTTCTTCCATGCCATAGAATCTACATTCTTCTTCCTCCACTAATTTGAGCTTTTTAGGTGCAGTTTTACTTTAACTCATGCATTAATTTGATCTCAACAGGTTGTAAACACCCAGAGAACTAAGCCCTACTAGATCATTCCAATGGTCAGATCTTCTCTTTTTCTCTTCCAATATTACTTTGGTGCTGATACCGCAATAGGGTTCCGGCCCCTAAGAGGTGTTTCAGTCCCTCTCCTTGCTAGTTTATCTGCGATTTCATTTCCTTCTATTCCAGTGTGTCCTGAAATCCACAGTAAGGTGACTATATTGTTCTCGCCTGGTTCATTGACTTTGCCTAGGCATTTCCACACCATTTTGGAACTGATTACACAAGAGCTCAGTGCTTTAATGGTTGCTTGAATATCCGACATTTTGATAATCCTTTGCCTTTTATATCCTTTATCAATATTGAACTGGGCACACTTTCTTATGGCGTGAATTTCCGCTTCAAAGTTACTTGGGGTTTTTCCCAAGTTTTCAGAGTGTTTGGTTCCTGGCCCTTACACTCCTATCCCAATCCCTTCTAATGCTATTGATCCGTCTATGTGGCAGGCTCCACATTATTGGAGATGCTACTCCTTCCTGTGGACATCCTCTGATTGTACAGATGAAGAAAATGTCTTTGCTCGTCCTCATCTCTGCTACTCTAGTGGTGATCAGTTCCAAAATCCATTTGGATGTTGTGCTGTCTACACCTCTTCTATTTAATGCTCTTTTGACAGCTCCATTAGGAGTATTGTCAAAAGCTCCTTCTATATCTAAAAATGGGAAGTCTTTGGGGTAGTTCTCACGTGACATAATCTCGATCCAGTTTTTTCTAGCGCTAACCACCGTTTATACATCTCGTACACTTTTTGTTAATTTTCCAACCCTTTGCCTATCATCCCTCGTAACAGACGGGGTATGCTACAATAATAAATCGCTTTGGAATTTTCTGACGGTCCAATGGTTTGGTTATATATGTTTTCTTTTCTCGAGTGGTAAGGCCGAAAACTTCGAAATGTTATTTATATGATTCGTTTATGCGAAATAGCCCCAGCTATCTAATGGCGTGTACTAAGCATCTGCATGTGTGTGTGTGTGTGTGTGTAGAAACTTTCTGGAGCCTCAACAGTTTGAATGCTGCTAGCGTGAAAGGGTCCGTAAGAGCAGATGTTCGATTTCGCGAGAGCGGACACTACCGATCGATTAACAGAAAATCGGACCAGTAATAAAGTCGACCATGGGCGTGGAGAATAATAATTTTGTTGAGCTGGCCTAAAATGTGTAATTACTCAACATTCATTATTCTCTCATCCGGGGGAATTTAAATTTCACTGACCGCCGAGAAATCGGGGTAAAAAATATTTAGCGGTGGACTTGTTAATAAACCTATCACGCTATTTATATAACGAACGTTGTGAAATATTCTTTTTCAACACAAACATATCCCCATATTTATTATCGTACAAGGGTTAACGTTAATCCTGTTCACCCGTACAATTCATTCCGCAAACGGACAACGGAGAACATCTACACACCCTCACAGCTCCTCTGGGATATATCGATAAATGTGTCACTTCGCCCATTAGACCCGGCACATTGCGGTCTTCTAAATCTGTAGGATTGTGTCTTTGTTTCAAGGATGAATACAATAAGGAGTCGAAAGGGATGATGTTATTTTGAATAAATATATGATTTTTTAATGTCTTGGACATTCTATCAGTGGCGGCTCCTCCATCAGGTCATTGGGTTAATGACCTCCCATTAAAAAATAAGTAATTAAGCATTTAAAAAATAAAATATACCTACTATACATATAGTACAGTATTCCTCTTAAATAAAATTTACCTAAAACGTTTCAAGACCCCCTGCGTAAACGTTATTCCCCATCAAGCATCAAGTATTCGGCGAAAACCAAAATTGGAAAGCGGGATGTTGTCCACCGTTGACCTCAAGGTGTTATATGGGAACGGAATTTGCCGAGCGCTGACGATCTTTGTGGAGTGAGAGAAACACGCCCGAAGTTTACATGTGATGAGTCAAAAGCCCGGTTTAATATCGACGATGAATCGACTTACGTCGGCAGATTATTACACGCTTAGAAAAGAGATTAGTAGAGGGGTTGGCAGGCCGCGCTATATTTTGATTTAAAGGAGAGCATTTGAAGCGAAATAATGAGAATAATGAGCTGTGTTTTGACGTAATAAGCTGTTGCAAATACAAAAGATCGAAGGCTTCACTTAAATTTTAAAAAGATTTAGACTAATTATCATTTAATTTAAGTTTGTCATATTCAATATGTATAGAAATGAATAAAATATGGTTGTTTTTTAAGAAAGAATAAAACAAGAGTGGCCCAAAAAAATTTTTTGCCTCTGGGACTTTGGAAAGGAAGTCCACTAATTTTGATTTTTTGACGATTTTAACGACTTCTGGGCAGAAATTGGGAGTGGCGTTTCGAAGATAGGCCTCCGGGGGGCTGGTCAGTGGCGTTCCGTCTTTTAAGATTTTGGTCACATCACCTATGACCCCCCTATCAAATTAACCACGAGCCGCCACTGCATTCTATAGAATGTTTTTGTGGTATTGAGAAAGTATACTTGATATTTATTGACTTACAAAGGGCGTTATGGCATTTTGAAGACCATTTGAAACGACAGTTCGAGATAGTCTAACTTAGGAATTTTTCTCTTCACATTAACTTTAGAAATACTATAGGCTTCAAAAAATCGGAACGCCCCTTTCATATAGGTGCAATTTCCGTTATTTTTCCTTACAAAAATTATAGTGGGGCTTTCAGTCACTCTACCCCGAACAACACTAGACCCAACCAAAATACAATAACAATATGACTGCATTTTTTCAGTAATTTTCCAAAAATCTTTATAAAAATTGTGTTAAGGGTTAATCGAATAATGGAAGATATACAAAAATCTTCCGATTTATCGATTCCCGGAAAGCTCGAAAAGATAATTAATTCCCTAACTAAAGTGGCGGCGGCATCTTTGGAAAATTGGATGTGATTAATAGTCGTCGTTCGGGCGATGCTGGGCCGACCGCGCGACCTTATACTATTCGTCATCATCTTATCAAATCATTAGTTGGAATGGATGAAAGGCGGGGCGCTGGTATCGCTTCCAGTTACCAAACGTCGTGAAAGATGACGTGGCGAGCTGATGGTTGATAATGCTCGATGGGGGATTGAAATATTGAATGAGATACGAGGATAGCGCGAAAGGAAAATATACTTTTCTCAGTGTCGAACTGTCGTTTCGAATAGCCTCCAAAATGTCATCTTAATTAATGACTAATACATTATATTTATTAAACACAATACAAGTCACGGCGCCACTTCCGGTAATCCGGTAATGCTGTAAATAATTTTAACGACACATCATAAATAACTAACCAAATTATAAGTCACTTTAGGTATTCTTTTGTTTTAGTAGCTATGTTGCCAGCTCTTCAAAATTTTCAGTTGTTCTCAATAATTATAGAGTATACCGTACTTGCTGCATTGGAGCATCAGCTAATTTCGATTCGTAATAATTCGACAACGTTCATTAATACTAAACAATTTTTCCAAATTATCCACAATCCCATAGAATCCCCGCGACGCAAACATATATTTATTAAAATCAATAGCTCCGCAGAGTATCCGCAACACTGATTCATATTAACCAATCTTGTTTAAATATTCATCTCGAATATTTGCTAACGGTCTGGTGTTTAATTATTTCGCATAATCGGGTTAGAAACTTTATTAGGTTAACGAAATACTCTAACGGCATTACGTGTTTGCCATCGGGTTGAAAAAGAATGCATAATTTAACACTTATCGGTCGGATTTTACTCTGTAGCCATAGATGTTTAATTAAAGTAACTTCATCTGAAGTTAGTAGATATACTATTGTCCCAGTGGAAATACGCATGCCCTCCTGAAAAGCTCACCAAACCAACCCCCACGTTCCCAACGTCACGTGCGACGTCAAACGTCAAGTGCCATGTCAAACGTCAACAGCTACGTCAACCTTTACGTGCTACGTCAAACGTCACGTGCTACGTGGTTAACGTGTGGGTGGGTTAGCTTTTCAGGAGGGCATGCGCATTTCCGCTGGGCCAGTACCCCCTTAGTATATCTACACATAGTCTACACTTCTTATTATTCGATTATTCAATAGATCGATTTCCTTTTTTTATTAAACAGAAATAGCAGTAGCAGATACCACCAGCGAACTCCATTTTGTTCTCCATATTAAAATTGCTAAGTTATGTTCATATCTTCATTTTCGGAGCTAAAGAAGACTCTTAAGGAGTATTCGTAGGAAATCCGGAACTGGCTACATAGGGAACACCAATTCAAATAGAGGTTGACAGAAGGACACCTCCATAGAAAGAGTTTACTGAGCAAGATAGTCAAGGTGTAATGGATGCGTCTCCACTGGACACGTTGATAGACTAAAGGTGTGGAAAGGCCTCTGAATCGGTGGTGTTGCGGGTCTCTTGGAGGATCATCTCAAGGGAATGAAGCAACTACTTCTAGCACTGGGATATGTTTGATTTATTTACTATAATACATTACACTACTTACTATGGCTAATGATATACATAAGTACCTAGCCGTATAGCGTACTTATATTTAACGGTTAAAGATTACTGATCTCTGACCATTCGACTATATAGAATGTTCTTCATGACTTAATCTAAATCAACTTCTCCTATAATAAATATTGAATGCATATTTATATAACCAATCAAGTTCAAATAAAACAAATAAACATATAATTGTTTTGTTTTACTTCACGCTTTGAACGTGACTTTCTATTCAGTAACCTTCTTAATTCATATTTATATAATAATGAAATGTTCGAACGTTTTGTTGAAATGAGATCAAGGGAATTTAATTCTCATTTTAAATATTTATTATTATATTGGGCCAAAAGGTATCACAAAGGAACTCTCAACCAGGCCACTGAAACTGGATGAGACAGTTACGACCTGCTCACCGAACACTGTATCTTGAGGAAACATCTACACAAAATGGTAACTCAGAAAGGCTCAGGCAGAGGCCCTTTTCAGAGTATATAGAAGACACGAATCTTCTGGAATGGAAGTAAATATTTTGGGAAACGGTACAAAGATTTAGGTCTGTGCTGTTGAGTACAACCCAAACGAATGATTGCAGATATCCTACGGGACCTTCTATGTAACATTTCTATTAAAAATGGATTTTTTTTCATTTTTTGGTATTTCTAGAAACCATTATTATGATTTCAGTAGAAATTTTTCTACCGTATGTCAATATTAACGCACCAGCTGTGCCTTAACACTTTTCCATTCATCCGACGTTACCGGGCGATAATTTTAACGGCCTTTTTCCACAAAACTGTTTCTTCTATCTCTCTCCTACACACTGTCAATGTCGTTGAGTATATATATGTGCAGACGTACAGACACACATCCATATCCTCTACGTTGTACATGTACCAGAGTTATTGGCAGTAAATACATCAAACGGAGTATTGATGCGTTCCGGTCGCTGGTTCCGGTTTAGCGAAACGGGAGAGTGTACACGTCCGGGATACAACAGGATATATAACCGCGCTGGCACTATAGAGACCGCGATGCTTTGATACAGTGAAAACCACTCGGTTTTAAATACTTTTTTTCGACTAGAGGTAGCCTGGTGTTGGTGAAATGGAATGTGTGAGAATTTTCACAATTTTAAAAGTAAATTTTACTTGCAAATAATTCGATTTTTTCCACTAAAGTAGTGTGAAATCATTTTTAAAATCGGAAACAACCACTCTTCGGACTTTATAGACCAAGTTAGTTGATCACCTATCAGGAGATACAAAGTTGGAAAAAGTAGGAAAAGGGCATCATTTTTTTAAAAGAGTGGAATTAAAAACGTAAAAATAGTTTTTTGTATTTTATTCCACAATTTTGAGGTTATATAAAAAATTTGCTCTTATAAAAGTTGTAGATTCTTCAATTATCTACAAGTTTTATATTCAACTTTCTCGACAAAAAACAGTATTAACATTGCAAATCGTCCCCCTTTTCAACCTCCTCCCTTCTTCGACTGCATGCCATCATTTTTCTCCCTGGCTTTTTTTCGGGTCGAGATGGGAAACTCATGTTCGAATGAACTTCCTCGTTCCTACAGCATCTAAACACATGCCTCACATCATCCTCCACTTCACACCTCTCGCACACTCCAGTCTCTCTTTTTCCAATCTTGTGAAGGTACCCTACTCTCGACCCATGTCCAGTGAGCACCTGAGTCAATCCTATCCTTTATTATCCCCTTCATCAATTTACCCATACCACACAGCAGGCTGATGTGCCTTTAGTCCCCCGCCCGCTTCCCCTCTCTACCCGCCTCCTCCAGCAGTATCACCCTGGACACCTTCCATCGTTCCGGAAGCTCTTCCTCCCTTAGCACCCTGTTGAATAGTTCTCAGAAGTACTCCCCATTATCATCTAACAACCTCTTCATCATATCACCCCTTAGGCCATCTATCCCGGGGGCTTTCCTTACTGGCTTAGTTATACCTTTTCCCCCCCTCTCCAACTTCGTTTACACTGTTAGAAATTTTTAAGTCGTTAGGCTGTTTTTTGAACTAATTTGACTGGACCAAATTAAATTGTGTAACCAATTCTAATATCATTCAGTATTGCTGGTAACCATGTAAATAACAAAAAAGTCGCGATGTATTCACCAAAGATTGATTGAATGTATGTTCGTCCCAGATGATTAATTTTTCATGGTATTTTTAGAATCATATTTTTTATTATTCAAAAACCGTCGTGTAGCACATATACTGGGTGATTCGTTGAAAAATAGACAGGAAAAAGCGTACTGAGCCCGACTTTTTTCCTCCCTTACGATTTGTCTCAGCATATAGAGCTCGGTGTTTTCTTAGTATTCTTAGATTTTATACATCCTTCGAAGAAGTCTCCAAACTATAGCAGGCTTGACCTATGTTGTCTAACAAGCCTTTTGACAGACCATTGTCGTCTGAATCATCAGATGGTAACACTTGTTGGGTTTCTCTCTCGCCCTCATATCTTAAAGATGAGACAAGGGCAATTCTTGGACCAGAGGTCTTCTGTGGTGTTACAAAAACGACAACAAAATGCACTATAGAAAAGTGGGTAGCCCACAGATCCATTGAATGGTGGACAAACTCACCAGAACAATGACAAGCGAAAAAGTTTATAGTCTGCAAACTTAATGAGTTTAACCAGGAATACTATCAAAGCTGAGCACTGTAAGCTCAATTGTCACTTAAAGCTGATGGGATTAACAGACAAAACCATCTACAGATTAAGTCAAAAAGAGGAACAAACGGAACAATGCGTTCTATGCCACTGCGATGGCCTGGTAAATGTGTGGTTCCTTGCACTAGGCGACGAACTATATCAAAGGTTTAATCTTAAAGGTGGGGGACTGCATTAATAGAGGAAAATAATCTAGATAAAGAGGACCTCAATAGATCTGAGAAGGTTGCAGCAGTATAAACCTCAGAACATCTAATATATTCCAAAAATATAAGAAGAGGAACAAGGTATGGTTGTGCCAACTCTTGGTCTAGTAGCTTCTTCCAGACGCGTCCACCAAACCACTTGAAGCCGTGACCGGAGGATGCGTCTGGACGCGGCGGCCTGGCGTTCCAGAGAAACCACATCTTCAGGAAGCAGAAGCGAACCGCTTCCGTAGCCAATATAAAATGGAAGATATTTAGACACACTTCTTCTCTTTCAATTTTGTACTATATGAAAGGTTTAATCTTAAAGGTGATGGACTGCATTAATAGAGGCAACTAATCTAGATAAAAAGGACCTCAATGGATCTGAGAAGGTCGCAGCATTATAGACCAGTACCCACCTCAGAAAAAGGTATGGATGAGCCAGCTCTTGGTCTAGTAGCTTCTCCCAGATGCGTCCACCAAACCTCTTGAAGCCGTGACCTGAGGATGCGTCTGGACGCGGCTGCTGCTGGACTTTTCAGCGAAACCCTTTCTTTAGTTAGCAGAAGCGAACCGATTCCGTAGCTAATGTAAAATGAAAACATTTTGTCATGTATTTTGGGCATTACATAAAGAATTAAATTCATTGAAATTATCTATTATTAATTAATTCATTTAAGGTATTTATGTTTATAAAAACAATCTATTTAGTTATTTGTTATATCACGCGAGGACACGAACGTGACAGTGAAAGGCCAGAGAAGTATCACGTAACTGGATAGTTGACATAGGACAGTACGTATATATGCTGATGAAGTAGATAAGCGAACAATTCAGAATAATTCATAATTCATAAGAAAAAGTCAGAGACATTCCGATCTATTCACATACATTTAGTTATATTTAAAATGTAGTTCATCGATATCAAATCTAAAACTATGTTATACCAGTAACATGATAATCTTAAGTAACACATATGTAAAATTAGTGTAAATAGTTAAGTATATAATAAAGCTCATCCCGGTGAATACTGTAGTTTCCGTAAGTAGAGTATTCCATCAGGACCCGGGCTTCCACTAGTCCCTGTGGAACTCTGCATTACCGACATACAATACAGTTTAACTGAAAGTTATTTAGACACTCTTCTTCTTTTTTAATCTTGTACACATTTTACCGTATTTTTTTCTGTCGAATATATTTTTTTCTAAGTAAATCCATCCTGTACAATTTATTTTATGTAACTGTGTCCTGATCGACGCAATCGCTATATGGGTAAATATCATGTATAGTGATGATAGTTTAACACGACAGAACAGATGGTAATGTGTGATTTCACGGTCCGTTTTATAATAAAAACTGATAAACTGGTCGAGTGATTACTGAATTTTCCATGTTGAAGAGTATAAAGAGAGACGGGAATACGGTCAATTAAAATGTAACACGTTTGAGTAGGAATTAGCAGTTACGGATATTGTGATATAGATAAAAAAATTGGAAGAGAAAAACTGTACTGGGTAATTTACTTAAATTAAACTATCATTAACTCTTTTTTTTGATAATCCTTTCAAATTTCACTCACGCTGCGTCTGAACTATCCTCACCTGCCAACAGCTCTAGCAGCAGAGGTTTTGCGTTTCAAAGGATCGAACCTGGGCTCTTTGAGCAGGAGTTTGTGTGTTCTAAAGAAATGGCAATGTATAGTTACAGAACATGATTATAATCCATAATAAAACTTTTTACTGTTTCAAAATTCGATTCCGACAGTTCGAATACCTTTATTCATAAGGGGTTAATACATTTTATGCAGGCTGGAAAAAAAGCAAACTGAATAATTATCTTTTGGTTAATATAAATATCTTGAGCTGAACATTCTTTGTTTCGTTTTGAAATCTTCGTAGCCATAAATCTTTGCGTTTTCCCATAAAATTGAATACAATTTCACCATTAGGGGTCCAATAAAAAGTTTTTCCACTTCCGACAATTAATTTCGATTGAAATTTCTATTTTCTACGCCGCTGGGTGGATGTATCGGTTACACTGCAGGGCAAGAAATCAAAGAACCGTTAAAAGTGTCAGAAGTTCGATCCCTTCGAGTAAAATTTTCTCGCCTTCGGAAAAATTTAAGTGTTTTTAGCAGTGTGGCTATTTCGAATTTATTGCTCCAAATGGAGCTGATAATGGAAAATTGTTTGGGATATAAAGCGCTATTTATAGAGTTCTAGCTTAAAATTTTCATATAGTTTTCACGGAATTGGATAGTTATTTTCTACTTTTATGTTTTCGATAAAACGAGAAATTGAAACGGTTATAAAATTTTCATCTTAAAATAAAGCTCTGCCATTACCTGTATCTATACATTTTATGCATCGGATCAAACTTTGGGTATTTTCAATTCAATAAAATTTGTTTATCCACAATCACATTATAATTGGAATTTTATCCACACTTATGAACCGTATAACGTACCACTCTATCCACCAATGGAATAATGAAAAATACAATCTTAAATAAATTATTTTTGACCGGCAATTTCTTCTGTCACTATCAAAAATAATATTGTTTTTCACTCTAACATTTTCAGTTAATTCAAAATTGTTTAATGTGTGCGAGAGAAAAAAAAACAAGAAGTAATGTTTATTTGCACAAAGCTTCTCATAAATTCCACCCCTACAAAATCCATTTAGCTTAAGAACGTCACCGTTGCGTAAAATTTAGCGTGAATCCAACAAATAAGATTAACTCTAATTAAATTTCGAATAAAAATATTTGCTTTTGACGCCAGTCAACAATTCACTCGAATAAAATCGCGTTTTCAATTAAACCAATCTCATAATAACAGTTCGAGGTTTCCTCTAATATCTATTGCAGCAAAAACAACGCTTCTGCATACTTTCAATAAGGTCGTTGAAGTAGCCTTCGTTGGATTATATTATAGTTGTATGTAAATATGCGCGGTCATGTTCCCATCAAGCACTAACAATTCTGTACGCCTTTTGGCCCAATATAATAATAAATATTTAGAATAAGAATTAAATTCCCTTGATATTATTTCAACAAAACGTTCGAACATTTCATTATTATATAGATATAAATTAAGAAGGTTACTGAATAGAAAGTCAAGTTCAAAGCGTGAAGTAAGACAAAACAATTATATGTTTATCTGTTTTACTCGAACTTGACTGGATATATAAATATACATACAGTATTTATCATAAAGAGAAGTCGATGCAGAATACTTGAAGAAGACCATTCTATATAGTTAAATAGTCAGCCATTAACCATTACGTATAAGTATGCTAACCAGCATTGGCTAGGCGGCTTTTGCATGCTGAAGATTGGCCTGCAGGACCCTTATAATCTGCTTCACCGGGGTGAAGAGTCCTTTTGCTTTTGCTCTGAGGACTCTCCCTCCTCCATGGGTACAGCTATCTCTTGGACAGGTGTCCTTAAGAGTATGCTGACTCCACTTTCGGAAGGTTGTTCCTCATGTTGAGCTTTGGGTGTTTGGGCACTGCCCTCTAGTTCTTTGGATGTAGCTGAAGGCTTTGTCTCCAAAGTTTTGGTTTTTTCCTCCTTTAGGCCAATCTCAATGAAGGGTGCTAATTTTAATTTTAGGAGCTCCTCCTTGGAACCAGAATTCATGGAGAAGGTCCATATTAATCCTTTGACTGAGGATATTTTCCCCCAGACTGTCCAAAGGTGCGTCTTGAGCCCGCGGTTACTTATCCTTAATCTGTTAAGGATCCTGTTGGAATCTAAGCGCTCCTCGTCTTCATCCTATACGAAGACCGTACAGGCGTGTGGTTTGGGTATATCATTCCCTTCTAGTGCCTTTAGGGAAGTTTCTTCCCATGGCTTCAGCGTCGGGATGATTTTTGCCAACCATTTTGCGCTTATACTGTCCGCACAAGTATATTCCAAAAATTCCGAGCTATGCGTGCTTTTCGGGAAGCGGACCTGGGCCCTTCTTCCGTGATAGCCTCATAGTTAGCCATGATAGATTTATGGATTGCCTTAAGCTTGTCCGTACCTTGACGGAAGCTGCAGCTTCGCTGAAGGTCACACTTTCGGTTTTTGGCCTTTTCCCTTTGTTTTTATTTTCGCGTGGTTTGCTTCCATCTGACCTTGGTCTTTTGGAGCCTTTCGAGCCTTGCAGGCTTTGACGATACCACCTTTGCCCTTTTCGCAAATTTGGTGAAATTGGCTTTGATTATGGCTCTTTTAGGATGAAAGAAATCCTGGCCTTGCTTCACCAATCTGTTTACTTTGGCTTTGGAGACTCCGGATAGCTTTGCAGCCTTGATTTCCTCGTCTGTCATAAGATCTACGTCTTCCAACGCATTTACTCCGACAGACTTGCTTTGTTTTGTTCCTTGCCTTTCAGCTCGGGATGTATCTCTCGAATTCCCGTGCCTTGCAGCCTCTAGGTCTTCTTTAGATGTTCCCTGTCCTATGGCTTTAGGAACCTTATTTATATATTTAGCCTTTGTGTGTCCTGGCCTTTTGGCCTTGGGCACACTCTGGCCTTTTTTATTGTTAATACTGTGTTCCATATAGATCCCACGAGTAGCTGGCGAATAAACGGTCCACCCCCGCAAAGCCCCACATACGGAGGTGAGGTCTAAATACAGTGGGGTGTGACCTGGTGCCCCAAAGGAACCGTTCACGATACTGTCACCCTTTGCCACTCAGCCCTCGTCACGGTTTCTCACGACTTGACTTAGGGGGATGTTTATCGACCTCCCTGTCTGAGCTGTCCTTGGTTTCACATATCCCCCCTGTCCCGTGAGGCTCGGGGAGTAACAGCTACTCGGCTCCCCCACCAACGTCGAGGTCCCACAGCTCCTTGGGGGAGCATCGTGAATGTAAGTTAACCTCAATCTTCGACGTACTGTTTCAATTGAAACCTAAACACCAGAAGCATTCAGAAAATTCGACTCAGAGATTCTCTAAGGGTATCCACTGTCAGATAACGATTTTCTGCGGTTGGTAACCCTTGGTTACTCTCTTCCGGGTGTTCGTTAACTTTTGTGAAGCAGTTCAAATAGTTAATTCGATTCGAAGGATAATAAATGCCATATCTACAATTTTTATTAACTTCTACATGCTTCGTGCCACTTGGATTGATCCTAGCACTTGCCAATATCAGAAACGCCGGCAACACTGAGCTGCATCTCTCAGTAGGTCTTCGACTGTAAAAAAAAACTTTCAGTAGCTGAAGTTTGATTAAGGAATAAAGAAGGCGAGATTTAGTTTCCAGTTATTTCATTCATTATCTACAGTTAGAAAGTTCGAAAGACCAGTGCAGTAAACATAAATAATCAACTCTTTAAATTATGATAGAAATATTTTTAAAAATTTTGGAATATAAAAGTAAAAAAGTTTTGCGAAAAAATGTATATAGTATACTTTGATGCCATCTCACAAAAAAATTTGGGACTCCATTTAGCGCCCTTCGGTTTTGCGTGTGCACTTCTCTGAAGAAAATCTACAAAACGGGAAGTTAAAACTTCCCTGTCAAGATTCTCAACAACTTAAATAAATTATTTGAAGAAACTTTACAATAATTTGTTCATGGTAAGATTATGTCTAGGTTTTGGATGAGATATTTTGAATAGTTAATCCAGTGAATGGGAAAATACCCAGAGGAAATAATAATTTCATGATCACTTTAAGATTCAAAGTTTCTAAAAGTTAGCAAGAATTACGTTAGAAAGCTGAATAATTGAGTTATACTGATTTTTATTATTAAAATATCTGGCAAAAGTATTTTTAAGGTCTCTTGTATTGAAACTGGGACAATGTTGGGATGTTGTTATGGAAAGGGCCTCTTTAATTGGTGATCTTCCAGGTCGCTCGGAAGGTCATCTGACTTTAATAAAACTACTACTTCATGCACAGGGATAGGTTATGTTTATTACCATACTTTATATTACACAACTACAACTAACTATGATTACTAAATCTATTATAAGTATCTATCATTATAGCATACTTATAATATAACTGATATATCTTTAACTCGTAACTACAGACGTGACGTCTCTTAGACGGCAATTTTATTTTATCAAAAATTGATACAATGCCTTTTTAATAATATTATTTATATATATATATATATTAGATATCATTAAAATATTGGAAATTTTTCAAGTTATGATGTTTTTTCGGTCAAAAACACTTTTTTTGGGTGGGTGGAAAAAGAATAATATTATTGCGATTTCCGGCCAAAGTAGATCTTGAAAAGATACAACTTTTGTATTTGTGACTTTTTTACATAACCTCTAAATTAGCTCGAAAAACGCAAAAAACTGCATCTTTTGTTTTTTATTTTTAGTTTCGTCAAAAATTGTTCGATTTTGATGACAATTTGGTAGAAGGTAGCTTTCATAGTCACAAACCATGCAAAAAAATTTCAAATAAAAATATTGAAATTTTTCGATTTTTGACGTTTTTTCGGTAAAAACACTTTTTTTGGGGGGTGGAAAAAGATATTATTGCGATTTCCGGTCAAAGTTGAGGTTCTAGAAAAAAAAGTTGAATTAAGAGTTGTAGATCTTGGAAAAATCTACTACTTTTGCAAAAGTGAATTTTCCACATAATCTCAAAATTAGTTTGAAAAACGCAAAAAACTGCATTTTTCGTTTTTTATTTTTAGTTTCGTCAAAAATTGTTCGATTTTGATGTAAATTTGGTAAAAGGTGACTTTGATAGTCACAAACTATGGAAAAAAATTTCAAAATGAAATAGTGGAAATTTTTCGAATTTTGACGTTTTTTCGGCAAAAAACTCTTTTTTGGGGGGATGGAAAAGGACTAATATTATCGCGATTTCCGGCCAATTTTGAAGTCCAAAAAAAAGTTTGAAATAAGAGTTGTAGATCTTGAAAAAATCTACAATTTTTTGAATAGTGACTTTTTCACATAACCTCAAAATTAGCCCGAAAAACGCAAAAAACTGCATTTTTTATTTTTAGTTTCGTCAAAAATTGTTCGATTTCGATGAAAATTTGGTAAAAGGTGACTTTGATAGTCACAAACTATGGAAAACAATTTCAAAATAAAATAGTGGAAATTTTTCGAATTTTGACGTTTTTTCGGTAAAAAACACTTTTTTTGTGGGGTGGAAAAGGACTAATATTATTGCGATTTCCGGTCAAAGTTAAAGTCCTGGAAAAAAAAAGTTGAATATAAAAGTTGTAGATCTTGGAAAATCTACAACTTTTCCACATAACCTGAAAATTGGCTGGAAAAACGCAAAAAACTGCATTTTTCGTTTTTTATTTTTAGTTTCATCAAAAATTGTTCGATTTCGATGAAAATTCGGTAGCCACAAACCATGGAAGAAATTTTTCAAATGAAAATATTGGAATGTTTTCGAATTTTGACGTTTTTTCGGTAAAAAACACTTTTTTTTGGGGTTGTAAAAAGACATTATTGCGATTTCCGGCCAAAGTTGAGTTGATAGAAAACAAAGTTGATCATAAAAGTTGTAGATCATGGAAAATCTACAACTTTTTCATTAGTAACTTTTTCACATAACCTCAAAATTATCTCGAAAAACGCAAAAAAATGTATTTTTCGTTTTTTATTTTTAGTTTCGTCAAAAATTGTTCGATTTCGATGAATATTTGGTAAAAGGTAGCTTTCATAGCCACAAACCATGGAAGAAATTTTTAAATGAAAATATTGAAATGTTTTCGAATTTTGACGTTTTTCGGTAAAAAACACTTTTTTGGGGGGTGGAAAAAGACATTATTGCGATTTTCGGCCAAAGTTGAAGTCCTAGAAAAAAAAGTTTGAAATAAGAGTTGTAAATCTTGAAAAAATCTACAACTTTTTGAATAGTGACTTTTTCACATAACCTCAAAATTAGCTCGAAAAACGCAAAAAACTGTATTTTTCGTTTTTTATTTTTAGTTTCGTCAAAAATTGTTCGATTTCGATGAAAATTTGGTAAAAGGTGGCTTTGATAATCACAAACTATGGAAAACAATTTCAAAATAAAATAAAGAAATTTTTTCGAATTTTGACGTTTTTTCGGTAAAAAACACTTTTTTTTTGGGGTGCAAAAAGACTAATATTATTGCGATTTCCGGCCAAAGTTGAAGTCCTAGAAAAAAAAGTTGAATATAAAAGTTGTAGATCTTGGAAAAATCTACAACTTTTTCATTAGTGACTTTTTCACATAACATCAAAATTAGCTCGAAAATATGCAAAAAACTGCATTTTTCGTTTTTTATTTTTAGTTTCGTCAAAAATTGTTCGATTTCGATGAAAATTCCACACCTGAGAAAAGCATTATTATCAATTTTTGATAAAATAAAATTGCCGTCTAAGAGGAGTCACGTCTGTGGTTACGGGTTAATATAATACTGATTTAAACTTAATTAAAATGAATTGTTGGTCAAGTTGGTGTTTACATTTACTATTGAATGTTATATAATTGTTTATCGTAAATCTACGTGATGAACTTGACTCCCTTGACTACCTGTCGGCCTCGTGGGTTTTATTTATGCATTCTTTTACAAATGATTTATTGAAAATAGTTTCAAGGGAATTTATTTCTTATTTTATTTTATGACAAAAGGAATCACAAGTTGGACGCTGTTGGTCAATATCAAGATTAAATAGTGGCTTGTACTGACCCTTATATGATACGTGGTCTCTTCTGCTTTTTCCCGAAATGTTTTTACCGAAAATATCATCTTTGTCTCCAAAGCATGGATAAGGATATGGATGTATTCACTGCTTATACAGTTTGAAATTAAATGTACTGTATATAACACAAGTTTTATTCGTGGTTAAATCTTCATGAATATTCCGTTAGATTCAATGTACTCTAGATATAAAGTAGTCCTTTTAAGAAATTAACATTTTGTTAAGTCGATCTTTGAGGAAAAAAAAATTAAAAACAAAATCATGCTCGCTTTTTCACGGAGCATGTTCCTTTTTATTTGCGAAGTAGACGTAATTTCCGCTGAGATTATGTGAACATTACAAACACGACTACAGAACTCCGACAAGGGTTTCGCTCTTATAAAACAAACCTTTAATTTTGAACTTTTATTGCATCAACAAAACACTTTGAAATGTAGCAAAGCCGCATTCATTTCATGTTGATCTTCAGAGTCAGTGAATTTTACGGTTCTATAGTTCGTAGACTGCAAAAGAGTCTCTCTGCGGCTGCTGCCTGCCTCTTGCCTTTTCCTACAACTACACCAACAAAAATTGAGTTAATTTTCAACTACTTACGGAAATATACTGCGAACGCCATTTTCAATCCACTTGGTTTCTGCAAAGCGTAGCCATTTTTAACCCATTTTTGTAGTCATACAAAAACTATAATTCTGGACCGAGAAATAATGATTTTTTGAGGCTGTGCTTAGCGATTTTTGGTAAAAACAAAACTTATATGATTGCGACACCGCACCGTCGTCACCGACATGCTAATGCGACGTTGAGCCTCGACTGGATCATGTGCGTGTGAGATTATTTTTGGATGGGTAACGATAAAATTTCCTTCTACCATGTATGTATGTATGTAGGTGTGTATATAGGGGTGACATTCACTGAGACCTTAAAGATCTTACTTCTACTTAGTTCCTGAGGAAAGTCTCGGAGACTAGTAGCTCCTTTACTCGTATTTCCCGGAGGAATTTTACGATATCTGCAGGCTTTAACTCAGGTAAATGTCCCTTTTCTATCCAGTAATCTCCTAGGATTCTAAATTGCTGTGCAATTCTCAAATATGTGGATGGAGGTTTCTTCTTCCATGCCACTGAATGTACATTCTTCTTCCTTCACTATTTTGAGCTTTTTCAGGTGCCCATTTAGGCGACTTCCCTGTTAAAACTCTTAGTGCAGTTTTACTTTGACTTATGAATTCATTTGATCCCAACAGGTTGTAGTCACCCAGAAGATTCTTTGATTGTCTAAGTCCTACTAGATCAAGGTCAGACCTATTTTTTTTCGGTTTTGCCTATTTCTTCCAAAATATTACATTGGAGCTGATACTGCGAAAGGGTTCCGGCCCCCAAAAGGGTGTTTCAGTCCCCCTCTTTGCTAGTTCATTCCCTTCTATCCCAGTGTGTCCAGGAATCCACATTAAGGTGACTATATTGTTCTCGCTTAGTTCATTCAGTTTGCCTAGGTATTTCCACACCATTTTGGATCTGATCACTCAAGAGCTCAGTGCTTTAATGGCTGCTTGACTATCTGACATTATGATCTATTCTATATCCTTTATCAATATTGAACTGGGCACAATTTCTTACGGGGTGATTTCCTCTTGTGGAAATTTTTCCCAAGCTTTCAGAGTGTTTGGTTCCTGGTCCTCACACTCCTATCCCAGTTCCTTCCATTGCTTTTGAGCCATCTGTTTACCATTGAATGGCATTCTTTCCAAGTCTGGTAATGGTATTTGGATCCCATTCCTTCTTGTTGCTTAATTCCGATTCCTTCTACTTATATGATAAAAGTTTTCCATGAGCGTACGTTAAAATGTATATAAGGGACTGAATTGTTTGTAAAAATTTCCTTTTCCCATGGGCGTACGATGAAAATTTTAAAATAGGTTAGGTCATTTCTGCATAACTGACTTTTTCCCTCTCCTTTTAACGTTCAGTATATTGAAATACTTGGTTATGACATTCTATGATCTGGAAAAAATTCAATCAAGTTTGTAAAAGGATATTCCAGTAGGTACATTTTGCAGTGAACTTTATTTGCAAAAGGATAAAATTGAATAAAAATTTCCAATACAATGAAATTGCGTTATGAAATTATGTAACAAGAATAGATCTGAAACTAGATAGTTCGATCCAGAGCGGGTAGGAATCTGAAGTATTTGTCGATTGTTGTTGAAATTAATGATATTATAGTAATCAGGGGCGTACAAGGGAGATGGAAGGAAGGAAAATATAAAAACCCCACGTTTTGGGGGATTGGAGATTGGATGCTGGTGAATGTATCACAAAAGTTAAATAAACCAAAATGTATTTTCCTATATACCTAATTAATGATAATTTTTCATTAAGTATTGGATTTTTTCCAGTGTACGTCGTAAGTGTATGAATCGCGAAAGAGTTTCTGCTTCTTCCTTCATCTATGGACCTCCAGTAATTTGAAACAGAAATCTGCCTCCTCTTATGTTGGCACTACGCCGGAGCCTGGAGAATTTCGAAATTGTCGTTTTATTACTTCGTTTTGTATGCTGTTTGAGTTTTTCAGCACTTGAATGCGAATTTGTATGTTTGGAGTGGTTAATATGAATTTCTGCTGCGTTGCCTGCAAAATGAAATGATACAAAATCGCTCACAAAAAAATAAAGAATACACAAACTTTTTTTGTGAGGCACTTTAAATTACTTTAGAATTAGAATGAATTATTGAAACCACAGAAAAACTGAGATTTCTTTACTTGACAACTATTCGTGTAACCTTAACAATTGAGCTCGAGCCCAAATATGAATTTATTTATAAATTTAAATGCTAATAAAAAAAACAAGTGCAAGATTATCAATTACTTTGTCTACTCGGTCAAATAAGTTTCTGTTGCTCCGGTGACAACCTTAGGCCTTCGACGTCGCTCAGAACGGAGTTAGTGGTGGATCCCTCTTCTTGATCTTCCGGACAAAAGAAGTATATAACTTGTAAGGGCGCCAACTGAGTTTGCCACTTTGGCCTAGCACGACTAATTTCCCCCGATAACTTATAATTCCTCAATGTAAACATTTAATACCCTGAAGGGGGTGTTTTACAATTAATAACTACCTAAAAACCCTAGTAAAACCCCACCTGAAAAAATAGCTAAAAACTGAGCCTATACAGGAACAAATCCTACTTGTCGGACTACACATTCCCAACACCTCAACAAGTTAAGCTTGTCTCGGCCTATGCCCGAAGCTAATTTATAAGAATTTACAAGTAATGTACAGATTAAAATCAACCCCAAATTCACCGAATCCTACCCCCAAAGTAGTCATAAGGCCTACTTATAATCAACAGTGTCAGCAACAGTATACTACTCTGAATTTAAATCAAATAATAAGAATATGATAAGCATCTAAAATAAATTGTTTTTGGTCATATCCAGGGTAGGTTTGAAGAACCACCCACGAATTATAGTATTCGTTAGACTAGAAAGAGAAAAGAAAAACAAAATATAAACAGGGTAACAAAATAGACTGTCTTACAGCCTTCTTAATCAAAAATTTGCAATCAACAGGTAGTATTTTACCACCAGCTGATCTATCTACAAAATACTACAAATCTATGAGACATACCTTTTCCAAAAAGAGTCCAATACTCAAAATTTTCCTCTTACTGGATGGCAATCAACAAATAATGAACCAACAACAACATGTGGCACACCTTCAATGCCAAAACTTCACCGTTGGCGGTTTCAATAGTTTGAGTGCAATATATCCCCTATAAAGGCTTCCAGAACAGGACGGAATTCTCCAACAATACGAACTCCTGTAGAACAAAATACCAAACCGTATATTCCACAACTAATTCAGAAGAAGAACCTATAAAACCCAGCAGGGGATGACTTCCCAGTCATTAACAAAATTCAGATTCTCGTTCGACGCACTTTTGGAAATCAAGCCATCTAGTAGCAAGCACACAGCGAAAAAAGTGACTGACGTTTCCTCAACTTCAGTACAAAATACTACTATAGAGAAACCTACCCGAAATATACATCCGAACTACACTGCTCACTACACCTAGCGTGTTCCGCACTGATCAAGTCATAAAGTGCTACACTTCCCTCTTTGTAAGCCACTTCACGGCATGACAAACGAACGCTTTTATCCAAGACACGACTGTCACGGCCAATTGTCAATGTCATCCAACAAATAATTCCACTTTGTAAACAATGGATAGAAATAATAAAGTGTACATTAAGGATTATTAAAATAAATTTGAGCAATTGATAGTACCACAATACCCCCCTGCCAACGTAAACAAAGCAAGATGAAACACTCGGATTTAACAGACAAAACACATGGCGACAAACAGCTAATATATTATGAGTAGATGTTCAGAATATATTCGAATGCCATCCTACACAGAAGATTTCTAACTAGTATGTCTTTGCTCAAGCCAAAATATGGTAGAAAAATGAAGAAAATATACCTCTAACTCAAAAGTAAAGTATGTCTCCATAGATCAGTCAAATCATCTAAAATCTTGTTAAATATTCGAAATTTCGCCTAATTCAAGTAACCCTATTTCTACACCTTAATTATTTCATATAAATACATCAGTTAATTACCTAAATAGTATTTAATATTAATTCTATAGATATTAATTAATGTGATTTTCGTTTAACCCAATTCCCGCAGCTGAATACGATCCTCGAGTTTTGTTCGTATTTCCCCGTACAGGGGAAATGAACGGAACAGAAGATCTGCTTTACCTAACGAACAATTTATTCAATCTAATCAAAGTACCTCGCATGTAAATTTTATAATAACGTAGTAAATCCACCGCACTATATTGCTTGTCTCGAAAGGGTTTATCGTCAGGATTGTACTCGGGAATATTCTTTCTAATGGTGACGTTGGAAAAATATATTAACTTCCAAATAATTTTGCAACGTCTCTGATGAAATTTCGTATAACATCCCAATTTTCCTTAATCATCGTCATCAGCTCTATAATGTTTGACCTTGATACCTATAGTCCTTTCACAGTTCGGGCAGGTGTAAAGCTTGGTCTTACATTCAGTTACATTTCGGGACGGGTGGTTGATTGGAGTTTGAGATTTCACATCTGCGATTGAGGCCGTAAAGGAAAATTCCTTTGGAGAGAGCCTGGTGAAGTTGAATTTCAGAGCTTCTGATGGCTTTGATAAAGGATTTGAAGATCTTTGAGAAGATCAAAGATTTCTGCGTTGGAGATATTTTTGTCAACATTCGAGATGACGAAGGAGAAGTTTGGAGAGTGGGTGTTGGCAGGAATTTTGTTTCTGGAAGCAGGAGTTTGTAAATGGAGCGGTAAGCATACCACTTTGTTGTCTCCGATGGCATTTTGAATTTTTAGTTGAAGATTTTTGGGGCAGATGCAATTTGGGTTGGCCTTCAGTTAAGAGATATTGCCTCTTAAAATTTCATGGGATGAAAAGTTCCTTCTGAGAGCAGAATTTGGGTGGGAGGTTTCGTAAATTCAGGGTTTGAAAAATTTGCAATCAACAGGTACTATTTTACCACCAGCTGTTCTACCTACAAAATACTACAAATCTATGAGACATACCTTTTCCAAAAAGGGTCCAGTAGTCAAAATTTTCCTTACTGTATGGCAACCAACAAATAGTGAACCAACAACAACAACATGTGGCACACCTCCAATTCCAAAACTTCAACGTTGGCGGTTTCAATCGTTTGAGTGCAATATATCCACTATAAGGGTTTGTGAAAACGGCTTCCAGAATTGGACGGAATTCTTCAACGCTTGAAGCGTAGTTGTTTGTGGTGAAGAAGTGTTAGTTGAAGATTTTGACGAAGAAGTCCGAACGGAGGTTGCTTCGTCGTTTTGACGGATTTTTGTTACTTCGTAGATTGATGAGGCCTGGGAGGAACGAGAAGAATGGGTGGAAGAAGACGGAGATTTGGCAGCTTGTGCATATGATGTAGATTCTAATTTGGAGAGGTTTTTTTTCATGTGGTCTAGTTTGTCTTGGATTGTTTGAAACAGAGATGCTTAGGAGTGAGTTGTATTGAATCTGAAGATCTCATTTGGCTTCGGAGCGATTTGAAAAAGGATTTTTGCTCTGGAGAGAGACACAATTCGTGGATTAGTGAGTTGGGTCGTGGAATAGGAGATTCCATAAGAGGGCGTGGTTTGGACGAATAACAGGAGGGAGTCTCCAAAGTTGGTTGAGGTCTGGATTGTTTTTTAGAATGTTTTGCAGAAGATTTTGGCAATTCGTCATTGTCTGTGTCTTTCGCGTTTTCGTCATTTTGGAGTGAAAAGGAGAGGTTTTGTTCGTTGCGCTATTCACTTTACTGGTTGGTACCGGTGTAGACACTTTTTTAGAGCAGTTTCTCAAAAGAAACCGACCCTATAGGCGCTGTTCTTTCGCTGAATTTTGAATTGTGTTCTAGGCTTTGTCTATTTTTCAGACCATAGCAGGTAACGGTGTTAATTTAGCTACGTGCCTGCTCGAAAAGTAAACCGGTACTCCCTTTAGTCCGATCTCTCTGTTCATATATAGTCTGTTTGCGTCCCACCTCTGGCAGCTAAAAATGGTGTGCTCCACATCATCTGTGCCTCCACAGTAGATGCAGGTGTCATCTTCTGTCTTACCTATCTTTTTGGTAAATGTCCGGACAATGCCCGCGTAACGAAGTAGTCCAACCTTCTCAGACGACAGAGAATCCAGCTTTCCAGTCTTCCTATCAGAGACCTTGTCCATTTTCCTGTATCTCCGTGGTCCCATCTGTTTTGCCATTTGGCCCTCACCTCCCTTCCTATTTCCCTCTTGTGTTCCCTACCCCTTTTATGGATTTCTTTCCTCTCCCACACCAGCAGATTCATTGGCGGTATCCCCGCTATGGCTTGCACCGCTTCTGTTGAGATAACCCTGAGCAGCATTCTCCTTTGCAATTAAAACTTACAATGGACTGTATCAATGATTATTTCAGTTATTCTTAGTGATTGTCATCATGCCTATTGTTGCATATAAAATGGAAACTGACACGAAGGAACCAACATCAACAGTCATTCCAGAAATTAGAAGTGATAACATGCTGGCCACAATTAAGTTTGTTCCAACTGGCGCAAACTCCAATTAGGGATGGACACATCAACTTTATCACCCCTTCCACAAGTTTGTGTTTGTACCGTCCCAAGAACGATACTATAATCAGTTGGAACGCGGAAGAAATACAGTACTTGCGCGAACGGTACCTAGAACGGTTCTATAGCCAGTTGGAAGCAGTATCCAGTTCTAATCAATATCTCTTGAACGAAAAGACGACGTATCACATGTAAAGGGTTTGTCTTTTAAACTTTTGTATTTGGGTTGGAGAGGCATTGAAGGTTGATGGGAGTACATTATCCCTTACGTCTTTTTAGTTTCCTAGAAACGGTTTGGAGATTTTTTAGATGTCACTTTATCGCTTCGACACACTTTATGTTTTACCTAGACGGTCCTGTTTGAAATTAAATTTAAGGCGCGCAAAATTGAGAATTCCACTTGATCCTCCCCTTCCACTTTCTATTCCAACTATAATAATGATAATAATCATTCCAGTTTGTTGAGTTTATTGTTAATACTCCAGACGTGAGGATCATAAAATCCCGAAACACCTCAGAATATTAATATTATACCTTAACATTTTCGGTTATAATATGTTGTAATATGCGGTTTAACAAAATAAGTTAACGGCTAGTTAGTTTTACGAAAGTTATCTCGAATTCGTTACAAACTTTAGACCTTTTGTTTCGTTTCCATTAAAATTTGAGTTGGAAATGTTAATTTCCAGCAAATGCATTCGAAATATTTAATTCTCGATACATTAGAATATTAAATTTCTAGCACTAATAGAACTCGCTGTAATAGGAGTGCCGAAATAGGTAACACCTTATATCTGTCGTGTATATATAATTGTTGAAAATTGTCAAAATTTTTGAAAAATGGTAAATTTTTTTAAAAAATGTTCAAAAATGGTCAATAATTGTTAAGATTTTGAAAACTGGTCAAAAATTGTTGAAATTTTGAAAAAATGGTCAATAATTATAAAAAACTGTCTAAAATGGTCAATAATTGTTGAAAATTGTCAAAATTTTTGAAAAATGGTCAAAATTTTTAAAAAATTGTCAAAAATGGTCAATAATTGTCAGAAACTGTCAAAAATGGTCAATAATTGTCAAAATTTTGAAAAAATGGTCAATAATTATAAAAAACTATCAAAAATGGTCAATAAGTGTTAAAAATTATCAAAAATGGTCAATAATTGTTAAAATTTGGAAAAATGGTCTAAAATGGTCAAAAATTTTGAATAATTGTCAAAAATGATCAATAATTGTGAAAACTGTCAAAATTGGTCGATAATTGTCAAAAATGGCCAATAATTGTTAAAATTTGAAAAAATGCCCAAAAATTGTCAAAATTTTTGAAAAAATGGTAAATATTTGTCAAAAATTTTGAAAAAATGGCCAATAATAGTCAAAAATTGTCAAAATTTTTGAAAAATGGTCAAAATTTCCGAAAAATTGTAAAAAATTGTCAAAAATTGTAAAAATTTTGAAAAAATGGTCAATAATTATAAAAAACTGTCAAAAATGGTCAATAATTGTTAAAAATTGTCAAAATTTTTGAAAAATTGTCAAAAATGGTCAATAATTGTCAGAAACTGTCAAAAATGGTCAAAAATAGTCAATAATTGTTAAAATTTGGAAAAATGGTCAATTTTTTTGAACATTTGTCAAAAATGATCAATAATTATCAAAACTGTCAGAATTGGTCAATAATTGTTAAAATTTGGAAAAATAGTCAAAAATTGTCAAAATTTTTGAAAAAATGGTCAATAATTGTCAAAATTTTTGAAAAGTGGTCAAAATTTTCTAAAAATGGTCATTCTTATTGTGCATAAGAAGCAAGCTTCTTTTATATCATATTTAGGTATTCTATTTAGTGTGTTTTCAAAATTTTCATAAAAGATTGTTTTTATTTGTTCATCTTTATCTTCTGAAGGGGCATGTGCGTTTATTACATTACTTTTCCTAAAAGTGCCTCTAATCCTTATTCTGCATAATATAGTCTATCTGAAATTCCATCAAACTCTTTTACTTTATGTTTATATTTATCATTAACTATAAACCTGACTCCCAGCATTCTATTTTCTAAACCACTGTTGAAGAAGGTATGACCATCTATTACTTTTAATATTTTACCCTTTTGTTTTGTTTCTTGGATTGCCATTATGTCTACTCTATACTCCTTCATTGCCTGAACTATGTGTTTTGAGGCTCCTTCTTCGTAAGTTCCCCTTACATTCCATGTTCCCATTCGTATTTCTTGTTGTTTTTGTTCTTTTTTTCCCCTCCTATCTTTTCGATTATAATTTATTTGCTTATTCTGTATTTCATAGTCCATGTTCATCTTGCCTTTGGTGCCTTCGTTTTCATTAGTTAGTTTTTTATATTATCTGTATCTTCTATTTGCACCAGTTTTCCGGTTCTAATATCCCATTTCCATTGTTGTCCGTTTACATATAGCTTTCTAAATCACACGTTAACGTTCTTCCCCTTTTTTCTTTCCTCATTTCCTACACCTCTAATTTCTTTCAGTATCTCTTTATCTGTTTTAGATAGATCATCCACGATATATACTTTTTGTTCCGTCATATTCCTTAATTTAGCTTTATTTTTCATTAGTTATTTTTTCTCAGTACTATTTTTCATTTGCAGCAAACACGATTTTCCCCCCAATTTCTTGACCTCTTTTTCTCGTACTTTTATCTCCAGTTCTTTTTCTATAAATTTCTCCATCTTGTTTTTGTGTCGACTACTAATCCCTGAATTACCACATTATTTTTCCTTTTATCCTTTTCCAAATATTCAATTTTTCCTTCTACCGTTTCTAATCTATTTTTCATCTGCTGATTTACCTTGTTTAGTTTAGTATTTTCAGCTTTTAGCTATTTAATTTCTTCACAGTACTCTTTATGTTCTTCCCTTATTTGTTTTAGCTCATCTGCTAAATTATTCATTGTCGTTCCCATTGTACTTAACATTTTCATTATCGTTTCTATTTCCCATTTTCTCTTTAGTTTTTCCTGGGGATCTTCCTAATTTTTTATTTTTTCTTAAGGTATTTTCATCATTTCTAATATTTTTCCCTTTCCTGTCATCTGAATTATACTCATCACTTTCCATCTTCAAATATTCACACTGTATACAGAGTTTGACTGCGATATGCGATCTGGCAGACGACGATGTAAAAATAATTAAAAATGAGTTTGATAGCGAATATATGAGACGAATTTATTTATTCATGAACTGCATTCTAATTAATTTGTTTTATAATGAAAAATAATCATATTTTTCGGTAATAAAGCTTTTATAGTAAAAGCAGACAAAGGGTGGATAGACAATTAGTCTCCCTATAAGGAATATTCTGAAAAACCTTTGAGCACAAAAGAATAATAATACTTCCACGAATCATCAAAAAATAATTTTTCTCTCCGACTTCCAGTTCAGAGTTTAATAATATGAAATCTCCGACAGGCCTGGCTTGAACTGAAACCGTTCAAAAATGAACAAAATGATATATTTCGTAAGCTTATTTTAAAAGTTGCATTAATCTGGAAAATGTTTTACACAAAAAATGTTTTTTGGTCAAATTTCTCAATAAAAACTTTGAGGTTTTGATCAGGAATTATTAAAAATTATAAAAAATTCTACAACTTGATAACCAAAGAAAACACAAGAGTTTTTACTTGTGGGATAAAATTATACACACTATGGCTAATTACTATCTATTGATTCATTTATTAAACTTAATTTATATATTGATCAACTCTCGAAAATTCTAGTAGTTTCCGCGCTCGTCTATGCGTGGGCAGAACGATTTGTCTGGAATTTTCTCGAACAGGGGGGGGGGGCATTCGCCAAAATTTATAGTAATTTATAGTTAGACAGGATCGGCTTTGAGTTGGTGACCTCGCAACATTATATTGACAAATATGATTATATGATTGTGAATAAATAAATATTTTGTGTAATAACATTCTTATTGTATTAGGTACAGTCTACTAGGAATACTAAGATAGGAAATATAGTTCGTCTAGAAAGTATCCGGAATTTAATCTTTCTCCTAATTTTAACGTATTATTTCTTTTTTGTAACATCTTAAACTAAATTTTGCCAATTTTTAGAAATATATTCAAGCATAATTATTTTCACTCGACACTTATAGGTTATAAAATTACACACTAAAATCTTATGTCTAGATACCTTACGTTCACAAATTAAGATTGTTGTGTGATCAGGTGATAGTTTTAGCGGCGTTGTCAGATGGTGTTTATTTTCTTTTAGTTGAATTAATTTTGCATTGTAATAGATTATTACATGAAAATATGAAAATATAAAATGATTTAAATTTTTAATCATAAAACTTGAAATAATAGACATCCTTAGAATGTGTTAGAGTTGCTTTATACGTTACATTAAATATAAGAGTTTATAACAAACTTATTGCTGGATCACATATTTTTTTCCATATATATTATTACTTTGAAATAATTGAAATGATACTTTGGAGCTCAACCTCTCTAGTATATTACATTGTTGAGTTTCATTTGGTTAATGTAAGTTAGGTTAGGTTTTGGTTCTAGTTACACTTTGATTTGTGTCAGTTGGTCGGAAAGCGATGATGAATTGAATTATGAAAACTTTTGTTATGATTATTATTTGTAAAAGATATGTTATTCCTAATTATGCTAATTCCACACTAAGAAATTCCATTATAATTTCACTACAAATATTTGTGACTGTTGTCGGGTTATGATTGGTTCAACGGGTGGAGTATGTGAATCTTGGTATATTCCCTTCTCCTTCTCGAAAAAACATCAAAGAATTTGTATTCCACATGAAGTTTTGGAAGCTCATGTCTATCTATATACATACTTATCTATTCCCTTTCCCTTCTCGAAAAAATATCATATATTTTGTATTCCACATGAAGTTTTCAAAAAAGGGGAAGGATTTACCCTTCCCACTTCTCTACCGGCCTTATCCCCCTCATTCTCCCTAACCCCCTAGTATCCTGGATTTCTCCTTCTCTCCCTTCTCTGACGTTGAAATTTCTACGACACAAAAGAATCGACATCGGTTAAAAATTCATGCACTCGCCCAAAAGAAAGTCCATCTTCGACTTTGCCATTGTGCATTTGTAGCACCTTGTGTTCTTACGATTTAGAAGTTGTTTTTCCTTTTGAGGCATATTTTTCATTAGTTTTCCTTGCGGAGCATGATTTACGATCATCCGAGCTCCTTCCGAACGTTTTTCATCTCTGCGCGTCTTTTTGCATAAATTCATGTCGCTTAAACCACATAAGCGAATTTTATATTGTCTCATAAAAATCCAGATCAACGATTTTTTTTTCTCCCATTCGATATAAATAAAACAGAGAGGGCGCTAAATGAAAAGTTTTACGAGGTGAATCGCTTTGAAAACTCCATTTTTATGTCTCGACGTACGAAGCGGGCGGTGAATTTATATTTAAGGATATCGAGAAATTTTCAGCACCTTATTGATGAGTTTATATACGGTTTTATTGAGTCCGATGGAGATTTTATTGCTTTTTGAAAAGTTGGGAAAATCTCATCTACATTGTAACATTTCGAAAGTAAATTCTTAATCTGTAAAGCTTTTCTATGTTGCCATGTGTAGAGCTATTAATGTTGGCTGCCCTCAAATCCCCAACTTCAGTTGGCAGCCGTTGTTGTTGTTGTTGTTCTTGTTGTTGTTGTTGTTCTTGTTGTTGTTGTTGTTGTTCTTGCCTCGGTCCCGTCAGTTCTGAAAAGTCTCGTTTAAGTCTTGGTCTCGTCTCGTAACCAGTTATTGTCTCGTTTCGTCTCGTCCTGCGATTCCTAGCGGATAGATCGAAAAGGTTAACGAGACCATGATGTGTGTGGTCTCGCTAACGCATAGAATCTTTTCAAATATGTCTCGTCTCGTCTCGTCTCGTCTCGTCTCGTCTCGTCTCGTCTCGCCAATTTTTTTTTGTAACCTTCCCAGAATATTAGTTTTCTTTACATAATTTACAGCTTTGCCAATTTCTAGCAATGACATCAAACTATTGATAATCAACGAGGGAAAGTAATAGTTGCACTCCTTATTGATTGATGATAAATTTCTAATTTCACTTTTGCCAAAAAGTCGTAAAACAATGAATTCAATAATTCAACAAGAGGTAATTAACTGGCTTATAACATCCCAGTTCCAATTGTTCTCGAATCGTTTGGTGGATATATAGAGGGTATTTCAACGAGCAAAAAGTGTTATTCGCCGACTTGGAATTGATTCAATTTCTATGAATAATACTTGCATTAAGTGGAAATCGTAGACGAGCGCTAATTAACCACGTTCCTTCCGAGGAAAATTCGTTTCAAAAAGAGGTCGAGGTCCCTGTTAAAGCGTTCATCTTTAGGTAGCTAAATGGTGCGGGGTTGTGACAGTTACTGCTGTAAATTAGTTTTTTTTTCAATGCAGATGCTTTGGATGTGGTATAAAAGGGCATAAAGAAGCAGGGTAAAAGGTGAAGGGAGTCAAGGAGAAGAGTAAGTGCTGGCTATGTAAGAGCGAGGATCACATGGCAGGTCTTCTTTTGTGGGGTATGTGGGGAGATAGAATGTAGTAGGGGAAGGAAGGTAGTAGATGAAGACGATGGTAAACAGGAAGGAAAAAATGGGAGGGACCCTCTGGACCCCTCAGAGATGACGAAGGGGGGAGAAGTGCGCGGGAAAAAGGAATGTAGGGGATGGATGGAGGGTGTTGCAGATAAATTTAGGAAAATGCAGGATAGCGCATGATATATTGGATGAAGTGATTTTCAGGAGGGAAGTGGATGTGGTGTGTGGATCTGAGGTGAATGCTAGATGTGTGGGAAAGCAGGGATGGATTATGGATGATACAGGAGAGGCAGGAATAAGAGTGGTGGAAGATGGACTGAGGGCGGATGAAGTGAGGAAAGGAAACGGATGGGTGGTAGTGCGAATGGGAGACATGGTGGTGTACAGTGTGTATATAAGCCCAAATGTCAGCCTGGAAGATTATGAGAGGAGCATGACAGGATTGAAGGATGATCTGAGGGTGTCAAAAGGGAAAAAGAGGATCATTAGGAGAATGGTGACAGGGGACTTCAATGCTAAGAAAACTGTAAGGGGGGGGGAAGGAAAGGCTGGGGGAAAGAGTGATTGAGGGTGCTGGAGGATGAGGAAAGCTTGAGCTTACCTAGGTATGTGGAGTCGGATATAAGGAAAGGAAGAAAGGAAATATTGGGAGAGTGGAGATGGAGGTGGACGAAGGACGAGGGAGAAAGTAAGAGAGGAGATAAAAAGGGGACTTGGATAGTGTAGATGAATTGTACAATGTGATACAGGTCTGTAAGAGAGAGGGAAAGAGGAGCAATAGGCGGAGGGCTAATTACTGGTCGAATGAGGAAATAGAGGAGCTGTGGAGGGAGCGTAAGAAAGAACGAAGACGGATGCTGAGGGGAAGAGGAAGGATAGAGGGAAAAGGGGGATACAAAGAGAAGAAGTGTGATGCCTTTTGGCCCAATATAAGAATATAGTAATAAATATTTAAAATAAGAATTAAATTCTCTTGATCTTATTTCAACAAAACGTTCGAACATTTCATTATCATATAAATAAATTAAGAATTAAGACTTTAATTGTCAAGTTCAAGCGTGAGCAAACACTAAACAATTATATGTTTATTTGGTTTACTCGAACTTGACTGGATTATATAAATATACATTTAGTATTTATCATGAGAAGAAGTCGATGCAGAATGCTTAAAGAGAACTATTATCTATAGTTGAATAGTCAGCTAGTAGTAATTAGTAACCATTACGCATAAGTATTATACTATATACTATACGGCTAGGTACTTATGCATAGCATTAGTTTAGTAAGTAGTTTAATGTATTTAGTAAATAAAACAAACATATCCCAGTGCAATAAGTAGTTGTTTCATTCTCTTGAATGATCCTCCATGTGACCTGCAACACCACCTATTCAGAGGCCCTTCCACACCTATAACCTAACCAAGTATCCATCGACGACACATATATTACAGAAGAAGAAGGAACTGGAGCGTAGGGTGGAGAGGGAAGTGGGAAGAGTTACCGTGGGAATTGGAAAACAATCCATGGGGAAAGGCGAATGAGATAGCGGTGAAGAGGATGGGTGGAAATAGGAACGAGTTGCTAGAGGAAAATTGGGAGAAGGAAATAATAGGGAAATCGTTCACAGAAGGAGAAGGAGGAGTGGGGGCAGGATTCGAGAAGTCAAGGATACTAGGGGGGTAGGGAAAATGAGGAGGATGAGGCCGGCAGAGTAGAGGGAACTAGTGGGAAGTAGAGGAGGGGGGGAAAACATTAAAGTGAGGAAATCCCCAGGGCCTGAGGGGTGACATGTGTTAAGGGAGGAAGAGATTCCGCGAGGATGCTGCTGAAGAAGGCGGGTAGAGAAGGGAAGTGGGCGGAGGACTACAGGCTCATCAGCCTGCTATGTGGTACGGGTAAATTGATGGAGGGGATAATAAAGGATAGGACTGAGGAGGAAGTTGGTAGGAATGGAGGTTTTAGGGTAAACGAGCACGGGTTTGCGAAGGGAAAATCATGTATCTCTGCGCTAGGCAGGGTGAGGGGCTTGGTGGAAAGGGCTAGGGAGGACAGCTGGAGGAACAAGAAATTGGCCCTTCCCGTGTTCTTCGACGTCGGTAACGCGTTCAACAGTGTCAGCAAACGGGCAGTGTTGAGCGCGTTGCTGAGGATTGGAGTGGGAGAGAGTTTGGTTAATCTGGAGGAGGACTACCTGACGGGACGTGTGATATTAGACACTAGAGGGAGGATGTATGAGACGGAGGATGGAGTGCCCCAGGGCTCGGACCGAAGCTATGGAAGTGTGTGTTTGATGAGGTTTGTGGGATAATATGTGAAGAGGGATGTGAGATTACGGTGTATGAGGACGATGTGTGTCTGGTATGTACGGCAAAAGGAGAGGTGGAGATCTCGACCTAAAAAAAACGTCTGAAAATTTAAAATTTGCAAAAAGTTTAAAAATAATGTGGGCATTGGTTTTTTAATTGCCTGACGTTTTAAAATCTGCAAAAAAGTACAAAAATACGTGTAAATTGGTTTCTTCCAATGCCTACTATTCTGGATATCAAGATACAAAGATAACCAACCTAAAGAAGCCGCTCTTAACTTACCACTTTCGGATTGGAAGCTTATAGCGATTAAGGTGATCTGTTCGTCGGAAATTTCAGCAGTACTCAAACGTTATTTTTAATAATTAAAAAGATATAAGGAATTGTTATACTAGCGGAAAAACTAGCTGAAAACCTAAACCGAAAGTGGTAAATTTAGAGCGGCTTTGCTATATTTCCAATGCTTCCCCACTATATTTTTGTCTCTAAGATTTATGGTTATCGGTTATTGAGCATAAATAATGAATAAAATCTTATTTTACCTCTATTACATCCATTTTTTTTTGTTACAGGTAAGTCCTAGAGATATAAGTATTCCCAGAGGGTGAGTAAAATTTAAGCTCTCTACGTGCCTAATAAGCAAAGGAAACTTTATCGCCTCGTTATCGGTAACAATTTCGAAGCATAAATAAGTAACCGATCGAATATCACCTGTAGGACCTCTAAGCTGGTTTTCACTAATACATGATCCCTTCCTCTCTATCTTTACTCGCGCATTACTTGAAAGCTATTTCGTGTCATAACCCCCGAAAATCTACAAACCTTGATCTTCCCTAGGTTGAACTCGCTCCTCTCGGGATAAGGGGTTTTCAGGTCTCCCTATTGCTCTTACTCGCTTGACATAAATTGAATAAATAAATTCAAAACTTTCGGGAATTGTCTTCGTCGGATTTTTTCTTTCCAGTCTTACCTCAGCTACATCGATGAGAATGAGATGTACTTGTAGATTCGGTGAAAACGAGTTTGGAATAATAAAATTCTTTTCAATTTGATCGTTTTTAATATAAAATTTCGTTTATTCCATATTTTTTGCATCGGTAGGAATATTTCAAGTTTAATTATTTCAGTTTCGTGATAAATTTAAAAGATTCCATTCATGGCACTCGAAAAATTGATTAATATTGGGTAACGACCCATATATGGTAATACTGTACCAGAAGTCATTTCCTACGTGGAGAAGCTCTTGAAATTACTTAGCTAATGAACAATCATGATGTGAAGTCCTTAAGAAATCGATTTTCTCTATTCCTCGCGGTTTAGTCGCAAATAGGATAAGGAAAGAAAAAGATTTTACGTTTGTATGTGTGTGTGTGAAAAATGGAAAGTAGGGCGGGATTCGTCGAAAGAAATTTCCTGTAAAGTTCCTGTAATCCTTGGAGGAGTAAAAGATTGAAATGAAAGTACGCAGCGTCGTCGGCGGCGGCGGCGGCATCGAGAAAGGAAGGTTTTCATTACAAACTGCCTTTCTTTCTTCTTGGAATCGGATGAAGGCCTAATGCAATGCATATGTTGTTTTCCGGAATCCATTTATACCGGTAGAACGAATCGTGTCGGGTTAAGTGCACAGCCAAGTCGGTGTACGCTGTTCGCGGCCATGCCACCCAATTTTATCTACCAAATCAGATTCTCGTTTTTAGGCCAGCTGCGAAGCAAAATTTCATTCAATTTTAAAACGAAAACTTCCTATAAACATGAGTGTCCCTTCTAATTACAAACCAGAATGGTCTCTGTAATGTCAGTCGGGGCATATAGCCCGAGAAGTAGTTGTTGCTTCTTAGTGAACGGTCTCTGTTCTTTGAAAAATATTTTCCAAAAACTTTGTAAGGCGTTATAATAGTATTAAACTGTTATCTTTGATATCGACTAAAATTAACGTTACCTACTTAACAGATAAGACGTTTATAGGTATTAAAAAGGATCGAAACAGTCTTAAAATATGGTAAATTTAGGATATTTTTTGGCTCAAGTGATCATTATTGAAGTTTTAATTTGAATCTTTGTGACGAATATTGTACGTGGAATTTATGTTTACCTCTGTATATTGTGACGAATTTCGAATCGCTTCAATTTAAAGGGGATTAGATCGTAAACTGGACTATAATCGGATTGAAATGATTTTATTACTTGAAAACTTGACAATATTGTAAGTTGGTCATTCAGGAAGATAGTCATGTGGAATCTTGATATGTTTTTATTCAATTCAGTGTCATGATTTAGGTCATATGCAATGTTTAAATCGACATTTCGAAGTTACGAAAGTTGTTTTACTTCATTGTTTCCTAGTAGAAAAATTGGATCTTCAATAAAAATAACCAGACAATAAATTAGAGAGATAGAAAGAAATATACTTTTTCTACAGTCGCGCGTAAAATCACTAATTACTATATTCGAATGAAATCGTAAAGTCGACAAATGCCGAGGATTGTTACTTTACGCTCTAGCGCAAAAAAGGAATCATTTTCGCTCGCTTATTTAATCAAACCACGCCCTCCGAATTAACTCTATTGGTGACTATTTAACAATTTATCAGATTAAAAATAAAATAAAATTATATGAAAATTGTCAAAAATTTTGAAATATGGTCAAAAATGCTCAATAATTGTCAAGAATGGTCAATAATTGTCAAATATGGTCAAAAATTGTCAATTATTGTCAAAAACTGTTAAAAATGGTCAATAATTGTCTAAAATTGTCAAAAATGGTCACAAATTTTCAAAAATGGTCAATTGTCAAAAATTTTAAAATTTTTTTGAAAAATGGTCAAAAATAGTCAAAATCTATCAAAAATGGTCAAAAACTGTAAAAAATGGACAATTATTGTCAAAATTGGTCATTAACTGTCAAAAATTGTTAAAATTTTGAAAAATGGTCGATTATTGTCAAAAACTATCAAAAATGGTCGATAAATTTGAAAAATTGTCAAAAGTTTCGAAAAATAGTTGATAATTGTCAATTATTGTCAAAAACTGTCAAAAATGGTCAATAATTGTCTAAAATTGTCAAAAATGGTCACAAATTTTCAAAAATTGTCAAAAATGGTCAATTGTCAAAAAAATTTTAATTCTTTGAAAAATGGCAGATCATTTTCAAAAATTGTCAAAAATGGTCAATTGTCAAAAATTTTTAAATGTTTTTGAAAAATGGTCAAAAATAGTCAAAATCTATCAAAAATGGTCAAAAACTATAAAAAATGGACAATTATTGTCAAAATTGGTCATTAACTGTCAAAAATTGTTAAAATTTTGAAAAATGGTCGATTATTGTCAAAAACTATTAAAAATGGTCAATAAATTTGAAAAGTGGTCAAAATTTTTCAAAAGTTGTCAAAAATGGACAATTATTGTTAAAAATTGTCAAAAGTTTCGAAAAATATTTGATAATTGTCAAAAATTGTTGAAGTTTTTGAAATATGGTCAAAAATGGTAAATAATTGTCGAAAATGGTCAAAAATTTGGAAAAATAATGTTCTAAAATTTTGTAATATCTTCAAAAATGATCAAAAATGGTTAAAAATTGTCAATTATTTTTAAAAACTGTCAAAAATGGACAATTATTGTCAGAATTGGTCAATAATTGTCAAAAATTATTAAAATTTTGAAAATGGTCGATAATTGTCAAAAACTATCAAAAATGGTCAATAATTTTGAAAAATGGTCAAAAATTTTGAAAAATTGTTAAAATTTTTGAAAATTTTTGAAAAATTGTCAAAAATGGTCAATAATTGTCAAAAATTTAGAAAATGCTCCATAATAGTCAATAATTATCAAAAATGGTCAATAATTTTGAAAAATTGTCAAAAATGGTCAAAAACTATAAAAAATTGTCAATTATTGTTAAAAACTGTTAAAAATGGACAATTATTGTCAAAAATGGTCACAAATTTTCAAAAATTGTCAAAAATGGTCAATTGTGAAAATTTTAAAAATTTTTTGAAAAATGGCCGATCATTTTCAAAATCTATCAAAAATGGTCAAAAACTTTCAAAACCGTAAAAAATGGACAATTATTGTCAAAATTGGTCAATAACTGTCAAAAATTGTTAGAATTTTAAAAAATGGTCGATTATTGTCAAAAACTATTAAAAATGGTCAATAAATTGGAAAAATTGTCAAAAATGGACAATTATTGTTAAAAATTGTCAAAAATGGACAAAAATTTGGAAAAATAATGGTCTAAAATTTTGTAAGATCTTCAAAAATGGTCAAAAACTATCAAAAATGGTTAAAAATTGTCAATTATTTTTAAAAACTGTCAAAAATGGACAATTATTGTCAAAATTGGTCAATAATTGTAAAAAATTGTTAAAATTTTGGAAATGGTCGATAATTGTCAAAAACTATCAAAAATGGTCAATAATTTTGAAAAATTGTCAAAAATGGTCAATAATTGTCAAAAATGGTCAAAAATTTTGAAAAATGCTCCATAATAGTCAATAATTATCAAAAATGGTCAATAATTTTCTAAAAATGATCTAAAATTTTGAAAAATTGTCAAAAATGGTCAAAAACTATAAAAAATTGTCAATTATTGTTAAAAACTGTTGAAAAAAATGGACAATTATTGTCAAAAATGGTTAAAAATTGTCATCATTTTGAAAAATGGTCACTAATTTTGAAAAACAGTCAAAATGCAGGTCAATAATTGTCAAAAATGGTCAATAATTGTAAAAATTTTGAAAAATGGTCAATAATTAATTGTTAAAATTTTGTAAAATGGTCAACAATCGTCAAAAGTTGTCAAAATTTTGAAAAATAGTCAATAAATAATACGAGCCATTTCCGAAAATCGATTTACCGAAAATCGATTTACCAAAAATCAATTAATGTTACTATAAAAATCTGTAACTAAGAATCGATTATAAGAAAATAATGATCGATTTATATAAAACATTTTATTATTAACATCCCTATTTTTATTAATGTTATAAGTGAAACTAACTGTTTCTAATTAATTCCACTATTTAAATAGTGGAATTAATTAGAAACAGTTAGTTTCATTTATAACATTTTTATGAGTAGATTCCACAAAGTAAGGGTCCAAACAGTAAATTCAATCCCTATTTTTATTTAACATCCCTAGTCAGTAGATCTTTTTGAGGTTAATCATGATGAATAGCGAAAATGACGATTATTCTAGCACTCCTATTATAACCTAAGATAATATAAAAAACTGTTTTAATTATTAAAAGGGCGACTGTAGAAAAAATTATGTGTTTTTCGAGCGTAAAGTAAAATTGCCGCTTTCGAAAGATCGGCAATCTGTTACTTTACGCTCTAAATACACAAATAACTATTATGGTAATAAAAAAGATTTATAGACATAAGCTATTTAATAATTATAAATAAAAAACCATTTTAAATTCCCAATTTTAGAGCCCTATAGCTCGTTAACGAAGAACGTAAGGAAACAAATATATAGTACTGTAATTGTTTTTAGTGTCTCTATCATCTCCCAAGTTTTTGGTACAAAGTCTTGGAACACTCTGTATAATATAAATAAATAATGATATGAAATCATCATTTGGGTTAATATTTTGGAAGGCATGCTTGAATTTATGTCTTAGTATTTGTGTTGAAGTTGATGATGGTTTTGAAGAAACGAAACGAATTTATATTATTGAATAATACGGGTCATAAATTTTCTATTTTCCTTATTCCAAAACGGCACATAGTAGATCGGTAATTTTCAGTATTGGCATAATTCAAATACTAGATTTCCACTACGCCTATTTGAAAATTTCAATAAATTTCCATACGAAAATTAATCCCGATCGTATTTTATAATTCCACAATGAAAATTACGAAATATACAATCAATATTTAATTAGAGATACTTACAGGTTACAGAATATTCTAATATTTCCCGTGGATTGAATAAAATTTAATTAAAACCCACATTAATTGCGAGTATTGTATATAATCAGCCGATGCAGTTGTATTTACGCACGCAACCCCATCAGAGATACCTACTCATAATAAATATTGAATTTAGAGGAAAAATTTTTTAATTGCACGACGTAAAACCGCGAATTCGTGTCACATGTCAAAGGGTGAATCATAACTTTTAAAGAACAAAATTAAAATCGTACATGCATGCAGAAGGATAAGATTAAAAAGTATGTGGGTCTATCACCACATCGATCCAATCATAATTTTAATAAAAAAAAACCCTTAAGGGTGGTTTGAATATACTTTCATATACATTTTCACAGCACGGAACGTAATCAAAAGAAAGAGTTTCTTGCTTTTAATATAATCTAGTGATCTATTTCAGGAAATTAAGTTTTAGAAGTTGTTTCAATAGGAACTTCCGGGAAAAAAAACCCAATCAATAATAATATACCAGATAATCTTATTATGTACGTCTCTTAATCGGGAAGGGGAAAAAATTTTCTAATTCGCCTAAATTACCAAAGAATTGTCTAAAGTAGAGGAGGATAGATTTTTCTGTATTTCTCATTTTACTTCTGATAATCAATTGAAAATCATCAGTGCTAGGACCTTATAGGACTTTTCCAGAAAATATGTCTTCCTTGGAATTTGGTGTGCCGAAAGCATAATTTTCGTACAAATTTTTCGTCGCCCCCCGTATTTTTTACTATACTAAAGACGTCGAGATTAGAGAATCCACTAAAAAAAATATATAGCTTTATCGTGTCACGTATAAAATACCCCCCCCCCTAACCTAAGCCGGTCGTTTTGGGTGGCTCGTAAAATTGTACAGAGAGAGAGCTCTCCGTAGATAAATCGCCTAGATAAAGGACCACGAGTGCTCGCACCTGCACTTGCTGAAATTTAATTAAAATTTTACTTGGGGCGAAATTTTTCCAAGACCTATTTCTGTGATTGCAGCGTCGTAGTACGAGACGTTGATTTTTTTTTTTTTTTTTTTTTTTCGAGCGAGAATAATGTCTTGATGAGAGGGTTGATAATGAAGAAGTTAGTTAAGTGACAGATACCGGAGAGGAAGAAAAAGAAAAATGTTTAGTGAATCACTCCAGCTTGGAAAAAAATGCTTCCTTCCATTGCGACCACTGGACTTGGTTCGTCTTTTTACACTCTACTCGTATTTTATCTTTTCGCGTTAATTTTTCACGGTTCCAGTTTTTTGCACAAACATTTAGGGTTGCGCGATACACTAGAAAGTATCGATATTGGGTATCGATACGGGTCGGAACGTAAAGTATCGATACAGTAGAATATCAAATATTAATTTATCGATACGTTAACGATCCGAGATTTTGCTAATTTTGACGTTTTTTCGGTAAAAAACACTTTTTTGGGGGGGTGGAAAAAGACATTATTGCGATTTCCGTCCAAAGTAGAGTTCCTAGAATAAAAAGTTGATTATGAAAGTTGTAGATCTTGGGAAAATCTACAACTTTTACATCAGTGACTTTTTCACATAACCTTAAAATTAGCTCGAAAAACGCAAAAAACTGCATTTTTCGTTTTTTATTTTTGGTTTCGTTAAAAAATGTTCGATTTTGATGAAAATTTAGTAGAAGGTAGCTTCGATAGTCACAAACCATGAAAAGAAATTTCAAATTAAAATATTGGAAATTTTTCGAGTTATAACGTTTTTTCGGTAAAACACACTTTTTGGGGGGGTGGAAAAAGACATTATTGCGATTTCCGACCAAAGTAGAGTTCCTAGAATAAAAAGTTGATCATAAAAGTTGTAGATCTTGGAAAAATCTACAACTTTCACATTAGTGACTTTTTCACATAACCTCAAAATTTGCTCGAAAAACGTAAAAAACTGCATTTTTCGTTTTTTATTTTTGGTTTCGTTAAAAAATGTTCGATTTTGATGAAAATTTAGTAGAAGGTAGCTTCGATAGTCACAAACCATGAAAAGAAATTTCAAATTAAAATATTGGAAATTTTTCGAGTTATAACGTTTTTTCGGTAAAACACACTTTTTGGGGGGGGTGGAAAAAGACATTATTGCGATTTCCGACCAAAGTAGAGTTCCTAGAATAAAAAGTTGATCATAAAAGTTGTAGATCTTGGAAAAATCTACAACTTTCACATCAGTGAGTTTTTTTCATAACCTCAAAATTAGCTCGAAAAACGCAAAAAACTGCATTTTTCGTTTTTTATTTTTTTTTCGTAAAAATTTTTTCGATTTCGATGAAAATTTGGTAAAAGGTGGCTTTGATAGTCACAAGCTATGGGAAAAAAATCAAATTAAAATATTTGAAATTTTTCGAGTTATAACGTTTTTTCGGTAAAAAAAAATTTTTTGGGGAGGGATGGAAAAAGCCATTATTGCGATTTCCGTCCAAAGTAGAGTTCCTAAAATAAAAAATTGATCATAAAAGTTGTAGATCTTGAGCAAATCTATAACTTTTTCATTAGTGACTTTTTCACATAACCTCAAAATTAGCTCGAAAAACGCAAAAAACTGCATTTTTCGTTTTTTATTTTTGGTTTCGTTAAAAAATGTTCGATTTTGATGAAAATTTAGTAGAAGGTAGCTTTGATAGTCACAAACAATAGAAAAAAATTTCAAATTAAAATATTGGACATTTTTTGAGATATGACGTTTTTCGGTAAAACACACTTATTTGGGGGGTGGAAAAAGACATTATTGCGATTTCCGGCAAAAGTTAGAATCCTAGGAAAAAAAGTTGATCATAAAAGTTGTAGATCTTGAGAAAATCTACAACTTTTACATCAGTGACTTCTTCACATAACCTCAAAATTAGCTCGAAAAACGCAAAAAACTGCATTTTTCGTTTTTTATTTTTGGTTTCGTTAAAAAATGTTCGATTTTGATGAAAATTTAGTAGAAGGTAGCTTTGATAGTCACAAACATTGAAAAAAAATTTCAAATTAAAATATTGGAAATTTTTCGAGATATGACGTTTTTCGGTAAAACACACTTTTTTGGGTGGTGGAAAAAGACATTATTGCGATTTCCGGCAAAAGTTAGAATCCTAGGAAAAAAAGTTGATCATAAAAGTTGTAGATCTTGAGAAAATCTACAACTTTTACACTAGTCACTTTTCCACATAACCTCAAAATTAGCTCGAAAAACGCAAAAAACTGCACATTTTTCGTTCTTTATTCATAGTTTCGTTAAAAAAATCTTCGATATAATTTCACAACGTGATTAAAAAATCACGATATCGCTCATCACTATATTTAACGCCACACTAAAAATCCCGTATCGCAACGTATCGATACACTACAAATTCATCGATACTTGGAATGCATCGAAAAGCATAGTATCGATACAAAATATCGAGTATCGGAAGTAAAAGTATCGATACACTAGAATATCGGATAGTATCGCGCATCCCTACAAACATTGACGTTAGTTGATGCCAAAAAGCGATAAAGTATATCATACAAAATTTTTATGGGGTTACATAGAAGTTACGCCTTAGCCTTAACAAATTACTTTGAAAAAAAAATCAGCTTATTACCCTATAGTGTAAAATATTACCATAAAGGTAGTATAAAGCCCTTTCGGTCGTTATAGGAAGTTTATTGCAGTTTTTAATGTACTTGGGATATGTAAAATGATAAAGATAATTAAAAATTTACGATACGCCGTATAGTAATGTGGAAAATAACAACATTTTTTAATAATGGACGAACAGAAACGTTGAGGAGCTTCGTATAAATGTAAAAGCTGTTTCAAAAATGATTATATAAGTAGAGGCATCGTTTTAATTTATCTCAAACCCAGCGTCGTTATGCTATAACTTGAAAATCCTGAAATTATGAATTTTCCTAAACAATTTTCCATTATTTTTTCGTTATAGTGAGAAACTATTTTTTTTGTGAATTGATATTTTTAAATTCGTTTCTATAACATTTTGGGCATTGTTTTGGAAATAAGTAGATATCCTACATGGATTCCAGCGCACAGTTCATTAAATATCGCTAGATGGCGTTGATAAATATTTCAATTTGAAGTTAGAGGCGCGAAATTTGAAATTTACTATCAATGCAAAGTGTATTTAAATTTAATTTGTTGATTTTGGGAGAGTTTTTGGAAAGGATTGTATGGGATAATTGAAAGTGGTGTATTAAAGACTGAAGAAAGAGAAGAATATTCTGAGGGCGTGGGTCAGGTGGAATGTGTGGTACTTTTAAAAATGAAGGTATATTAAAGGGGATGAATGAGGTCGAGATCGCTTAAGAGAGTAGCAGATATTGCCGACTAAACCAGAGTTGAGATTCATTTGCTTCCAGATAAAGGCTGTCGCTGGGCTGGACCAAAAGACTTCTAAACAGAGTCGTATGGCAGTATTGATGGTTTTCTGAAAAAAGAGAACTGTATACTTTCAAAAGGGTAGTTTCACCAGCACCCCATTGATAGAGTCGATTATATATAGACTTTAAGGTAGTCACTCCTAGTTTCCAGAATATGGTGTTTCTAGGACTGTTGAATATCAATCCTAGAACTTTGCTGTCGTTGACGACTGGAAAAGGGGTGTTGTACTATGAGATTTCAGGAACAAGAGAAGGGATATTTCTGCCAAATTTGATATGCCTGGACTTTGTAGAACATAGGCAGAGATCGAGAGAAGATTTTCTACTTTGTAGGTGCCCATCTTACCACTACCTGTTTTGCAAACTGACAATTGTGCTCTAACTGTCAGTTGCACTTCTATTTCTCAACAGATATATACCAAGAGGCGGTAGAAACTACTGTCTTCGATAAGAGGTTTAAGAGGGCCTGGAGGAGATTACAGGCTGTGGAACCATTGCAGTAAATTCGATTTATATGATTTTAAATTCCCATGCTTTATTATTATTCGACGAACGATGTTATTTTATTTTCACATATTTGCTGACAAGTAGTTTGGAGAACTAATTCGAAGCTAGCAACGAGTCGATAAACATGTTTTAATAGACCCAATTAAAATTTTAACCGTCTCTAAAATATTAAGCTGTTCCGAGTCTTGTAGATAAAGCAATTAAACTTAACTATATATATATACACCGATATTATTGAAAGAGAAAATTATATCTTCAGATAAACTACTCTTTAATTATTAGATTTAGCATTTCGAAAGGAGGATTATAGTTGATAAAGTAGTATAGTTTGGAAGCGCAGTTTGAGATTTATTATGATTGAGTAAACAGCCTGTATTAAAACTTAGTTAAAGTTTCCATTAACGATGGTATGGTTTTAATAATATAGTAATAACATCCTGTACGAACGGCTTGATTTTACAATTACGGAAAGTGGTTATTATTAATAATTCCGTCATTTGGTTCTAAATGCGTGTAATTTGAGTTTGCACCATCCACAGTTCTGGAGAGCCATCAAATTTCGTTTTTTACAAAGACTTATGAGCTAGGATAAAGCCTTCGAAGTATTCCAAAATTTCTGACCAAATGGATTGGAATTTGCCAGAGACACATCTTCAGGTCGCTCAACTAGTTATCCGGGGTTAGCATTCGTTTTTCAGGAATTTGCACATCTTCATCCTGCATCCATTCAGCTGTAGCCAAAAGGGAACTTTAGAACTCAACCAAAACCCTACGGAACTCATGTTTTTAAAGACTTCTTGCTTTCTCTGGCCACAAATCCACACATCTAACATCTCTTTTTAAAATCCCCCATCCTTTGTCGACATCTTTTGGGGTTTTCTCCGTTACCTTTCACCTCCTTCGAAAATTTTTCCTGCATTTTTGTTGACGGTGTTTCTTATTCTTCTTTGTTGTACCTCTTTTTATCAATGTTTGTTTTTCTAGTTCTTTCACTGTTGTTGAGGACTCAACATGTAACAGACTCACGTTCGGACTCACTGTAGGTTGATCAAGTGAAACGATATTCTACGGAAAAACCGAGCGGAATATTTGAAAATAGATTCCCGAATTTCACGCTAACCCTTTTTCTGCCACAAATTAAATTTAACCGATTTTCTATATGCCAACATTTTGTTCTAATTGCAAATTTCCCTGGAGCGAAGACCTTCCTGATTTTCCGTAACTTCACGCCATATTAACTTTACCTTTTGTATTTGCTCGACTTAGTTTTCCTTCTATTTCTGGTGGAAACCCGGATTTTTCTTTTGTATTTTATTGTACCTTGTTAAAGGCAATGAAAATAGGGCGTGAAAATTTATTTCTTATAAATTAATATTTTTTACAATTTGAATTGCTCGATAAACAAAATTTTACATTGACAGATGACAGAAAGTTTCAATTCAAACATGATATATTTTTCCGGTGCCGCTACTGATTCTATCGTGGCCAGACGATGGTATGCGGATAGATGGCGTTAGGAAAAGCTGCAACAGTGCACATTCAGCAAATAAAGAAAGGAACGTAATCCTAGTGATATTTGTATTGGTAATAGCGAACAAACACAGCGTTCAAACCCTTGACGGAGCAAGATTTTAACCCCGTTTTAGTGCTTTGACGTTTCGCGATCCTGCCTCATTTTCCATCTAACTCGGACGATTTAATAAACTGCTTACTGTTGCTAGTTGACTTTAGGATTAATCAGATTAACCACTCGAAAAAATTGTAAATTGAACGGATTTCCAGGGTTTTGCCATCATTATAAGCGGGGTTGAAGACATTTTCACGCTTCCACATTGACAGCTTTTAATAATATTTGATGTGAAACGGGGGTTGAGAGTGAAATTTTTAGACATACAGCGAAAAACTTTTACCGATATGTTGATCATAGTCGGCTTAGTTGTTTCGATGATTAATTCAGCCGCTGTCCATTGTGCACTAGGACGGATATCACATTTTTTTTCAATTATTTTGATTGAATTTGTCTTTAATATTCTCAGCATGTTGGCATAGAAAACGGCAAACATTTTATTGATATTCAACAGTTAATTAATTTTGCTCTAAAACTACCCTGAATCAATGTACGTTGGGCGCTATTTCCCCATTACATTATCGTTAAAGCTGCCTTTGATATTCGTGCCGTTCCATTTTTAGCCTTTACATACTAAATTATTCCTCACTAGCTCACACACACACAATTTACAGATCAATCGAAAGGTAATTGTATTTTGTACCTCGAATGAGTCGACAATTTTCAGTTCCACCAAAAAGTTTATTATTTGATAGACAATTATTTTAAAACATTGAAATAGCTATTTTCCTACGATCACTACCCAAAGTAGGCTTTTGCACACTCAAATCTAACCGCAAAGTTGATGTTTTCCGCGAGCTGTCATAATTTGACATTTTTGGCGCTCTTAAGCAGAAAGTAACTTTGGCGCACGCCTAATTTTATTTATAGATAAAAGAGAGCTAGTAGTTATTTTAATATAAACTGTAGAATAAATAAATATTTTAGTTGATTTTCTAATATATTAAAGCATCCAACAGTATTTTCCGTAATAATTTAATGATAAATGGGGAAATCTGAAAAATATGTGACATTAATGTAATAAGTGTTGCCTACGTACAAAACTGCAATCTGGAAACTGCTAAGTACAAACAATGGCAATAGGTAGGCAACACAACATACTTCCAAATAACTTACGGATTATAAGAATCAAGTATGTCTATGTCAAAGAAAGAACCTAGTGCATTGTCACTGAAATATTCTTTGAGATAGTTCTGTGCTGTGTAATTGTATTAATATTTTACTATAAGTCAGTAAGTACTTAAAAAAACAAGAAAAATGGATACAAGTGATACTGATTTTTCAAATACACAGATACAAGTGATATTTTACTATAAGTAGGCAACACAACATACACAAGTGATCTTTTGTCTTCAAATAATAAACTTCCAATATTGTAATGAAAGTAACACGTTTTTAATAAAAAATTAATTTTATTTTGGTGTGATCGTAGAAAAAATCTTGTGTGTATTTCGAGCAGAAAGTCCTTTGGTAATCTCGACAGAAACACAAATAGCTATTGTGTATCAAGAGCAGAAAGTAGTACTTTGGCAGTCGAGACTACCAAAGGACCTTCTGCTCGAAATACACACAAGATTTTTTCTACGATTACACCAAAATAATAGCTATTTTTGGAGACATAAAAATAATTATTTATTACCTTTTTCAATAAATAGTCTTCATCGGGTGCAATGCGAATAAATTCCTCCACCTGCTCCTTGGATAAAGTTAAAGATTTTTTTTGCTTTATAACCGACAGATTTTTTTTATTAATGCAATTAATTTTGCATATTGACTAATGTCAATGTCGTTTTTTATTTTCAATGTTTGCCTTAGCATTGAATACTTGGACCACAGGGTTGATGACTTTAATGTTGCTGCTTTTTCCCCAAAATATGTTAATAACACATTTTCTGAATATCTTTTAATTTTTTGGATCTGCACCAACTTATAAATAGACTATATTCATTTTCGTACTTTAATTTGGATTTCTCCGGAAGTAGATTTAAAGTGACTTTTTTGGCCGCCTCGACAATATTTGGCGGTATATTTGAAAAATCAGTATCACTTGTATCCATTTTTCTTGTTTTTTTTAAGTACTTACTGACTTATAGTAAAATATTAATACAATTACACGGCACAGAATTATCTCAAAAAATATTTCAGTGACAATGCACTAGGTTCTCTCTTTGACATAGACATACATGATTCTTATAATCCGTAAGTTATTTGCAAGTATGTTGTGTTGCCTATCTATTGCCATTGTTTGTACTTAGCAGTTTCCAGATTGCAGTTTTGTACGTAGGCAACACTTATTACATTAATGTCAGATATTTTTTAGATTTCCCCATTTCTCATTAAATTATTACGGAAAATACTGTTGGATGCTTTAACATATTAGAAAGTCAACTGAAATATTTATTTATTCTACAGTTTATTTTAAAATAACTACTAGCTCTCTTTTATCTATGAATAAAATTAGGCGTGCGCCAAAGTTACTTTCTGCTTAAGAGCGCCAATAATGTCAAATTATGACAGCTCGCGGAAAACAACAACATTGCGGTTAGATTTGAGAGTGCAAAAGCCTACTTTGGGTAGTGATCGTAGGAAAATAGAGTTCAATTTCAAATTTATACACTACACTCTTTAATGTATCCTCATTCATATCATCCTGAAAAAAGATGCGACTTCTCAGCTCACCATTTCTCTTAAACGTGGTTGCCGAGAGGCGTCACAAGTATTGGCTCAGTCATAACCTCACAATAATTTAAGACACGTATAATATAATCTTCCCTACCCGACCTGCATAAACTTTCTTCTGATAGAGTTATTATTATGAAAACAATTTCTTTTTTCTCAACAGGTCTTGTATAAAATTTATTCATGGTCTCTTTATATAAGCATGTCTCAGTCTTCTCACTAGAAATGTGTTTTCTGTTGTCCTTTGAATCCTATGATCATCTAAATCCCCTGGTCCTCTGATCTTTTAACCCTCTAATCATCTGATCCTCTTATCCTCTTATCCTCTTATCCTCTTATCCTCTTATCCTCTTATCCTCTTATCCTCTTATCCTCTTATCCTCTTATCCTCTTATCCTCTTATCCTCTTATCCTCTTATCCTCTTATCCTCTTATCCTCTTATCCTCTTATCCTCTTATCCTCTTATCCTCTTATCCTCTTATCCTCTTATCCTCTTATCCTCTTATCCTCTTATCCTCTTATCCTCTTATCCTCTTATCCTCTTATCCTCTTATCCTCTTATCCTCTTATCCTCTTATCCTCTTATCCTCTTATCCTCTTATCCTCTTATCCTCTTATCCTCTTATCCTCTTATCCTCTTATCCTCTTATCCTCTTATCCTTTTATCCTCTTATCCTCTTATCCTCTTATCCTCTTATCCTCTTATCCTCTTATCCTCTTATCCTCTTATCCTCTTATCCTCTTATCCTCTTATCCTCTTATCCTCTTATCCTCTTATCCTCTTATCCTCTTATCCTCTTATCCTCTTATCCTCTTATCCTCTTATCCTCTTATCCTCTTATCCTCTTATCCTCTTATCCTCTTATCCTCTTATCCTCTTATCCTCTTATCCTCTTATCCTCTTATCCTCTTATCCTCTTATCCTCTTATCCTCTTATCCTCTTATCCTCTTATCCTCTTATCCTCTTATCCTCTTATCCTCTTATCCTCTTATCCTCTTATCCTCTTATCCTCTTATCCTCTTATCCTCTTATCCTCTTATCCTCTTATCCTCTTAACCTCTTAACCTCTTATCCTCTTATCCTCTTATCCTCTTATCCTCTTATCCTCTTATCCTCTTATCCTCTTATCCTCTTATCCTCTTATCCTCTTATCCTCTTATCCTCTTATCCTCTTATCCTCTTATCCTCTTATCCTCTTATCCTCTTATCCTCTTATCCTCTTATCCTCTTATCCTCTTATCCTCTTATCCTCTTATCCTCTTATCCTCTTATCCTCTTATCCTCTTATCCTCTTATCCTCTTATCCTCTTATCCTCTTCCTCTTATCCTCTTATCCTCTTATCCTCTTATCCTCTTATCCTCTTATCCTCTTATCCTCTTATCCTCTTATCCTCTTATCCTCTTATCCTCTTATCCTCTTATCCTCTTATCCTCTTATCCTCTTATCCTCTTATCCTCTTATCCTCTTATCCTCTTATCCTCTTATCCTCTTATCCTCTTATCCTCTTATCCTCTTATCCTCTTATCCTCTTATCCTCTTATCCTCTTATCCTCTTATCCTCTGATCCTCTGATCCTCTGATCCTCTGATCCTCTGATCCTCTGAATCATCTGAATCCTATTACCCAATAGTCCTCTGGTCCTGTTGCCCACTACACCTCTGGTCCTCCGTCCTTCTACTCCTGTGCTCCTGCGCTAATGTGTTCCTTTACTATTGTGCTCCTCTGCTCCTTTCATACTCTTGTCCTCTTAGCTTTTTGTCCCTTTTTATTCTTTTCCAAGTAAATTAAACACCCAGACTCAATAATATGAAAAACCCTCGACTCTAATAAACACATTAACACAAATTTCTCCAGTATCATCCCTATAGATCCGGAAAATCTAATGTTATAATCAACTATCCTTGTCAATACACTGAAATATTCAATGATGCACATTGTAGTAACGCTTACAGGTAAATCTAATGAACTAGAGACAGTTTCTGTTTGAAGATTATCAGGCCATGTCCCAAAGCACAGTCGTTGTTGAGCTAAGCCCAGCCATTATAGATTGAGAATATGTGATTAATTATATGGATCTCCTGTATTTTACATGGACAGCGTTACAATCACAATTGCTCAGGCTTCTATGGTAATAATTATCAATAGAAACGTTTTTGTTTCAAGTGTTTCATGAACTTTCTTTAAATGATATCCTACTATCAATTGTCAATTGTCAACTTATGGTAGATTCATGCGAATGATAAATAAGATGGTGTTAAGTCAATAATCGCGCTGACAAGTTTATACTGATAATTTGCAAGTGAATCTTCACGAATATCCCGAATCTGCTTTCGAACGTACAACAGTATGGAACGCTTTTAGAGAGCAACTTAGTTCATTTGCCGTTAGATTGTTTCTCGTATCAGTGGAGAAGTCGATTGAATGCAAGAATTGGATGTATACAAGGTTGAATCAGTACTATGCAGTTAATACTGAAATTAATAGTAAGTTGATACAATATCGGGTTTCCTAATTGATAAGAATTTGCCAGAGATTTAGTCGAATACGGGGAAGATTTGGATTGAATAGGAATTATATAGAGTAGGAGTCGATAAGTAATTTTAAGTTATGATATTTATCAGTTTTGAATTTTTCTGGAGCCAAACAGGCATACACTAAAGATTTTATAGATTGAAGTGTGGTAATGCCAATTGGGCTAATCGATCCCTTGTAATCTAATTATATTAAAAGGCCAGCAGAATATATAGTCGAAATAATGTCTTTAAAACATCACTGAATAAGAAGGAACAACAACATAACCATCAAAATAGTACTTATATCGTAAAACGTCGTATTGGAAGCAGCACAACAAATAATAGGGATGAAGAGTAAGGAAAAGGAGAAAAAAGCATGGTATGACTAACAGTACGAAGAAATAAGAAAACAAAAAAAACACGGCAAGATTAAAGTGGATAAATACAAAAAAAGGATCGGACAGAAGATCATACGAGATAATAAGAAATAGGGCAAATGCAACATACAAAAATAAAAAACAACAACCTAAAACAATTCTACTAAAAGATAAAAGCACCGACTAAATATCCCAATAAAATTAGGGGAATAAAAATGAAAATGGTGTAACAGTGTACGGAAATGATAAAAATATGGAAAAAGTATTATAACAGAATGCTTCTTGAAGATGATGTTGCGGTTTCCAGTGTAGCAGAAGACTTAGTAGCAGATCCAGAAAACGAAATCACGTTAAATTGCTCCTCTAAAAAAGAAATAGTGACTGAAATAAAAAGAACTATCAACGGAAAAGCCATAGGAGAAGACAAAATAGCAGCGGAGATGTTGAAGTATGGCGAGGAACCGCTTCAGAAGACAATATCCAAACTGATACAATAAATTTGGGCGGGAAATATAATGCCAAACGAATGGAACACTGGAATAATAACACCCATCCATAAAAAAGTAGATAAGGAAGTCTGCAAAAACTATAGACCAATAACCCTACTTAATACCACCTACAAAATACTTGCACACATAATAAATCAAAAAGTGAAGGCATACACAGAAAAAATAATAGGAGACTAACAAAACGGGTTTCGACCAGGAACGGCAATACACATCATCGAACTAATCCTTGAAAAATCTCTGGAATACAATAATGCTCTACACGTCATTTTTATAGACTTCAGGAACGCATTTGACACAATCATAAGACACAAGATTATAGAAACACTAAAAATACTAGGAATCCGAAAGAAGCTTAGGGAATTGGTGGAAATGACCCTACAAAACACTAAATGAACCCATATTTCATATGAGTTTTGATAACATGACACTGAGCGAGTGAACACTATCATCCCATCTAGGGAACAGTTGATGCTCCGAGGTAATTCTGGAGAAATCATCTGGTTCACCGATGGCTCCAAAATAAACCATGGTATTGGGTCTTGTATAAAAGGACCTACTTTAGCCTGGGTCGATATACGACTCTGCTTCAAGCAGAGAGGATATGCCGGATAAAAAATTGAAATATTCATTGACAGCCTGGCTCAGTAATCCAACAACTAGGTCAAGACTGGTAAAAAACTGCAAAGAATCCCTTAACAGACTGGCAAGAGACAACAAAGTGTCTCTAATATGGGTGCCGGTACATGAGTGGATTGCAGGTAATGAAATGACAGACCAGTTAGCTAAAGAAGGATTTAAAGGAGACTTCATAGGCCCGGAACCGTTTTGTGGAATCACAAAAGATTGCATAAGAGGGGAAATCGGGAACTGGCTAGATAGGGAACACCAACTCAAATGGAGGTTGACACAAGGGCACCTCCATACAAAGAGTTTACTGAACAAGGTAGACAAGGAACTCTCAACCAGGCTATTGAAACTGGGTAAGAGTCATTTGAAGACAGTTACCGATCTGGTGACTGGACACTGCACCTTGAGGAAACATTTGTACAAAATGGACAAAGAACCTATGTGCAGAAAATGTAAACTTGTTGATGAAACACCCACTCTGCGAGAACTTACAAGTATTTAGACGGAACCACTTTGGAAAGGAATTGATACATCCATTACATCTACTGAAAATCCCTCCAGTCAAACTAGAGGCCTTTATAGAAGACACGAAGGTTCTTGAATGGAAGTAGATTACATCGGAAATGGTAGAAAGATTCAATTCAAATGCCTGGGCTGTTGAGCACAACCCAAACGAATGAAATAAAATGAATGTGAGTGTCGCGTGTTTAAAATTTCACTCTCGTTTATAAAACCGTCGCTTAAGTAGTTTTCTTGCATGTTTTTTCATGAAACTTTTAAATTATTTTCACCCAAATATGATTGTCGGCATCTACAAATGTTTGTTTTTTTCATTAAAGTAGTTTCATAATACCACAATTCAAATAATTGCTTTCATTTGAATATTTCGACGATGAATCAGTTTCCAACTAACTAACTAATCGAAAATACGCCACAGTTTATCCTAGCCTCACGGTTTCCAAAAAAAAACAAAAAATGGGCCACTTTCATTAATCCCAAATTGCCACTCTAATCTTTGTAACGTACTCAAATCCTACCATTGTCATTAACTTTTTTCCGTTTGGGATTTATTACCGTTTCTAATTTTAGTTGGAACGTTTCTCCAAAAAAAATAAAATAAAATAAAAAACATTCAGTTAATGAAAATGCACATTTTTACTTTCCGCCTAAGTGGAAAATCGGGATTAATTATAAATTCATGTACTTTTAAAACTCGAACATAATTGAAATTTGCATTTGCGTTTCAAATGTCTGGAGTAAAAACAATTCCGCCACCGTCGTCGTATGTGGAAGTTCTGCATCAGCTTCCAAAACAAGCTTTAGAGATTTTCGAGTAGAGAAAAAGAGAAACTTTTTAACTTCTGTTAAAAACAATTTCAAATCGATTCGTCGGACAATAGAAGCTTCAATGGTTATTGAAAATAGGATGTTGCTGGTTTCCTTCTCTCGAGTGCCACTTTGTTTTATGGAATCACGAGAAATAATACAACTACATTTTATTTTTTCAAAATAGTAAAATAGACATTTTTCCTGTACACTCAGTTTGTTACAACATATGTATACAACCCGTGCCAACATATATGTGCATCCCATTCAATTTTAAGACGAAAAATTTCTATAAACGTGTTTTTTATAGTTCAAATGAGATACAGCCGGTATATTTTCGTCCATTTTTTGCTGGTAAAACGAATAGTTACTTTACAATTTTTTTATATTTCTGCGCTGCTGGTTTTTACGGTAGAAATTTATTACAGGATGAAAATAATATTCCTGAATAATAAAAATTTTAACACCACTCATTAAATATCGCATTTACATTTTAAATTCTGACGGACATTAAAACCGAAAGGCATATAATATATAGAATTTTACACATCCACGTTTAAATGTAATTATGCAAAAGTCGTTTAAAATTCAGGTAAAGGGCTGATTTTTTTGGCTTGTTTTACGATTACGTATTTTTCCTCGACAGAAAATTAAAGTAGTCTGAATGATTTAGTGAAATATACAAAATGTCCCTAGTCGCTCCTTGTTTTATTGCTTACTAAGCTCTGTTTTTTACACAAAACATTACATGTACTCAAGTGGTTTGGTCATGTTAAGCCAATCTTCACCTGATTATACAATTTGATAATTTGCTCCAATATCCTAACCAGGATCATCGTCTTCAAAGGTTTGTTCTTTTTAAAAGTATGAATAACATGCGGCATTTTTGGTGAACATTGTTTTATTATCAATATAACATAATGACGTTAAACATTATCATAAAATCTGAAATATTTCTCACCTCGAAGAACCAACATTCGTGATATAAAAGGAGAGAAAACAACTTGAAGCTTTTCCGAGCTTCCTCCTAGTACGATGTCCAGGGAATTCAGTTATCCCATAACAAAATTAAATTCCAAACGCCAAGACGTTTCGGCGGTCTTTCCAGTAGCGCCTTCCGGCAAATTCTAAAATACGTAAGGTGTGCTAAATTGCGCTCGGGAAAATCATGAAATGAAAGCAATGGGTTTTTTCGACGATTACTCATGCCAAAAGCCGTTTTGATGCCGACTATTTTTCAAACTTGGTCCAGATTATTTTGGGTGCAGAATTTATAGTAGAAATAGAGATAAATTAAAAACGGAATTTTTTGAAAATTGGAATAAAGAAAACTCCATTAGTTTCATTTGCTTGAAATCCCTTGAATCCTTCTCAGTCGTTTTCCATATTTTCTAAAAACTTCCCTAATACGTTAATTCCTTTTCCATAGTATCTTCCAGAAGTTTATGCTTCTGAAACAGAATATTCCCGAATTAATTTTAATATAATTGGGAAGAATGATGAAGATTATGTACAGTTGGTGTAAATACTCTTTCATGTAATTAACATATATCAACTGTTTTCTAGTCTTTTCTAGTATTTTCTAGTCTTTTATAGTATTTTCTGGTATTTTCTGGTATTTTCTAGTATTTTCTAGTATTTTCTAGTATTTTCTAGTATTTTCTAGTATTTTCTAGTATTTTCTAGTATTTTCTAGTATTTTCTAGTATTTTCTAGTATTTTCTAGTATTTTCTAGTATATTCTAGTATTTTCTAGTATTTTCTAGTATTTTCTAGTCTTTTCTAGTTTTTTCTAGTATATTCTAGTATTTTCTGGTCTTTTATGGTATTTTCTAGTATTTTCTAGTCTTTTCAAGTATTTTCAAGTATTTTCAAGTATTTTCAAGTATTTTCAAGTATTTTCAAGTATTTTCAAGTATTTTCAAGTATTTTCAAGTATTTTCAAGTATTTTCAAGTATTTTCAAGTATTTTCTAGTCTTTTCTCGTCTTTTCTAGTTTTTTCTAGTCTTTTCTAGTCTTTTCTAATACTTTCTAGTCTTTTCTAGTCTTTTCTAGTCTTTTCTAGTCTTTTCTAGTCTTTTCTAGTCTTTTCTAGTCTTTTCTAGTCTTTTCTAGTCTTTTCTAGTCTTTTCTAGTCTTTTCTAGTCTTTTCTAGTCTTTTCTAGTCTTTTCTAGTCTTTTCTAGTCTTTTCTAGTCTTTTCTAGTCTTTTCTAGTCTTTTCTAGTCTTTTCTAGTCTTTTCTAGTCTTTTCTAGTCTTTTCTAGTCTTTTCTAGTCTTTTCTGGTCTTTTCTAGTCTTTTCTAGTCTTTTCTAGTCTTTTCTAGTCTTTTCTAGTCTTTTCTAGTCTTTTCTAGTCTTTTCTAGTCTTTTCTAGTCTTTTCTAGTCTTTTCTAGTCTTTTCTAGTCTTTTCTAGTCTTTTCTAGTCTTTTCTAGTCTTTTCTAGTCTTTTCTAGTCTTTTCTAGTCTTTTCTAGTCTTTTCTAGTCTTTTCTAGTCTTTTCTAGTCTTTTCTAGTCTTTTCTAGTCTTTTCTAGTCTTTTCTAGTCTTTTCTAGTCTTTTCTAGTCTTTTCTAGTCTTTTCTAGTCTTTTCTAGTCTTTTCTAGTCTTTTCTAGTCTTTTCTAGTCTTTTCTAGTCTTTTCTAGTCTTTTCTAGTCTTTTCTAGTCTTTTCTAGTCTTTTCTAGTCTTTTCTAGTCTTTTCTAGTCTTTTCTAGTCTTTTCTAGTCTTTTCTAGTCTTTTCTAGTCTTTTCTAGTCTTTTCTAGTCTTTTCTAGTCTTTTCTAGTCTTTTCTAGTCTTTTCTAGTCTTTTCTAGTCTTTTCTAGTCTTTTCTAGTCTTTTCTAGTCTTTTCTAGTCTTTTCTAGTCTTTTCTAGTCTTTTCTAGTCTTTTCTAGTCTTTTCTAGTCTTTTCTAGTCTTTTCTAGTCTTTTCTAGTCTTTTCTAGTCTTTTCTAGTCTTTTCTAGTCTTTTCTAGTCTTTTCTAGTCTTTTCTAGTCTTTTCTAGTCTTTTCTAGTCTTTTCTAGTCTTTTCTAGTCTTTTCTAGTCTTTTCTAGTTTTTTTCTAGTCTTTTCTAGTTTTTTCTAGGTTTTTCTAGTCTTTTCTAGTTTTTTCTAGTTTTTTCCAGTTTTTTATAGTCTTTTCTAGTCTTTTCTAGTCTTTTCTAGTCTTTTCTAGTCTTTTCTAGTCTTTTCTAGTCTTTTCTAGTCTTTTCTAGTCTTTTCTAGTCTTTTCTAGTCTTTTCTAGTCTTTTCTAGTCTTTTCTAGTCTTTTCTAGTCTTTTCTAGTCTTTTCTAGTCTTTTCTATTCTGTCTTTTCTAGTCTATCTCTTCTAGTCTGTCTTTTCTAGTCCGTCTTTTCTAGTCTGTCTCTTCTTATCTGTCTCTTCTAGTCTGTCTTTTCTAGTCTGTCATTTCTAGTCCGTCTTTTCTAGTATGTTTCTTTTAGTCTGCCTCTTCTGGTCTTTCTCTTCTAGTCTGTCTTTTCTAGTCTGTCTTTTCTAGTATGTATTTTCTAATCTGTCTTTTCTAGTTTGTCTCTTCTAGTCTGTCTTTACTAGTCTGTCTCTTCTAGTCTATCTTTTCTAGTATGTTTCTTTTAGTCTGCCTCTTCTAGTCTTTCTTTTCTAGTCTGTCTTTTCTAGTATGTTTCTTTTATTCTGCCTCTTCTGGTCTTTCTTTTCTAGTCTGTCTCTTCTAGTCTGTCTTTTCTAGTCTGTCTTTTCTAGTCTGTATTTTCTAGTCTGTCTTTTCTAGTTTGTCATTTCTAGTCTGTCTTTACTAGTCTGTCTCTTCTAGTTGGTCTCTTCTAGTCTGTCTTTTCTAGTCTGTCTTTACTAGTTTGTCTTTTCCCGTCTGTCTCTTCTAGTCTGTGTTTTCTAGTATGTTTCTTTTAGTCTGCCTCTTCTAGTCTTTCTTTTCTAGTCTGTCTCTTCTAGTCTATCTCTTCTAGTTGGTCTCTTCTAGTCTGTCTTTTCTAGTCTGTTTTTCTAGTCTGTATTTTCTAGTTTGTCTCTTCTAGTTGGTCTCTTCTAGTCTGTCTTTTCTAGTCTGGCTTTTCTAGTCTGTCTTTTCTAGTCTGTCTTTTCTAGTATCTATTTTCTAGTCGGTCTTTTCTAGTCTGTCCTTTCTAGTCCGTCTCTTCTAGTCTGTCTTTTCTATTCTGTCTTTTCTAGTCTGTTTTTTCTAGTCTGTCTCTTCTAGTCGATCTCTTCTAGTCTGTCTCTTCTATTCTGTCTCTTCTAGTCTGTCTTTACTAGTCTGTCTCTTCTAGTTGGTCTCTTCTAGTCTGTCTTTTCTAGTCTATCTTTACTAGTCTGTTTTTTCCCGTCTGTCTCTTCTAGTCTGTCCTTTCTAGTCTGTCTTTTCTAGTATGTCTCTTCTTGTCTGTCTCTTCTTGTCTGTCTCTTCTATTCTGTCTTTTCTAGTCTGGTTTTTCTAGTCTGTCTCTTCTAGTCATCCTTTTCTAGTCTGTCCTTTCTAGTCTGTCTCTTTAAGTCTGTCTCTTCTAGACAGTCTTTTTCAGTCTGTTTCTTTAAGTCTGTCCATTCTAGTCTGACTTCTCTAGTCTGTCTCTTCTAGTATTTCTTTTCTAGTCTGTTTCTTCTAGTCTTTCTTTTCTAGTCTATCTCTTCTAGTCTGTCTCTTCTATTCTGTCTTTTCTAGTCTGTATTTTCTAGTCTGACTTCTCTAGTCTGTCTCTTTTAGTCTTTCTTTTCTAGTCTGTTTCTTCTAGTCTGCCTCTTTTAGTCTTTCTTTTCTAGTCTGTCTTTTCTAGTCTGTCTTTTCTAGTCTGTCTTTCCTAGTCTGTCTCTTCTAATCTGTCTTTTCTAGTCTGCCTCTTCTATTCTGTCTTCTCTAGTCTGTTTTTTCTAGTCTGTCTTTTCTAGTATTTTCTATAAAAACCACCTTAAGATGATTCATTTACTTACATTCCATTATGCAGAATTCATCATTTTTAATTATTTAAGTACGCTACTGTCTGATCTGCTTGATGATGGTCAGAAGGTGACAAAGACGACCGTTTATGGTTAGCGGAACTTTAATTGCGAAAACGTCAGGGAAATTCCGCAGCGACCGCGCCATACCGCTCGACACTCGCCTCACCCGTTGTCGTTGGCACCTTTCGCAGGACCCAGAATGCGTTCCGCTTGTTTCGCGTTCCGTTACACAATTCCTCTACACCATGAAGTTGAGAAAGTGGTAAAACCACCGGAAATTTCACTTTTACAAAATTCCAACAAACGAATTTTCTTATAATTAACAAAAAAAAACAAGAAACTAGAAGTTGTGAAGGACAAATAAAAGCAAAGAAAATGTTTTATCTTTTGAAAGGAAAGTAGGAAACTTGGATCTTTTATAGAAAACAACCAGGTATGTAAAGGATTTTGGAATAACTGTACAGCTACAGTCGGAGAAATACCTTTTTTCTTTCTCTATTATTTACTTTATAAAATTTGGGCTCGAAGTTAATGTTTTCCACCTGCTTCTAGTGTCACAGAAAGAACAAAACGCTGCGGGATGTATTGGCAAAACTCCAGGTTCATCAAATCGCGTTAGGAGTTACTTACACGTGTACGCTCTTTTTGGTTGCCAGGTGACTGGAAAAGGTCGATTTTAAAATTGATTTTGTCACAAAATCTGTCGTTACCTTTTAGGACCAACAACTTATTCGGTAACTGTAATGGATAAGAGCAAAGTTAGTTCAATTAGAATAAAGATTCGTTAGCCACCCGCCGAGCCGTATAATTGAAACGGCATACGTTGATACTAGGTAGGTATTTAGAACCAATAAATGGAGCTATCAAGTCCATTTCACTAGTCCTAATATCGCATCACTGTTTCCTTTTGTATAAGGTTATGTTGGAGAATACCACTTTTCCTGTGTCGATAGTAAAAGTTTTTAATTAAATGTGTTCGACCGTTAAGTCGAAAAGGGTTTTGTTAACTGGATGTAATTGTAATGTGAAGTAGTCAGGTCCAATATTTCACTACCTCTTTCGTTTATCATAAACGTGAATTTGTTTCAAAACGAATAAAGGAAATCCATGAAAAAAAATAAACTGATCATCAACTAGAACACTTCACATTCGTCAAAAGTAATACCATCTTCAACTTGTTTTATATATAACCGCTTATTCATATCATTTTTAACTCGAAGAAATTCCGTTTCACCTGCTTCGAATAGTTTCACAAATAGTATTCCGCCGAAAAATCCTTTTTATTTGGGTTACCGACATCAAAAAAATTTGAAAAATTAAATTCCGACGTGATTGTATTTCGTCGGGATTCAGTTGATGAGGGGCGATTTAGAACGTAATGGAAAATATGCGCCCCAAAATGGATTTATAACCTTCATGGGTTCAAATTATTTTCGTTTGGTCCATTATTCAGAACAGCGTTGCGGGGAAATATCAACTGAAAATTACCGATTTGAATTATTGCCGAGATTTATAAATTGTCAGTTCGTAACGTAAATCAATGTTCACTTCTTAGAAATTTCAGTCTTTTTAGTCCTTTCCAGTGCTTTTTAGAACTTTTTACTCATTCAATAACTACCGAGGTATTTTGATTCCATTTTATTCTAGAACGTTGTCAAATGTCACTTCTTCACGTATAAAATTAATCACCTTTTCTGTAGTTTAAAACCATAGAAATATAAAACGATAGACTCTCATAAGTATAATCTTAATTTTGTTGTGAATGAGAGAATGAATGAATTTTAGATAAGAAATAAATAGTGTTAATGATTTTTTAATATTTTCGAAGTTAATTAAGCAGTTAAGCAAAGTTAAACAATAAACCAAACGTTTTAATTTGTTCAACATTTATTTAAAATTGAATGTGTTTGTTTTTGTATCTATGATATATTTTACAATCAAAAATCAACGTTGGAACTTTTTGAAGGTCAAAGGACAGAGTTGGCCCCACAAAAATTTGAACTCACAAACAAAAAATATAATTCCCCGAGATAGTTTAAATGAATTTACAAAATAATATTCAAATTATAATAAAGACTCTCATAATGATCATAATAAAAAAAAGGTAATAAAATAAACAAATAAAAATATTTTGATAATATCCGACTGAGCTAGATTGATATAAATAAAGATAAGTATTAAAACCAAAATAATAAAATAAATGAAATGTTATTTATAATAAGGTATGGAATTGATATAGCTCTACAATTCAATTCAAACCATATCAATATATAAGTAAACTTTGTCCTTTTTTTGTCATCTTATCTCCCCGTGTTATCCTCTTTTGTCCTGATTTTTCCTCTTTCGTCCTGATTTGTCCTCTTTCCTCTTCTTTTCTCCTTGTTCACCTCTCTAGTCCTATTTTCTCCTCTTTAGTCTTTTTTGGTCCTTTTCAGTCTTTGTTGGTCATTTTAAGTATTTTTCTTCCTTCTTTTTATTGTCTTTTTTAGTATTTTCCACTCCTTTTTGCCTTTTTGCGTTTTTTGCCTTTTCTGGTTTTTCGTTTTTTAGTTTTTTCTGGTCTTTCCTGGTCTTTCCTGGTCTTTCCTGGTCTTTCCTGGTCTTTTCCGGTCTTTTCCGGTCTTTTCTAGTCTTTTTTCTAGTCTTTTCTGGTCCTTTCTAGTCTTTTCTATTCTTTTCTAATCTTTTCTAGTCTTTTCTAGTCTTTTCTAGTCTTTTCTAGTCTTTTCTAGTCTTTTCTAGTCTTTTCTAGTCTTTTCTAGTCTTTTCTAGTCTTTTCTAGTCTTTTCTAGTCTTTTCTAGTCTTTTCTAGTCTTTTCTAGTCTTTTCTAGTCTTTTCTAGTCTTTTCTAGTCTTTTCTAGTCTTTTCTAGTCTTTTCTAGTCTTTTCTAGTCTTTTCTAGTCTTTTCTAGTCTTTTCTAGTCTTTTCTAGTCTTTTCTAGTCTTTTCTAGTCTTTTCTAGTCTTTTCTAGTCTTTTCTAGTCTTTTCTAGTCTTTTCTAGTCTTTTCTAGTCTTTTCTAGTCTTTTCTAGTCTTTTCTAGTCTTTTCTAGTCTTTTCTAGTCTTTTCTAGTCTTTTCTAGTCTTTTCTAGTCTTTTCTAGTCTTTTCTAGTCTTTTCTAGTCTTTTCTAGTCTTTTCTAGTCTTTTCTAGTCTTTTCTAGTCTTTTCTAGTTTTTTCTAGTTTTTTCTAGTAGTCTTTTCTAGTCTTTTCTAGTTTTTTCTAGTAGTCTTTTCTAGTCTTTTCTAGTCTTTTCTAGTCTTTTCTAGTCTTTTCTAGTCTTTTCTAGTCTTTTCTAGTCTTTTCTAGTCTTTTCTAGTCTTTTCTAGTCTTTTCTAGTCTTTTCTAGTCTTTTCTAGTCTTTTCTAGTCTTTTCTAGTCTTTTCTAGTCTTTTCTAGTCTTTTCTAGTCTTTTCTAGTCTTTTCTAGTCTTTTCTAGTCTTTTCTAGTCTTTTCTAGTCTTTTCTAGTCTTTTCTAGTCTTTTCTAGTCTTTTCTAGTCTTTTCTAGTCTTTTCTAGTCTTTTCTAGTCTTTTCTAGTCTTTTCTAGTCTTTTCTAGTCTTTTCTAGTCTTTTCTAGTCTTTTCTAGTCTTTTCTAGTCTCTTCTAGTCTTTTCTAGTCTTTTCTAGTCTTTTCTAGTCTTTTCTAGTCTTTTCTAGTCTTTTCTAGTCTTTTCTAGTCTTTTCTAGTCTTTTCTAGTCTTTTCTAGTCTTTTCTAGTCTTTTCTAGTCTTTTCTAGTCTTTTCTAGTCTTTTCTAGTCTTTTCTAGTCTTTTCTAGTCTTTTCTAGTCTTTTCTAGTCTTTTCTAGTCTTTTCTAGTCTTTTCTAGTCTTTTCTAGTCTTTTCTAGTCTTTTCTAGTCTTTTCTAGTCTTTTCTAGTCTTTTCTAGTCTTTTCTAGTCTTTTCTAGTCTTTTCTAGTCTTTTCTAGTCTTTTCTAGTCTTTTCTAGTTTCTTTAATTCTAGTTTAATATTTTGTCCTTTTGTCTTTTATAGTCTTTTCTAGTTTCTTTTCTAGTTTAATATTTTGTCCTTTGGAGCCGACGTATCATTTGAATTCTGATAAAACATTTAATGTTACTACACTGAACTATTCATAGTAAGAACATTATGCATTCTTGAAGGGCTCCACTACGGCTACGTCAATCCTAGTTGACCAGCTTCTCTAATATGTCTAAATTATTGTGAATTTTCCAAAAAAAATCCACTTAAATTTTATTTCCTTTTTTACAATAACATTTTTCACTTAATCCCTCACGTCTGCTCCTTTTAGTCCTCGATCTCGTTTTTACCCTTGACTCTATTGTCCCTATTTTCCTTAATCCATTTGTTAAATAGCAGAAATCCTCATCTATCATAACCTCACTTACAGGATCTCCCATTTTCAAATATTTGCTAATCCAATCATAAATCTCCTCACACCTTAGAGGTTAACTACCAATGTGAATATTCGAAGACCGAAAGATTATAGACCAGTCAACGGAGGCCATTTACATATTGTATGATTAATTAGGAATATGTCCAAAGGCTTTTAAAATTTAATTGTTATCGAATTGAAATTAATTTGTGGACAGTTCGCCAGATAAAGTTCCTCATACATTAAGTAAACTTCGGAGGTAGAGATGTCTACCCTAAAATGAGATTTGAAAATAATTTTTAAAATGTTTCATTCATTTGAAAGTAGACTCGGTACAACACAAAAAACATCGTAATTTATTTTGCTGCAAACAAGTATGTCAACACTGATTTTAAAAAACATTTTAACGTAATTAAAAATCTCTATATATCATAAATGGAGCACATTAATCTAAATAAACTCCATGAAACTGGAAAATATTGAGCACTATATGGCACCATCGGTGATTGGGTTTAACAACGGAACAAAGAGAATGTGCAGTGGAATTTGAACATTCTGGTTTAATAAAAAAGTAAAATTTTCAGTTTATAAGTAATATCTAAAAATAAAATAAATTTCAAAGCAGATTATTCGTTTTGCAATATTAATAAAAATTGTTTTCTCTGGAGATTTAAAAATAATCCACCAGAGGCTGCACTAGGGGGAAGGTATATGTGTTAAATTCACAGAAATAAAAAATTATTTTCTAATATTCAATTTTTTATTTCAGAAATACCCGATAATATTAAAATCCATCGAAGCGGAGATCACACCCCTTTGCCGAACTCCACTGTTATCGGACCTTTAGAAGAACACGATGAACTCGATTTGATTTGTGAAGCTACCGGTGGAAAACCGACTCCAAACATTTCATGGTACAATGGAACTACCTTCTTGAAGAGGGGTAAGTCTTTGATTTTTTTTAATATTAATTTTTTTTTGCTGTGCCATAATTTATTTTTGATGTACTATCCCCGTTCTGGGCAAGACATATTTTATAAAAAAAGTTTAAATTTCGTGATTAATACAAAATTTTAATAATTTAAAAAAATTAACTTTGTGGCTTTTCAACGTTCGGATCACCGTCAACGGGTCAATAAAGCAATCCAATAAGAAAATTTTCCTGACGCCATCAAAGTATGTACGTAAGATCATTTTTCAAACGTGTCATTAGCAGGGCCAAAGCACCACGTCAAAATTTCTTTAATTAAACTCGCAGAGACTTCGGACAGTTACTTTTTATTTTAATTTTTCTAATTAGTTTTGAAGTTGCGCTTTTCTGAAAGTCCCGAACGAGAACTTCGAAAAAATAAAATGAATCGAACGAGAGACTAACTCGATTTTGTGAAATGGTTGCTTTTAACTTACGGAATCGTAAAAACTGTTAAGCTACTAACTATTAGTTGCAATGACAAGACCATTACTCACCGTTACTCTTATTCCAGTAATTGTGATTTACTTAAGTCAAAACGAACAAAGGAAATAGTGAACAAACTTATTTTTTAATCGCTGTTCATTTTATGAACATCATAGTCTAAGATCCGGCTTCGACGTTTTTAAAAAAACGGGTGCGCGACGGTGGTCTATCAGGACCAAAAATGATGACGTAATATTTTTGTCTAATATGGTATTATATAGAAAATTTCACTGTAATCTTGTAACATGAGATCCTGTTTCTCTGCCCAAAATAATTCCTTTTGCTTATAAATTACCTATTTTAGTACCTCTCGAGCCATCTAACGGTGAGGCCTAGGAACGCATTTAACTATAATGTCGACGCACGTTAGATTCCTTACTTATGTTCTCATATCTTTTCTGATAGGGCATTGTTAAAGATTTAAAACATCCGAAAATTGTCAGAAATGATGTGCGCAGATAAGTTGACTGAATAAGAAACCATTTTGGAGACAAGCCTGACAAGCGTTAATTAAGGAACGTAAAATATAACAGAAATTCAAGAAGAAGAAAATATTGGAGGTCTAATTCACGTTACGATTTTCTTTCATCTTATCCACACAGTCTCTGCAACACGCAAAAATGTAGTCCATAAATAACCATTTTTTGCACAACTTACAAAAATATCTTGTTTTCCTCTTTTTACAATATTTACAGTGTCCTCTTTTATTGGGGGGAGGATCTGGTAAAGCTTGAGGTTTAGTAAACTTAGCAATTGAAGTCTGGATATATGTGTGTAACCCGTATGTAGAGGCTCTGGAACACATGTGTTCCTTTATCAATTCAAGCCCCAGATTTTTTACAAATAGCCTCCTATTTTTACTATAATCTTCGTCTGGGTTATTGAATCTAGTTATGACAAATACATTGACATTGCAAATAAAAAATTACTAATGGCCACCGTTTCGTGTTTCTTGCAACCTTGTAGGTAGAAGACATTTTGTCAACAATGTCTACACCACATTTTGTAGAATTATGAAATAGAATTGTCTCTGGCTTACCACTTACTGGATCGCGATGAAAAGAAGACACCAGCAAGACATTTTTATTTCTTCGAGGGACATAGGACGAAGCCATCATGTGTTTTCCAAAAGCAAATATAGAAGACTGTACGGGACGATTTTTTACATTGGTGATAATAGCTGGTAATTGTGGCTTATTGGTTTTAATAGTAATTTAAGTTGCTCGACAACTGGGCAAGAAACAAACCAACGATCCATCGTTACATTCCTTCCTGAACCAGACAAAGGTTACCACATTCTCAGTGTAACCTTTTTTTCAAATTTTAACAATTATTGACCAATTTTGACAATTATTGATTATTTTTGAAAGTTTTTCAAAAATGTTGACCATTTTTCCAAATTTTAACAATTATTGACCATTTTTGAGCATTTATGACAGGTTCTGACAATTATTGACCATTTTTGACAATTTTTCAAAAATTTTGAGAATTTTTAACAATTATTGACAGTTTTTCATAATTATTGACCATTTTTTAAAAATATTGACAATTTTTGACCATTTTTTCAAAATTTTAACAATTATTGACCATTTTTGACAGTTTCTGACAATTATTGGCAATGTTTGACTATTTTTCAAAAATTTTGACCATTTTTCAAAGATTTTGACAAATTTTCAACAATTATTGACCATTTTTCACATTTTTTTATAATTATTGACAATTTTTTCAAAATTTTAACAATTTTTGACCATTTTTGAAAATTTTAACAATTATTGACCATTTTTGACGGTTCCTGACAATTATTCACCATTTTTGACAACTTTCAAAAATTTTGAGTTTTTTAAAATATTTAACAATTTTTGATCATTTTTCAAAATTTTAACAATTATTGACCATTTTTGACAATTATTTACCAATTTTGACAGTTTTGACAATTATTGATCATTTTTGACAATTTTTCAAAAATTTCTACCATTTTAGACCATTTTTCCAAATTTTAACAATTATTGACCATTTTTGACAATTATTGAGCATTTTTGACAGGTTCTGACAATGATTGACCAATTTTGACAATATTTCAAAAATGTTGACAACTTTTAACAATTATTGACCATTTCTGACAGTTTTTTATAATTATTAACCATTTTTTCAAAATTTTTAAAATTTTTGACCATTTTTCAAAATTTTAACAATTATTGACCATTTTTGACAGTTTCTGACAATTATTTGCAATTTTTGACAATTTTTCAAAAAATTTGACCATTTTCAAAGATTTCGACAAATTTTCAACAATTATTGACCATTTTTCACATTTTTTTATAATTATTGACAATTTTTTCAAAATTTTAACTATTTTTGACCATTTTTGAAAATTTTAACAATTATTGGCCATTTTTGACGGTTTCTGAAAATCATTGACCATTTTTGACAACTTTCAAAAATTTTGACAATTATTTTAAGTTTTTTAAAATATTTAACAATTTTTGATCATTTTTCAAAATTTTAACAATTATTGACCATTTTTGACAATTATTTACCAATTTTGACAGTTTTGACAATTATTGATCATTTTTGACAATTTTTCAAAAATTTCTACCATTTTAGACCATTTTTCCAAATTTTAACAATTATTGACCATTTTTGACAGGTTCTGACAATGATTGACCAATTTTGACAATATTTCAAAAATGTTGACAACTTTTAACAATTATTGACCATTTCTGACAGTTTTTTATAATTATTACCCATTTTTTCAAAATTTTTACAATTTTTGACCATTTTTCAAAATTTTAACAATTATTGACCATTTTTGACAGTTTCTGACAATTATTTGCAATTTTTGACAATTTTTCAAAAAATTTGACCATTTTTCAAAGATTTTGACAAATTTTCAACAATTATTGACCATTTTTCACATTTTTTTATAATTATTGACAATTTTTTCAAAATTTTAACTATTTTTGACCATTTTTGAAAATTTTAACAATTATTGGCCATTTTTGACGGTTTCTGAAAATCATTGACCATTTTTGACAACTTTCAAAAATTTTGACAATTATTTTAAGTTTTTTAAAATATTTAACAATTTTTGATCATTTTTCAAAATTTTAACAATTATTGACCATTTTTGAAAATTATTGACCAATTTTGACAGTTTTGACAATTATTGATCATTTTTGACAATTTTTCAAAAATTTCTACCATTTTAGACCATTTTTCCAAATTTTAACAATTATTGACCATTTTTGACAATTATTGAGCATTTTTGACAGATTCTGACAATGATTGACCATTTTTGACAATATTTAAAAAATATTGACAACTTTTAACAATTATTGACCATTTTTGACAGTTTTTTTATAATTATTAACAATTTTTTCAAAATTTTTACAATTTTTGACCATTTTTCAAAATTTTAACAATTATTGACCATTTTTGACAGTTTCTCACAATTATTGGCAATTTTTGACTATTTTTCAAAAATTTTAACCATTTTTCAAAGATTTTGACAAATTTTCAACAATTTTTGACCATTTTTCACATTTTTTTATAATTATTGACAATTTTTTCAAAATTTTAACAATTTTTGACCATTTTTGAAAATTTTAACAATTATTGACCATTTTTGACGGTTCCTGACAATTATTCACCATTTTTGACAACTTTCAAAAATTTTGACAATTATTGTAAGTTTTTTAAAATATTTAACAATTTTTGATCATTTTTCAAAATTTTAACAATTATTGACCATTTTTCCAAATTTTTGACCATATTTCAAAATTTTTGGCAATTTTTCAAAAATTTCAACATATTTGGCAATTAGAGAGAGACGCGCGATACTCTCTCTGTGTCTCTCTTCCGACCGTTTGGGAATCCCTCGTGCCGGCGTGAATGAGAGAGAGAGAGAGCGAGAGAGAGCGAGAGAGAGCCACTGTGTAACCTACGAAAGAGAGAAGAAGAAGGCGGCTGAGGAAGAAAGGAAGAGAGGGGAGAGAGTTAGCGCAGCGGGCGACCGAGAAAGAGACGAAGAATGAGTCATCGTGTGACGAACGCTTTTTGGTAACATCACACGTTTCACGAGTTCACTAGCCTTCCCAGAAGTCCTATGTCGTGCATTAAGAAGCAAGCTTCAAAAAAACAAAAGGGACTATAATTTTACCATCTAAAATCCCACACCATACGTTAACTGACCATCGACATGTCGTGCAATAAGAAGCAAGCTTCAAAAAATGGAAAGATTCAGAAAATTTTGTATTCAACTTTTAGCCAGGTAAAAATGTGTTGTCGATTCTATTCGATTTGAATTATGTATTTTTCTGATGAGATGAGAGAGCAGAAGTAGACTACTCCATAAAATCATTCCGTACCGAAAGAGATTACATTTTAATCCTGAAACGTAGCAAAATATTTTGTTCTTTTGTGAAAATAATATAAGTTAGTTTCAAATTACTTTTCCTTTGTAAAATACGTTCACGATCACAATGAAACTTTACTGGATATGTTTCTGTATTCCAAAAAAACATACCTACTTATCTAAATCGGAAAATAAAATATAACTCACATCCTTAAACGGCTTGAATGTATTCCTTTGATATCGTGCAAATACGAAGAGACTGTTTGAAAGAACAAAATATTGAATATGTTAAGTTTCAATGGAATTCTGAATCGATGCCCTTTGGTGACTCAATTGGAGTTTATCGGATGGAGTTTTCGTCATTTTACTGTCAAAAGTTATAATGTGGCTAGTCAACCATTTTGGATAGGAACAACTCTTATATCCTTATAGGTTACATAACGCAGATAATATTCAATTTCACATCCTTTCAATTCGATTAGGAGACTGGAGCAATTCAAATGTGGAAACATCCTTAACTGAAATTAAATTAACTGTTGATTCCTTATTGAAGTCATAAATTGAACCGAACTAACTTAGGTCAAGTTAATTGCCGGCCGAGTTTTGCGGGCCCGGTTTACTCCGTATAATTACATTTACGGCAACTCATAGTTTCCAAAGTTGATAATGTGATAATTATATCATACACGCGGCGGTAGTCGTTCATTCATTTCGCAACATCCACCACCCCATATTGCCCCCATTGAAATCTAAATTGGATTTCTGATAGTTAATTGACTCAACTTTGAGAATGCTTTTGGAAATTATGTGAAAGGACCTTAATTCGTTTTTGATCTAATTTCGCCAAAGACAAGAATCGACCTTCTATATTGTGCCAGACCAACGTGATGCCTTTAAATGTATAAATTACCTTCAACTACGAAATATACACAATTCTAACATTAATGATAAAATAACGAGTGACGCCACTAGCGGCGGATAGAAAGTCACAGCGAAGTTACTAGGAATTGGCCCAAATTTCAGTCCAAAAGATCTACTCTGAGATCAGATTTCTGAAGCTCCAATTTGGCAATTTAGACGGTCGTATTCACCTTTTTGTCTGTCTTTGGCCTGGAGTATTTTTGCAGTAGACTGCATTAGCTTTTTTCACGATGCTGCTTTTTGGGATACCACCAAATGGTTCGGGTCCGATAAAAGGAGTACATCGGGTTCATCTGCAATCTCATTTCTGAGAACTCAACAATGGTACTTTGTTGTGTATATCCTGTTGTCTGCAGCTCCAGACTGTTTTAGACTCATTAGTGGTAGATTTCAGAACCATTAAAGCAGTCTGGACATCAAACGCAATAAGTATCCAAGCTGAATCTTTTACTAATAGTTCCGCTTTTTTTTCGGGTCCAGATGGGAAACTCATGTTGGACTCATCCCCCAGGGATACCTACCAACCAAACCCACCTCAAACTCGCCGTTACCCCGCCTCGGATCATTACCCTAGTATACTTCGAGATGGGCGGCGGTCTCTCGCACACTCTCCGATCACACTGTCTTCTCTCTACTATCACTCCCACCTCTCATACCATGTCGAGTTCTTCTCTCCCCCTAACCATTCTCTCTACTACGCCACTTACTTCCATCTATTCCTCCTCCCCCTCAACATTATCTCCACTAGATTCTCCCAATACACGGCCTCTCCTAGTTTCCTCTCCAACTTCTTCAGCACTTCCTCGTTCCTCCTGAATCTATACACATTCCCTACATCATCCTCCACTTCACACCTCTCGCACACTCCAGTCTCTCTTTTCCCAATCTTGTGGAGGTACCCTACTCTCGACCCATGTCCAGTAAACACCAGTGTCAAAAAGTAGTTCACCTCCCCGAATTTCCGGTCCATCCGATCTTTCGTATTCCCAATTGCTCTTTTTAGCGCGCTCTCATACTCCTCCCACCTCTCCATTTCCTCCTCCATCCATTCCTGTACTTCCTCTCTGGTCGCACCCCTCCAGCAGTTATCCCTGGCTCTATCCATCACGTCCAATAAGTAAGACCTTGCCAGCACCGCTGCTGCCAATCCAACCACTGTCTTGTACCCCTTCACCACCCTCACCAGTATCCCTCTCGGCACCCGCAGAAGTGTCCTAATCCTCGCATCCACTCCCGCTCTTTCACCCCACTCCGTACAGCAAACTCTGCTCTACCGTCCTACCAATTACCCTCCTCTTCCACTCTCCCAACCCTTTCACATTACACATCAATATCCCCACTTTCCCCCTTCCCCTCACTTTCCCCTTCTCTGCCGCCTTTAACATATGGGTTTTGTAGGATAGAATAGCGCTCTGCAGTTTCCTCCTCTAGGTTACAGAATCTGCCTCATTAGCTCTGCGTGCAAATTAAGCTTGCAGTGCGCTGTTAACATACCTACTACGGCTTTGACAGTTTTCCTATCTGCTCCAACCAAAATGTCCCGCCGATCGAATCATCTTGCTCAATCACCCTCGAATATTCGAGAAGCCACCGCACGTATACAAGAATGTTGAGTCAGGCGGAAACAATGCAGACTATTGTGATTTTCAATCAAATCCTTTTCACCCTATCTAGGGTACTTGCAGTTGGACAACCTTGAGTTAGAATATTTAATTACTAATTTTGGTTAGTTACCTTAATTATTATTAAAAAGAGGAGCTTTATACTATCGCGGTACGAATAAAGGAACATTTTTTTTCCGGATTCATCTCATAGTTCATTCGATAGCGTTTTGATTCGCCATAAATTGAGTAATAAATTCCGCGGTCGAATTTATGGAGACGCCGTTAGCTGCCAGGCAAGCAACGTAAAGAAGAAAAAACTCACTATTACGCACGTGTAAAATATATCCCGAGATTGTCGTCGACGATAACGAATGTTACGTGATGTTTTTCCGACGTTGCAATTTGCCGGGAAAATTTATTACTTCAGTTGAGTAATCAAGCGAGTGTGTGTGTGTGTAGGTATGAGTGGAGAGATGGCGCTGCTGTTAGCAATTAGAGCGGTACGTAATTTTCTTTAAACGTCCAATAAAATAGGTTAACTCGGCGAAATCTACCCTATAATCTGTTCTTTCGTTTTATAGTTTGCACTAAATTAGATCGTTTACTTCACCGTTGTTTTTCAACAAGCTTTAAATATGTCGGTGTGAAAGAGAATCTGCAGTAGGAAGTAAAATAAACTGGTACAGACACTTTCTTAATTTGTCAATACGAAAAAAAAGATGAGTGTGCTTTAGAACACACAGCTGAAGTAAAACTTCTAAAATATTTAATTTATTGAACAAAATATTAATTTATAAAATTATGCAAGAACGAAATTACAAAATTATCAATAAATCACCGTTCGCGTAACGCGTAACGCGTAACCATAGTCCTTTTGAACGATCCATATACGTAGTCGAAGACCTTCGAGTAAACGAAAACAACGAACTGTGGTCGCTCCAGAACCCATACAAAATCAGATTACATTCCTCCTGAACGGGTTGTCTCTGATATACATTTCATGCACTGGCTATAAGAAGAAGAGAGAAAGAAAACGTGTGCGCGCGCACTGCTCTCTCTTTCCTCTACAATAATATACTAAACGTAACTCTCTCTCTTTCTATCTTCACTAACTCATATCTTCCATCAACTTTGGTTCGCCTCGCTCGATCACACTTTTCGTAACGCTCTCGTTACGACTCCCCAAGTCAAGCGTCCGTAAAGAAGTTTTATTTCAAAAATCTCTTATTCCGATACGAAGAATTTGTTTCAATTATTCTTATAATGAGTTTATGTTAATAGAAATGTTAATTACGGCTGTGGAACTGTCAATATACATACTTTGACCACGCACATGATATAGAAATTATCACAAATGAATTAACTCCTCCTAAATTTCAATATTTTTTCATAAATTTCATCTTACGTAGATCGAAAGTTTTGCCAAAAAACAACGCTTTTTAAAAATTTTATCGTGCGCCTATGGTGAAAAATGTTTGATGAATTAGCCCCGTCTAAAAATTTCATAGCCCATTATATAGAAATTATTATCTACAAATCGATAATTATAAAAATTTAATCTTAAGCCTCTGGTGAATGAAAATTGTTACAAATCAACCCCATTCAAAGATTATATCGTACGTCCATGATATATAATTATTACAAATACATTGATACCTTGAAAAATTTCATCGCACGCACATGATACAGAAATTATTACAATTGAATTAACTCCTTATAAAAATTTTATCGTACGTCTATAATAGAAGGAAATTTTTTCCAATAAATTAATCCCTTTTAAAAATTTTATGGTGGTAAAAAATTAACGGCATAATAAGGAAATTTTTACAAATTAATTGATCTCTCATAAAAATTTAATTGTACGCCATTGTGAAAAATATTTGATAAATTAGCCCCGTCTAATAATTTCATAGTCCATTATATAGAAATTTTTACAAATCACTAATTGATCTTATAAAAATTTAATCGTAAGCCTCTGGTAAATGAGAATTGTTACAAATTAACCCCCATCAAAGATTATATCGTACGTTCACAATATAGAATTCTTACAAATACATTGATCCCTTAAAAAATTTCAACGCACGCACATGATACAGGAATTATTACAATTGAATTATCTCCTTTTAAAATTTGTATCGTACGTCTATAATAGATGAAATAAATTAATCCCTTTTAAAAATTATATCGTGGTGAAAATATTTAATAAATTAACCCATGATAAGGAAATTTTTACAAATTAATTGGTCTCTTATAAAAATTTAATTGTACGCCATTCGAATGTTCCACACTGTATATACGCCTAATTTTTTTTTTAAATTCGTCAACAAATTACGTGATAAATTCAAATTCCTGTAGTCAGAATAATTAATAATAAAAGGGCATCAAATGAAGTACTAAATGATATGGATGTATGTATAAAATAATTGTAATTAAATATTGTCACACTAATTATATTAACAACAAAACGATTCACCAACAGTAATTATATATTTATGGGTTTAATATTACAATTTGTCCGCTAAAATAAACGTCTAACGAACATTATTTACATACATGTGAAATATTAAATTTATAAATAATATATTATAAACATAATACATTATTTACATGAAACAAAAAGACCGAAGAACAATATATTTGTTATTCGATATATTTTGTATGGTTAAAAATACAAGGATAGTACCCACAGAGACATATAGAGGGAGGGTGTGTAGCAGAACGTATGACAGTGTCAGAGCGCGCGGTTTAAAAAAGTGACATTAGAGTGAGATAATAGTTATTTATGATACAAGTGCGTGAAGTGATAATTTTATGAAATTTACTTATATCAATGTTTAAATTTAAATTTATGGTAGTTTTCAACACCGAATAATGGGACCATAACGTTGATGATTTCCATTGACTTTTCCGAGAAATATGCAATAAGAACATTTTCCGACTAATTTTTAATTTTTTTAGTGTTACACCAATCCAAAAAAAAAAAGGTGAGCGGTCCTCGGACCGCCGACAGAAGCTTGCTTCTTATGCACAATAAAATGACAATTTTTGACCATTTTCGAAAATTTTGACCATTTTTCAAAAATTTTGACAATTATTGACAATTTTTTCAAAATTTTTGACCATTTTTGACTATTTTTTCAAATTTTAACAATTATTTACCATTTTTCACAATTATTGACCAATTTCGACAGTTTTGACAATTTTTCAAAATTTTTGACAATTTTAAAACATTTTTCCAATTTAAAAATTAATGGCCATTTTTCCAAATTTTAACAATTATTGACCATTTTTTTGTCAGGTTCTGACAATTATTGGCCATTTTTGACAATTTTTCAAAAAGTTTGAGTATTTCTCAAAAATTTTGACAATTTTCAACAGTGATTGACCATTTTTGACAGTTTTCATAAATATTGACCATTTTTGCAAAATTTGACAATTTTTCGAAAATTTTAACCATTTTTAAAAAAATTTGACAATTATTGACCATTTTTTCAAATTTTTGACCATTTTTGACTATTTTTTCAAATTTTAACAATTATTTACCATTTTTCACAATTATTGACCAATTTTGACAGTTTTGACAATTTTTCAAATATTTTGACCATTTTAGAACATTTTTCCAAATTTTAAAAATTAATGACCATTTTTCCAAATTTTAACAATTATTGACCATTTTTTTTGTCAGGTTCTGACAATTATTGGCCATTTTTGACAATTTTTCAAAAAAGTTTGACCATTTCTCAAAAATTTTGACAATTTTCAACAGTGATTGACCATTTTTGACAGTTTTCATAAATATTGACCATTTTTGCAAAATTTTGACAATTTTTCGAAAATTTTGACCATTTTTCAAAAAATTTGACAATTATCGACCATTTTTTCAAATTTTAACAATTATTGACCAATTTTGACAGTTTTGACAATTATTGATCATTTTTGAAAGTCTTTCAAAATTTTGACCATTTTAGACCATTTTTCCAATTTTAACAATTATTGGCCATTTTGACAATTATTGGCCAATTTTGACAATTATTGATCATTTTTGACATTTTTCAAAAAATTTGACCATTTTAGACCATTTTTTTCAAATCTTAATAATTTTGACCATTTTTGACAATTATTGACCAATTTTGACAGTTTTGATAATTATTGATCATTTTTGACATTTTTCAAAAATGTTGACCATTTTTCCAAATTTTAACAATTATTGACCATTTTTGAGCATTTATGACAGTTTCTGACAATTATTGACCATTTTGGCAATTTTTCAAAAATTTTGAGAATTTTTAACAATTATTGACCATTTTTGGCAGTTTTTCATAATTATTGACCATTTTTTTCAAATATTGACAATTTTTGACCATTTTTCCAAATTGTAACAGTTATTGACCATATTGACAATTATTGATCATTTTTGACAATTTTTTAAAAATGTTGAACATTTTTCCAAATTTTAACAATTATTGACCATTTTTAGCATTTATGACAGGTTCTGACAATTATTGACCATTTTTGACAATTTTTCAAAAATTTTGAGAATTTTTAACAATTATTGACCATTTTTGACAGTTTTTCATAATTATTGACCATTTTTTGAAAATATTGACAATTTTTGACCATTTTTCCAAATTTTAACAATTATTGACCTTTTTGACAGTTTCTTACAATTATTGGCCATTTTTGACAATTTTTGACAATTTTCAACAATTATTGACCATTTTTTCAAAACTTTAACAATTTTTGACCATTTTTCAAAATTTTAACAATTATTGACCATTTTTGACAGTTTCTGATAATTATTGACCAGTTTTGACAACTTTCAAAAATTTGACAATTATTGACTATTTTTGACCATTTTTTAAAATATTTAACAATTTTTGACATTTTTAACGTTTTTCGACCATTTTTGACAAGTTTCACACTTCTTAATGACAGTACAAAATTATTACAATTACAGAACCTTTGACAGAAAACAAAACACAAATTATCTAAGGTAAGTTAATAAATATACAAATAAAAAGAGTGTTATAATGATTATCCCATTTAAAAAGCATTGAACTTTTTCGCACTCTTTTGGGTGTTATAATGAAACTTCCATTTAAAAAGCATTGTTCTTTTTCGCATGCTTCAGACGTATGTATAAAATGTAATTTCACGTATTTATATGAGTTTGTAAATGCTAATTTTAATGGTGGTCGTAGATAATAGTATTTTATGCAACGATCATGTAATGATAGCCATTAAGACACGAGCATGTTGTAGGATACGAAACGAGCCGCAGGCGAGTTTCGTATATAATATGCGAGTGTATTAATTGCCATTACATGAAAGTTGCATACAATATTTTTTCTACTCCGATTAATAAGAATTATTTAGTTAATAATTATCATTTATTATAAAAAACAAGAACAATGAAAGGAACTTCAACAAATAAATTTATTTGACAGCTGTCAAATTAAGTGTCACCTAATATAATTAATTTCAGAAATGTCAACCAGGTATCCATGGCTATATTAAATATTGTGCGAATGTCGCATTCCTATTGGCTTAAAAATCTGTATCATAACGAAAATTTGTATCATAATCAATATCATTATGATACAGATTTTAGTCTTTTAATAAGTATATTATAAAACAGGAGTAGAAAAAGTAGTTTTTTAACGCTAATTTTAAATATTTCCGCTAATGGCTCTGCAGATTGCACTCATCTGACATTTTACTTACATTCAAATCGACGCCATTTTTAGTCCATTTAGAGCAACCTAAATAACATATTTTTTGGTTTTTGCTTGCTTGTACAAAAAATAGTGTATGCAACATACGCATAAAGTGTGTTCTTTTCACTCATGGGATTCCATTCGTGAAAAAAAGCACCACTTTATGCACCTGTTGCATAAATAACTATTATGATGTGAAACTCCTAGTTATGTGATTACTACCGGGTGAAATATATTACAAGAGTTGCATATAACAACAATTGTTCGTCGATCTATCCAAGGCCAATATGGCTCGCATCACAGCTCGCATCAGCTGACCGTGTAGTATTTATATTCTCACTCATTCGTGCAAACTGATGGGTCAGAGACTTAAGATTTTCAACATAATTCAGAGTTGGATGACAATAAAAGAAAATATGGAAAGAATAAAAAAAATAATTATATTAATAGAATGTGAGGTTAACTTTTGCACAGCTGTCATGTCATGTGAAACAGGAGTCGACAAACTAATATTTAAAATAATAAAATGCCAGTAGTGAAGTAGTGAAAAAAAGCTATATCAGCCACGGTAAAAAAGTGTATTAATGTCTCGAATCCATTAAAGACCTCGAAGCTTCGCTTCTCGGTCTTTAATGGACCTCGACAAGAATACCTCACTTTTCTACCTTGGCGCATAATTACTATTATTACATGTCATTAATTTTTTGACATAAAAATCATCAGTTTTTTCAAACAGAAGATTAATCTGCTTCGATTTCTTGAAGTTTTTAAAAACAGTGGCGGAAGCAATAAGGATAATTAATTAAAGCAAAATATCATAAAATGTTAATTTTTTTGGTGCTAATAATAAAAAACAAACAAGTATGTTACATCGTTGCATTCCAAATATAGTGATGAGCAATTTTCAACGAAAATATACAGGGGTGCCATTTGAAAATAGAAAGTGAGGGGTGGCTGCCAAAGGACTGTTAAGTAAAATAAAAGTTCAGATATTTCGATGCCATTCGCAACAGTTTTTACAGTATTAGATTATCTTTTAAATTAAACGAGATATTGCCTGTAAACGATAACTTGGGACAAGGTGTATAAGCAAAATATAAAAGACAACCCCCGTATTATATTGTATAGTATCCTGAGCTACACAAAAAAAATCTACTATTATTAACACAATTCGTATCCAGATCAAATAGATCATTTGTTCAAAATCATCGTCGAATGCCAAATAAAACACGAAATAAATTGGATTCATATATATACTGCCATAACCTCAACTCAACACCTTCCAAAAAGTCGTCAATAATATCGCACGTATTTGGATGTTCGCTATTTTTCAGTGGCTTTGGAAAATTGGAAAATGCAAAATTAACACTGTCTCCCACACAATCAAACACAAGAGAAGGAAAATTTACGTAAATATGTCGTGTCAGAAATGAAAAATGTCCCAAGATAAGAAATTTATTGATGAATTCTGGAATAGAAGTATTGAATCGTTTCATTTTCTAATGCTGATTTCGAACAGTAAATATATTTATAATTAAAATTTAATATCGTCTACGACCGACATACTAACATTAACCTTATTTTAAGTATCTGCTCCATCATAATATTCACCTCAACTCCTACCTACTTATGGTTTCATCATATTTTACGATGTTCATAGAGTCAGTCATCTTTATCGTATCATAAACGGAGTTACGTGAAATGAGTAACCTTTTACGATGTACTTCTATGCGAAAATTCAAATTTACCGGATTAGTCGAAGAGATGATTGGTATCTTATTCTCCCGAGAGTCTGGCGTTTATATTGAGAGCTCGTCTCGAAACCTTCCTGGATATATTACTCGCAAGATTTCATATAAAAAACGAAATGCATACCAAAAGTAGAAAATATTTTATAAGACGAATAAAAGCTAATGCATATTTTAAATGCGATTCTTAAAAAAAAATAAAGAATCGGTAGTAATGGGGACGGAAGAGAAAACACAAATAATTGAACCCCTTTTTAAAATTTTATCGTACGCCTTTGGTAAATGGAAATTTTTACAAATTAATCCTATAAAATAGGATATTTTTACAAGTAAATTAACCCCTTTCAAAAATTATGTCGTACGCCCCTTACATTTTAAAGTGAATTATAATTACGTTTGAATTACAGGTGAAGTTGATAAAACTGTGATCTTAATCGCATTTATATACATCTAGAGCTTCCAACAATCTTAGTTTGCTTTTAAACTGAAACTCTTCATAGCCGAGCGGTATACAGGTTTGGATGCCGAAAATTATTATTCGTAGGCATAGGGTTCAAATCCTGGACACTTTTTTTATTTGTTACATTGTGACATTTGTATATAATATAATTCCTATTAATCCATAAACACACCTTATAGTAAATCGAACTAAAAAGTGAATAAATGAAATATTTATATTCTCACTCATTCGTGCAAGTGCTCCGAGGTATTTGTAAATGAATTAATTAATTTTACGCCGTAAGAGACAGACTGCCGAGTCAGTTCGTGCTTATAGGGAACGGAAAAAGGCTTCTGGTGAGTTAATTTATTTTTACTCGCTTTCTTTTATGTCCGAGCTTTCTTGTATAGAGAATTATTGATAAAACGTCACTTTTTTATTTTTGACATACATCATACGGTATATATACAACATAAAAAATTATGTCTTTGTAGCCGAGCGGTATAGAGGTTTAGATGCCGAAAATCGAATCCTGGAGAGGGTGATAATACCTAGAAAAAACCGCATCGATCGTGGTTGGTATATTTCTATCATTTTTCATTTCAAGATTAAATACTTCTCTCAAGTATTCAGTAAGTGGAGCAAATTCCTATCTTGTCTACTATTGATTTCCCATTATTATGCCCATTTTCATAAAACCACTCAATGATTTTTGTGTATTCCGTGATAATGGTAAAAGATCATTCCTTATAATGATATTTCAAATAGAAATAACTAAAGCTAAAGTATACAAAGGACATAAATAACACTGGCGGCGATAGGGAAGGAAAATCGAAAAGAAATGTAAACACTGGAGATATCTTTGAACGACAAAAAGGGGGAATTCGGTAGAGCCGTTACAATAAATAGTAAGGAAGTGGCAATCCATTTGAATAATAAAAGAGGCATCCGGATAACATTATGGAGTTGTAATCTTCGAATGAAAAATAATAGATGTTCATTTATTATCATTGATGGGTGTTTTTAGATTAGAAGTTGATATTTCTATAAATTGAATGTCAAAATTGACGTATAAATATTCGATAAAAAAGGCTTGCCTATCGGATCAGAACATAATTCCAACCCACAACTATTGATAACTTCATTAAAAAAACCTTACAATCAATAGAGGCTTCACTTTATCTACAAAATCAAATGAGATACGTAAAAAAATTGAAATAGCTTTTCTAAGGAAATAAAATTTTCTACAAAATGTCCCCGAGTAGAATTCTCGTTATTAGCATTGTTCCGAAGATATTTGCATTTGCAGATAAAAAAATATTTTTAATTTTGATTTTATTAAATTTTCAAGAAATTTTCTTCAATTTGGTGATTTTTCACTTGTATCAGGATAGCAGGAATGCGAGGAAGTGTAAAAAGTAACAAAATTCGCAAATCGATAAAATTTTGCCACTCTTGATATTTTGTACACCTCCTCGCGTTTTTGCTCTCCCGATACAAAGTCGACTTCCAAAAGTTCGTTTTCAAAAGTGAATACTAAATTTTCAAGAAATTTTGTTCAATTTGGTGATTTTTCACTTGTATCAGGATAGCAGAAATGCGAGGAGGTGTAAAAAGTAACAAAATTCGCAAATCGATGAAATTTTGCCACTCTTGATATTTTGTACACCTCCTCGCGTTTTTGCTCTCCCGATAAAAAATCGACTTCCAAAAGTTCGTTTTCAAAAGTGAATACTAAATTTTCAAGAAATTTTGTTCAATTTGGTGATTTTTCACTTGTATCAGGATAGCAGGAATGCGAGGAAATGTAAAAAGTAACAAAATTCGCAAATCGATAAAATTTTGCCACTCTTGATATTTTGTACACCTCCTCGCGTTTCTGCTCTCCTGATATAAAGTCGACTACCAAAAGTTCCCTTTTAAAAGAGAATACTAAATTTTCAAGAAATTTTGTTCAATTTGGTGATTTTTCACTTGTATCAGGATAGCAGGAATGCGAGGAGGTGTAAAAAGTAACAAAATTCGCAAATCGATGAAATTTTGCCACTCTTGATATTTTGTACACCTCCTCGCGTTTCTGCTCTCCTGATATAAAGTCGACTACCAAAAGTTCCCTTTTAAAAGAGAATACTAAATTTTCAAGAAATTTTGTTCAATTTGGTGATTTTTCACTTGTATCAGGATAGCAGGAATGCGAGGAGGTGTAAAAAGTAACAAAATTCGCAAATCGATGAAATTTTGCCACTCTTGATATTTTGTACACCTCCTCGCGTTTTTGCTCTCCCGATATAAAATCGACTTCCAAAAGTTCGTTTTCAAAAGTGGATACTAAATTTTCAAGAAATTTTGTTCAATTTGGTGATTTTTCACTTGTATCAGGATAGCAGGAATGCGAGGAAATGTAAAAAGTAACAAAATTCGCAAATCGATAAAATTTTGCCACTCTTGATATTTTGTACACCTCCTCGCGTTTCTGCTCTCCTGATATAAAGTCGACTACCAAAAGTTCCCTTTTAAAAGAGAATACTAAATTTTCAAGAAATTTTGTTCAATTTGGTGATTTTTCACTTGTATCAGGATAGCAGAAATGCGAGGAGGTGTAAAAAGTAACAAAATTCGCAAATCGATGAAATTTTGCCACTCTTGATATTTTGTACACCTCCTCGCGTTTTTGCTCTCCCGATAAAAAATCGACTTCCAAAAGTTCGTTTTCAAAAGTGAATACTAAATTTTCAAGAAATTTTGTTCAATTTGGTGATTTTTCACTTGTATCAGGATAGCAGAAATGCGAGGAGGTGTAAAAAGTAACAAAATTCGCAAATCGATGAAATTTTGCCACTCTTGATATTTTGTACACCTCCTCGCGTTTTTGCTCTCCCGATAAAAAATCGACTTCCAAAAGTTCGTTTTCAAAAGTGAATACTAAATTTTCAAGAAATTTTGTTCAATTTGGTGATTTTTCACTTGTATCAGGATAGCAGGAATGCGAGGAAATGTAAAAAGTAACAAAATTCGCAAATCGATAAAATTTTGCCACTCTTGATATTTTGTACACCTCCTCGCGTTTCTGCTCTCCTGATATAAAGTCGACTACCAAAAGTTCCCTTTTAAAAGAGAATACTAAATTTTCAAGAAATTTTGTTCAATTTGGTGATTTTTCACTTGTATCAGGATAGCAGGAATGCGAGGAGGTGTAAAAAGTAACAAAATTCGCAAATCGATGAAATTTTGCCACTCTTGATATTTTGTACACCTCCTCGCGTTTTTGCTCTCCCGATATAAAATCGACTTCCAAAAGTTCGTTTTCAAAAGTGGATACTAAATTTTCAAGAAATTTTGTTCAATTTGGTGATTTTTCACTTGTATCAGGATAGCAGGAATGCGAGGAGGTGTAAAAAGTAACAAAATTCGCAAATCGATGAAATTTTGCCACTCTTGATATTTTGTACACCTCCTCGCGTTTTTGCTCTCCCGATAAAAAATCGACTTCCAAAAGCTCGTTTTCAAAAGTGAATACTAAGTTTTCAAGAAATTTTGTTCAATTTGGTGATTTTTCACTTGTATCAGGATAGCAGGAATGCGAGGAAATGTAAAAAGTAACAAAATTCGCAAATCGATAAAATTTTGCCACTCTTGATATTTTGTACACCTCCTCGCGTTTCTGCTCTCCTGATATAAAGTCGACTACCAAAAGTTCCCTTTTAAAAGAGAATACTAAATTTTCAAGAAATTTTGTTCAATTTGGTGATTTTTCACTTGTATCAGGATAGCAGGAATGCGAGGAGGTGTAAAAAGTAACAAAATTCGCAAATCGATGAAATTTTGCCACTCTTGATATTTTGTACACCTCCTCGCGTTTTTGCTCTCCCGATAAAAAATCGACTTCCAAAAGCTCGTTTTCAAAAGTGAATACTAAGTTTTCAAGAAATTTTGTTCAATTTGGTGATTTTTCACTTGTATCAGGATAGCAGGAATGCGAGGAAATGTAAAAAGTAACAAAATTCGCAAATCGATAAAATTTTGCCACTCTTGATATTTTGTACACCTCCTCGCGTTTCTGCTCTCCTGATATAAAGTCGACTACCAAAAGTTCCCTTTTAAAAGAGAATACTAAATTTTCAAGAAATTTTGTTCAATTTGGTGATTTTTCACTTGTATCAGGATAGCAGGAATGCGAGGAGGTGTAAAAAGTAACAAAATTCGCAAATCGATGAAATTTTGCCACTCTTGATATTTTGTACACCTCCTCGCGTTTTTGCTCTCCCGATATAAAATCGACTTCCAAAAGTTCGTTTTCAAAAGTGGATACTAAATTTTCAAGAAATTTTGTTCAATTTGGTGATTTTTCACTTGTATCAGGATAGCAGGAATGCGAGGAGGTGTAAAAAGTAACAAAATTCGCAAATCGATGAAATTTTGCCACTCTTGATATTTTGTACACCTCCTCGCGTTTTTGCTCTCCCGATAAAAAATCGACTTCCAAAAGCTCGTTTTCAAAAGTGAATACTAAGTTTTCAAGAAATTTTGTTCAATTTGGTGATTTTTCACTTGTATCAGGATAGCAGAAATGCGAGGAGGTGTAAAAAGTAACAAAATTCGCAAATCGATGAAATTTTGCCACTCTTGATATTTTGTACACCTCCTCGCGTTTTTGCTCTCCCGATAAAAAATCGACTTCCAAAAGTTCGTTTTCAAAAGTGAATACTAAATTTTCAAGAAATTTTGTTCAATTTGGTGATTTTTCACTTGTATCAGGATAGCAGAAATGCGAGGAGGTGTAAAAAGTAACAAAATTCGCAAATCGATGAAATTTTGCCACTCTTGATATTTTGTACACCTCCTCGCGTTTTTGCTCTCCCGATAAAAAATCGACTTCCAAAAGTTCGTTTTCAAAAGTGAATACTAAATTTTCAAGAAATTTTGTTCAATTTGGTGATTTTTCACTTGTATCAGGATAGCAGGAATGCGAGGAAATGTAAAAAGTAACAAAATTCGCAAATCGATAAAATTTTGCCACTCTTGATATTTTGTACACCTCCTCGCGTTTCTGCTCTCCTGATATAAAGTCGACTACCAAAAGTTCCCTTTTAAAAGAGAATACTAAATTTTCAAGAAATTTTGTTCAATTTGGTGATTTTTCACTTGTATCAGGATAGCAGGAATGCGAGGAGGTGTAAAAAGTAACAAAATTCGCAAATCGATGAAATTTTGCCACTCTTGATATTTTGTACACCTCCTCGCGTTTTTGCTCTCCCGATATAAAATCGACTTCCAAAAGTTCGTTTTCAAAAGTGGATACTAAATTTTCAAGAAATTTTGTTCAATTTGGTGATTTTTCACTTGTATCAGGATAGCAGGAATGCGAGGAGGTGTAAAAAGTAACAAAATTCGCAAATCGATGAAATTTTGCCACTCTTGATATTTTGTACACCTCCTCGCGTTTTTGCTCTCCCGATAAAAAATCGACTTCCAAAAGCTCGTTTTCAAAAGTGAATACTAAGTTTTCAAGAAATTTTGTTCAATTTGGTGATTTTTCACTTGTATCAGGATAGCAGGAATGCGAGGAAATGTAAAAAGTAACAAAATTCGCAAATCGATAAAATTTTGCCACTCTTGATATTTTGTACACCTCCTCGCGTTTCTGCTCTCCTGATATAAAGTCGACTACCAAAAGTTCCCTTTTAAAAGAGAATACTAAATTTTCAAGAAATTTTGTTCAATTTGGTGATTTTTCACTTGTATCAGGATAGCAGGAATGCGAGGAGGTGTAAAAAGTAACAAAATTCGCAAATCGATGAAATTTTGCCACTCTTGATATTTTGTACACCTCCTCGCGTTTTTGCTCTCCCGATATAAAATCGACTTCCAAAAGTTCGTTTTCAAAAGTGGATACTAAATTTTCAAGAAATTTTGTTCAATTTGGTGATTTTTCACTTGTATCAGGATAGCAGGAATGCGAGGAAATGTAAAAAGTAACAAAATTCGCAAATCGATAAAATTTTGCCACTCTTGATATTTTGTACACCTCCTCGCGTTTCTGCTCTCCTGATATAAAGTCGACTACCAAAAGTTCCCTTTTAAAAGAGAATACTAAATTTTCAAGAAATTTTGTTCAATTTGGTGATTTTTCACTTGTATCAGGATAGCAGGAATGCGAGGAGGTGTAAAAAGTAACAAAATTCGCAAATCGATGAAATTTTGCCACTCTTGATATTTTGTACACCTCCTCGCGTTTTTGCTCTCCCGATAAAAAATCGACTTCCAAAAGCTCGTTTTCAAAAGTGAATACTAAGTTTTCAAGAAATTTTGTTCAATTTGGTGATTTTTCACTTGTATCAGGATAGCAGGAATGCGAGGAAATGTAAAAAGTAACAAAATTCGCAAATCGATAAAATTTTGCCACTCTTGATATTTTGTACACCTCCTCGCGTTTCTGCTCTCCTGATATAAAGTCGACTACCAAAAGTTCCCTTTTAAAAGAGAATACTAAATTTTCAAGAAATTTTGTTCAATTTGGTGATTTTTCACTTGTATCAGGATAGCAGGAATGCGAGGAGGTGTAAAAAGTAACAAAATTCGCAAATCGATGAAATTTTGCCACTCTTGATATTTTGTACACCTCCTCGCGTTTTTGCTCTCCCGATAAAAAATCGACTTCCAAAAGCTCGTTTTCAAAAGTGAATACTAAGTTTTCAAGAAATTTTGTTCAATTTGGTGATTTTTCACTTGTATCAGGATAGCAGGAATGCGAGGAGGTGTAAAAAGTAACAAAATTCGCAAATCGATGAAATTTTGCCACTCTTGATATTTTGTACACCTCCTCGCGTTTTTGCTCTCCCGATAAAAAATCGACTTCCAAAAGCTCGTTTTCAAAAGTGAATACTAAGTTTTCAAGAAATTTTGTTCAATTTGGTGATTTTTCACTTGTATCAGGATAGCAGGAATGCGAGGAGGTGTAAAAAGTAACAAAATTCGCAAATCGATGAAATTTTGCCACTCTTGATATTTTGTACACCTCCTCGCGTTTCTGCTCTCCTGATATAAAGTCGACTACCAAAAGTTCCCTTTTAAAAGAGAATACTAAATTTTCAAGAAATTTTGTTCAATTTGGTGATTTTTCACTTGTATCAGGATAGCAGGAATGCGAGGAGGTGTAAAAAGTATCAAAATTCGCAAATCGATGAAATTTTGCCACTCTTGATATTTTGTACACCTCCTCGCGTTTTTGCTCTCCCGATATAAAATCGACTTCCAAAAGTTCGTTTTCAAAAGTGAATACTAAATTTTCAAGAAATTTTGTTCAATTTGGTGATTTTTCACTTGTATCAGGATAGCAGGAATGCGAGGAAATGTAAAAAGTAACAAAATTCGCAAATCGATAAAATTTTGCCACTCTTGATATTTTGTACACCTCCTCGCGTTTCTGCTCTCCTGATATAAAGTCGACTACCAAAAGTTCCCTTTTAAAAGAGAATACTAAATTTTCAAGAAATTTTGTTCAATTTGGTGATTTTTCACTTGTATCAGGATAGCAGGAATGCGAGGAGGTGTAAAAAGTAACAAAATTCGCAAATCGATGAAATTTTGCCACTCTTGATATTTTGTACACCTCCTCGCGTTTTTGCTCTCCCGATAAAAAATCGACTTCCAAAAGCTCGTTTTCAAAAGTGAATACTAAGTTTTCAAGAAATTTTGTTCAATTTGGTGATTTTTCACTTGTATCAGGATAGCAGGAATGCGAGGAAATGTAAAAAGTAACAAAATTCGCAAATCGATAAAATTTTGCCACTCTTGATATTTTGTACACCTCCTCGCGTTTCTGCTCTCCTGATATAAAGTCGACTACCAAAAGCTCGTTTTCAAAAGTGAATACTAAATTTTCAAGAAATTTTGTTCAATTTGGTGATTTTTCACTTGTATCAGGATAGCAGGAATGCGAGGAGGTGTAAAAAGTAACAAAATTCGCAAATCGATGAAATTTTGCCACTCTTGATATTTTGTACACCTCCTCGCGTTTTTGCTCTCCCGATAAAAAATCGACTTCCAAAAGCTCGTTTTCAAAAGTGAATACTAAGTTTTCAAGAAATTTTGTTCAATTTGGTGATTTTTCACTTGTATCAGGATAGCAGGAATGCGAGGAGGTGTAAAAAGTAACAAAATTCGCAAATCGATGAAATTTTGCCACTCTTGATATTTTGTACACCTCCTCGCGTTTTTGCTCTCCCGATAAAAAATCGACTTCCAAAAGCTCGTTTTCAAAAGTGAATACTAAATTTTCAAGAAATTTTGTTCAATTTGGTGATTTTTCACTTGTATCAGGATAGCAGGAATGCGAGGAAATGTAAAAAGTAACAAAATTCGCAAATCGATAAAATTTTGCCACTCTTGATATTTTGTACACCTCCTCGCGTTTCTGCTCTCCTGATATAAAGTCGACTACCAAAAGTTCCCTTTTAAAAGAGAATACTAAATTTTCAAGAAATTTTGTTCAATTTGGTGATTTTTCACTTGTATCAGGATAGCAGGAATGCGAGGAGGTGTAAAAAGTAACAAAATTCGCAAATCGATGAAATTTTGCCACTCTTGATATTTTGTACACCTCCTCGCGTTTTTGCTCTCCCGATAAAAAATCGACTTCCAAAAGTTCGTTTTCAAAAGTGAATACTAAATTTTCAAGAAATTTTGTTCAATTTGGTGATTTTTCACTTGTATCAGGATAGCAGGAATGCGAGGAAGTGTAAAAAGTAACAAAATTCGCAAATCGATAAAATTTTGCCAATCTTGATATTTTGTACACCTCCTCGCGTTTTTGCTCTCCCGATACAAAGTCGACTTCCAAAAGTTCGTTTTCAACAGTGAATACTAAATTTTCAAGAAATTTTGTTCAATTTGGTGATTTTTCACTTGTATCAGGATAGCAGGAATGCGAGGAGGTGTGAAAAGTTACAAAATTTGCTAATAGAGAAAATGTAGCCACTCTTGATATTTTGCACACCTCCTCGCGTTTCTGCTCTCCTGATATAAAGTCGACTACCAAAAAAGTAAAGAGGATACTAAATTTTCGAGAATTGTTCAATATGGGGATTTTTCACTTGTATCAGGATAGCAGAGATGAGAGGAGATGTGAAAAGTAACAAAATTCGCGAATCGATCAAATTTAGCCACTTTTGATAGTTTGTACACCTCCTCGCGTTTCTGCTCTCCGGATACAAAGTCGACTTCCAAAAGTTCGTTTTCAAGAGAAATTATTGAGATTTTGAGATACGAAAAAATCCCAAAACTGATTTTCCAAAGAAATAAAAACAAAGGAACAACTTTTTCGTGTCTATCGTGTCCATATTTTTATACAGAAGATAGTAAGGAGATTCCGGTTTGAAGAAGAATATTGTGAATTCGATAAAATTGATATGGACGCCTATTAGACATGGGTTCAAAAGGTCCTAAGCAGTATACTAGGAGTATTTTGCGTGGCAAAAAATACTGAAAGTAATTATTCTTTTCACGATTTGCTCCTTTACTAAAATCCTTTTTCCTTAAAACCACACACTTACTAGGTTGAGCCAGCAGCTCACAGTTGACCCAACATCTTTTATCCTAACTTAGATTAAAGCTGCACTAGACAGGATATTCTACTGCGCATAACTGTTACAGAAATTGTCGAATGTGACATTACTCGCTAAGATATTAGAGATGTGTCGTTATTTGATTGTAATGTCCATTTAAAAACCTGGAGAAGTGCTTTACATTAACCTTTCATCTAATAATTGACAGTATTGATCTCTAAATTACTTCCTTTGGTATGAAAACAATGCGTTGCAGTTTATTTGTTCAAAATGGTTAGATTCCTCTTGATAGATTATCGTTTTTTCTTACAATGTACTGGTAAGTATATTTCTTGTCGAATGTGACGACATGCGCGACGAACGAAATTGGTTCTTAGTAGTGGTACACTTTGGGCAAGTTCTCATAAAATGTTACTGAATGTAGTCATATCTGTCAGCTGCTCTAATAGCGTATTTACAAATGTGTGATGTCATAGAGACGCCATTACTATTCTAACGTTTTGGTGCGAAATTTGAATTGTATTTTAAAAACGTTAATTTCTCCTTTAAAACCTTTATTTAATTTTTTTGGGGATAAAGCTCATGCGTGCAAACATCGTAGAGCAGTTTTTCAAAATCAGTCACCAACACAAATTAACCCCCCCAGTTACAGTTTTTTTTATCTTGATTTGCATAATTCCAGTTAATACAAATAAATTTAGTTCAATTTATTTATGTGAAGATTTAACGTAGTCGTATATATATCACGTCTGTAAAATTAATAAACCACCGAAGTGGACCCGTTCCCTTTTAATGCGAGTGAATTGAGAAAATGTATTCGTGGATTTGTTGGAGATCGAGGCGTATCTGAGGGTGTATAAAATACCCCTCGAAGCAAAACTGTTCGGCGCGTGGGCGGTACACTACCTATAAATTCACTAAATACGTGTATAAGATTAAACCACAAATCGCTGTTGTTTTACGGCTAATTCATTTATATCGATCGAATAGAGAAAACGGGAGAAAGCCAACGCCAGCCGGCGATCTACCCATTTACTACCGCAAGAGCACATACCCTCCATAAACTGCTTTCCAAGATTGGGGAAATCTCTTCACTATCCATACTAGCTGCTCCGATATATATACCATCGAACAGTTCCGTATTTATAGTTTTTTATTTTATTTTAAATATACAAAAGTCAAGTTCATAATTTCGGAGATTGTGTTTCAGCAAATTACGATTTTTGGTCTAACTTTTGCGCAAAACCAGATGTTATGCAATACTTTGAATAAGGTCGTTGAAGTAACCTTAATCGATTTGTCTCCAGAAAAGAGTAAAAGCTGTCCAAGTTCTTGAATTGTTTGTGAGGGTGGTTTATGGGAATTCAGGGCTCTTTGTAGCTGGTCCCAAGCATGCTCGATGATTGAGGTCAGGCGATCGAGGGGGCAGTTACCAAATGGCTTGACGAGCTAATCGAGCATGCATACGAATTTGTGTTGATAGAACACTTTTTAATGTTCCTCTTGAAACAAATTTAATTGTTTTGGTCACCGATCGAAAAAAATCCACCATCCACTACCATTCATAGTAGGAATCCTTAAATAAATTCAAATGCCTTTGAAAAATGTTTCGGTAAAATAATTGATGTGAAACGAGTGTAGAAACGGTCCTGGCTGACAGAAATGGAGTGAGGACAAGCTTCCGAATGGCGATAACGTCAATAAAGCTGGATTAATTTAATGCCTACATTGTTCCGAATTGTCTTGGGATATTTCTCGTTTCGACTTGAATTGACACCCTGTTACGGTCCATAGTATATCTAATACCCAACTGAGAATTCTACTCGCATGTTAAACAAAAGTAAAATTACCGAAAAAAAAAAACAATTGACATATATGTATTTACTCCAGAGATACGAAAATATATACGGGGCGAAAAATCATATTGAAATGCATCAGTTTAAATTCTAAAACACTTCTTTTAGTTGAAAACTCATTTAAGATATTCGACCTGAATTGAAGGAAAATTATCCATTTGTTCGTCGGTGAGACTCTCGGACCGGACAATTCAAATCCAAACGAATATTTATGGCTGGTCTGCTGATTACACTTACACAGAAACGCAAAAACTGGGATAAAGAAACGGATGACTATATAATCTCTGTTTTTGATTTATGGAAGGCCCTATCGGCAATTTGATTATCAGCCGAGTTGAAATGTAAATTTTTTTCTGCGAAGGCCATAGTTAAATCTGTTTCCTCAACGCAGATGGAAATAGGGAGTGATGTATTTGAAGTGCGATGAGTTGTTTCATTTGAAAATGTTGATTTTTCGATTGTTTTTGTTTTCCGATGACGCGTTCCATCAGAGTGGAGGCTGAGCCAAGTATTGTTGATTGACGTGTCCTTTTTATAAAAAAACAAAAAACCGAAATACGTGATTTAGAGCAAAACGTGTCTTGCTATGAATGTTCTGTCAGCTCGAACATTGTTATCGTTTCACCACGACAAGGCTTGTTTTATGTACAAAATCAAACCACCCCCGCTTCTTCCAGAGCTCAAACCACAATTTTGATCATAAATCCGTGAATAACAAATGAAAGATAAAAACTGACAACACTCACGAGACAGACAGTCCCGGTGCTACAATAGATCAGCTTAATATGGGGCTTATATGCATCTAGGAGCCCTTCTACTACGACCTTTACAGATCTATTGTGTGTACTCTAGAGCTCCTTGTCTAGACTAGTACTACTAGACTCCATAGGTCAGACCTCAGGTTGTCCTTCATCGTCGAAGACCTTAGCCGAGTCTTTCTCAACCTCTTGGCAAAGTCGGAATATGATTGTTTGCCAGCTAGATGGTGTTCATGATTGTTGATTCTATAGTGCCCTATTAGGAACCTAACCTAGATCCTGGTTGTGGGTATTGCTACGTTAAAGGAAAGTTCTGGACCAATTGGAGTACATGATGCTCCTTCTCGGGCAAGTGAATCCCCCTTTACTACGACCTTTGCAGATCTATTGTGTGTGCTCTAGAGCTCCTTGTCTAGACTAGTACTACTAGACTCCATAGGTCAGATCTCAGGTTGTGATGTTTCTTCCCTCATCGTCGAAGACCTTAGCCGAGTCTTTCTCATCTTCTTGGCAAAGTCTGAATATGGTTATGTTTGCCAGCTAGATGGTGTTCATGATTATTGAGTCTACAGTGCCCTATTAGAAACCTAACCTAGATCCTGGTTGTGGGTGTTGCTACACTAAAGAAAGGTTCTTGACAAATTGGAGTACATGATGGTCCTTCTTGGGCAAGTGAATCCTTCCCTACTAAGACCTTTACAGATCTATCGTGTGTGCTCTAGAGCTCCTTGTCTAGACTAGTACTACTAGACTCCATCAGTCAGATCTCAGGTTGTGGTTTTTCTTCCTCCATCGTCGAAGACCTTAGCCGAGTATTTCTCATCTGAATATGATTATGTTTCCAGCTAGATAGTGTTCATGATTGTTGAGTCTACAGTGCCCTATTAGGAACACAACATAGATCCTCGTTGTGGGTATTGCTACGCTAAAGAAAGGTTCTGGACCAATTGGAGTACATGATGCTCCTTCTCGGGCAAGTGAATCTTCCTCCTACTACGACCTTTGTAGATCTATTGTGTGTGCTCTAGAGCTCCTTGTCTAGACTAGTTCTACTAGACTCTATAGGTCAGATCTCAGGTTGTAGTTTTTCTTCCTTCATTGTCGAAGACCTTAGCCGAGTATTTCTCAACTTCTTGGCAAAGTCTGAATATGATTATGTTTGCCAGCTAGATGGTGTTCATGATTGTTGAGTCTACAGTGCCCTATTAGGAACCCAACCCAGATCCTGGTTGTGGGTATTGCTACACTGAAGAAAGGTTCTGGACCAATTGCAGTACATGATGCTCCTTCTCGAGCAAGTGAATCCCCCTTTACTACGACCTTTGCAGATCTATTGTGTGTGCTCTAGAGCTCCTCGTCTAGACTAGTACTACTAGACTCCATAGGTCAGACCTCAGGTTGTGGTTTTTCTTCCTCCATCGTCGAAGACCTTAGCCGAGTTTTTCTCATCTTATTGGCAAAGTCTGAATATGATTATGTTTGCCAGCTAGATGGTGTTCATGATTGTTAAGTCTATATTGCCCTATTAGGAACCCAACATAGATCCTCGTTGTGGGTATTGCTACGCTAAAGAAAGATTCTGGACCAATTGGAGTACATGATGCTCCTTCTCGGGCAAGTGAATCTTCCTCCTACTACGACCTTTGTAGATCTATTGTGTGTGCTCTAGAGCTCCTTGTCTAGACTAGTTCTACTAGACTCCATAGGTCAGATCTCAGGTTGTGGTTTTTCTCCCTCCATCGTCGAAGACCTTAGCCGAGTATTTCTCATCTTCTTGGCAAAGTCTAGAACCTAGATCCTGGTTATGGGTATTGCTACACTAAAAAAAGGTTCTGGACCAATTGGAGTACATGATGCTCCTTCTCGGGCAAGTGAATCTCCACTTACTACGATATTTGCAGATATATTGTGTGTGCTCTAGAGTTCCTTGTCTAGACTAGTACTACTAGACTCCATAGGTCATACCTCATGTTGTGGTTTTTCTTCTTCCATCGTCGAAGACCTTGGCCGAGTCTTTCTCATCTTCTTGGTTGGGTTCCTATTCTAGATCCTGGTTGTGGGTACTGCTACACCAAACAAAGGTTCTGGGCCAATTGTAGTACATGATGCTCCTTTTCGGTCAAGTGAATCTGTCTCCTTATTGCCCTTGTGATCTGTATAGTCTGGTGCATAACACTTTTGGGGTTTAAAACGTTCTATACAATAAATAAAAACGCATTTAGAATTATTTATTGTGTATAATGTTTAAATTTATCCCGATGCTGCAATAAAACAATATACATATCAGACTTGAAATCACAATCTAAACACTTATATAAGCAGCGATTAGAATCAACTTGGTTCAAGTAATCTTGTACTTGTCTTACTCCAGTTTCTTTGAGAAAACTCTTGAAAGTACACGCTTCTTCGGTTAAACTTTGATGATATCCCAAATTATTTAAAACGCATCTCAGATTTTTCAAGGAGTCGTTTCTCATCAAATACGGCGTAACTTGTGAAGCACAAAAAATCTCAGAAGGTTGTCTTGGAAGTGTCTGTTGAAATTTAGGGATTGGCTTGGAATTATAATTAGTACAACATTCCGATCCGGATGAAGAAGTAAAAGATGCGTTGTTAATAAATCTTCGTTTACCACTTGATATTGTTGTCTTCCCTTCTTGGTTATCTTGTTCCACATTTTCATCCTCAGATGCAACAATAATTCCTTCTTTGTCATTTTGAGAAACAGTATTGGGATCCACTGCACCCTCATCACTTTCATTCTCTTTCAAAATAGTTTTGCTGTTTGAAAGCACAATATTTTCTCGAGTATCCGTATCGTTTATGAGTATAGGAGCGAAAATAGTTCTTGAAGTACAGCTCGGTCTAGCTGAAGAAGGGTTGGGTGGAGAAAAGTATAAATTTTCTGCTCCTCTAATATTAATAGTTGGTAGACTTGACATGTAGTCTGAATAACGAAACTTCTTTTTATTGTAATGTTGCGACAAATGGTTTTCAAATGCTTCATCTTGGGTGAATCTGTTGCAAACAATATCTTGGTCGTCTGTTGATGTAGATGTTGACAGATATTGTAATGTAGTAGGTTGTATTAGACGACCTAAAAAATGAAAGAGTCAGTATAAATTTTTAATATTGGAATAAATACAGCGTGCGCCAATTAAGAAGAGATAATTACGCTCATCATTTTATTGTTGTTTGATGCAATTTTTGTATTAATGTAACTCTAAAGCCGTAATTATACCTCATGGGAGACAGGCGATTTCCCAAAGCTCATACCAAAATGTAGGTACATTACATACCTCTCCTTCCTTGTATTCCTGTGGTTTCCCTCATATTACCAATATTTCCATCGCCCATTTTCAGGTAGGTTAGCTCCTACAACAAAAATGCAAATATAATAATGAATGATATTTTTAGCAAAAGCACCTGTACGCTACATTTGAAATTCCTAGTCCTAAATACACGCATCAAGTAAAAAATCAAAGAGCTCATAATAATGGGAATTCTGATCTAAAACTTCAGATGCACACTCTCAAATAATGAAGGAATCTGGAAAAAAATCAACAACATTTCATCTACGATACTTTGTATAAGAGGGGTATGCGAAAGTGTGATACGAAAATTCGAGAAAAAAAATTTTAAATAAAGAATTTAGAAACTTTTTATGGACATTTTCGTAATCTAAGTTATAGAATTAGTAGATTTCTATATATAAAAGTGTCTGAAAAAACTTATTTCCGATTTTGAAAATTATTGTAATATAATATTTTGTTTTGTTATTTATTTTACAATTTTCAGTATTCTGTAGACCTAGTACGTCCCTGATCATAGTTTTGTTTTGAGATTATCATAAATCTAACAATACCTCAATCATTATACATTTTCCATTTCATTTGAATTGTTTTCATAGTATATATACTGTTACGAAGTCACCAACTCAAAGCCGGCCCTGTCACCCGACTAAAAATTTTAGAGAATGCGCTTTCTAGTATCTTCTGGTAACTGCAGTGCTTACGCATATGAAGAGCGTAGTAAATTCAAGAACTTTCGAGAATTGAGAAAGACTATATATACGCGAGGACCTAATCCTATAACAGGGTAGATTTCATTTTGCAAATCCAAAAAGGATAATTCAATTTCAATAGTCAAATCTTTTTCGAACAAAAGAAAAAGTGAGTTAACAGTTAGTAAAAAGATAGTTAACAATATAGTACAGAGTTAGTTCACAGAAAGTTTTAAGACAGTGAATGAAAGAGTGAATCGTTTAAGATAAACAGTGTAATATTCAAGTGGTAAAAATTATACCGAGTGTAAATAAATTAGTAAAAATTGAGTAAAGAGTGTATATAAATTGAGTTTAATACAGTTTGTAAGTGTTTCGATAAATAATTTAATAGTAATTAGCCATAGTAGTGCGTATAACGGGCGATATCCGGCTTTTGGTATTTTATTAAAGTATATGAGTACTACTTTGCAAAAAAAGGTAGAAGGAAGGAGAACCATCTTGTATGGGGGACAAGTTGAAAAAGCAGTGGCGGCTCGTGGTTAATTTGATAAGGGGGTCATAGGTGATGTGACCAAAATCTCAAAATACGGAACGCCTCTGACCAGATTCCTGGAGGCCTATCCGCCATGGGCGGAAGTTTTTCGAAAAACCACTCCCAATTTCTGTCCAGAAGTAGTTAAAATCGTTAAAAAAGCAAAATTTGTGGAGTTCCTTACCAAAGCCCCAGAGGCAAAAAAAATTTTTGGGCCACGCTTGTTTTATATAAAAATAATGCTCTCTTAAAAAACAACCATATTTTATTTATTTCTATACATATTAAATTAAATGATAATTAGTCTAAATCTTTATAAAATTTAAGTGAAGCCTTCGATCTTTTGTATTTGCAACAACTTATCACGTCAAAACACAGCTCATTATTCTCATTATTTCGCTTCAAATGCTCTCCTTTAAATCAAAATATAGCGCGGCCTGACAACCCCTCTACTCATCTATTTTCTAAGCGTGTAATAATCAGCCGACGTAAGTCGATTCATCGTCGATATTAAACCGGGCTTTTGACCCATGTAAACTTCGGGCGTGTTTCACTATCGCTGCGAAGATCGTCGGCTCTCGGCAAATTCCGTTCCCATATAACACCTTGAGGTCAACGGTAGACACCAGCCCGCTTTCCAATTTTGGTTGTCGCCGAGTACTTGATGCTGAATAACGTTTACACGGGGGTCTTGAAACGTTTTAGGAATACTATACTATATGTATAGTAGGCATATTTCATTTTTTAAATGCTTATTTAATTATTTTTTAATGGGAGGTCATTGGACCAGCAAATTATAATTCGAAGATTCACCGAAATGGCGCTCGTGTAGCTAATGGAAATGATGTGAATTTAGCGGTCAAATGTCATTTAGTAAATATAACCTATGAAACTCCTGAGATAACGTCGATAGTGATTTATTTTCATCATTTTTTTTAATACATTGTTGTTATTTTAATTATTTTATTGTTGTTCATACAAGGAGAAAAAATATTGAAACAATGGGAAAGCTTTGTTCAGTGAAAAGTTGTCCAAGCGGGCGAAAACTTAAAAGTAAAGAAATTGATACGTCTCAACCTCTGTCGTTTTTTTCAACCCACAGTATGTAAAATAAATTTTTATTAATTACTTTTTGATACTGAATTCAATAGATATACCTACATATCAAAACAAAAAAATGTTTTGAAAAAAGTACTAATTGTGAAAAATATTTTTGTCATTATTATTGATCAGTTGTAAAAATTACAAATAATGTCAAATATCTGCTGAAATCAGTATCATATTATTCCAATTAAGAGTTTATAACTTTCTTTCCTTTTTTAATTTTGTATCTTACTTTAATAATTCATGGCGCAGTTTTTAAAATCTTTCCACTTGCTACTATGGCGCTACCTTAATTTGCTCCTTTTCGATGGACACTTTTTAATACATTTAGATGGTCCTCCTTCGATCTACCCTCCATAGATACGTCACATACTTAAAGATGAAGTTAGCCACTTTCTGATTTAGATGTTTTATGAATTGGCCAGTTACAAAAGGGCCATTCGAATTTGAAGTTGGAAGAACTGTCAAAGACTATAATATATAAGTTTTTTTTTTACAGTTTATACGAGCTTGAAGTTTTAATATTATAAAAAAATAAAAGCATTGTCTAAATGTGGTAAATTATTGGAATTTGCCTGTACGAACCCAGTCATTCTAATCATTTACGAAAAATATCTATCACTAACAAAAATAAAAACTAACCGTAAATACGTTAACGAAAACTTATGATGGTATAAGTAAAATTTATAAAATAATCTAATAACCTTAAAAATAAATCGGAAGTAAATTTAAACAACTCCTAAAGCATTCAATATAAAGGCAATATAACATAAGCATAATCTATACTTCATCACGATTTTAAAAAAGAAGACGACAGAATTGTGGTCCTATGTCAACCCCCAAATGGCGAACTATTTAAATCATCCAGAAATTGAATTTTCAAATCGACATAAAAACCTTGTGAGAATAAAAATAGAAAAAATAATTAATTCCCCATTATGATTTTGACCACCACTAACTATAAACATTGAGAAAACATCATATTTTTGTTACTTTTAACAACCCATTTTATCCCACCCGTAAAAACTATTTGAATAAAAAAAAACATTACAACACATAAGGATATCTACCTAATAGCTACACCCTTTTATTTTTAGTTCGGTTAAAAATATAATATTGTTTATCACTTTTAGGAAACATTCCTTTTATTATCATAAAACCTACATATACAGGGTGAGTTACGAGGAACTGTACATACTTCTACCATAAGTAGAGGCACGCTAGGGGATTATCAAATGACCATTAAAAAATGTCTTCTTGTTTTGATTATTAATATACAGGGTGAATTATGGATCTTCGCATTTCATTTTGAACATCTTTTATAATGGTAATGTTTATTAAATTTTATTTTTTTTACTTTGTTCCACATTAAGTTAAAATTGTTTGGTTATTGTTATTTATTTTATTTTTTAATTTATGAATAAACATTTCCTGGGCTTGTTCATTTCATTCCGATTAAAATAATTAGACATGATTTTTCCTCAAACAAATAAGAAAACATTTTGTATCTATTACGCGAGGAAAAAGTTACTTACAGAGTGAATTATTGAGATGAACCAGATATGACAGATTTTAAAATCCGGCCCTGTAAATCAATTCAAATTATGGTATTTACCATACTGGAGCACAGTGTGTGTCGTTTCTGTTTATTTTAATAACTAAACATTATTATACAGTAAGATATTTCATTATTGCCAATTTTCAATTTGACTCTAAACAGTCTCACAAATTTTCACGAAGACGGTCCTGGATTTTTTAAATTCTGAATGTCAGTTAGTTTGCTAGACTCCAATACACATTTTCACCTAAAAATGAGACAAATCGACTTAATCATTGAAAAGATTGACGAAACATTGTTTAGGTGAAGATCCATAATTCACCCTGTATATTGATAATCAAAACAAGAAGACATTTTTTAATTTTCATTTGATAATCCTCTAACGTGCCTTTACTTATGGTGGAAGTATGTATAGTTCCTCGTATCTCACCCTGTATATAAAAAGTTAATATAAAATCAAAACTTACCTTTAAAACAAACAATGGATTCAAGATTCAATATTTATTTCGAAATCTTAATAAGTTTCATAAGCAGACAAATAATTTCACATTAAACAAATCTAAAACACCGAAAGAAAACAAAGTGAGCTTTCGTAGATTATTTAACGTTGCCAAATATTATTATTCAATCTCGCACGTGTCCATTGGCTAATACTCTTTCTAGATAAATAGATCAGTTAAAAAGAGAAAAACAATAGGAAAATCGGTATGATCGCATTGCGGTTGTTAAATGTTGCATCTATGTCCGAAAAACGCGGCAATGAGGATTACGGGTAGGTATATATACAGGGGCAGTTCGTTTATTATAAATAACAGTTCTGGGATTTACTCAAATCTGTTATTCTTTTTGTTAATTATTTTGGGAAATTAAACCACAATCATTTTTATATTTTTTTAATTCAACGTTTCGGTAGCGTTCCAGCTACCGTTATCAAGAAAAATTAATCCTGATCACTATCGACAATCAATAATATTTTTTGAAGTTTAAGAATTTAAAAAATTTGTTGTCAAATTTTTAAGGTTCATTCCTGATAAAATGTGAAACAAAATGTCTTTTGTATGACATTTTAACAATACTATATATAGTCCACGAGGAATGAGTTCCAGTGAAGTGCACGCTCCAAGAACGGTTTTTATTAAGGATAACGCTTTTTTGCTTATTTCGGAAATGTTGTTAATAAAACGAGTTTGGTGTCACTTTTTTTTGTGATATACGCACCCCTAGAACAACAATGACGCAAGTGCAAAAAAAACAATTACTCAGAAATGACGATTAAATTTTTTTAATTCCTAATTATACTAACGAAACACGTGCGTACCGGTCCGGATTCAAAGCAGAATTGAAGTAGGGATGCGCGATACTATCCGATATTCCAGTGTATCGATACTTTTACTTCCGATACTGGATATTTTGTATCGATTCTATGCTTTTCGATACATTCCAAGTATCGATAAATTTGTAGTGTCTCGATACCTTGCGATACGTGATTTTTAGTGGTAGCGGCAAGTGGCGTTGTCTATAGTGATTAGCGGTATCGTGATTTTTTAATCACGTTGTGAAATGATATCATGCTTTTTTTAACGAAATTAAAAATAAAAAACGAAAAATGCAGTTTTTTGCGTTTTTCGAGCTAATTTTGAGGTTATGTGGAAAAGTCACTAATGCAAAAGTTATAGATTTTCTGAAGATCTACAACTTTTATGATAAACTTTTTATTCTAGAACCTCAACTTTGGCCGGAAATCACAATAATGTCTTTTTCCACCCCCCCCCAAAAAAGTGTTTTGCCGAAAAAACGTCATAATTCGAAAAAATTCCAATATTTTAATGGTTTGTGAATATCAAAGCTACCTCCTACTGAATTTTCATCAAAATCGAACTATTTTTAACGAAACCAAAAATAAAAAACGAAAAATGCAGTTTTTTGCGTTTTTCGAGATAATTTTGAAGTTATGTGGAAAAGTCAGTAATAAAAAGTTGTAGACTTTCTCAAGATCTACAACTTTTATGATCAACTTTTTATTCTAGAACCTCAACTTTGGCCGGAAATCACAATAATGTCTTTTTCCACCCCCCAAAAAAGTGTGTTTTACCGAAAAAACGTCATAACTCGAAAAATTTCCAATATTTTAATTAGAAATTTTTTTTCATGGTTTGTGACTATCAAAGCTACCTTCTACTAAATTTTCATCAAAATCGAGTATTTTTTTAACGAAACTAATAATAAAAAACAAAAAATGCAGTTTTTTGTGTTTTTCGAGCTAATTTTGAGGTTATGTGAAAAAGTCACTAATGAAAAAGTTGTAGATTTTCTCAAGATCTACAACTTTTATAATCAACTTTTTATTCTAGGAACTCAACTTTGGCCGGAAATCGCAATAATGTCTTTTTCCACCCCCCAAAAAGAGTGTGTTTTACCGAAAAAATGTTATAACTCGAAAAATGTCCAATATTTTAATTTGAAATTCTTTTTCATGGTTTGTGACTATCAAAGCTACCTTCTACCAAATTTTCATCAAAATCGAACTATTTTTAACGAAACTAATAATAAAAAACAAAAAATGCAGTTTTTTGCGTTTTTCGAGCTAATTTTGAGGTTATGTGAAAAAGTCACCAAATAAAAAATTGTAGATTTTCTCAAGATCTATAACTTTTATAATCATTTTTTTATTCTAGGAACTCAACTTTGGCCGGAAATCGCAATAATGTCTTTTTCCACCCCCCAAAAAGAGTGTGTGTTTTACCGAAAAAATGTTATAACTCGAAAAATTTCCAATATTTTAATTTGAAATTCTTTTTCATGGTTTGTGACTATCAAAGCTACCTTCTACCAAATTTTCATCGAAATCGAACAATATTTGACGAAACTAATAATAAAAAACAAAAAATGCAGTTTTTTGTGTTTTTCGAGCTAATTTTGAGGTTATGTGAAAAAGTCACTAATGAAAAAGTTGTAGATTTTCTCAAGATCTACAACTTTTATAATCAACTTTTTATTCTAGGAACTCAACTTTGGCCGGAAATCGCAATAATGTCTTTTTCCACCCCCCAAAAAGAGTGTGTTTTACCGAAAAAATGTTATAACTCGAAAAATTTCCAATATTTTAATTTGAAATTCTTTTTCATGGTTTGTGACTATCAAAGCTACCTTCTACTAAATTTTCATCAAAATCGACTATTTTTTTAACGAAACTAATAATAAAAAACAAAAAATGCAGTTTTTTGCGTTTTTCGAGCTAATTTTGAGGTTATGTGAAAAAGTCACCAAACAAAAAGTTGTAGATTTTCTCAAGATCTATAACTTTTATAATCATTTTTTTATTCTAGGAACTCAACTTTGGCCGGAAATCGCAATAATGTCTTTTTCCACTCCCACAAGTGTTTTTTACCGAAAAAACGTTATAACTCGAAAAATTTCCAATATTTTAATTAAAAATTTTTTTTCATGGTTTGTGACTAACAAAGCTACCTTCTACTAAATTTTCATCAAAATCGAGTATTTTTTTAACGAAACTAATAATAAAAAACAAAAAATGCAGTTTTTTGCGTTTTTCAAGCTAATTTTGAGGTTATGTGAAAAAGTCACCTTTTAAAAAGTTGTAGATTTTCTCAAGATCTACAACTTTTATCATCAACTTTTTATTCTAGGAACTCAACTTTGGCTTGAAATCGTAATAATGTCTTTTTCCACTCCCACAAAAGAAAGTGTTTTTTACCGAAAAAAACGTTATAACTCGAAAAATTTCCAATATTTTAATTAGAAATTTTTTTTCATGGTTTGTGACTATCAAAGCTACCTTCTACTAAATTTTCATCAAAATCGAGTATTTTTTTAACGAAACTAATAGTAAAAAACAAAAAATGCAGTTTTTTGCGTTTTTCGAGCTAATTTTGAGGTTATGTGAAAAAGTCACTAATGAAAAAGTTGTAGATTTTCTCAAGATCTACAACTTTTATAATCAACTTTTTATTCTAGGAACTCAACTTTGGCCGGAAATCGCAATAATGTCTTTTTCCACCCCCCAAAAAGAGTGTGTTTTACCGAAAAAATGTTATAACTCGAAAAATTTCCAATATTTTAATTTGAAATTCTTTTTCATGGTTTGTGACTATCAAAGCTACCTTCTACTAAATTTTCATCAAAATCGAACATTTTTTAACGAAACCAAAAATAAAAAACAAAAAATGCAGTTTTTTGCGGTTTTCGAGCTAATTTTGAAGTTATGTGGAAAAGTCAGTAATAAAAAGTTGTAGACTTTCTCAAGATCTACAACTTTTATAATCATTTTTTTATTCTAGGAACTCAACTTTGGGCGGAAATCGCAATAATGTCTTTTTCCACCCCCCCCCCCTCCCCAAAAATGTATTTTACCGAAAAAACGTTATAACTCGAAAAATTTTCCAATATTTTAATTTGAAATTCTTTTTCATGGTTTGTGACTATCAAAGCTACCTTCTACTAAATTTTCATCAAAATCGACTATTTTTTTAACGAAACTAATAATAAAAAACAAAAAATGCAGTTTTTTGCGTTTTACGAGCTAATTTTGAGGTTATGTGAAAAAGTCACCAAATAAAAAGTTGTAGATTTTCTCAAGATCTATAACTTTTATAATCATTTTTTTATTCTAGGAACTCAACTTTGGCCGGAAATCGCAATAATGTCTTTTTCCACTCCCACAAGAGTGTTTTTTACCGAAAAAACGTTATAACTCGAAAAATTTCCAATATTTTAATTAAAAATTTTTTTTCATGGTTTGTGACTAACAAAGCTACCTTCTACTAAATTTTCATCAAAATCGAGTATTTTTTTAACGAAACTAATAATAAAAAACAAAAAATGCAGTTTTTTGCGTTTTTCAAGCTAATTTTGAGGTTATGTGAAAAAGTCACCTTTTAAAAAGTTGTAGATTTTCTCAAGATCTACAACTTTTATCATCAACTTTTTATTCTAGGAACTCAACTTTGGCTTGAAATCGTAATAATGTCTTTTTCCACTCCCACAAAAGAAAGTGTTTTTTACCGAAAAAAACGTTATAACTCGAAAAATTTCCAATATTTTAATTAGAAATTTTTTTTCATGGTTTGTGACTATCAAAGCTACCTTCTACTAAATTTTCATCAAAATCGAGTATTTTTTTAACGAAACTCCTAATAAAAAACAAAAAATGCAGTTTTTTGCGTTTTTCAAGCTAATTTTGAGGTTATGTGAAAAAGTCACCTTTTAAAAAGTTGTAGATTTTCTCAAGATCTACAACTTTTATCATCAACTTTTTATTCTAGGAACTCAACTTTGGCCGGAAATCGCACTCCCACAAAAGAAAGTGTTTTTCACCGAAAAAAACGTTATAACTCGAAAAATTTCCAATATTTTAATTAGAAATTTTTTTTCATGGTTTGTGACTATCAAAGCTACCTTCTACTAAATTTTCATCAAAATCGAGTATTTTTTTAACGAAACTAATAATAAAAAACAAAAAATGCAGTTTTTTGCGTTTTTCGAGCTAATTTTGAGGTTATGTGGAAAAGTCACTAATGCAAAAGTTGTAGATTTTCTTTAGATCTTAAACTTTTATCATCAAATTTTTATTCTAGGAACTCAACTTTGGCCGGAAATCACAATAATGTCTTTTTCCACCCCCCAAAAAAGTGTGTTTTACCGAAAAAAACGTCATAACTCGAAAAATTTCCAATATTTTAATTAGAAATTTTTTTTCATGGTTTGTGACTATCAAAGCTACCTTCTACTAAATTTTCATCAAAATCGAACATTTTTTAACGAAACCAAAATTAAAAAACGAAAAATGCAGTTTTTCGAGCTAATTTTGAAGTTATGTGAAAAAGTCACTAATGAAAAAGTTGTAGATTTTCTTTAGATCTTAAACTTTTATCATCAAATTTTTATTCTAGGAACTCAACTTTGGCCGGAAATCACAATAATGTCTTTTTCCACCCCCCAAAAAAGTGTGTTTTACCGAAAAAAACGTCATAACTCGAAAAATTTCCAATATTTTAATTAGAAATTTTTTTTCATGGTTTGTGACTATCAAAGCTACCTTCTACTAAATTTTCATCAAAATCGAACATTTTTTAACGAAACCAAAATTAAAAAACGAAAAATGCAGTTTTTCGAGCTAATTTTGAAGTTATGTGAAAAAGTCACTAATGAAAAAGTTGTAGATTTTCTTTAGATCTTAAACTTTTATCATCAAATTTTTATTCTAGGAACTCAACTTTGGCCGGAAATCGCAATAATGTATTTTTCCACCCCCCAAAAAAAGTGTTTTTTACCGAAAAAACGTCAAAATTAGGAAAATCTTGGATCGTTAACGTATCGATACTTCGAGTATCGATAAATTAATATTCGATATTCTACTGTATCGATACTTTACGTTCCGATCCGTATCGATAACTAATATCGATACTTTCTCGTGTATCGCGCAACCCTAAATTGAAGGTTACGGTCGACATTGCTCCGATTTTTTTTTTATTCGAAAATGATTTTACTATTGAAATTTTGAATTATGCTTCATTGAATTGCAAATTAAAATCTACCCTATTATAGGATTAAGATGCAGGAAAAAAACACAAAAAACCTGCATCCTCATCCCGGAAAAGGAAAGGGAAATGTACACTTCAGGTACTTTTCAGTACCTGAAGTACTTTGTGACGGAGTGGCCTAATTTTGTACAACGAGTACAATATTTCGGGACGGGTGACCGTTGATTGGAGTTTGAGATTTCACATCTGCGATTGAGGCCGTAAAGGAAAATTCCTTTGGAGAGAGCCTGGTGAAGTTCAATTTCAGAGCTTGTGATGACTCTGATAAAGGAGGTTGGAGAGTTTGTGGTTTTGTAGACGATCCTCCAGCATTTTTGGAAATTGATTTGAAGATCTTTGAGAAGATCAAAGATTTCTTCGTTGGAGATATTTTTGTAAACATTCGAGAAGACAAAGGAGAAGTTTGGAGAATGGGTGTTGGCAGAAGTTTTGTTTCTGGAAGTAGAAGTTTGTGAGTGGAGAGGTCAGCATACCACTTTGTTGTCTCCGACGGCATTTTGAATTTTTAGTTGAAGAGTTTTGAGACAAATGTTGGATTAAGTTTTGGACGAAGAAGTCCGAACGGAGGCTGCTTCGTCGTTTTGGCTTATTTTTGTTGCTTCGTAGATTGATGAGGCCTGGGAAGATCGCGAAGATTGAATGGAAGGAGGAGGAGATTTGGCAGCTTGTGCTTAAGATGAAGATCTGGTTTTAGGCATTATTGATTTGTAGTGGGCAGATTTTTCTTTGAGTATTTTATTGAATGCTGCTTGCTGTGGAGTGAGAGGTGTATCAGAGTTGGAGTGGGTCGTGGAATCGGAGATTCCATAAGAGGGCGTGGTTTGGACGAAGAGCAGAAGGGCGTCTTCAAAGTTGGTTGAGGTCTGGAATGTTTTGCTGAAGATTTTGGCAATTCGGCCAATCTAGACATTTGAAGGTACATAAATTCACATCAAGCTGAAAATGAATAAAATTTTTCAAAACATAATTAAAAACAACATTTCAAAATTCCCATCGTTCCGGTACATGGAAAAAAATGGACTCAAGGTCAAAGGAAAAAAAATGGGTTTTTCGCGATTTTCTTCAAAACGGTAAGTTTTATCGCAAAATTACTTCAGACAAAAAATGTAGAACATAAAATTATCTATAAAAAAGGTATCATTATTTTTTTTCCTAAAAGCCACCGTTTCTGATATATATAACGATTCAAAAAGTTGTAATTTTTCGATAAAACTTACCGCTTTGAAGAAAATCGCGAAAAGCCCATTCTTTTGAGCTCGAGTCAATTTTTTTCCATGTACCGGAACGATGGGGAATTTTGAAATATTGTTTTTAATTATTGTAAATTTCTCTTTCTAACATTGGTAACCAAATTTGACTACATGCGGCTGAAATACAAGCTACAGATTTATCCGCATTTAGTTGTATTAAAGCACATTCTTTTTACAAAAAGAATAATGAATACACCACAAGGAACATATACAGAAGATATTTCTAAAATCTGCTTCATCAACAAAATTTAAAATCGTTTTTACGTCTCCTATTTCGACTGGTTACTTGTTGGAATGTGTTTACTTTAAACTAAAAATGCTCATTTTAAATCTAATGTTCAAACTAAAAGTTTTCATTTCCTCTAACAAATATTTTCATTGGCATATAAAGAATGAAAATATTTTGTCGAGCAGCTTCCTTTAGTACTAATTAAATTTTTTCCCTCGTCAATTTCCGTAACTTCAATCGTATATATATATATATATATATCTTGATTTTGATTAAATGATAACCTAAAACGGTGGTTTCATTAAGCTGGTTTCTTTTATGGCCTCTCCTCGAAGAGACTCGTATTAAATTTCTTAGCAAAACACTCAAATTAAACTATCCCAACACAATCTTAACTTTATGAACTCTCCAGAACTCCGGCGATTATTCCTTGAACCCTAAAACCAATACCGACCGGACTTTTCTCGTCCAAACAAAGCCTTAGCGACAGCCAGCTTTTAGATAATCCACCAACGTTGTCAGATTCATTAATTCCGAGTTCACAGGAAATAAAATTATAATTTAGAAGCCCATGTTGAATGCCGTCTTTGGCTGACTTTTACCCTAACTGAGCTTATGATGATTTATGCAACACTATGTACGATTCATTGTTAATTGTGTTGCATAACCAAAAGTAATGTGTGTTGCATAAAAGCGTGACGAATGACCAAAAGTATTGTGTGTTGCATAAAAGCGAATGACGATTATGGAAAATCCATGTTTTTTCTTCACCCAAAAAAAGTGTTCAACGCGATATTGGATACAAATATTTTTTGGTCCTAGATAAAGTGTGCCAAAATAAAAAAAGAATTATTAACTATCTAATTATTGTCCTACGGCCTTGGCGATTTAGGTAGTGCACGCGGAAATCGGCATATCTTTGTCCATCGCTTCCGCACATCCAATATGTCGATAACATCGTATTACCGTTTCCGGTTTTGGGTCTGGTTCAAGGTTTTGAGTGCTTCTTTTCCTTCCGGAATAGAAAATGAAATGTCGGAGGTTTGCCTTAATTAAATCCTGGTTTATTTTCTCTAAAAACGTTCTTTGATGCTGTGAATTTTGAAGAAAAATGTTCACAGGAGCGTATTCGCTTTAATGGACACAGTGTTACCAGTAAATTCAATTTAAACTAGTTGATCATCCCCAGTATCGACCATATATTAGTCGGAAGAAGAAAACATAAAAGCAATACAATTTGCAAGTTCTTGCAAGGTCAGTATCTTGCAAATGGTGAATCGTGCATGATGATTGCAGTGTTACCAACTCTCAAAAAATTTTCCCCCTAAAGCTTCAACAAAAAACCCCTACAGTTACTGGGAAACTCCCCTAAAACAATATTATTACAAACCACATTAAGAAAAATATAATAGAATAAATATACCTTTTAAGTCTGGATCTGTTTCCCAAGTATTGGAATATTTTGGATAATATTTTTTCTTATCTGTAGCTTTAGGCATTTTAATATTGCTTGCATGTTTGTAGTAAACTCCGTAGTGACATTCATTCGCGTTTTATGCAACAAACCGTCTTTCTCGACCCCCTGGCGCCATCCCACGGTCAGTTCGAAACCTTTCGGTCCTACACATTGACATTGGCAAGCCCTCCTATAAGCGTCTATATTCGTTGGTACTATAGATGTCACTATAGGGAGGAAACTCCTAAGTTGGCAACCCTGGCTGTTTGACATCATGCAATTCTGTTGTCATTGCAACAATGCTGCCAACCCAACCTAGAGTAGAAAGAAAAAAGTAGACAGTAACTTCAAAATATAATTTATTTAAGATATAAAGTTTATTATTATTTAAAATGAAGAGAAAAAGGAACTGAAGTGAATCACTATCGATTATCAAATAACTAAACGTCAGTCACCCCAATCAGCAATCAGCTGATGATAGATATCATTTGATTGGAAATAGTTAGTTGGTTGGTAACACAAAAGAAACTAGATTTCTCCCTAGAATTGCCTTGCATGCAATAAAAACGGCACCAAACCGATAAAATTGCAATTGCAGAAATTGATCAGCTGGGTGTCAACTGCGCATGTTTTCGATCAAGAATCTTGCTTCTTGCATCGCATTGCAGGTTGTATTGCACCATGTCAAGTAGCCTTAATAAACAAGTAGATTATCGAAGAGTAGATCATTTTTTTTAAATTTCATTTTTGCTTCGCGAACTTTGCACGCCACAATATTCTTGAAACAAAAACTAATAAATCTAACAAACTCTAAATTAAAATCTTAGTATATCCATAGTTATTTCATGAATTAAGTCTGCATAGTAAGGAATTTTAGTTAAAAAGTTGTTTCATTTATAATGGACAAATTCCACACGAAGTAAGGGTAGAAACAGTAAACAGTAACTATGAAAACTAATAATTAATCGAGATTTTTGAGGTTGCTCTAATTAAAATATTGATGTTATGCTGGTTGTCTAACGTTTAACTTTACAGTTCTCTAAATAATAATTTTATTTTAAATAAATAATCTTTCGTATGCCGTATATGTATAACATAAAGTAGGAACAAAAATTGATGAGAATTTGAGTTTTCAACATGAAAAACACAATTAGTACAAATATATATTTCTGTAGGTACATCATTTTCAGACCATGTCCTGGTAATATTCCAGATATAGGTAGTGATATCCTGGATACGGTCCTGGTTTCAGATGGAGTCAGTCTTGGTTACAGTTCCAGGTAAAGCGTCCCAAGTAAAATGTCCCAAGTAAAAGGTCCCAAGTAAAATTTCGGGTCCAGGTAAAATTTCGGGTCCAGGTAAAATTTCGGGTCCAGGAAAAATGCATTCGCATGAATGCACTTTTTCAAGATAAGATATGTTTGCTTCAATAGCACATGTTCACAGGAAAGAAGAATGAAACCTCTTCACCATTGTTTAAATACAGGAAATCATATGAAAGATAACAGACTTACGTCTCGTGTTCATGTCAAGCTCAGACGCCTTGACCAGGAAAGGAATTTACATTTCAATAGTGAATTCTTAATTCATATTTAATTAATAATTGGTAGAAGGAGAGATAAGAGCGAGTTCGAAGTGGGAATATCAAAATAGCAGTGGCTATTTTCACGACAGACGGAACTCGATCGGTCCGTATAGAAACGTTGATTTCGACTCTCGTCGACAGTAAATATATTCAGCCTTGAAACATTTCTCGGTGTTGGGTATGAGAAAGGACTGGCTATTCGCCGCCCATACGATAATTTATTATTAATTAACTGGAGGAAAGTAAAGTGAACGAAATGAACGTTACAATTCCTGTAGATGTCCATAGGGATAAATTTTGAAGCCTTTGCAACAGGACAGAGCATAAGTGATTTATAAGAATTTCAGATGTTTCACCCACCACAGATTTGAAATCTAACAGCTTTACTTGCACACCTGAATTAGGTTTAAAGTATCGCACAATAATTGGCACAAGTTTTATATTCTTTTTGTTTAAGGCCCTTAAATACCTTTTTCAAAAGTTCGATTGTGGATTGAAGCGTTCGTATGAATAATTTTCACGATCCAAGCCTGTGATTCGGACTGCGACTGCGCGCAGACTTCTTAGACGCTCAGACAGCAGAATGCATTTACAGGGACATTTTTACACTACTACACTGTAGGGATGTGAGATTAATGGAAAAGAATCGATTAAATAAAATTCGATTTTTCTATATTCAAAATTAATCGATTTGTCAAAAATCGATTTTAATAAAAAATGAATCGATTTCTGCGAAAAAAAAATTGTATTATTTTAAAAAGTACATGCATTTCATATTCCGATAATAAACCTAACAAAATTTTTGAAATATGGTCAAAAATGGTGAATAATTATCAAAATTTGTCAAAAACTGTTAAAATTGCACAATTTTTGTCAAAAACGGTCAATAATTGTCAAAAATCGTGAATAATTATCAAAATTTGTCAAAAACTGTTAAAATTGGATAATTTTTGTCAAAAACGGTCAATAATTGTCAAAAATTGTGAGAAATTGTCAATAATTGTTAAAATTGTCAATAATTGTTAAAATTTTGAACAATGGTCGGTAATTGTCAAAAATAGTCAAAAATGGTCGTTAATTGTCAAAAACTTTAATAAAACTGTCAAAAATGCTCAATTGTCAAAAAATTTTTAAAATGGTCAAAAATTGTCAATAATGGCCAAAAATTGTCAAAAATCGACAATTATTGTCAAAATTGGTCAATAATTGTTAAAATTTTGAAAAATGGTCGATAATTGTCAAAAATTGTTAAAATTTTGAAAAATGGTCGATAATTGTCAAAAATTGTTAAAATTTTGAAAAATGGTCGATAATTGGCAAAAACTATCAAAAATGGTCAAAAATTTCGGAAAATTGTCAAAGATGGCCAATAATTGTCAAAAACTATCAAAAATGGTCAAAAATTGTCAGAAATGGACAATTATTGTTAAAAATTGAAAAAATTTTGAAAAATAGTTGATAATTGTCTAAAATTGTTAATGTTTTTGAAAAATTGTCAAAAATTTTGAAATATGGTCAAAATGGTCAATAATTGTCAAAAATGGTCAAAAATTTGGAAAAATGGTCAATAATTTTGAAAAATGGTCTAAAATTTTGAAAAATTGTCAAAGATGGCCAATAATTGTCAAAAATGGTCAAAAATGGACAATTATTGTTAAAAATTGTCAAACTTTTGAAAAATAGTTGATAATTGTCAAAAATTGTTAAAGTTTTTGAAAAATTGTCAAAAATTTTGAAATATGGTCAAAAATTTGGAAAAATGGTCCATAATTGCCAATAATTATCAAAAATGGTCTAAAATTTTGAAAAATTGTCAAAAATGGTCAAAAACTATCGAAAATGGTTAAAAATTGACAATTATTGTTAAAAACTTAAAAATGGACAATTATTGTCAAAAACTGTCAAAAATGGTTAAAAATTGTCATCATATTGAAAAATGGTCAAAAATTATCAAAAATCTGGAAAAATGGTCACTAATTTTGAAAAACAGTCAAAATGGTCAATAATTGTCAAAAATAGTTAAGTTGTCAAAATTTTGAAAAATAGTCAATAAATAATACGAGCCGTTTCCGAAAATCGATTCACTAAAAATCGATTAATATTACTTTAAAAATCTATAACTAAAAATCGATTATAAGAAAATAATAATCGATTTATATAAAAATCGATTATTTTTTAACATCTCTACTACACTGACAGTTGTGGATGCTATTAGGAATTATCTTCTGTTAGTTTCCATGTTTTTTTATATTTCCAACGCCCTCGTAAAATTACATTCAACAAACTAAAAGTTGACTGATAAAAAAGCGATGAGGAAACGAGAGAGACATACACACACACACACACTACATAAGGACGTGCAGGAAATAAAAAGTGTGGATATTTTTGGACACTCAAATTGTACGATAAAAAAAATAGATTGCTAAAATCGAACGGGGATGAAAAAATAAGACTTCATACGTGTCGGGAATACATTCGATTCGTTTTTTTTTCTTCTTTATTTCCGGAAAATCCGGAATGTATTTTTTTATGAATAAGTATTTGAATATTATTTTCCACGGAGGGCCGTTTAAAAGGTGCTCTATTTGAATTTTGAGTTCGCTATATAGGTACATTAGCGTGCGGATATTTTTTAAAATAAATAAAAATTTTATTGGATTAAAGATGGTTGGAATTGGTTACGCCTTTTCTGATCCTATCTCTAAATTGCAAATTTTCTCTTGTAATTGACAACCGCAAAAAGTCTTTGAATAAAATTGAAAGTAGATCAAATCGAAAGCAAATGAATCTTATAAATTGAACTAGATCGGAAAAAAATTTTAAAAAAATCTTTTTCGGTAAGTCATTGTGGGCGTCACGTTTGTTTTTGTCATTTATCTGGAGTTGCTGCGCTCCTTTCTTCGATAATTCAGTTGGTTTTCTACACTAATAAAATACCTCGTTAAACGAATTCACTTCTATTGATATAGAGATTCCTGAGATACGGCGGTGTAAAATAAAAAAGAAACATTTAATAAGTATTGAAAACAATTTCTCTGGTAGTAAAATATCAGTACTGGCAACATATCTTACAACTTTACGCATAATATGTATCCTTGTTCATTCTGATGAGTTAACTAATCATTCTCAACATTGCCCAGAGGTAAATATCGTTCTGATCGTTCTGACATTTTGTAATGAAGTTGTCAAATTTTATTTAAAAAATTCTAGCTTTGATTTTTAGTGCTTGGCGGTGTATCCATTGGCGTAGACATGTAATTCCCTACGAAAAACAACGTTTTTCTAAAACAGATCCTTTTTAATAGTGTATCTGTTTGTACTTTCATTGATAAAGGATATGGAAGGCAAAGGATTATCAGAATGTCGGAAAGTCAAGCAGCTATAAAAGCTCTGAGTTCTTGTGCAATCAGTTCCAAAATGGTATAGGAATGCCTAAGGCAAGAACAATATAGTCACCTTACTGTGGATTCCAGGACACACTGGAATAGAAGGAAATGAAATAGCAGATGAACTATCCAAGAGAGGCCCCTTTTAGGGGCCGGATCCCTTTTGCTCCAATGTAATATTGGAAGAAATAGACAAAGCCGAAAAAAATAGAAGATCTGATCATTGGAAAGATCTAGGAGGACTTAGAAGATTCTTCTGGGTGATTACAACCTATTGAGATCAAATGAATGCATAAGTCAAAGCAAAACTACACTAAGAGTTTTAACAGGAATCCTAACGGGATAAATAGTGGAGGAAGAAGAACGTAGATCCTTTGGCATAGAAGAAGAAACCTCCATCCACCTACTTGCGAGTTGCACTGCAATTCAGAATCCTAGGACACCTAGGAGATTTCTGGATAGGAGAGGAACATTTACCTGAGTTAAAGCGTGCAGATATCCTAAAATTCCTCCGGGAAATAGGATTAAAGGAGCTACTAGTCTCTAAGACTTTCCTCAGGAACTAAGTAGAAGTAAGGGGACACAATAGATCTTTTAGGTCTCTAGAACAGATCCTTTTTAATAGTGTATCTGTTTGTACTTTCAGTTTTCCCAAGTTTCCGGGATGAAGTGAGGAAGAGAGAGAGAGAGAGAGAGAGGGAGAGCGCTGCTCTGTGTTAATACTTTCGCCAAACTCAAAAAGGCGGAGACGGCTTTCCGAGCCTTTATCTTCTCTGGATGTTTTTCCACACGATTGTCCTTTGTTTTGTTTAGTTTTGCTATCACATCTAGATTCCTCCTAATGAAATTTGCCGCGAAGAAAAAAAAGTTACATGGCGATTTACGAGTTCTTGTAACAATATTATATTATTGTTTTAACCTAGTTTACCCTGGAACGGTGCTCGAGCGAAAAGACAGAACGTAACACCACATGGAGGACTGCAGCTCTAATTGACTTAATTTCATAAAGACATTTTTTTGTTGGCGTAAAAAATTGAGCACAAACCGCAAAAAATGTTTTTTAAGACCAAAATTTTCATCTTTCAGCGACGAACGTGTTAAATTTTCATATTATTATTCTTACTTTTTATCTCTACCTAAAAACCGTTTTAGCTATGAACTTCAGAAAGTTTTTATGGACATTTTCGTAATCTACGGGGTCGAATTAGTGGATTCCCGTAAATAAATGTGTCTGAAAAAACTTAGTTGAAAGTGAAGTTTTGTTATACTCGAAAATACAGGAATCAAGTCAAAAAATCATAGAGCCCATAATAATGGGAATTTCGATCTGAAATTTTAGATAGACACTCTAAAATAATGGAGGAATATGGAAAAAAATCAACAACATGTTATATATGATTTTTTGTATACGAGGGTATGCGAAAGTGTGAGATACGAAAATTCAGAAAAAAAAATTAAACTATGGACTTTGGATCAAGTCAAAAATCATAGAACACATAATAATGGGAATTTCGATCTGAAATTTTAGATAGACACTCTAAAATAATGGAGGAATATGGAAAAAAATCAACAACATGTTATATATGATTTTTTGTATACGAGGGTATGCGAAAGTGTGAGATACGAAAATTCAGAAAAAAAAATTAAACTATGGACTTTGGATCAAGTCAAAAATCATAGAACCCATAATAATGGGAAATTTCGATCTGAAATTTTAGATAGACACTCTCAAATAATGGAGGAATATGGAAAAAAATCAACAACATGTTATCTATGATTTTTTGTATACGAGGGTATGCGAAAGTGTGAGATACGAAAATTCGGAAAAAAAAATTTAACTATGGACTTTGGATCAAGTCAAAATCATAGAGCCCATAATAATGGGAAATTTCGATCTGAAATTTTAGATAGACACTCTCAAATAATGGAGGAATATGGAAAAAAATCAACAACATGTTATCTGTGATTTTTTGTATACGAGGGTATGCGAAAGTTTGAGATACAAAAATTCGGAAAAAAAAAATTTAACTACGGACTTTGGATCAAGTCAAAAATCATAGAGCCCATAATAATGGGAATTTCGATCTGAAATTTTAGATAGACACTCTCAAATAATGGAGAAATATGGAAAAAAATCAACAACATGTTATATATGATTTTTTGTATACGAGGGTATGCGAAAGTGTGAGATACGAAAATTCAGAAAAAAAATTGTAACTATAGACTTTGGATCAAGTCAAAAATCATAGAACACATAATAATGGGAATTTCGATCTGAAATTTTAGATAGACACTCTCAAATAATGGAGGAATATGGAAAAAAATTAACAACATGTTATCTATGATTTTTTGCATACGAGGGTATGCGAAAGTGTGAGATACGAAAATTCGGGAAAAAAAATTTAACTATGGACTTTGGATTAAGTCAAAAATCATAGAGCCCATAATAATGGGAAATTTCAATCTGAAATTTTAGATAGACACTCTCAAATAATGGAGGAATATGGAAAAAAATCAATAACATGTTATCTATGATTTTTTGTATACGAGGGTATGCGAAAGTGTGAGATACGAAAATTCGGGAAAAAAAATTTACTATGGACTTTGGATCAAGTCAAAAATCATAGAGCCCATAATAATGGGAATTTCGATCTGAAATTTTAGATAGACACTCTCAAATAATGGAGGAATATGGAAAAAAATCAACAACATGTTATCTATGATTTTTTGTATACGAGGGTATGCGAAAGTGTGAGATACGAAAATTCAGAAAAAAAATTGTAACTATAGACTTTGGATCAAGTCAAAAATCATAGAGCCCATAATAATGGGAATTTCGATCTGAAATTTTAGATAGACGCTCTCAAATAATGGAGGAATATGGAAAAAAATCAACAACATGTTATCTATGATTTTTTGTATACGAGGGTATGCGAAAGTGTGAGATACGAAAATTCAGAAAAAAAATTGTAACTATAGACTTTGGATCAAGTCAAAAATCATAGAGCCCATAATAATGGGAATTTCGATCTGAAATTTTGGATAGACACTCTCAAATAATGGAGGAATATGGAAAAAAATCAACAACATGTTATCTATGATTTTTTGTATACGAGGGTATGTGAAAGTGTGAGATACGAAAATTCAGAAAAAAAATTTTAACTATGGACTTTGGATCAAGTCAAAAATCATAGAGCCCATAATAATGGGAATTTCGATCTGAAATTTTAGATAGACACTCTCAAATAATGGAGGAATATGGAAAAAAATCAACATGTTATCTATGATTTTTTGTATACGAGGGTATGCGAAAGTGTGAGATACGAAAATTCGGAAAAAAAAATTTAACTATGGACTTTGGATCAAGTCAAAAATCTTAGAGCCCATAATAATTGGAATTTCGATCTGAAATTTTGGATAGACACTCTCAAATAATGGAGGAATATGGAAAAAAATCAATAACATGTTATCTATGATTTTTTGTATACGAGAGTATGCGAAAGTGTGAGATACGAAAATTCAGAAAAAAAATTGTAACTATAGACTTTGGATCAAGTCAAAAATCATAGAGCCCATAATAATGGGAATTTCGATCTGAAATTTTAGATAGACACTCTCAAATAATGGAGAAATATGGAAAAAAATCAACAACATGTTATCTATGAATTTTTGTATACGAGGGTATGTGAAAGTGTGAGATACGAAAATTCAGAAAAAAAATTTTAACTATGGACTTTGGATCAAGTCAAAAATCATAGAGCCCATAATAATGGGAATTTCGATCTGAAATTTTAGATAGACACTTTCAAATAATGGAGGAATATGGAAAAAAATCAACATGTTATCTATGATTTTTTGTATACGAGGGTATGCGAAAGTGTGAGATACGGAAATTCGGAAAAAAAAATTTAACTATGGACTTTGGATCAAGTCAAAAATCTTAGAGCCCATAATAATTGGAATTTCGATCTGAAATTTTGGATAGACACTCTCAAATAATGGAGGAATATGGAAAAAAATCAATAACATGTTATCTATGATTTTTTGTATACGAGAGTATGCGAAAGTGTGAGATACGAAAATTCAGAAAAAAAATTGTAACTATAGACTTTGGATCAAGTCAAAAATCATAGAGCCCATAATAATGGGAATTTCGATCTGAAATTTTAGATAGACACTCTCAAATAATGGAGAAATATGGAAAAAAATCAACAACATGTTATCTATGATTTTTTGTATACGAGGGTATGCGAAAGTGTGAGATACGAAAATTCAGAAAAAAAAATTAAACTATGGACTTTGGATCAAGTCAAAAATCATAGAACCCATAATAATGGAAATTTCGATCTGAAATTTTAGATAGACACTCTCAAATAATGGAGGAATATGGAAAAAAATCAACAACATGTTATCTATGATTTTTTGCATACGAGGGTATGCGAAAGTGTGAGATACGAAAATTCGGGAAAAAAAATTTAACTATGGACTTTGGATTAAGTCAAAAATCATAGAGCCCATAATAATGGGAAATTTCGATCTGAAATTTTAGATAGACACTCTCAAATAATGGAGGAATATGGAAAAAAATCAACAACATGTTATCTATGATTTTTTGTATACGAGGGTATGCGAAAGTGTGAGATACGAAAATTCGGAAAAAAAAATTTAACTATGGACTTTGGATTAAGTCAAAAATCATAGAGCCCATAATAATGGGAAATTTCGATCTGAAATTTTAGATAGACACTCTCAAATAATGAAGGAATATGGAAAAAAATCAACAACATGTTATCTATGATTTTTTGTATACGAGGGTATGCGAAAGTGTGAGATACGAAAATTCGGAAAAAAAAATTTAACTATGGACTTTGGATCAAGTCAAAATCATAGAGCCCATAATAATGGGAAATTTCGATCTGAAATTTTAAATAGACACTCTCAAATAATGGAGGAATATGGAAAAAAATCAACAACATGTTATCTGTGATTTTTTGTATACGAGGGTATGCGAAAGTTTGAGATACAAAAATTCGGAAAAAAAAATTTAACTATGGACTTTGGATCAAGTCAAAAATCATAGAGCCCACAATAATGGGAATTTCGATCTGAAATTTTAGATAGACACTCTCAAATAATGGAGAAATATGGAAAAAAATCAACAACATGTTATCTATGATTTTTTGTATACGAGGGTATGCGAAAGTGTGAGATACGAAAATTCAGAAAAAAAATTGTAACTATAGACTTTGGATCAAGTCAAAAATCATAGAGCCCATAATAATGGGAATTTCGATCTGAAATTTTAGATAGACACTCTCAAATAATGGAGGAATATGGAAAAAAATCAACAACATGTTATCTATGATTTTTTGTATACGAGGGTATGCGAAAGTGTGAGATACGAAAATTCAGAAAAAAAATTGTAACTATAGACTTTGGATCAAGTCAAAAATCATAGAGCCCATAATAATGGGAATTTCGATCTGAAATTTTAGATAGACACTCTCAAATAATGGAGGAATATGGAAAAGAATCAACAACATGTTATCTATGATTTTTTGTATACGAGGGTATGCGAAAGTGTGAGATACGAAAATTCGGAAAAAAAAAATTAACTATGGACTTTGGACCAAGTCAAAAATCGTAGAGCCCATAATAATGGGAATTTCGATCTGAAATTTTAGATAGACACTCTCAAATAATGGAGGAATATGGAAAAAAATCAACAACATGTTATCTGTGATTTTTTGTATACGAGGGTATGCGAAAGTTTGAGATACAAAAATTCGGGAAAAAAAATTTAACTATGGACTTTGGATCAAGTCAAAAATCATAGAGCCCATAATAATGGGAATTTCGATCTGAAATTTTAGATAGACACTCTCAAATAATGGAGAAATATGGAAAAAAATCAACAACATGTTATCTATGATTTTTTGTATACGAGGGTATGCGAAAGTGTGAGATACGAAAATTCAGAAAAAAAATTGTAACTATAGACTTTGGATCAAGTCAAAAATCATAGAGCCCATAATAATGGGAATTTCGATCTGAAATTTTAGATAGACACTCTCAAATAATGGAGGAATATGGAAAAAAATCAACAACATGTTATCTATGATTTTTTGTATACGAGGGTATGCGAAAGTGTGAGATACGAAAATTCGGAAAAAAAAAATTAACTATGGACTTTGGACCAAGTCAAAAATCGTAGAGCCCATAATAATGGGAATTTCGATCTGAAATTTTAGATAGACATTCTTAAGTAATGGAGGAATATAGAAAAAAATCAACAACATGTTATCTATGATTTTTTGTATACGAGCGTATGCGAAAGTGTGAGATACGAAAATTCGAGAAAAAAAATTTTAACTATGAACTTTGGAGCAGCTCAAAAATCATAGAGCCCATAATAATGGGAATTTCGATCTGAAATTTTAGATAGACACTCTCAAATAATGGAGGAATATGGAAAAAAATCAACAACATGTTATCTGTGATTTTTTGTATACGAGGGTATGCGAAAGTTTGAGATACGAAAATTCGGAAAAAAAAATTTAACTATGGACTTTGGATCAAGTCAAAAATCATAGAGCCCATAATAATCGGAATTTCGATCTGAAATTTTAGATAGACACTCTCAAATAATGGAGAAATATGGAAAAAAATCAATAACATGTTATCTATGATTTTTTGTATACGAGGGTATGCGAAAGTGTGAGATACGAAAATTCGGAAAAAAAAAATTAACTATGGACTTTGGATCAAGTCAAAAATCATAGAGCCCATAATAATGGGAATTTCGATCTGAAATTTTAGATAGACACTCTCAAATAATGGAGAAATATGGAAAAAAATCAACAACATGTTATCTATGAATTTTTGTATACGAGGGTATGTGAAAGTGTGAGATACGAAAATTCAGAAAAAAAATTTTAACTATGGACTTTGGATCAAGTCAAAAATCATAGAGCCCATAATAATGGGAATTTCGATCTGAAATTTTAGATAGACACTCTCAAATAATGGAGGAATATGGAAAAAAATCAACATGTTATCTATGATTTTTTGTATACGAGGGTATGCGAAAGTGTGAGATACGAAAATTCGGAAAAAAAAATTTAACTATGGACTTTGGATCAAGTCAAAAATCTTAGAGCCCATAATAATTGGAATTTCGATCTGAAATTTTGGATAGACACTCTCAAATAATGGAGGAATATGGAAAAAAATCAATAACATGTTATCTATGATTTTTTGTATACGAGAGTATGCGAAAGTGTGAGATACGAAAATTCAGAAAAAAAATTGTAACTATAGACTTTGGATCAAGTCAAAAATCATAGAGCCCATAATAATGGGAATTTCGATCTGAAATTTTAGATAGACACTCTCAAATAATGGAGAAATATGGAAAAAAATCAACAACATGTTATCTATGATTTTTTGTATACGAGGGTATGCGAAAGTGTGAGATACGAAAATTCAGAAAAAAAATTGTAACTAGGGACTTTGGATCAAGTCAAAAATCATAGAGCCCATAATAATGGGAATTTCGATCTGAAATTTTAGATAGACACTCTCAAATAATGGAGAAATATGGAAAAAAATCAACAACATGTTATCTATGATTTTTTGTATACGAGGGTATGCGAAAATGTGAGATACGAAAATTCGAGAAAAAAACATTTTAACTATGGACTTTGGATAAACACTCCCAAATATTGAACGAAAATGGAAAAAAATCAACAACATTTTATCTACGATATTTTGTATACAAGGGTATGCGAAAGTGTCAACGTTTGCAGTAAATGGTGATTAGGTGGAGCAGCGAGAAGCGATAACAAATTTCCATTCTCACAGATTCGGAAATAGACTATAATTCAAAAATAAAAGAATCATTTTTGTATCTATTAATTCATAGATTTGTATTAATTCATAGAGTTGTATGAATTAAAATAAGAGTATTTTCGAACGATAAATTTTGTCTCTATAACACGAAATCGTTTTATCTCGAGATATAAAATAAAATTCTGAAGAACCCTTTATATTTTCCCAATCACGTCTGGCAAATACAGAAGTGCTAAAACGTATTTTCCGAAAGTGATGACCAATCAAATTTCATGATTAGTAATAAGGTCAATAGGGACATGGCCTGGAATTTATAGAAACGGCAGCTACAAACTGACAATATGGCATTGTTGCATTCAATCAGACTCTCTTCGTTCTCTACAACATAACGCACAGAACTGTCCAGAGTCGGAATTAGAAAAACACCAGAAGAAGGGGAATAACCCAGAAACGCGCCTGCTAAAAGTCACAAACTATTTTTACAAAATCCCAAATTATTTATAAATTTAACGTCTTTATTAACTTTTTGTTGAATTTAATACCGATTTGATGATAATTTTTTTTAAATCTACAAATAAAACTAACTCGTACCGTACCTGTCCCTCCGGGGTTCTTTCGACTGCAATAATCAGGTTACATCTGATTGGATTTCGACCCGTAAGTCCTTTTATCCGATATTGCCTCTATTAATGTCATTAAGAAGCTCTTACGTTTAAGAGTAATTGAATGATGAGGTGCCGGTGCATCTTCATTGAAACACGACAAATTGGAATATCGAACATTGATTTTACGGCTGAAGGAATAAGGACTTGATCATCGGTAAAACTAATTTTACAAAATTTTTCATTGTCTTTGATCTCATTGACACCGTCTGTTATTTCTATTTGTTACGAGATGCATTTCGTCCGCCCAAAGCATCTGGTGTCATAATGTGTACATTAACCAAAAAATGATCCAATTCAATTACTTCCAATCCAATCTAACTTTTTATCAGTCGCAGATTCGAAAACATGGTGAGTGTTTCGCGTATCGAGTTACAATTTCAAAGAACTGCCAACGCGACATGATACCGCCACGTTATACACTTCATCTAACAAAGTAAAAAGAAAACTTTTCTGAAGTTTGAAAATTCTTTCCTGACACTGCACCATTGTTCACTTCAGCGATTTATCTACCAAAAAGTTTTTACTTACATGAAGCTTTTTCCTCCTTTAATGTCGCAATGTCATTCTCGGTACAGGAGATTCTCTTTCAGATGGACCGGTTTCGCATAGAGATGGGCGATATTTGTAACAGCAGTTAGTCCCAGAAAAGTATCATATTGTGTTTTCGATATTTAAAATTGTAATTGGATATCTTATTGCGAATAGTTATTTATGGTGAAAACCATGGAAAAAGTCGAACAAATGTATTTGCTAGAAGGAAGAGCCCTCTACATAGACTACAAAGGGCTTATCAAGCAGGGAAATCAGGTGAAGCTGCCCTGCATAATTTGGTATCAGGTCTCGAAAGGAGTCATAAGGAAGTAGCCCTTTCTTTTTCCAATTTCCTGAGGAAAGACTCAGCTTAAGCAAGTGAGTCTCTCTTTTCCAGCAGTCTTCTAAGTGCTGTGCTCTAGAACTATGAAGGTATTTCCATTTCACAGTATCTACATACTTCTTGCTGAACTAGTTTGAGCTACTTGAGGTGCCCATTCATTTAAGCAGCAGTTGCTAGTTCATCTGCTATTTCATTTCCTTCTATTCCAGTAACGTGTCTATGCTGTTCTTATCTAGTGCATTGAGGTTTTTTTCCAGTCATATCATTTTAGAACTGATTACACAAATATTGAACTAAACACATTTTCCTATGGAGTGAAAGATGTTTGGGGTTCTTCCCAAGCTTAAGTGTTATATAATTTCGGAAGGGATGTGTCAGAAAACATCGAAATTACCTACCTAAAAGTCAAACTCATGTGCCATCCTCTCTAAAGTCCTGATTTAGGCACGGAAGACTGGAAGAGCACTTTCTATACAAAATATTTTCTGGTAATTGTACACAGAACATCAGAATACAGATCTTTAATAAAATACATTTATCTTTCGGTCTATATATTTTAAAATATCCTTTCTGAAATTCATAATAATTTTACGCACAAAAAAAAGTGAGTGCTTCACTTTTAAAAGCTTTTAGACTATTGAATATTTGAATGTAAAATTAATTTTAAAACTTTTCTTTTTTTTTGGAACAAACCTATATAGAAAATATTCTTTCGAATGCATTAAACATCTTGAGTGGATTTCCAGCTTCGTTTTTTAGCGACAGTGTATTGCTTTTTTTTCGAAAACGTCTTTTGTGTATTATTAGCAAAGCGGCGTCGGTAAAAATCTAGTTCATAATTTAGAAGGCTTTGTTTTCGTATCGAATTTAAATCCAATTTCATTCCATTTTTTCAGTATGTGAAGTGCCTGAGATGGAATATTGAAGAGTTCATTTCTAATTTTTATATTTAATAATAAATCCGGAAAATATTGACCCATGTTTTCATGTCACATATCACTATAACAATTCTTGATATTAGTTTTTTTTCATGAGATAATCCAGAAAGAATGTCCAGCCCTCCAAGTAAAGTACCCCCAATCAACCACGCTATATCTATTCTTAAATCGTTGTAAAATACATGACCACCAGACTAACTAATTAAAAATATATTATTCTACGCTTTACAACTAGTTTTGAAACATATTTTTCAAAAACAGTGACCGTTCAACGAAGAAGAAACAACTACTTCCCGGGCTACATGCCCCGACAGACATTGACTTACACTTCAAGTCAAACGGGGTTGGTAAATCTACAAGATTTAAACCAACCATTCTGGTTTGCAACTAGAAGGGACAACATAACTTGTAGACCGGTTTCGGCGTATTGCGCCTCATCAGTACAAAGTATATAATATATTTTTATTCTTCGATATCTGTTGGTAACACGCTTTACTAAATACGACAATTTTACAGTAAACTGTAATAATTCTATAAAAATAATAGATCTGTAATTCTAAAACAATTCTTTAAAAGTTTGACCTACGTGACATTGGACACTACATGCGTGACGTTTGACGTACAGCAGGAGTGATGTTATTTGGTTATCCTCACCCCCCAAATAAGGAAGATAATCCTCTCGAAGGTCATAATAGACTACTACAATGGATAAGCAGATTTGTAATAACGAAAGGTTAAAATGGGCTATGAACACCCTTTCACCATTCAAGGCACCGGGAGCCGATGGGATTCTCCCAGCATTGCTCCAGCTAGGACAAGACGAAATTCTACCACATTTGGTTAGAATCAGTCGAAGCAGCTTAGAACTGGGGTTATATACCGAAAGCATGGAGAAAGGCCATAGTACCTTCATTCCAGAATATGGAAAATGGACCGAATCCTTCAGACCTATTAGTCTAACATCGTTTGTGCTCAAAATGATGAGAAAAGTTTGCGGTATCAGCTTCAATGTAATATTGGAAGAAATAGGCAAAAAAGAGATCTGACCATTGGAAACATCTAGTAGGTCTTAGACAATCAAAGATTTTTCTGGGTGACTACATCCTGTTGAGATCAAATGGATGCATAAGTCAAAGTAAAACTCTACTCAGAGTCTTAACAGGGATTCTAACGGGACTTTTTCACTTAAAAAGCTCAAAATAGTGGGGGAAGGAGAAAGTAGATTCTGTGGTATGGAAAAAGAAACCTCCATCCACATACTTGCGAATTGCACCGCAATTCAGAATCCTAGGGCACAACACCTAGGAGATTACTGGATAGAAGATGGATAGAAGTTAGAGCCTGCAGATATCCTAAAAATCCTCCGGGAAATAGGACTAAAGGAGATACTAGTCTCTGAGACTTCCCTCAGGAGCTAAGTAGAAGTAAGGGGACACAATAGATCTTTTAGGTCTCAGTGAATGTCACCCCAATATACATACATACAAACATTCATCCCCACCACACTTCCGTTGTCGACAAACGTTACGCACGTAACCTCAAATATCACGTATGTCAAATGTCGCGCATGTCACATGTTCATGGTCTAGAAACTGCTTAGTGTAACTACTAATGCAAAAATATTAGGTGACTTTTTTTACAAAAAACGTACCTTACTCTAGTTATTTTTCTCCCAACTCGTTTAAAAACAATTTTCCATCGACTAGACTATAAAACTCGTCGCGAACTATTTTTCTCTAAAAGCTCGAATTTCACTTTTGGCCTGAAACATTCCTTTTGACGGCTTTATTACCAAGAACGAAGAGTATTATTGAATTAAATTCGTGTGAAGACATCGCAGGATATATCAACCATTAATCATATTTTTTTGCCGAACAATTCTGTATGAATGTCGAGACGAAAGAGCCGACCCGAATATTCTCTACACTACATCGATAAAAAATAATGCGAAAAGCTATATAGAGATTAGAAAACTAGATTCACACTTTTGCTATCAGTTTCATTAGGGTTTTTTATCCCGTTTTTCATTGACTTTAGACAAAAAGGCATTCTGAGTACGGTGATTCATGATTTTTTACAACTTTAAGCTTCAAAGTTAATTGTGTTTATACTACTACAAATTGAAAGTTTCAGTGAAATGATTTAAGTCTCTTCTTACGTTGAATCCTTCCTCGAACCGTAATTTTCTTCCGGATAAACATTAGATTTATACGGTTTATTTGCGTCAGATAAACCAAAAATTTTCTAACTCGACGATCCAACGGATGTCACGGCTACTAATTATCTAATATGTCAACCAAAAAATCCGTTTTGCCGATAAAAGAAGAAAAAACTAGCTGCATAGGCGGAATCGAATTAAAAACCGGACAATAACTCTTCGGGAAATCCCATAAGACCTTTGAGAAAGAGCGACGAGAGTTGGGTTTGAGTTCATTTTTCGATACCAACTCAATAACGGTTACTATATTTTTAAAGGTTTTTAAAGGTTGGGGAAAGTGAGGCTGTGTACGAAAATATCATTCCAATCGATATCACTATTAGCCTTCGATCTAAAAAAATTAGGTGTAAAAAAAACCTCCGAATATGTAACTGTGATTTGCGAGATGTAGCGGTTCCACCTCTCGATAGGCTTACCCGAAAGAGAGCCATAAAAGGGCCTAGGGCGAGAAAAGCCCAATGTCCATTTCATTTAGGGCCACATCCTTAGCAGATATAAATCTAACGACTTCGGAGTCATCTCCTCAAGACGATGATCTTCTGGCCTTTGTAAATGCGTCGCATCGTTCGGCGAAGGGTGGTTAGTTGATGGGCCGGATAACTTTATAGATGGACTCGGTTTCTATTCGAGGATCTCGGAAAATTTCGACAATTCCACTAGATAAGTTGTCCTCGATAACTGTTTGGTTATGGGGCAAGGGTTGAATTATTAGCCCAGATCTTGATTAAATGATTACACCGAATAGAGAAATTTCCAGATTTTTATTATATATATTATTATTATTATTGTTATTCGTATACTTGCATATCGTGCTTCCAATAAAACTTTTTGGATAGTAAAGATACCAGTGTTTGTTTGTCTAAACGTACATTTCAAATTTAATCACCCTTTTTGACAGATCCGAATATTTTCCTCAATTTCCGCCTCATATATCTTAACTAAGATTTGCGATAAGCGGATTTGCTCCCGGACTAATAAACGGGACACTCAAAGACACATGAGGTTTTCTGGGATAAGCACTGGAATGCGCCAGCCAATTTCCTCTCTTTGGACCGCGACGCTTTAAGTTTCTCCCGAAGACGTCGGTAGCCGGAGATGAAAATGAGGATCTTCGATACAACTTCGTGAAATATTCAAGGTATTGAAACTATTTTTCTCTTTTTATCCACCTTTTAAAGTTTGATACAATTTTCAATGAAATCGGAGATCTTCTATTAATATAACATGAAAGTTTTATTAAAAATACGGAGACGTCGGAAAAAAGTTAATTTATTATAAACCAGTTTATCCGCCTTTGAAGTCGGATAAAACAGATATACAGGATGTCCCGAGAGTTTCGTTTTCTTTGAATTTTAAATATTTTAATAAACTGTTGAATACTCGCAGAAAGTCAACAGAAGACAACAAAATACTGAAACTTGATGACTTTTAATACAAATAAAAGTTTCCTGTTTTTGCTTGACCTATTTTGTCCTTGTCCTTTGATATAAAAACGTTTTATTTATGAATACGCCAGATTTATATATTTTATATTTAAAATATGGAAAATACAGATTTTAATAAGGTACCGAATAATTTTTCCGTAAAAGAACATTTTGTTTGTCTTGAATAATCTGATATATACGACCTAAATATTTCATTTTGTATTCCCTTTGGTAAACGTGAACGGTTAATGGAAAGAAATCGGAAAAACAGAGAGTTCAGGTTGCAAAATAAATGGCAAAAGATATCGTTCAAGCATATTTACGAATCCCGACTTGATATCTAATCTGCTCTTAGTAAAAATCGCCAACATAAAAACAAAAGTACAAACACCGTTCATTTATTTACTTTAAGGGGTCATTTGAGACGGCTAAATCCCGATGAATTGTAAAAAAAACTTTATTGTAAATAAGCAAAGAAAATATCTCCATTTTCACCATTATACTATATTATATCTCATTATATTCTGACTGCTCTTCGCAGTTAGGTTTCAGAAGAAAATAAATGTTATTTTTGTATGTATCACCCTGTATATTAAGCAATGTCCTAAACGGCACGTATTTTTACTTTGTAACTATAGGTAGGTTAGGTTTGAGGTGAGCTGCTGAGAACATTTCAGGAGAATCATTTTCAATTACTTACCTGGCGAAAGTTATTTTTTAATTCCTGAATAGACATAATGAGACACTCTGTATTATGCCAATACTATAAATAAGGCTTTCCCTTCATTCAGATTCTTAATTAATAACACAATTAATACTTCTTTACCTAACGTGTCTTCCCAAACAGAATTTCTCACTTGAGCATTTTGTTTGCAGCACGACCGAAAAATTCCTTCCCAAAAAAGTTACGTACAATGTTTTTTCTAACGAATAATTTAAAATAAAAATAAAATTTAAATATAAATTTTTTTGAATTTATTTTTCTATTGACAGTTGGTAACATGATATATGTATACATGTCAAATTTAAATTATTTGACACGTTTCACAACTTTCAGATGTAGAAATTAAATCCTGTATTAATTGCGTGTTTTTAATAAGTGTTCGTTTTCAGCTATTCCTTAAACTAATTGTTAGAAATTGTTGAAAATAAAATTTGTCAAAACTTTGTGTGTAACATAACCTATGTTTGACACTTTTGTTGCCAACTGTTTAAAGCAAATTATGGAAAAGTAAAAAACATCCGGATGCGTAAAATACACTTTCCCGCACTCCGGCGATAACTGTAAAATATGCATTTAAAAGCAATGAGTACAAAGTAGTTATTTATGATACTAGTGCGTGAAGTGATACTTTTGCGCACGAGTTGCGAAAATGAAAGGCACGAGCGTAGCTAGTGCCTTTTTTCGCAACGAGTGCGCAAAAGTAATTCACGCATGAGTATCATACAATGTTTTATCTACGACCACAATAAAAATACTTTCCCTTAATTATATATTACATAACCTCTCTTTTTGATAATTGTGTTTGAATGATTGCCTACCTTCATCATAAGAAATTCATTATCTGGTGCTCCATTTATAAAATCCAAAATCTGTTCCCTTGTGAAAATTTTTGATTTTTTTGGTTTATGGCTCTTCTATTGTCGTTTTATGAAGGTAATAAATTTATGAAATTCACTTATATCAATGTTTAAATTTAAATGTATGGTAATTTTAAACATTGAATAATGGGACCATAACGTTGATGATTTCCATTGACTTTTCCGAGAAATATGCGATAAGAACATTTTCCGTCTAATTTTTAATTAATGTTACGCCAATCCAAAAAAAAAAAGGTGGGCGGTCGTCGGACCGCCGACAGAAGCTTGCTTCTTATGCACAATAAAATGACCATTTTTCGAAAATTTTGACCATTTTTTAAAAAATTTGACAATTTTTGACAATTATTGACCAAATTTTTACAATTATTGATCATTTTTGACAATTTTTGACCATTTTTGACAATTTTAACAGGTTTTGACCATTTTTAACAATTATTGACCAAATTTGACAGTTTTGACAATTATTGGTCATTTTTGACAATTTTTCAAAAATTTTGACCATTTTAGACCATTTTTTTCAAATTTTAACAATTATTGACCATTTTGGACAATGATTGACCAATTTTGACAATTATTGTTCATTTTTAACAATTTTTCAAAAAATTTGACCATTTTTCCAAATTTTAACAATTATTGACCATTTTTGAGCATTTATGACAGGTTCTGACTATTATTGACCATTTTTGACAAATTTTCAAAAATTTTGAGAATTTTTACCAATTATTGACCATTTTTGACAGTTTTTTATAACTATTGACCATTTTTTCAAAATTTTGACAATTTTTGACCATTTTTTCAAAATTTTGACAATTTTTGACCATTTTTCCAAATTTTAACAATTATCGACCATTTTTGATCTTCTGACAATTATTGACAATTTTTCAAAAATTTTGACAATTATTGACTAAAAATTATTGACCATTTTTTCAAAATTTTAACAATTATTGACCATTTTTGACAGTTTCTGATAATTATTGACCATTTTTGACAACTTTCAAAAATTTTGACAATTATTGACTATTTTTGACCATTTTTTAAGATATCTAACAATTTTTGACAATTTTTAACAATTTTTAACAATTTTTAACAATTTTTGACAGTTTTTGACAATTTTTGACAGATTCTGATTTTTTAAATTTTTTTTTCAAATTTTAACAATCATTGACCATTTTTGACAATTTTAACAGGTTTTGACAATTATTGACCAAATTTGACAGTTGTGACAATTATTGATCATTTTTGACAATTTTTCAAAAATGTTGACCATTTTTCCAAATTTTATCAACTATTGACCATTTTTGAGCATTCATGACAGGTTCTGACAATTATTGACCATTTTTGACAATTTTTCAAAAATTTTGAGAATTATTAACAATTATTGACCATTTTTGACAGTTTTTCATAATTATTGACCATTTTTTCAAAATATTGACAATTTTTGAGCATTTTTCCAAATTTTAACAATTATTTACCATTTTGACAATTATTGGCCAATTTTGACAATTATTGATCATTTTTGACAGTTTTTCAAAAATGTTGACCATTTTTCCAAATTTTAACAATTATTGACCATTTTTGAGGTTCTGACAATTATTGACCATTTTTGACAATTTTTCAAAAATTTTGAGAATTTTTAACAATTATTGACCATTTTTGACAGTTTTTCATAATTATTGACCATTTTTTAAAAATATTGACAATTTTTGACCATTTTTTCAAAATTTTAACAGTTATTGACCATCTTTGACAGTTTCTGATAATTATTGACCATTTTTGACAATTATTGACCATTTTTTAAAATATCTAACAATTTTTGACAATTTTTGACAATTTTTGACAATTTTTGACAATTTTTGACAATTTTTGACAATTTTTGACAATTTTTGACAATTTTTAACAATTTTTAACAATTTTTAACAATTTTTAACAATTTTTGACAATTTTTGACAGCTTTTGACAATTTTTGACAGATTCTGACAATTATTGACCATTCACGTTTCACACTTCTTAATGACAGTACAAAATTATTACAATTACAGAACCTTTGACAGAAAACAAAACACAAAATTATCTAAGGTAACTTAATAAATATACAAATAAAAAAGAGTGTTATAATGATTGTCTCATTTAAAAAGCATTGTTCTTTTTCGCACGCTTTAGACGTATGTATAAAACGTAATTTCACGTATTTATATGAGTTTGTAAATGCTTAATTTTAATGGTGGTCGTAGATAAATAAAGTTTTACATTCCATATAGTCGGTTTTTGAATTTCAAACAAAACTAAAAGTTCATCTCTTTTCAGAGATCTCGAAACTTGTGCGCATATACATAGTTTCGTTGTCATTTCGCTGCTGCGTCCCAACTGAAAATTACTTGAATTAAAATAACTTTACTAATAAAGCTCGAACAGAAGGAAAATAGTAATATTATTACTTCATTACACCATGTAGGTTTTCAAATGAAATCGTATTTCTTGGCGAATTTCTCTTTTAGCAAAACTTTTACATACTTTATATTGCCGTTTGTACATAGTTTAAACTCAATTTAACTAAAAGTACAGAGACTGTCTTAAATCAATGGAAACTTTCTTGAAAATGTAATTTTTCTTCCCATTACTAAAAGAATCACGATGGATTCATTCTAAATTAATAGAAATCATACACACCATTCAAAATAAATTTTCCTCGGGTTTTGATATGGTAATTAATGAATCCTTTGTATACAGGGTGTCCCAGGCTAATTTATCCAGGCTATATCTCTTAAACGAATAGAGATTTGCGAATGGGACAAAAACTGATATATTCAGTTTTTGTCCCATTCGAAAATCTCTATTCGTTTAAGAGATATGGATGGAGGTTTCTTCTTCCATGCCACAGTATCTACATTCTTCTTCCTCCAATATTTTGAGCTTTCTCAGGCGCCCATTCAGGCGACAATGTCCCGTTAGGATCCCTGTTAAAACTCTTAGTGCAGTTTTACTTTGATCTCAACAGGTTGTAGTCACCCAGAAGAATCTTTTGATTGTCTAAGCCCTACTAGATCTTCCCAATGCTCAGATCTTCTCTTTGCCTATTTCTTCCAATATTACATTGGATCTGATACCGCTAAAAGGTTCCGGCCCCCAAAAGGGTGTTTCAGTCCCCCTTTTTGCTAGTTCATCTATTATTTCATTTCCTTCGATTCCAGTGTGTCCTGGAAGCCAACAGCGTCAATGAACTAATAGTATATTAAAATTATAATGAAACCAATTAGCGAATAATAATTATTAATGTTAATAATTCCATTATTTATTATTCGCATATTAAAACTCGATAAATTAATTGTTCAAAGTTAAATCCGCTCAAATCCACGTTTGATAAATTAGAGCCAATTAATAGTTGTTTAATCGTTGTCTGGAAAGTTTAATTGACAGGGAGTTGCAATGGCCAACATCGAAATCATTAAACCCGTTCGAGTTTAATTTCGAAACTATTATTTGAAATTTTTTTCTGCATAAACCGATACCTGGTCTAGTGGCAAACACGAGAAACCGGATATAAAACGTAAAGCAATCAAGCTTAAATCAACAGGTTACAGAGGATATGGTCCCTGAGGAGTCGATAGTTCTGGAGAAACAAACAAAGATGCTTTTTTTCCGGGTCAAGATGGGAAATTCATGTTCGAATGGGTCCAGGATGCCTACCAATCAAACCCACTTAAAACTCGTCGTTACCCCCGCCTCAGAATCACTACCCTAGCATACTTCGAGATGGGCGGCGGTCTCTCGCACACACTCCGCTTACACCGTCGTCTCCTCCCTACTATCACTCCTACCTCTCATGCCATATCGAGTCCTTCTCTCCCTCTAACCATGCTCTCTACTACGCCACTCACCTCCATCCATTCCTCCTTCCCTCTCAACATTATCTCCACCATGTTCTCCCAGTACACCGCCTCCCCTAGTTTCCTCTCCTACTTTTTCAGCACTTTCTCGTTCTTCCAGCATCTAAACACATCATCCCCAACTTCTCTCTTTTCCCAATCTTGTGGAGGTACCCTACTCTCGACCCATGTCCAGTGAACACCTGTGTCAAGAAGTAGTTCACCTCCCCGAATTTCCGGTCCATCCAATCTTTCCTATTCCCAATCGCTCCTTTTAGCGCGCCGTCGTACTCCTCCCACCTTCTCTCCATTTCCTCCCCCATCTCCTCTTCCTCTCTGGTCGCACCCCTCCAGCGTTTGTTCCTAACTCTAACCATCACGTCCAATGGGAATAGACCTATTGATTAATGTCATCACTTTAATTCATCAAAGTACATATTGTAGATGGATGAAACAGAAAATTACATTTATCGAATAATCAGTAAAAGTTGTCCTGGTGCAATTTGTTTTAGCCACCTCTGGGGCCGGATTCTTGACTGAGGGAGTAAAAATACCAAAGAAAACTTGGAAACTGAAAAACGAACTTATATGATCATTAAACCTTGTTCGAATACTCTTGTACCTTTGTCCAATATAGGGAATTTAGTATTTATGTGAATATACAATGACAAATTGCATTTGACGTTTTCTTTTGTTTCAGCTAAATATGTTGTGAAGAAATCGAAAGATGGCGTAGAAGTGGCAATGTCAACTTTGCGATTGAACCTTAAAAAGGGTGATTTACTGGCCCACTTCGAATGCAGGGTCGAGAGTGATGCTCTTGAACAGCCAATCCTATCGTGGGTTCAAATCGATGTAAACGGTGAGTTTTCATTTTTTTTTTTGAGATTGTTGACCCACATTTATATTTTCCTTCAATTGACCATTTTTATTCATAAACGATTTTCATGGAATTTGACATAAAATAAAATGCTTTTTCCTTTGCTACATTTAAAAAAAAAGTACAAGAAACTTGGGATTCGACCTAAAATCGAAAGACACGACTGACATAGCTCTGTCCCGACAAAATTCTTTCCCATAAACACGAGCCATAAAATAAAGTTTCAGTGTAGCCCTTTTGCGCCTTGGTTCTTTTTCCTACAGCTTTATGATATCAGTCGTATAGTCTCAGTCTCGGCGGTTTCCGCGATAACAAAAACGACACTGTCGGAGAAAATGCGATATCTGATATGTAAAATGTCCTCGTAAAAAACTATGTTGCATAAGCTCTTTTACTTTTATACTTCCTAACTGAAATAGTGTCATTACGGCCGTCATTTCGCTTTAAAATTCGTCTGACCGTTTTGTGCGAGAATGTATATCTCAATAACTTGATTTGTAGCATCGTTTCAATGTCAAATTTATTCGTTTCTTACTTCTAGACGCTGTTACAAAATATGCCAATATTTATCAACATTAAATTTGTCGATATTTCAGGAAAAAACAGGCCTTTTTGTTGTCTATCGACCTGTTTAGACTTTTCAATTTATATCGCAAATCTTTCTCCAATTCCCGCTCGTCGTCTCATTAGCCACTTCCAATCTTCAACCCTCACCATAAGACAATTGACATCTGCCAACGGCCGCTTCCATTTTTACAACGCCACGAGCGAAGCTCCTTGTCGCTATCGTCTGTCTTTTTCTACATTTTTTATCTAAATTGCTGTGGTGAGCACAGCAGCTAGGATACCATTAGCTGCTATAATACCATTAGCTGCTTGGATACCATAAGCTGCTAGGATACCATTAGCTGCTAGGATACCATTAGCTGATAGGATACCATAAGCTGCTAGGACACCATTAGCTACTAGGATACCATTAAATGCTAGGTTATTATTAAGACATTCTCTAAGACTCCTCAACATCAAGATACCTCAAGGACCTCTCTGAAAACTCCACTGGGATACCTCCAGGTCCTCTTCTCTGCACACCCTTCCCGAAGAAAATACTTGATAAGTGCCAGAAAAAGTACAGGCTTCATTTCATTTTTGTTCCGTTTCCGGTAGAAATAAAATTAATGTTTTTAATTTCTCGTCCACTTGGCTATAAGAGCTGTAGGGGATCGTGTCCGGGCTAAAGTAAGTTTTTAATTTCTACAAGGTGTTTCTACCTCTTTCACCTAAGTTTTCTTTTTGTTTAAATTTATTTTGTTCTTTCGTCGACGTCTAAAAGGTAGTGGCGCCCTAAAGATCCTTATTGTCTGACATACCTAGTGCAGCACTGCACCACCCTTGAGAAGAGTCTCATGCCGGAATATGTCTCGAGTGGCCACTCTAGCGCCCAAGTGACGAACAACCGACTGATACGGTTACAAGGGTAGTAAAGCGACACCCTTTGACATTTCCATGAGAAATGCATTGTTGCTATGGCGAGCGATTTTGATTTGACATTGATGACAGTGTCGGCACCTACCAAGCACCGAGAAAACTGTTGAAAGTGATTCAATGAAAGTATTGTTTTGATATACTACTGCGTTAATGTGCTCCATTTATTTGGCTTTCGACGTGACTCTTACTTGGTGGATCGTTTCCGACTTGGCAGTTGACATTTCTGTCTAAGTTAAACGATAAAAAGCACATACAACTAATCTAAATTGTGAAAAAAATACTCTGTCACATTTATAATAGAGTTTAAGGTGTGTTTCGCAACATTTATTTTCATCCTCCAGGGGAAAAGTAATTTGACTATAAGAGGGCTGCTAATTATCCTTTTCCGCCATCCAGTTCCACCGTACCTTCTTCCTGGAGATCGGAATTCCTACCAGGATCGGAATAAGACGAGTTTCCAATGGTTAGTGTTTTCTATAAATATTGTTTGGTATTATGATTTGTCCAACTGAAGAAATGTTCAGAAAGTATCTTCTCCATGATCATCTGCTGTAACCAGTGTGGATTCCTATTGGTTCACTATAATAATGGATAATAATAACATCTAGTACTTTTCTACCAGATTAGACCTAGAGTTGTCTGGGATTTTCTACAAAAACTTTTGACCCTGACCAATCACAATAAGTAGGAAGAAGTGGGTTCCGGGATTTCTAGGTATTGTTGGCGATGAAATGGTAGATAATCTAGTAAAAAAAGGTCTGAAGCAGAATTTCCTGGACCAGTATTCGGCATATCAAAAACTACAGTACGAGGGTGTATATCTCGTGGATTCACGCCAAACATCTGATTTACTGGATCCACGTACCTGAGCAGGAACACAGCAAACTCCTGGTCAAAAAATCCTTGGAGTCGCTGACTAACGAAGTACCAAACATCTTTGACGATTACGCAAGGAAGAGGAAGAATCAGCCTAACGCATAATCTTTAAATTCGTAGTATTGACTTACTAGAAATATATACTCCTGGGTCTAGAGCGACTAAGATAAGATTTCTCCAAGAAGGATCTTGTTTAATTACTGTTAAGCTTGATAAGGACAACCAGTTTCCACCCAAAAGCCTAAAGAACTTCATACCTTGACAGTTCCTCAGTTTCTCTTAGAACTTAGCCAACATCAGGTACTGGTTCACCAAACTAAAGCATTAACAGTAACTTTTCTTTTCGTTATGATAATTTTTATTATCAGAGGTATAAAATTTATGATCACCTTTCATTTCCGAAGATGAAAATGCAGTAACTGACTGATTGTCTATCCGGTCCTGTTTTTTTCCCGTGATAAATAAAGTTATTCAAAAAGGGAGCGCAACATGAAGCATCAACTCGACATTAAAGCCTGCTACTAAGAATGTGCAAGTCTATACTATGTATACGTTGTTATTTATCAGGCAAGGGAGACACCGAATCCTGAAACATGCTATTCAATATTGTTTCCCTTGTTTTCCAACTCTGTTCTTTTAACCATTTTCTTATTAGATTCAAAAAACATGAACGTCCTTCGAGCATTAACATTCAAGACTGAAAATTGCTATAGTTGACAGTCTAGTCACTTTGATGTTTTTATTGTTACAATCATTTTTGCTAACAAGTTTTCAGCTAAACATATTTCCTTTTTTTCCTGATCTACCAAACTCCTTATACAATTTTTGTTTGTTACGCCCGTGGTGGTAGGGATTTAATTAAACAGGAAAATGCAAGGCAGTCCTGCCACCGAGTGCCACGAATTTTTTTAACCCTTGCCACTCACTAAAACTACCGGTTTTTTTTGTCGCAACTTCCATGTAGAATATTCAAGGGTAAGATGATCGATCTCCTACTGTAATTTCGTCTAACTAATTGCATCTACGTAATTACGTCCTGAAGAGGTGTATAATCGCGCAAAAAATGTTCATTAGTGAAAATAATTACTGAACTGCTATCAAGTTATTTATGAAACCCACTGGTGTCACTTGGAGTAAAAGTTTCAATTAGAAAAATATCAAAAAAGTTTAATTCCAGATGTTCACAGCTAACTAACATTGCAGCTAAATTTCTTAGATTATGCATAGCTGAACTTGTCTGTTGAGTATAGCTAGGTTATACAGTTAGTTAGTTAGTATAACTGGACTGTTAAGATGAATATGAAGCTGAGCTATACTGTTGAGCATAGCTAGACCTTTCAATTATTTTGCAGCTGTGCTTCAGTGTTGAACATAGCTGGACCTTTTGTATTATTCATATCTCATCTTGTGTTACGCAGCAACTGGACCTTTGAAATGATCAATGGTTGAACTCAGTTAGTTAGGCAACTCAATTATATAACAGCTAAGCTTTACTGGTAAGTATAGCTGAACTTCCTCGACGATCCATTGCTACTCTCGAATCTAATAAGTGCTGGATCTGCCAGATAATTAACGGTTGAGCTTGAGCGTCAATCATAGGTGGGTAATTTAGTTATCTAACTTCGTTAAAAATAGCTGGACTTTTCCGTTGATTTATAGCTGACCTTAATTGTTAATCGTAGCTAGAACTTTAAATTATTTTCCAGCTGTGCTTGAAATGATCATTGGCTAAGCTTGCGAGTCAACCATAGCTATATCTTTCAATTATATCATAGCTAAGCTTTACTGGTAAGGAAAGCTGAACTTTTAAAACGATCCACTGCTAAACTCGAATGTTAATCAGTGCTGGATCTTTCATATGAACAATGGCTGTATTCGAGCGTCAATCATAACTAGGTCTTTTCATGATTTCGTAGCTAATTAGTGCTGGATCTTTCAGATGATTAAAGGTTGAGCTTGATCGTCAGTCATAGCTGGGACATTTAGTTAACTAACTTCGTTAAAAATAGCTGGGCTGTTAAATTTAGCTGGACTCTTCCGATAATTTGTAGCTGACCTTAATTGTTAATCATAGCTAGAAATTTAAATTATTTTCTAGCTGGGCTTTAGTTACACGGTAATTGAACCTTTGAAATAATCATTGGATGTATTCGAGCGTCAGTCGTAGCTAGGTCTTTTCATGTTTTCGTAGCTAATTAGTGCTAGATCTTTCAGGTGATTATCGGTTGAGCTTGATCGTCAATCATAGCTGAGTCATTCAGTTAGCTGAATTCGTTAAAAATAAAAGAGCTGTTAAATTTAGCTGGACTCTTCCGATAATTCGTAGCTGACCCTAATTGTTAATCATAGCTAAAACTTTAAATTATTTTCTAGCTGGGCTTTAGTTACACGGTAATTGAACCTTTGAAATAATCATTGGATGTATTCGAGCGTCAGTCGTAGCTAGGTCTTTTCATGTTTTCGTAGCTAATTAGTGCTTGATCTTTCAGGTGATTATCGGTTGAGCTTGATCGTCAATCATAGCTGGGTCATTCAGTTAGCTGAATTCGTTAAAAATAAAAGAGCTGTTAAATTTAGCTGGAGTCTTCCGATGATTCATAGCTGACCCCAATTGTTAATCATATGAAATAATCAATGGCTGTATTCGAGAGTCAATCATAGCTAGGTCTTTTCATGTTTTCGTAGCTAATTAGTGCTAGATCTTTCAGCTGATTAACGGTTGAGCTTGAGCGTAGATCACAGCTGGATCATTGAGTTAGCTGAATTCGTTATAAATAAATGGGCTGTTAAATTTAGCTGGACTCTTCCCATGGTTCTTAGCTGAACTTAATTATTAATCTTTAAATTATTTTCTAGCTGGGCTTTAGTTACGCAGTTACCAAACTTTTGAGCTTGAGCGTCAATCATAACTAGAACTTTTCAATTATTACATAGCTAAGCTTTACTGGTAAGCGCAGCTGAACTTTTCAGACAATTCACTGCTGAACTCAAGTGCTAATCAGTACTGGATCTTTCAGAAGATCATTGGCTGAGCTTGAGTATCAACCATACTAGGTCTTCTCAATTATATCATAGCTAAGCTTCACTGGCAAGCATAGCTTAACTTTTCAGACCATCCACTGCTGAACTTGTGTGCGAATCAGCACTAGATTTTTCGTGTTCTCCTAGCTGAGTATGACTCGGACTTCGGACTGTTTATGGCATCTTTGTTGTAGCTGAAGCTCACTTGTCCTTGGTTAATTTACAGCTACATTATTTTCAATTCATGGCGGGAAATGGAAAATCTATTTCGGAGAAACCCGTCCTAACACATTAGTTTGGTTATAAAGACAAATATGTTTGTAATTCTGTTGGAAAAGCTAAGCATTTTCCCGACAAACGTGTATCAACATGCACATAATAGTTGGCTGGTGAAGCACATCTGAATATTAAAGATTAGACAAAAAGCGGGTCAACTTCATATTTATGAAATAAAAAAAATAACAATAATGCAGCTTCTGAAATTAATGAATTTTTAAAACAAAGTTGCATAGAATACAAAATTCCACTGAATCAACAAACTAATTAGATAATTTTATTTGTTATAAGGTTGACATAGTGAGTTTGTGCGTTGAATATAAAAGAGTAGCTCACTATGAATATTTTTGTATTCGACTTCTTTATATTCTTACTCCGTTTTAACAATGACCCAGCTTCCTACTGTGTGTAACAACAAAATTAAAATATTATCATTAAGAGGAATTTTTTAAGGCATTATAGGAGAAACAATGCCTATACATAAGAAAGTTTCCAAAATAATATGAAAGTATATCGGAAAATAGGTTATGATCCTTAATAGATCTGGATGGTTCACAAAGCGGATTTAGGAAAGATCACATGTTTATATGGCTTTCTTGGACCTTGAAAAAGCTTTTGATAGTGTACCACAAAAAACAGTTTGGAGTAGTCTAGGACCAAAGATCGGTTCCAAAGAGTCTAACCATACGAATGAAGAGCCTGTACAACTACAGACATAACCTTGAATCCGATACATTCAGAGTCAAAGATGGACTTAGACAAGGTAGAGATTCATATGGTTACAACAGGTGGAAACCAATCTAAAGATGTGGGAAAGGAGCTAAAGAGGAAAAACAAAAGTAATGACCCCTGGATCAGATGATAAAGCAATTAATGTAAGGATCAAAGTGGAGGATAAAGGAAGAAGTAGACGTCAGGGATATGTGGGAAGCCCGAGTTAATACATAAAGGAAGAGGGGAAGACCAAAGAAAACTTAGAACCAAAAAGTTGCAGAAATACTGGAAAGAAGAGATATAAAATGGGAAGAAGCAAAAAAGATGGCAAAAAATAAGAAGAATGGACCAATTTCATCTATGAACACAAAATTTAGATGTATATACCTACCCTTACACCTTCGGGTATGAAAATGGTTTTATAGAGAGAGAGGTCCCTCTGTTCTTATTATTAAACAAGAAAAGACGATCAGAAAAGGTCAGAAAAGGTCAGAGAAGACCAGATAAGACCAGAAAATACCAGAAAAGACCAGAAAATACCAGAAAATACCAGAAAATACCATAAAAGACCAGAAAAAAAACAGAAAAGACCAGAAAAAAACGGGAAAGACTTCTAGTCTAGACTAGAAAAGATTAGAAAAGACTAGAAAAGACTAGAAAAGACTAGAAAAGACTAGAAAAGACTAGAAAAGACTAGAAAAGACTAGAAAAGACTAGAAAAGACTAGAAAAGACTAGAAAAGACTAGAAAAGACTAGAAAAGACTAGAAAAGACTAGAAAAGACTAGAAAAGACTAGAAAAGACTAGAAAAGACTAGAAAAGACTAGAAAAGACTAGAAAAGACTAGAAAAGACTAGAAAAGACTAGAAAAGACTAGAAAAGACTAGAAAAGACTAGAAAAGACTAGAAAAGACTAGAAAAGACTAGAAAAGACTAGAAAAGACTAGAAAAGACTAGAAAAGACTAGAAAAGACTAGAAAAGACTAGAAAAGACTAGAAAAGACTAGAAAAGACTAGAAAAGACTAGAAAAGACTAGAAAAGACTAGAAAAGACTAGAAAAGACTAGAAAAGACTAGAAAAGACTAGAAAAGACTAGAAAAGACTAGAAAAGACTAGAAAAGACTAGAAAAGACTAGAAAAGACTAGAAAAGACTAGAAAAGACTAGAAAAGACTAGAAAAGACTAGAAAAGACTAGAAAAGACTAGAAAAGACTAGAAAAGACTAGAAAAGACTAGAAAAGACTATAAAAGACTAGAAAAGACTATAAAAGACTAGAAAAGACTAGAAAAGACTAGAAAAGACTAGAAAAGACTAGAAAAGACTAGAAAAGACTAGAAAAGACTAGAAAAGACTAGAAAAGACTAGAAAAGACTAGAAAAGACTAGAAAAGACTAGAAAAGACTAGAAAAGACTAGAAAATACTAGAAAATACTAGAAAATACTAGAAAATACTTGAAAAAAACTGGAAAAAGAAAAAATGAAAAGCCAGAAAAGGCAAAAAACGCAAAAAGGCAAAAAAAGATTAGAAAATACTAAAAAAGAAGAAAGAAAAATACTTAAAATGACCAACTTTTTTTAATAACATTAAAACACTTCCATCGGCACACGTGCTTCATCTATATTCATATAATAACAAACACGTTGGCCTTTTTATGTTTTCCGGGTCAGCTGGCCAATATTCTCCGCAAAATTTAGAATTTTGTTATTGTTGCCTTAAAGGCCATGGGAATGAATTTGATGGCATCGCCGATGTTATTATGGTTTTGTTCATTTTACCCATATTTGCATAATAGCTTCGCGATTTTGTGAAACTGTTATTTGGAATAAAAGCGCCTTTCCGGCATGTCTATACAGGATGAAACGACATTAATTAATTATTTCATTATTTCATTCGGTTCAATAAAAATAAACACCCTATTCGGCCATTGAATTAAATAAATATATCAGTAATTGTACCCACAACCTCCAGGACTATCAGGGAAGGGAGCGTTTCCGGAAACAGAAATCCAGAAAAAAAAACAATAACGTTGTACTGTGTTGCAGTGTATTCAAGTGTCTATACACGTACCCAGAAATAAAAGTCTAAGACAGTCAAGTCTGGTGATCTGGATAGCCAAAAAAATTGGCTTCCACGTCCTCAGAGGACATTCGCCAACTTTCACGGCAGACCTAATAAGCAAAGATAGGAAAACTGTCAAAGCCGTAGTAGATATGTTAACAGGGCACTGTAAGCTTAACAGGCACGCAATTTAATGGGGTTGACAGACGAGACAAATTCTTTCACCTAGAGGAGGAAACTGCAGAGCCAGTGCGACTGCCCGGCGAATGTGCGTTTTCTTGTACTAATCTAATATATGGGCCACCCAGAACAATAGCTTTCTTTATTCTTTCTTCCCAGATTTATCTCGTTTCCATAACCAAATTCTAGCGATCTGAGCAATGTTTTTAGTTCTATTAAGTTGTTTCTGGGAACTTTTTTGTGAAATCGAAATAGTTCCATCCTGTATACCGACTTGGCAGTGTGGGAAAATCGTCATCTGCGGAATCGATGAACTCTTTAACTGAGATCGATTTCAGAGCGCGAAACATATTTCCGTGTTGGTTTTGATAGGCATTGGATAGACCGGAGCATGCAAGAATGTATCGAAGCGTGTTTTCTTAGTTTTGGGATTTGGTTAATTATTTTCGTGCAAAAGGTAAACACCGTCCCGAATCCATTATACAAAGTAAACATATTTCAAAATGTACGCTTCTCATTGATAAAAATGGAATAATGTAACTTGGTACAAACATTCGCTTAGTTTTAGTTTTAGTTAGCCAATGTCCGGTCGAATACATGAATAATTTTAACTTACAGTTCGTCCCACTTCGATAAATTTGACGGGAGTGGAAAATCACGTGGTGCAAGGTACTAACGTTAAGCTGGATTGTAAAGTAGCCGGTGCTCGACCGCCGGCCTCTATACGCTGGACGAACGGATCTGCTTCTATCAACGAAGAAGATTTTGATCAGTCCATTATGGAGGTGAGTAACTCAATATTATTTTCATGCTATTAATTAAAAATTATGGTACATGGATATTTTTCAATTCACCTATCTCTTCTTTCCTTACTTTTCGCAACCATTTTTTAGGTATCCTTTCCTTCCTTTACCCCTCTCTCCTTCCGTAGAAGACTTTTCTAGACCTAGATCTGGACCTAGACAAAATATCCAACGAATTGGATGGCTCAAAGATTCCTAAGTGATTTTATTGATCTTCAATTAATTTATTAGTTAATTATCTATTTTATTATTGTCTTTTATGCCAAAAACATCCCGACTCTACTATAGTTTATAGTAGGTTTGTTGAAGAGCGAAACAATAATGAATTTCTCGCGCCTCGGCAACCAGTGAATTTATGTTTTGTACAGACGCAGTCGGATAAGGGTTTCTTTATAAATTAATCAAATTACACGGCCTTAATCCCGACAGAAGTTTCGGATGAAATAAAAGAAAGAAGAGAAGAAAAAAAAAAGATCTGTTGAGAGAAATCCCTCAAATTTACGACAAATAAAATCTGACTTAAATTAAAAGATATGAGCATTCGGGGTCGCTCTAACTGGTAACAATTCTTAATTTCAAGCACCAGATAACTCAGTAAGTCATATCTCGAGACATATTTTTCACCGCCTAAACGCTGATTTTTATCGCGAGACAGTAGAAAACCGAACAGCGACGCGATGCTAAGGAAAGTTTTAAATCCTCTCGACTAGAACGAAAATTTCAACCCGAAGGCGTTCATCTGGTTTTCATTGCGTAACAACGTCGTAAATAATCATTTTTAAGAATATTACGGACATAAAAATGATAATAATAATCAAAATACATAGGCGGGTAATTAGGCTACACATTAAATCTAAGTTTAAAGGGGTATTTTACTGTAGGTTGTACAACGTCGCTTTTATTTCTTCCCATGACATCATTAATTATTGAACAAATTAAACTATTGGAAATTGACTTTTCTTATTGCCAACGTCCAAATATTAAAAAGACCTATATTGCTGAATTGAATTGAAAATCCTTTTAAACGCTACCTCTTTTCATATAACATTTTTCCAGGGGAAGCTGTTATCACTAAGGCGTTAGGAGCACCTTCTAACTTGTACATGATAATGAACAGATTGCTTAAATTTTTTTTTTCGATATTTCGTTCCCCTCAAATATCGTAGAAACGTTTTCGCTGATTTTTTTTCATCATTTGAGAAAGTGTCGCTAGAATTTAAGCTCAAAATTCTCATTATTGTGGCCTCTAAGATTTATTGAAATAGTACGTGTATTTGTGACCCATACGCAAACTAACTTTGAATTTACAAATTTCCAAAATCGGAACTAAGATTTTTTTGGACACTTCAATATATGGAAATGCACTAATTCGACACCCTAGATTCCGAAAATTCCCATAACAAATTTCTAAGGTTTTTAATAAAAAATTATTTTGGAATTTTTTTTCCCTTACTTTCCTGTACCCCTGTATACACAATATCGGAGATACGTTTTCGCTGATTTTTTCTTATATTTTTTCATCATTTAAGAAGGTGTCTCTGAAATTTCAACTCAAAATTTCCATTATTATCACCTCTTCGATTTTTTGACTTAGTGCGTGTATTTGCTACCGTTACCCAAACTAACTTTTAGAATTTTCAAATTTCCAGAATCGGAACAAAGATTTTTTGGACACTTCAATATATGGAAATCCACAAATTCGACCCCTTATATTCCAAAAATTCCCATACAAAATTTTAATAAAAATTTTTTTTTGAAATTTCATTTTCCTTACTTTCGGGTCCTCCTGTATACACAATATCGTAGATACGTTCTCGCTAATTTTTTTTCATATTCATTAATCATTTGGGAAAGTGTCTATAAAATTTCAGCTGAAAATTCCCATTATTAGGCCTCTACGATTTTTTGACTTGGCATGAGTTTTTGCGAAAGTTACGCAAACTAACTTTTTGAATTTACAAATTTCCAAAATCGGAACTAAGATTTTTTGGACACTTCAATATATGGAAATCCACTAATTCGACCCCGTACATTCCAAAAATTCCCATAAAAAATATCTAAAGTTCTCAATACAATTTTTTTTTGGAATTTCGTTTTCCTTACTTTCGGGTCCTCCTGTATACACAATATCGTAGATATGTTCTCGCTGATTTTTTTTCATATTCAATCATCATTTGGAAAGGTGTCTATGAAATTTCAGCTCAAAATTCCCATTATTATGGCCTCTACGATTTTTTGACTTGGCATGTGTTTTTGCGAAAGTTACGCAAACTAACTTTTTGAATTTTCAAATTTCCAGAATCGGTACTAAGATTTTTTGGACACTTCAACATATGGATATCCACAAATTCGACCCCGTATATTCCGAAAATTCCCATAAAACATTTCTAAGGTTTTTAATAAAAAAAATTTTTGTAATTTCGTTTTCCTTATTTTCGGGTCCTCCTGTATACACAATATCGTAGTTACGTTCTCGCCTATTTTTTTCCGCATTCATTAATCATTTGGGAAGGTGTCTATAAAATTTCAGCTCAAAATTCCCATTATTATAGCCTCTACGATTTTTTGACTTGGCGTGTGTTTTTGCGAAAGTTACGCAAACTAACTTTTTGAATTTACAAATTTGCAAAATCGGAACTAAGATTTTTGGACACTTCAATATATAGAAATCCACTAATTCGACCCCGTAGATTCCAAAAATTCCCATAAAAAATATCTAAAGTTCTCAATACAATTTTTTTTTGGAATTTCGTTTTCCTTTCTTTCGGGTCCTCCTGTATACACAATATCGTAGATATGTTCTCGCTGATTTTTTTTCATATTCAATCATCATTTGGGAAAGTGTCTATGAAATTTCAGCTCAAAATTCCCATTATTATGGCCTCTACGATTTTTTGACTTGGCATGTGTTTTTGCGAAAGTTACGCAAACTAACTTTTTGAATTTTCAAATTTCCAGAATCGGTACTAAGATTTTTTGGACACTTCAACATATGGATATCCACTAATTCGACCCCGTACATTCCAAAAATTCCCATAAAAAATATCTAAAGTTCTCAATACAATTTTTTTTTGGAATTTCGTTTTCCTTACTTTCGGGTCCTCCTGTATACACAATATCGTAGATATGTTCTCGCTGATTTTTTTTCATATTCAATCATCATTTGGAAAGGTGTCTATGAAATTTCAGCTCAAAATTCCCATTATTATGGCCTCTACGATTTTTTGACTTGGCATGTGTTTTTGCGAAAGTTACGCAAACTAACTTTTTGAATTTTCAAATTTCCAGAATCGGTACTAAGATTTTTTGGACACTTCAACATATGGATATCCACAAATTCGACCCCGTATATTCCGAAAATTCCCATAAAACATTTCTAAGGTTTTTAATAAAAAAAATTTTTGTAATTTCGTTTTCCTTATTTTCGGGTCCTCCTGTATACACAATATCGTAGTTACGTTCTCGCCTATTTTTTTCCGCATTCATTAATCATTTGGGAAGGTGTCTATAAAATTTCAGCTCAAAATTCCCATTATTATAGCCTCTACGATTTTTTGACTTGGCGTGTGTTTTTGCGAAAGTTACGCAAACTAACTTTTTGAATTTACAAATTTGCAAAATCGGAACTAAGATTTTTGGACACTTCAATATATAGAAATCCACTAATTCGACCCCGTAGATTCCAAAAATTCCCATAAAAAATATCTAAAGTTCTCAATATAATTTTTTTTTGGAATTTCGTTTTCCTTTCTTTCGGGTCCTCCTGTATCCACAATATCGTAGATACGTTCTCACTGATTTTTTTTCATATTCAATCATCATTTGGAAAGGTGTCTATAAAATTTCAGCTCAAAATTCCCATTATTATCGCCTCTACGATTTTTTGACTTGGCATGTGTTTTTGCGAAAGTTACGCAAACTAACTTTTTGAATTTACAAATTTCCAAAATCGGAACTAAGATTTTTTGGACACTTGAATATATGGAAATCCACTAATTCGACCCCGTATATTCAAAAAATTTCCATAAAAAATTTCTAAAAGTTTAAATATAATTTTTTTGGAATTTCGTTTTCCTTACTTTCGGGTCCTTCGGTATACACAATATCGTAGATACGTTCTCGTTGATTTTTTTGCATATTCATCAATCATTTAGGAAGGTGTCTATAAAATTTCAGCTCAAAATTCCCATTATTATGGCCTCTACGATTTTTTGACTTGGCATGTGTTTTTGCGAAAGTTACGCAAACTAACTTTTTGAATTTACAAATTTCCAAAATCGGAACTAAGATTTTTTGGACACTTCAATGCATGGAAATCCACTAATTCGACCCCGTAGATTCAAAAAATTTCCATAAAAAATTTCTAAAAGTTTAAATACAATTTTTTTGGAATTTCGTTTTCCTTACTTTCGGGTCCTCCTGTATACACAATATCGTAGATACGTTCTCACTGATTTTTTTTCATATTCATCAATCATTTAGGAAGGTGTCTATAAAATTTCAGCTCAAAATTCCCATTATTATGGCCTCTACGATTTTTTGACTTGGCATGTGTTTTTGCGAAAGTTACGCAAACTAACTTTTTGAATTTACAAATTTCCAAAATCGGAACTAAGATTTTTTGGACACTTTAATGCATGGAAATCCACTAATTCGATCCCGTAGATTCCAAAAATTCCCATAAAAAATTTCTAAAAGTTTTAATACAATTTTTTTTGGAATTTCGTTTTCCTTATTTTCGGGTCCTCCTGTATACACAATATCGTAGATATGTTTTCGCTGATTTTTTTCCACGTTCATCAATCATTTGGGAGGGAGTCTATAAAATTTCAGCTCAAAATTCCCATTATTATGACCTCTACGATTTTTTGACTTGGCATGTGTTTTTGCGAAAGTTTCGCAAACTAACTTTTCGAATTTACAAATTTGCAAAATCGGAACTAAGATTTTTTGGACACTTCAATATATGGAAATTCACTAATTCGACCCCGTAGATTGAGAAAATTTCTAAAGTTTTTAATAAAAATTTTGTTTGGAATTTCGTTCCCCTTACTTTCGGGTACCCCTGTATACACAATATCGTAGATACGTTTTCGCTGATATTTTTTTCATATTCTTTCATCATTTGAGAAGGTGACTCTAAAATTTCAGCTCAAAATTCCCATTATTATGGCCTCTACGATTTTTTTGACTTGGCGTGTGTTTTTGCGAACGTTACGCAAACGAACTTTTTGAAATTTCAAATGTCCAGAATCGTAACTTAGGTTTTTTGGACACTTCAATGTATGGAAATCCACTAATTCGAACCCGTAGAATTCCATACAAATTTTCTGAAGTCTTTTCGAAAATCCGATCCCTTTACTTTCGGCACCGAACATAGACAAGACAAGAAGGGTCACTTCGTGTCGGTACTTTGATATTTAGTCTACAAAAGCGAGCCGTCGGCGCCAGAAATATTTCTATCACTTGTAAACACTTTTAAGAGCAACGTTCCGGTATTATTGTTTTACAGTGATGTTCAATAAAACTTCATTAACGTTAATATAAGTGTGATTTTTAAAGCACACCGGTATATCCCATCTACGCATCAAGTGGTAGCTGAAATCTGCTGAGGAAGAGTAGTATCATAGAGGAAGTGAGAAAGACAACATTGGGGGAGGAGCTTAGAGTGACCCTTCTTGTCTTTGTCTATGTTCGGTGCTTTCGGGATCCATAATTGAAGCAAAATTAAATTAAAGTGTCGCTTCTTGCTTGTATATTGTTTTAGTAATAGTTAGGAATGGAAGCATTATCAAATGCCTTTGTTTTTAAGTCAGCAGTTTTGATTTCTGATTCTGTAATATCCTTACACAACTATATATTTTTGGAGAGGTACGTTTTAAATTACCTAAAACTCTAGCTGGGATTAGAATCAATATTGCTATTACGAATTTGCGTTCGTAATTTAAACTTCCTGCCATAAAATTAGTTTAAACGTTGATAAATGAGTGAGATTATAAATTTTTCGAAATAATTTGCATATGCATAGAAGCGACTATAAACTTTCCTAACGAAACTATTAATCATATTCAACTTTATTTATGTACGACAGAATCGAAACATCGGCAAATTTTTCAATTTTGTCACTTTTATAACCGTAGCAGTATAGTTTTATCGTTAAAATATAGTAGTAGAGGTAAAAGAGTGAAATAGTACTGCTTTAGTCGGGAAGCCATATTATACTTCGTGCTCATTGGTATAATGCCTGCGAACTGTGATATGCTACTCACCCTAGTAATCTAAGGTGTTTCGCTGCTGGCTGTACGGGCTCTACGACGGTGTTTACCCAGTACTAACCGCGCTTGACTCTGCTTCACTGTAATTATCGCATCAGAACATCAAACGATGTGTATTTTTTTTGCAGAAATTTTGTTTGACACCTTTTTGACGAAAGTATCGGGAAAAAATCGTCGTGATAGATTTATCTCTAAACAAAATGATGTTATAGTAAAACGTTCGGTACATTATCAGTAATCGTTCAATCCGATAGGAGTAAATCTAAAAGTGACCAGGCCTCTCGACAGAGTTAATTTGTCCAATCAATCTCCTTCATTTGTGAAACGGACTAATACCAATCCCAGTAAGTAACCATTATCACCATAAAGCGTATCAATCAAGAGGAAAATCGATGGCACAATCCCGGTATTACCGAATAGTCGAGACCTCTCATCAGGCCATTTTCCATCACTATAATTGTGTCCAGTTCGATAGAAAAACAAGTAAGGTAATTAACGGTCGATTTTCACTAATAAATTAATTGAAGATCAATAAAATCACTTAACGGCTTTAACGGTTGGAATATTTTTAATATCCCTTGAAATGAGAGTAATTTTAACGGAAAACTCCGGTTTTATTAGAATAAAATAATAGATATATATATACAGTGCGTCCCATTTACGGAAAATTCCAAGATGAAACCCGAGATAATCGAAGAAGAAACCGGTCTGCAAGTTATGTTGTCCCAGAATGGTTGGTTATATCTTGTACATCATACCGACCTCGTTTGACCTAGAAGTGTAATTCAATGACTGTCGGGGTATATAGCCTGGGAAGTAGTTATTTCTTCTTATTTGAACGGTAACTGTTTTTGAAAAATATTTTTCAAAACTTCGTTATTCTTCGATATCTAACTTTTCTTTCGTTTGCTCTGCCGGTTGAGAATTTTTTTTCAGTTTTTTTACTTTCCTACTCGTTTTAGTTTCATTAAATCCAGAGGATTGTGTTCAGGTGATCTTAGGGGCCATGGGTGTGGAGATCCTTGTTCTATCCAACGGACTGGAAAATGTGGAGGTGGACTTTAGTATGAATTTAGAAATTATTCCAGTTAGGGCTGGATAATAGTCAAAAAGAACCATATACAAACTGCAACGTTGACAGATTCATAAAAACTACTGGAACCTCCAGATTTTCATGCTTTTCATATTTCTCGGAATGAATTAATCCATCCTTGTATTATATTTATGAGCAGCGCAGCCATTGAAAAGTTTTAAAATAATATTCCCCAAGCGAGAAATATATTCATTATCATAATTTAACATAAAAAAAAAGTTTTATGAAATTCCAGATTCTCCTTCAGACTAACCATATTAATGAACTTTTTTTCTTAAAGAAAATACATGAATAATTTACATTATCTTTTCTTTTTCAGTCTCCCATAAGCACGAAACAAATAGAAGAGGTAAGAATTATTAATTAATAATACCTTGTGTAGCTTGGGGCTTTAATATGTTAATAAGCGCGTGTAGATAGAACGAGCATATTTTCAGTTACTGCGTATTAATTACAAAACTTTATAAATGACTTTTAGCAGTAATTATATTATAATGTTTTATATTCTGCACTGAGGTATATCTCTATCTTGAGGAAGGATAAAAATACAAAGTGTATTATCCTTTATTTTTGAAAAAAGCAGCAAAACAGCTGGAAAACAATATCTAAAAGCTGTAAAAAAAACTAGTAAAAATTATTCCCGGGGGAAAAAAGTTTTTTTTAGATATTTCAGAGTAATGTATATAAAAAATTCTTAACATAACTAGCTTTTAAAGCTCTATTTTCTCGGATTATTATCTTATTTGGCTGGAGCCGCCTCTATTTATCGAATGCAGATATTTTCATCACTTTGTAGGAAGATTTATAGTATATTATATATAACCGCTCCCTTTTTGCTAGATATAAGGCAGTACACAACAGTCGCAATTCTTTAAAATACATTTTTATAATACTTGAAATTAGGGATGGCGATTCTTTTTAAAAAAGATCGATTTTTAAATCGATTCGAATCGTAACCTGATGAATCGATACATAAAAAATCGAGGTCTAAACGATCGATTTCAAAAAATTTTTTTTCAAGTTTGTATTTTTTACAATGTAAATATAAATCGATCTTTTTTATTGAAAAACAACAAGAAAGGCACTCCTAAATAAACAATCTCTCTCCAAGATCTCTTATCAGTAAAATTGGGGATTTTTCTTAAGTTCAGGGAATTTGATAATAATGACAATTATTTTTTTATTACCATATTATTATCACAAAGTATCGGATTAGGAATGTGTGAGATTAATGGAAGAGAATCATCGATGAAATAAAAATCTATTTTTCTTTATTCAAAATTAATGGATTTGGAAATTACAGAAAAAAAATCAAATAAAATTATATGAAAATTGTTAAAAATTTTGAAATATGGTCAATAATTGTCAAAAACTGTTGAAAATTGTCAATAATTTTTAAAATTTCGAAAAATGGCCAAAAATTTTCAAAAATGGTCAGAAAATTTGGCAAAAAGGGTCAATAATTGTTGAAAAACTGTCAAAATTGGTCAATAATTGTTGAAAAATGGTCAATAATTTTAAAAAAATGATCAATAATTGTTGAAAAATTTGGAAAAATGGTCAGTAATTGTTGAAAAACTGTCAAAATTGGTCAATAATTGTAAAAAATGATCAATAATTTTTAAAAAATGATCAATAATTGTTAAAAAATTTCGAAAAATGGTCAATAATTGTTGCAAAACTGTCAAAATTGGTCGATAATTATTAAAAAATGATCAGTAATTGTTGAAAAACTGTCAAAATTGGTCAATAATTGTCAATTAATTGTTAAAAATGGACGATTTTTGTCAAAAACTGTCAATAATTATTAAAAAATGTTCAATAATTGTCAAAAACTTTTGAAAATTGTCAATAATTGTCAAAAATTTTGAAAAGTGGTCGATAATTATCGAAAATTTTTAAAAACATTAGAAAAATGGTCAATAATTGTCAATTATTATCAAAAACTGTTGAAAATTGTCAATAATAGTTAAAATTTTGAAAAATGATCAGTAATTGTTGGAAAACTGTCAAAATTGGTCAATAATTGTTGAAAAATGGTCAATAATTGTTAAAAAATGGTCAATAATTTTTAAAAAATGATCAGTAATTGTTGAAAAACTGTCAAAATTGGTCAATAATTGTCAATTAATTGTTAAAAATGGACGATTTTTGTCAAAAACTGTCAATAATTATTAAAAAATGTTCAATAATTGTCAAAAACTTCTAAAAATTGTCAATAATTGTCAAAAATTTTGAAAAGTGGTCGAATTATCGAAAATTTTTTAAAAAATTAGAAAAATGGTCAATAATTGTCAAAAACTGTTGAAAATTGTCAATAATAGTTAAAATTTTGAAAAATGGTTAGTAATTGTTGCAAAACTGTCAAAATTGGTAAATAATTTTTCAAAAAATGGTCAATAATTGTTGAAAAACTGTCAAAATTGGTCAATAATTGTATAAAATGGTCAATAATTTTTAAAAAATGGTCAAAAAGTTTGAAAAAATGGTCAATAATTGTTGAAAAACTGTCAAAATTGGTCAATAATTGTTAAAAAATGGTCAATAATTGTTAAAAAAAGGTCAATAATTTTAAAAAAATGATCAGTAATTGTTGAAAAACTGTCAAAATTGGTCAATAATTGTCAATTAATTGTTAAAAATGGACGATTTTTGTCAAAAACTGTCAATAATTATTAAAAAATGTTCAATAATTGTCAAAAACTTCTGAAAATTGTCAATAATTGTCAAAAATTTTGAAAAGTGGTCGATAATTATCGAAAATTTATAAAAAAATTAGAAAAATGGTCAATAATTGTCAATTATTGTCAAAAACTGTTGAAAATTGTCAATAATAGTTAAAATTTTGAAAAATGGTCAGTAATTGTTGCAAAACTGTCAAAATTGGTCAATAATTTTTCAAAAAATGGTCAATAATTGTTGAAAAACTGTCAAAATTGGTCAATAATTTTTCAAAAAATGGTCAATAATTGTTGAAAAACTGTCAAAATTGGTCAATAATTGTAAAAAATGATCAATAATTTTTAAAAAATGATCAATAATTGTTAAAAAATTTCGAAAAATGGTCAATAATTGTTGCAAAACTGTCAAAATTGGTCGATAATTATTAAAAAATGATCAGTAATTGTTGAAAAACTGTCAAAATTGGTCAATAATTGTCAATTAATTGTTAAAAATGGACGATTTTTGTCAAAAACTGTCAATAATTATTAAAAAATGTTCAATAATTGTCAAAAACTTCTGAAAATTGTCAATAATTGTCAAAAATTTTGAAAAGTGGTCGATAATTATCGAAAATTTATAAAAAAATTAGAAAAATGGTCAATAATTGTCAATTATTGTCAAAAACTGTTGAAAATTGTCAATAATAGTTAAAATTTTGAAAAATGGTCAGTAATTGTTGCAAAACTGTCAAAATTGGTCAATAATTTTTCAAAAAATGGTCAATAATTGTTGAAAAACTGTCAAAATTGGTCAATAATTGTAAAAAATGATCAATAATTTTTAAAAAATGATCAATAATTGTTAAAAAATTTCGAAAAATGGTCAATAATTGTTGCAAAACTGTCAAAATTGGTCGATAATTATTAAAAAATGATCAGTAATTGTTGAAAAACTGTCAAAATTGGTCAATAATTGTCAATTAATTGTTAAAAATGGACGATTTTTGTCAAAAACTGTCAATAATTATTAAAAAATGTTCAATAATTGTCAAAAACTTCTAAAAAATGGCAATAAATGTCAAAAATTTTGAAAAGTGGTCGATAATTATCGAAAATTTTTAAAAAAATTAGAAAAATGGTCAATAATTGTCAATTATTGTCAAAAACTGTTGAAAATTGTCAATAATAGTTAAAATTTTGAAAAATGGTCAGTAATTGTTTCAAAACTGTCAAAATTGGTAAATAATTTTTAAAAAAATGGTCAATAATTGTTGAAAAACTGTCAAAATCGGTCAATAATTGTATAAAATGGTCAATAATTTTTAAAAAATGGTCAAAAAGTTTGAAAAAATGGCCAATAATTGTTGAAAAACTGTCAAAATTGGTCAATAATTGTTAAAAAATGGTCAATAATTGTTAAAAAATGGTCAATAATTTTTAAAAAATGATCAGTAATTGTTGAAAAACCGTCAAAATTGGTCAATAATTGTCAATTAATTGTTAAAAATGGACGATTTTTGTCAAAAACTGTCAATAATTATTAAAAAATGTTCAATAATTGTCAAAAACTTCTGAAAATTGTCAATAATTGTCAAAAATTTTGAAAAGTGGTCGATAATTATCGAAAATTTTTTAAAAAATTAGAAAATGGTCAATAATTGTCAATAATTGTCAAAAACTGTTGAAAATTGTCAATAATAGTTAAAATTTTGAAAAATGGTCAGTAATTGTTGCAAAACTGTCAAAATTGGTCAATAATTTAAAAAAAAATGGTCAATAATTGTTGAAAAACTGTCAAAATTGGTCAATAATTGTATAAAATGGTCAATAATTTTTAAAAAATGGTCAAAAAGTTTGAAAAAATGGCCAATAATTGTTGAAAAACTGTCAAAATTGGTCAATAATTGTTAAAAAATGGTCAATAATTGTTAAAAAATGGTCAATAATTTTTAAAAAATGATCAGTAATTGTTGAAAAACTGTCAAAATTGGTCAATAATTGTCAATTAATTGTTAAAAATGGACGATTTTTGTCAAAAACTGTCAATAATTATTAAAAAATGTTCAATAATTGTCAAAAACTTCTGAAAATTGTCAATAATTGTCAAAAATTTTGAAAAGTGGTCGATAATTATCGAAAAATTTTTAAAAAATTAGAAAAATGGTCAATAATTGTCAAAAACTGTTGAAAATTGTCAATAATAGTTAAAATTTTGAAAAATGGTCAGTAATTGTTGCAAAACTGTCAAAATTGGTCAATAATTTTTAAAAAAATGGTCAATAATTGTTGAAAAACTGTCAAAATTGGTCAATAATTGTTGAAAAATGGTCAATAATTGTTAAAAAATGGTCAATAATTTTTAAAAAATGATCAGTAATTGTTGAAAAACTGTCAAAATTGGTCAATAATTGTCAATTAATTGTTGAAAATGGACGATTTTTGTCAAAAACTTTCAATAATTATTAAAAAATGTTCAATAATTGTCAAAAACTTCTGAAAATTGTCAATAATTGTCAAAAATTTTGAAAAGTGGTCGATAATTATCGAAAAAATTTTAAAAAATTAGAAAAATGGTCAATAATTGTCAATTATTGTCAAAAACTGTTGAAAATTGTCAATAATAGTTAAAATTTTGAAAAATGGTCAGTAATTGTTGCAAAACTGTCAAAATTGGTCAATAATTTAAAAAAAAAAGGTCAATAATTGTTGAAAAACTGTCAAAATTGGTCTTTATTTGTATAAAATGGTCAATAATTGTTGAAAAACTGTCAAAATTGGTCAATAATTGTTAAAAAATGGTCAATAATTGTTGAAAAACTGTCAAAATTGGTCAATAATTGTCAATTAATTGTTAAAAATGGACGATTTTTGTCAAAAACTGTCAATAATTGTTAAAAAATAATTTTGAGAAATGGTCAATAATCGTCAGAAGGTGTCAAAATTTTGAAAAATAGTCAATAAATATTACGAGAGTCGTTTCTGAAAATCCACTCCTCAAACTGTATAGCCTCCATGCCTCAAACACACGTAATTTATACAAAATCGATTAATATTACTCGATAATTAAAAATCGATTATAACAAAATAATAATCGATTTTTATAAAAATCGTTTAATTTTTCAAACATCTCTACTTATAGAGTTCCCTATAAGCTTTTTTGAAAAAAAAGCAACAGTGTCTGTCGAGTCTACTGGGATCCGAGCGGTTCCGCTCTCATCACTACTTGCGATGTTGCCGGGGCAATTGAAAAAAGAGCCGCTCTACCAAAAATACAAAAAAAATCGAAAGTCGATTTTCAAGGGTGAACTATCGATTCAATACAACATATCGATTTAAAAAATCGATTTATTCGGTCCGAGGTATCGATTATTCGATTAATCGATTTCAGATCGCCATCCCTACTTGAAATTACTTAGAACATTTTCCTTAAGCTCTACGGTCATTAAATGAGATACGTATGAATGGCCGTCCAAAGAATCATTCGAATGTTAATGCGATGTTTTTTTAAAGCTACACTTTTTTTATTTCCATACGTTTTGGTTTAGGTACTTAAAAGAGGTCGAATAATTACAAGAAGGAACTGTTTAACTTAGTTAAAAGTAAACTTCTATATGAGGGTACTTTGAAAAGTAGTTGATTTTTGAAGTGAAAACTTCTTTAGGCGCGTTGAGCACGCTTTTATGCAACACACAATACTTTCTTGATTCGTCAAGCTTTTATGCAACACACAATACTTTTGGTTATGCAACACAATTAACAATGAAGCGTATATAGTGTTGCATAAATCATCCATTATACTGTCTATATATGATTCCTTTTTTTTGTAAAAAATTCCATTTACGATGGGCTTACGATAATATTTTTAAAAGGGATTCATTCATTGGTGTTTTCACTTCTGTCGTTTCTTATGTTTAAGTACTCCTCGTATATAAGGTTTGCGAAAATTGTACCTTCTGGCTTATCTTTTTTATGAACAACTGCAGCTCGAGATGTTATGTTTGTGCATGAAGCATCCTTTTTGAAAGAAGTAATGTTTCTTAGTAAAGTAGCAGTTGTCGGTTTATTCTGGAAAATGTGACATCGATTTTATGACCGGAAAAGTCCCACTTGTTCCAGCTTAGCTAGATTGAAAAGGATCAAAATGTGATATATACGCCAATACCTGAAAGCCAATCGTCCTTGAAATGATAAAGGAAAAGGTCCAGATTAGATTGAGATGTCATTGGAAGTAATATTAATCTCTCGCCTTTTCTGCTCGAGATTCGGTGTTATTTTACCAAATACTTCCTATCGAAACTCCATTTCTTTTATTTTTCTTGTTTTTATTGGGAATTTCCCGATATCTTTTATCTTGAATTCATCCGCCATCAATTACGATTCATCCAAAGTTATTCCATACAAAGTGTTCGTGTATTTAAGGTTCTATTCATTCGACTTTCGTCGAGTTCGACCCTGAAAGGAAAAAACTACGGCACGTAGAATGGTGTAGGAATGACAAATATTTTCTCTTGAAAGTTTTGCCTGATGCTACCGAAGAATGGAAACCCAGCGCAAATGAAAAGACGGGATTAAACATACATTAAACAAATCTTTAGAGAGTATTAACTTCTGAATGTCGTGTTTTAAGTGGCTTTCAAACGATTTAGTCCGGTAAAAATAGTTGCAACTTGTAGGTAAATCTTGAATGTGTTCGTTGGTTCTTAACCGCAATCTATTATCCGCTTGTCCTATGGAAAGTAGGGAACTCATTTTCACGTTGAAGAATCCATTTCTAACATGTTTCGGGATTTTCTATAAATATATGTACTAAACTGGAATCATGAATTTATTCCATTGGGATTTTTCACACTGTACGTAACTGATCTTGATCAGCATCGATAATAATAATTATATTCTTTGTTGAATGAAATCTTGTCGTTCATTAACGAAAGGAAACAAAATTTACCCTTGCACTAACATTGATTGGCATCGATAATTATAAATCTCTGTTCGATAAATATGTACGAATCCGAATGACATGTGCCGTTTATAACTTCTGTAATTGTCAAATATTAAAGAATAACTGATTGTCTTATAGAAACGTCACAGTTGTTGAGATTAGAATCATTAAGCATTAAAATGAGGTCGTTGAAATAACCTTGATCGATTTGTCTCCAAAAGCTGTCTAAGTTCTTGGAGTATATGTAGAGGTGATTCAGGGGAATTGAGGTCACAAGCATCCATCCGCACCAAATTTAAGTTTGTGGGGGTGGTTCATGGGAATTCAAGGTTCTTTTGTAGCTGGTTCCAAGCATGCTCGATGGGTTTGAGGTTAGGCAGAGCAAACCATAGAAGCGCCATAGAAGCCCAAAGCGTCTTAGACTACTCTTGAGAATTATCTCATTCATCCGCACCAAGTTTACGTCTAGGCATTATTCAAAACGAAGTGGAAAATTTGATATTGAAAATTTTCTCCGAAAGATCTCCCGACTATCAATATGAAATTTGTGGTTATTTTGTCTGGTCTAAAAGGAGAATTAGCTTTCGAATGCCCTGTTTTTTTGAGAGCTTTCAAGTGCTATGAATATCTTATGTAAATTTCACGGTACAGAAAACAAAATGTAGTAGATGGCAACTTATGTCATGTTTTACTACTATTTTTATTCAACCGAGAAAATATGAAATACTAGAAACGGTAAGATTCAAGATTCCTTTTTTGCTACTAAACATTTCTCTTTGTAAAGTAATTTAGCGTAGAAGCGGGGCTTCAGTTTTAGTTGAATCACTGTATTGGAGAAAGACATTTTTATATAGTAATAGTAAAATAGATTAATAATAATCCGAACGATATTATTATTTTTACAGAAAGACGGTACTTTTACTACCGTCAGTTCGCTTTCGTTCAAGGCTACGCACTGGGAAAACGGCAGAACAATATTTTGCTACGCGGAAAATGAGGTTATGAGAAAAAATTCCGAACCAGAATTCCATAGCAACTTAATCTTAGACGTCCGATGTAAGTTTGTAAGAAAAATCTATTAAAAAACAAGTAAAATATTTACTTTATTTTCTAGATCCACCCGTTATAACGGTTAAACCAAAATACGCAGTGGTCAATGAATCTACAGACAGTAACGTCACCAGTGCTTTCCTTCAATGTGTATATTTTGCAAATCCTCAAGAACTCAAAACAGCTTTTTGGTGAGTGTTTGTGAAAGACTATGTGAGTATTTAAGGGTGGTATGCTGAAAGTATTTTTTTTTAATTTCAAGGTCAAAAGATGGCAGACCCCTTATACTGAACGACACGAAGAAGTACGTCGGAGGTACTATTTCAAATCCTCCATTATACATAATGAACGTAACTCGGGAAGATATGGGTGAATATTCTTGCTCACTGGGCAATGAGATCGGGACCGAAATTTCTCCCGATTCTATAACACTCAACGTAATATGTGAGTACAATCATCATCATGACCATTTTTATTGTATGGAATATATCAAACGATCAGAATTTCAAAGTAGACGTTCTTTAAATCGCTCCGAAAAATATTTAATTTTGTCTGACTAAAAATAGTATTTAAATTCCGATTTTTATGTAGAACAAATTGTTAAATGCAACTTGGTGTTATTATTTCCAACATAAAGTGCGTGGTTTTGGTTAAAAAGTGCATCTAAAATACATTTTTCTACAACTGCTATGAAAAGTGACGTATTTCTCATAGCTTACTTAATTTCAAAACCAAATATTGCTCATACTGTGAGAAATAATATTTCTCACGGCACTTTGCCCACGCCACATATATTTATATGGAGAATCAAATAAAATCGACAAAAACTTAGTATCTTTAAATACCTACTTAGTTGTCACAAAACTGTCAGATTATATTCGAAAATATGTTAAAATTTTGAAATATGGTCAAAGATTGTCAAAAATTTGGTAAAATGGTCAATAATTGTCAAAAACTGTCAAAGTTTTGAAAAAATGGTTAATAATTGCCAAACATTTTCAAAAATTGTCAAAAATTTGGAAAAATGGTTAATAATTGTCAAAAATTGTCAAAAACTGTCAAAATTTTGAAAAAATGGTCAATAATTATAAAAGACTGTCAGAAACTGTCAAAATTTTGAAAAAATGGTCAATAATTATAAAAGACTGTCAAAAATGGTCGATAATTGTTAAAAATTGTCAGATTTGGAAAAATTGTCAAAAATGGTCAAAAATAGTCAATAATTATTAAAATTTTGAATGATGATCAAAAACTGTCAAAATTATTGAAAGTGGTCAAAAATGGTCGATAATTGTCAGAAATTGTCAAAAATGGTCAATAAATGTTAAAATTTTGAATAATGGTCGAAAATTGTTAAAATTTTGAATAATGGTCGAAAATTGTTAAAATTTTGTAAAAATTGCCAATAATTATAAAAAATCTCAAAAATGGTCAATAATTTTTGAAAACTGTCAAAATTTTTTAAAAGTTGTCAAAAACGGTCAATAATTGTCAGAACCTGTCTAAAATGCTCAAAAATTGGCAAAAATGGTCAATAATTGTTAAAATTTGGAAAAATGGTCTAAAATGGTCAACATTTTCGAAAAATTGTCAAAATTGATCAACATTTTTGGAAAATTGTCAAAATTGATGAATAATTGTCAAAAATGGTCAATAATTGTTAACATTTGAAAATATGGTCAAAAATTTTGAAAAAATGGTCAATTGTCAAAAATTGTCAAAAATGGTCAATAATTGTCAGAACCTGTCAAAAATGTTCAAAAATGGTCAATAATTGTTAAAATTTGGAAAAATGGTCTAAAATGGTCCAAATTTTTGAAAAATTGTCAAAAAAGGTTCAATAATTGTCAAAATTGGTCAATAATTGTTAAAATTTGGAAAAATAGTCAAAAATTGTCAAAAATTTTGAAAAAATGGTCAATAATTATAAAAAACTGTCAAAAATGGTCAATAATTGTCAAAATTTTTGAAAAATAGTCAAAGTTTTCAAAAATTGTCAAAAATGGTCAATAATTGTCAGAACCTTTCAAAAATGGTCAATAATTGTTAAAATTTGGAAAAATGGTCTATAATTGTCAAACATGGTCAATAATTGTTAAAATTTAAGAAAATAGTTAAAAATTGTCAAAAATTTTGAAAAAATGGTCAATAATTGTCAAAAATTTTGAAAAATGGTCAAAAATGGTCATTCTATTGTGCATAAGAAGCAAGCTTCTATCGGCGGTCCGACGACCGCTCACCTTTTCTTTTTGTTTTACTAACCATAAAAACAAATATTGAGTTACTTTACTTGTATTCTTTAAATTTGTGCAGTTGTAGAAAAAGTATAGTGTGCAACATGTGGGGAAAGTACTTTTCCCACTTGTTGCACAATATACTATTTCTCATACAAACATTTCAGTGTGCTACAACTTTTTGTTAGAAAGGAATAAAAAAAACTTCTCATTACTGAAGATAAGATAAGACCAGATCCAGTCATTTTTAAGGGGACAATAAAATGAAAATATGGAATGCTCAGTAGGTATGTGATATTATTAAACAACCTACAAAAGATATAAAAGTACCCTGTTTTTCTTGTGACTCATGAAAAAATTACACTTGCTTTGTATGTAGTGGTTTAACTTAGATGTATGAATTTACAGAAAAGAAATTTGAAATATTATTGTAAAGTGTGTAATAAATTTGAGTTTCTAAATATTTTACAACATACCATTAGCGATAAAAATAAAATTATAGAAGACCAAGAGCTGATAATCAAATTGTTTAAATAAAAATTTAGAAAAAAACAGCCAAAAATCTTATGCTAATATATTACAACAGAATAAAGAAACTACAGGGACAAACATTATTGTAAAACCCAAAAAACCACAATCCTTTGACAAAACAAAAAATTTGCAAACTGTCAAAGATAAAGTTATTAAAGGCTTTAAAAAGGTCAAATATTGGCTTGAGAGTAGCAAATTAACTTTAAACACCGATAAAACATTTTACTTAGCATTTTTATTAAATGAGATGCAAACAGACCAAAATTTAATTGTATCGAAATAAATGACTCTGATATTATTTGGGAAACTAACACCATGAAATATCTGGGTATTAAAGTTGACAAAAATTTGAAGTGGACTGAAGATATTCAAGATTTAACGAACAAAATAAGGCGTTTGATACATAAATTTTATATAATTCGCAGAATTTTACCTCAAAAACTGCTTCTGCAAATTTATAAGTTATTAGTGGAGTCACTATGGTAACATTCTTGGGATGGGCTATATGACAATGCCCTAAACCAATTAAATGTCATACAGAATTATATTTTGCGGATAATTTTTTTAAAGATTCAACCAATCTATTATATAATGAAAATACTTTAAATGTTCGATGTTTATAATATTACCTATGTAATTGTATCTCTTATTATAAACTTAAAACAAAGAACTTTTTAAATCATCAATACCAAACAAGAAATAATAAAGTCATATGATCTTTATACCTTTTAGAAGATATGATGCTAATCAAAGGTTTGCTACCATTTTGGCTCCAAAAATTTTTAATTCTATACCAAATTCAACAGAAACAGCAACTAAATATAAGACATTTGTCAATCTGTGTAAGAAATACATATATAAGAATAGAGAGTACTTAGATGGACTCTTATAGTATGTAGTAGTAAATAATGTTATCTCTATTCAATTTCGGTTATTATTTATTGCAAGGCAATTTAATAGTTATATTTTATTTAAAACGTCAAGTCACTTAGGTGCGTTATACTCAACAAGTTAATACAGTCAATTCAATATCCTGGATGTATTGTTTAACCATTGGATGTGGCTATAAGTTGAATTCTATTTATTTTATTTTTATTCTTTCTCTAAATACTGGTTGCCTACCTAGTAGATACGAAATTGAAAATGTATATTCCAAAATTAATGTATTAATTAAAATAAAATGAGAATCAAAGTAGAGTTCACAGAAACTGTGATCTTGTATCCATGTATATTGGGGTGATTATTCACCGAGTCCTAAAATATCTATTGTGTCTCCTTTCTTCTACTTAGTTCCCGAGGAAAGTCTCAGAGACTAGTAGCTCTTTTAGACCTATTTCCCGGAGGATATCTGCAGGCTTTAGTTTAGGTCTTCTATCCAGTAGTCTCCTAGATGTTGTGCTCTAGGATTCTGAATTACTGTCGATGGAGGTTTCTTCTTCCATATCACAGAATCTACATTCTTCTTCTTCCACTTTTTAAAGATTTTTCAGGTGCCCATTCATGTAACAGTCTCCCGTTGAAACTCTTAGTGCAGTTTTGATCTGACTCATGTATCCATTCGTTCTCAACTAGTTGTAGTCACCCAGAAGTATTTTTGATTGTCTAAGTCCTACTAGATCTTTCCAATGGTCAGATCTTCTCTTTTTTTCGGCTTTGCCTATTTCTTCCAATATTACATTGAAGCTGATGAAGCATAAGGGTGTTTCAGTCCCCCTCTTTGCTAGTTCTTCTACAACTGTGACCTTGAGAAGGTCTGCACCAAACACAAGTGTAAAGGGGAATTGAAAAAGATTGAATAAGTATTTTTTATTTATAAACTAATTATAAAACTGATTTGTTGCTTCCTAGATACTCCTACAGTTGAAGTAGTGATGGAACCTTCCATGCCAGTCAAAGCTATCGATAAAAAGACTGTCCTTATTATGTGCAACGTTACCTCTGGAAATCCTACCAGTCTTATAAAGGTAAGTCTGTAACAAAAAAAAAGGTAGAATTAGTTCATTTATAATTCATATCAACATCAAGAAGATTACACTTAAGAAGATGGTAACAAAAGTGAATGGCGCAGAGATAATGCTTCGGACTTTCACTCTGAGCTACTAAGGGATTTATCATCCTGGCTAGGGCAGTACACACCTCTTGACTATATCTATATTCTAATTTCCTTCCTCTGATTAAGATGTTTCACAGTTAGTGCTGGAGAAAGTTAGTGGCCGACTAGATATTAGCGTAAGGTTGAGATAGATATTTAAGAAGCTGGAGAACAGTTGAACTGGCTTCTCGGTTAATAGTAATAAAAGCATGATCCTGAATATATTTTGCCCACGTACTAGTATTTATAACCTGTAATGTAAATCGACTCTCCTTAGGTCCGTTGGTTTCTGGAAGGTGAATTGATGAAAGAATTTCCGGAATGCAACTACACGAACATCGACGAATACGGAAACGCCGAAGGAAATGGCGGACCTTTTTGCGGTTTGGATCCGAGTATTTTGAGTTTAGAAAGGGTCGACGAGTCCTTCGCCGGTAACTATACTTGTCGAGGGATGAACGTAGGAGGATGGGGACCTGTGTCCGAGCCCCAGGAATTGATCGTCTATTGTAAGTGTTGCTTTTTGTATTTTACGTCAAAAGGGGTTTCGGTAATGGCTTTAATTGTTTTTAACGGATGGAAGTGGTAATTATAAGTATCGTTTTTGGTAAATTCATTGTAGAAATTTCATATACATAAAATTTATATCGATCCCTCAATAAAGAGGGTAGACGTAGGGCTGTACTTCCAAATATAAAAAGTTCACCACCATTTTATATAAAAAGCACCTTTTAAAAATTACACGCATCGCCTATGTTGTCTTTGTCTGGACATTCTAAGATAACTGAGACTCTCTAGGATCCTATGCAGCAAGCGGAAAAATTTTCTCTGGCAGCCAATCAGCTTTAAAGGCAATTGCCAAAGAAGATTCTCCACAATAGGAAGACTCAACAAATTGCCTCTGGTTTGGATCCCGGTTCATTTTGGTATGTTGGCGAGGGAGGGTGTCGCAGGTGGTTTAATGAGACCAGATCCTAACCTACATTTCTAATGATGTGCCACATTTAAAGTTAGGCGTCTGGGATAAAAAAAAGGGAGGGGATTGATATACGACAGATATCTGTATTGTAAGTTACATACGTATGCTTTTAGATTCTCCTGGTCCGGCAAAAATCAGATACTCTCCGTCGAAAGTCGTCAAAGGTGGATCCGTCAATTTGACATGTACCGTTGAATTCAACGGAAGACCGGACAATGTGAGTTACGTCTGGCATAGAGGCTCGCACGTTTTATCGAATGTAACACAATCAACGTACACCATTACATCAGCTGGTTTAGAGACAAGAAATACTTTTTCCTGCGCTGCTGAAAATGAAGGTGGAAAAGGAGCAACTGCTAGCGTTTCCGTTAACGTTTATGGTAAGTAATAATTCTGGAACATATTTATGTAGTTGATAAAAAATTATTTTCAGCTGCACCGTCTTTTACTAAAAAACCACCTACGTATCAAGGCATTCTTTACACGTCGAAGAACATCAGTCTCACTTGTATCGTTGAATGTTATCCGGCGTGCTCTATAGTATGGTATAAAGATGGCGTTAAGTTGGATGCCAAATATAATAATTTATATACAATCGAAACGGACTTTCTCCCGTCTAATCTACAGAAAAACGATTTTGAATCTATAAATTCCACTTTGGTAAGTACGATACATGTTGTTTTAATATAAATATGTTGGGTGTGATTGTTTAGTTCAGTAACACCAGTCAGAGGCTTCGAGTCCTCGGCACCTCTGTCAATTAGTTAGTTGCTTTCGTCGAGTTGAATCATTTTTTTTTCGTGTCGAGATGGGAAACTCATGTTCGAATGGGTCCAGGACCCAAACAGTGTTGGACTCACCTCCAAGGGGATGCCTAGGATCTAAGATATAAAGTTACACGTACAGAAAATTTTAAATTTATTGGATATTTTGGAACCTTTGGTGACCAACAAAAATTAAGAGCTATCCTAATGCTGATCCTAGAAAGTTTCTTTTCTTTTTCTCACCAATGTTTTCCAGTTTTCTTGACCAAGAGCTTTTGGTTGGTCTACGCACGATCTTAATTTTATTAATTATTCTACAGATTTGGAATATGTCAGCTTGGCCAGGAGGAATGTTGAACAAAACTGCTCCGAACAGCAACTATACCTGTCAAGCTACTTCGAACCAAATCGGTGTAGGTGTTAGTTCAACAGCGGAAATTGCTGTCGATTGTACGTATTGATTTCTTAAGCGATCTATGATGGAAAAATTAAAATCGGAATATTTTCAGATCCTCCAGAAGGTGTCGATACCAGTACTAAAATGGTGAGCGTTAAAGAAGGCGAGACTCCGGCTTCTGTAAAATGTTTCGGCAAAGGTAGACCGACACTGAGTTATCAATGGAAAAAGAATTACACATCTGAATCGATATCCGATAACGAGGTATTGGCTTTACAGAAAATGAGCCGAAGTGAATCGGCTGCGTATATTTGCGAAGCTTCCAACAAACACGGCTCGAACACCACCATAGTATACTTCAACGTCCAATGTAAGTTCTTTGATTATCATTTAAGTCCATTGTTAATTTTTCTCCATTTGCACTTTTTTTTTAACTCAATACAGTAAAAATGGTTCATTCTGTTTATTTGTCTCGAAAACTGTAAAAGATTAAGACAACCGGATAGATCCACATCATTTTTAGAGATTGATTTACCAAGAAAATCAACAGTTTATTCAAATATCACTGCCAGGTTGTTTTATTTCAAAAATAGCACGAAAGTGGTAACTTTCTTTTTCCTATCTCGAAAACGATAAAAGATAAAGACAACCGGGAAGTACCACAGCAGTTCTACTGATTGATTCACGAAGTAAATCATCAGACAGATCCACGGCACTTCCAGAGATCAATCTGCCATTAAAACCTCCAGTTGATTCGAATATCGCTTTCGGATCTTTTTTATTTCGAAAATAGAACAAAAATTGTTATTTATCTTGTTCATATCTCGAAAACGGTGAAAGATAAAGACAACCGGATGGATCCACAGCATTTCTAGAGATTGATTTATCAAGTGAACCAACGGTTTATTCAAATATCACTTCCAGGTTGTTTTATTTCGAAAATAGCACGACATTGGTAACTTTCTTTTTCCTATCTCGAAAACGATAAAAGATAAAGACAACCGGGAAGTACCACAGCAGTTATAGTGATCGATTCACGAAGTAAATCATCAAATGATTGAAATAATACTTTCGGAACCACTTTCATGTATCTTTATTTCGAAAATAGAACAAAAATGATAAGTTCCTTTGTCATATCTCGAAAACGGTAAAAGATAAAGACAATCGAACAGATCCACGGCACTTCCAGAGATCAATCTGTCATGAAAACCATCAGTTGATTCGAATATCGCTTCCGGATCTTTTCATTTCGAAAATAGAACAAAAATTGTAATTTATCTTGTTCATATCTCGAAAACGGTGAAAGATAAAGACAACCGGATAGATCCACAGCACTTCTAGAGATTGATTTACCAAGAGAACCAACGGTTTATTCAAATATCACTTCCAGGTTGTTTTATTTGGAAAATAGCACGAAATTGGTAACTTTCTTTTTGCTATCTCGAAAACGGTAAAAGACAAAGACAACCGGGAAGTATCACAGCAGTTTTAGTGATCGATTCACGAAGTAAATCATCAAATGATTCAAATAACACCTTCGGAACCACTTTCATGTATATTTATTTTGAAAATAGAACAAAAATGATAAGTTTCTTTTTCATATCTCGAAAACGGTAAAAGATAAAGACAATCGAACAGATCCACGGCACTTCCAGAGATCAATCTGCCATGAAAACCTTCAGTTGATTCGAATATCGCTTCCGGATATTTTTATTTCGAAAATAGAACAAAAATTGTAATTTATCTTGTTCATATCTCGAAAACGGTGAAAGATAAAGACAACCGGATAGATCCACAGCACTTCTAGAGATTGATTTACCAAGAGAACCAACGGTTTATTCAAATATCACTTCCAGGTTGTTTTATTTGGAAAATAGCACGAAATTGGTAACTTTCTTTTTGCTATCTCGAAAACGGTAAAAGATAAAGACAACTGGGAAGTACCACAGCAGTTCTAGTGATTGATTCACGAAGTAAATCATCAAATGATTCAAATAACACTTTTGGAATCACTATCATGTATCTTTATTTCGAAAATCGAACAAAAATTTCATATCTCGAAAACGGTAAAAGATAAAGACAATCGAACAGATCCACGGCACTTCCAGAGATCAATCTGCCATGAAAACCTTCAGTTGATTCGAATATCGCTTCCGGATTTTTTTATTTCGAAAATAGAACAAAAATTGTTATTTATCTTGTTCATATCTCGAAAACGGTGAAAGATAAAGACAACCGGATAGATCCACAGCATTTCTAGAGATTGATTTACCAAGTGAACCAACGGCCAACGGTTTATTCAAATATCACTTCCACGTTGTTTTATTTCGAAAATGACACGAAAATGGTAACTCTCTTTGTCCTATCTCAAAAACGGTAAAAGATAATTACAACCAGGAAGTTCCACAGCAGTTCGAGTGATTGATTTATGAAGTAAATCATCAAATGATTCAAATAACACTTTCGCAATCACTTTCTTGTATTTTTATTTCGAAAATAGAACAAAAATGATAAGTTTCTTTTTCATATCTCGAAAACGGTAAAAGATAAAGACAATCGAACAGATCCACGGCACTTCCAGAGATCAATCTGTCATGAAAACCATCAGTTGTACCAAATATCACTTCTAGGTCTTTTTATTTCGAAAATAGATCAAAACTGTTAACTTATCTTTTTCATATCTCGAAAGCGGTAAACGATAAAGACAAACGTACAGCGCCAACGTTTTACCGAGAAACTATTTCTCAAATATTATCTAAACGTTTTATTCCAGATGCACCGGAATGTAGTATAACTCGCGTAGATAAAGACGGACAATCGGCTTTGGTTTGCACTGCTCTAGCTAATCCCCAAGACATGACCTTCGTTTGGAGAGTGAAAGAATCCAACGAAACGTTTAACGAAACCAATAATATCATACAGGAGGGTATCAAAAGTTACCTCCTGTTAGATTCTACCGTGGAACATACAAGAACGTATTATTGCGTAGCGAACAACAGCGTGGGATTCAGCGATGCATGTCAGACGCAAGTAGAAGGTAATTATTAGCTGAGAGAATCTTTTTACAACCGCGGGAGCTTTGAGATCTTTTATTTAGTGTAACTTTTTTTTATTAAAGTAAGCCCTTCCTGGTGGAGAGACAAGATGATTATCATCATAGCATCGATAGTGGCGATTATTATTTTCGTTATAATAATTTGCATCATCATCATCATTCTTTGTCGAAGAAAAAGGGCGGATACAAAATGTGAGTTGTTTAATAATATGTTTGGTGCTTTGTATATTTCGTCTAGAATGTCTAATCGATATAGTATTTTTATGGACAATATTTATCGCTAACTAACTAGTTTGTGTGCCTATCTATAAGTGTATTGAATATATATTTTATTGCATAATAAGTTGATTAATTATAATTGTAGGTTAGGTTAAATATTTTTCAATTTTTCATTGAATTTTTGGAATTTTATGATATATTTTCTTGTCCCGTAACTCATAAAATAGAATTTTCTCAGATGGTATATTTTTGCATAGGAACGGCCTAAAATCCCTAGAGCCATTTTCGAGAAAATGGACGAAAAGGTTTTGGTCAATTATGTCATGAGCCCGGTAACAGCAAAAATAATTCTCGGATATTCTAATTCACATACCGCATTCCACTGCCTTAAAAATTGAAATGCCAAATTTTTTTTATATTTATTCGGCTTTTTTGTGTTAGTTTCTAACAATTTGTTTTTTTTTGTTATGCTTTGCTAACAACAGACAACAGTCCCCTAGAAATGGAGGAGAGAGAAAAGTAAGTGTTTCAATCAATGTTACAGGATGAAAAAGTGTTTGTGTGTATATATACGATATACCTATATAGTGTAAATAATATAGGCTTGTTCGTAGAGCGATCACAAATGGTTGGAAACTGGACGACTCATGCGCAGAGCCTCTCTGTGAACGGTTTTCTTTCATTGCGCGTGAGTCGTCCAGTTTCCAACCGTTTGTGATTGCTCTACATACAAACCTTAGGCTTGTTCGTAGAGCGATCACAAACGGTTGAAAACTGGACGACTCATGCGCAGAGCCTCTCTGTGAACGGTTTTTATTCACTGCGCGTGAGTCGTACAGTTTCCAACCGTTTGTGATCGCTCTACGAACAAACCTATTATATCTATGTTGGGTGGAGGTTTTATAATTAGACGCTTTAAAAATATAGTGCAAAAGGAATTATGAGAGCAAAATTGCAGTGGCTGGTCGATTTTTTTATTTTTATTCACAATATATAGGATCAACTGTCAACGAATGATGATATCGATATATTTTTTGTTAATTAACACTAGACTTCAATATCTCGTGATATAAGGCAGGGCCTCGTGATGAAACTATTTTTTCTAGTTAATAATTATTTAAATTGTGAAAATTTGAAAACATTTTCAGATTAATTGGGGCCCGTTTATTTGTGATTATTTTTAGTAGATTTAAAAGAAAAATCGACCCGATTCTGAGTTTGTGTATCAATTGTTTGCTAACAAACAGAATAATAGAAGAAATTGTTCTCATAACCTCACATTTTTAAGCTAATGTTTAGATAACCAGAAACTTCGATGAGGTAAGATTGTTGCCTGATGTTATGGTTTAGTTCTATCAACATTATTATATTCTAACCTTTGTTGTATATAACTGTTTTGCACAATTTAAATTCACACCGGAACAATATTTTTACTAGATTTTTAAAAATCCACTTTAAAATTTTAACTAACCTAAAGGGATTCCATTTTGAAAAAAAGAAGAATTTTTCAACAGTGTCATTTTTTCGAGATATTTTTTAAAAATGACCGTATTAATGAAAGGAATATGAAATAAGAATTACCAAAGTACAAATTAAACTTACTACCAAAATCTAGTAAAAACATTGGTGACTATATACCAGGTGTGCAGAAAAAATAACCTCCAACAATATAAGTAATAATAAAAAATTTGTATAAAATAATATTCAGAAAAATTTTAGAAAGTCTCAAACTTTATATTTTAAAATTAATTTCAAGTTATTCTAGTGATATACAAGATATAGGGTGTTCAAAATGGCACTGGGTTACTGGGCTTAATGATTTTTTAACACCCTATTACGATTGATCAATTTTTTTAAAACTGGGAACAGGAACTTGTAAGTCCTTTTGGAAGTGAATAAAAAATATACAGAGAGTGAGTGGAAGGTAATTACGAAGCATCCTATAAAAGTTGATTTGATTTTAAAATAATAAAGTTGGGATTTTCTAGTTAATTTCATATTGTTAGATACCATTTTTATTTGCTCACCTGGTATACTAGAGTTGCACAAATTTTGCCAAATGAAATGTAGTAAATGCATTTTGAAAACAAAACAGTGTAACTAGAAAACACTAAATCTTCTGTATATAAAAAGGAAGCAACAATTACCGTTAAATTAAAAACTGTAATTTTATTTTTAGATCAAATTATTTATTAAAAGGCTAAGTTATTATTATTATTTCGCTATTTTGTTGAAATTTAAACCTAACCAAACTTATCTTCCAACCTGTATACAACTAAACTAAGCCTTTTAATACAAAAAAACACACAAAATTACAATAACCGTAACTGAACAGCCATAACAAGGTGACTAAGAAACCCTCGCGAAATTTCTTGTACATAGTGATATTTGTTTACTAGTTTCACTAACATTGTTACTACCCTCCTCAGGTTTCTGTGCACACAAAGTCCCGATGTACTTGGCTTGCCTTTAGTGCCCTGCGGCAGGGTAACTTATCTAGGAAACCAAGGTACTTCCAATTCATACATAGCTTCCAACTATTTGTTACACAAATGTTTACGTATATACGGGATGTCTTCGAAACACTTTCAACTGTATAAAGATACGTTACAATATTTTTGGATAAATATTTTACAGACAGTTTGTAAGACGTCCTGTAACTATATACTGTGTATCCTCGATGAATAAATAAATCTCCGGAAAAATTTTAAAATTCTCAAGAGGAATGTATATTAATATTATTTAATAGAGTAAGCCCGCTTTCACTCGGTCAGTGCCTTCATCCGGCAGCCGGACGAGTAGTTTTACTGTGTATTGCTACACCCTGACCGTGTGAAAGCGCACTAACGGTTGTTTGGAATGTTATATATTTTTAAAGAAACTAACAACCAGTAGCGCCATCTTAAGGCTTGTGGTTCCCATTTTATGATTAAAAATGTTTACAAATCATGAAAAATCGTTTGATATTGAAACTTTGTAACGTATTCGATTTTTATTTATTTCTAGGATACTCTGTACACGTATTCAAATGCATGTTAGAGCTCTACCTACCTTTAGTCTTTGTTGTCTTGTTGATGGGTTTGGCGTTCACGAAATCTTTCCTTATCCCTAGAGGCATGTGGATTCGTATCATATAGGGTAGATAGCGACGTTATATCTGAAGTATTCCAGAGCACAAATCGAAATTTAATACTAAACGGTATTTGAAACCGACTTATGTTAGGAGGACTTCGACTTCAAACCAAGAAAATTTAAAATACTTTCTTTTCGAATCGATTATTTATATAGTAGTGGTGGAAAAAATGATAACCAGAAGTCTAGCTCGTAATTTGTATTTTTATTTTAATTTATTTCACAAATTTTTGTGGTTGTTCTTATCAAAAGGAGTACCGCAGAGTGAGCCTTCTGGCTATTATTTATTCTGTTGTTAAAATGGTGGCGGTCTAATACTTTTGGTCAAATCTTAATTTTTCTGCGAATTTTCAAACACAGTCCCGATGGTCATTCCCCGGATACTTCGGACCAATCGAGATGGCCGTTGCAACCGGGAGTGTTAATACACATAAACAAAATGAACAACGTCAGTATAAGTCAACTATCGCCGAGATTTACCCCGTACAAAACAACTTCGGTGACGACCTTAAGGAAATTCACGAAATATTCGAAATATAGGAGAAACAAATCGAAAATTTACGCTAGATTGGAAAGGATTGCGGATTTTTTAGGCATGAGCAGAGGACGAGAAAGAATTCCTAGCGGGATAAAGGAAAGTTCCAGTGGAGGTAAGATTTGTTTGGAATGCTGGAAATTTGTTTATTTTTGATAAATCTGAACTATGAAATACTCAATAAGGTGTTACAAATTGATGTCTCATGTTAAATATCCATTTGGGACACTCTGTACGGTATTAACGTTGAGCTTCCTTCCTTAATTGGATAATAATACAACTCGTTGTGGAAGAAGGAAAGACTAAGTTAGCTATTCGACAACAAAAAAAAACAAATTTTCTAATTTGGATTTTGCTTTTAATGTTTTGTTTTTGTTTTGCATGTTAGTTGTGACATTTAGAAAAGTACAGCCCAGTCCCCCAGTTCAGAATCCACGCGTAAGATCCAGGAAAAGAAAAAAACCAGGGGCAGGTAAGCAGTGTCCGAAAAAATCGCACGTGATTCCTGTTAGAAAGCACATTTTCGGAACATATTTTTGAAAAACTATGAAATTATTCCAAAAGGTGAAAAAAAAAACATTTCGTTTTCCAATACATATATTTTTGACAAATGTAATTTGGCTTTTATTGAATGCACCTGAAAATAAAATTTATACATTTTTCTTTATTTTAGCACCCAACATGTCTTCTTCCGAAGATAAACCGAGGCTGGGGGGTGGCCTACCTCTTGGAGATACAGCAGACCCCTTAAATGACCCCGACAAAGGCTTCTACGAGAATCTTCCATTCCATGGAATGCAAAATCCAACCAGTAAAGTAAGGAACTCAAATTTTAACCATTTTTATTTATTGCTTACGTGAACTTTTCGTTTTTGTTAGTGAGAAAGGGAAAGAGACTGCGCATTAAATTGGAGGAAAAAAAGAAAGGGAGGAGATAAAGAGAGTATAGGGAGAGAGTGGAGAAAATCATTGGTTGTAGAGAGAGAGAGAGAGAGAGAGAGAGAGAGTGAGTGAGTGAGTGTAGAGAGAGAGTGAGTGTATAGGGATAGTGTGTGTAGAGAGAGATATATAGAGTAAGAGTAGAGAGAGAGAAAGAGATATATATATATATATAGAGAGAGAGTAAGTGTAGAGAGAGTGAGTAAGTGTAAAGAGAGACTGAGTGAGTGTGAAGAGGGAGTTAGTGAGTGTAGAGTGTGGGTGAGTATGGAGGGATAGTGTGTGTAGAGAGAAAGAGTAGGTGTAGAGAGAGTGAGTGAGTGTAAAGAGAGTGATTGCAAAGAGAGAATGAGTGAGTGTAAAGAGAGAGTGAGTGAGTGTAGAGGGATAGTTTGTAGAGAGAGAGAGAGAAAGTGTAGAGAGAGTGAGTGTAAAGAGGGAATGAGTGAGTGTAAAGAGAGAATGAGTGTAGACTCGACAGTCAAATTCGACACTCACACTCGACGCTCTACACTCGATATTCACAGTCGACACTCACACACACTCTCACTTTACACTCTCAATCACACTCGACACTCTTGACTCTACACTCACACTCTACACTCTTCACTGATACTCTACATTCACACTCTACACTCTCACTCTACACTCACACTCTACACTCATTCTCTACACTCTACACTCACACTCTACACTCGGCACTATACACTCACACTCGACACTCTATTCTCTACACTCTTCACTCACACTCGACACTCTTACTCTACACCACACTCTTACTCAACACTCTTAATCTACACTCACACTCGACACTCTACACTCACACTCGACACTCACTCTACACTCACAATCTACACTCAACTTCCAACTTTCCCCTACTCTCTTCCCCCTTCCCATCAACCACTTTTACCCTCAGCCTCGCTCCTCCATTCACCCACCTCTTCCTCTAACACCTCCTACAAACACCATTTATCAACTAACCCCTTCCCCTTACTTTCCTTTCTCCAAAAATAAATTAAAACAAAAAATACTATGAAATTCAGCTTTATTGAAATTTAAACACTTAAGAACAATTACAAGTAACTTTAGGGCGGCGGAAAATTATACACGCAAGAAAGTTTAAGCCCGAGAGCGATTCAGTTTTCCTACATGGATGAAAAAAGTGCCTAAAACAAGACACTATTGCAACTTATTCTTCCTCCTTCATCTTCTTCAAATATTCGTCAGGACCTGAAAAATTACAAACTTACAAACATGGAACTGACGAGAACCAAGTTGATGGTTTTAATGTGTGTAAGTTGTTAGTTGAAACTGAGTTGAAACAACTCTCAACACTCTACACTCTATACAGTCTCTATTTAGCTGATGTAGGCATCTGTCGAAAATCGCTCAAATTGAAGATAAACTAGCGTCACCTATTGGAAAACCTGTAAACTATAGATAAGACGGCCCCACCTATCGAAAATCCCGTGAGCTATCGATAAGAACAGCGCCATCTAATGGGAATTTCGTCAACTGTAGATAAGAACAGCGCCATCTATCGGGAATCCCGTGAACTATAGATAAGAGCAGCGCCACCTATTGGAAAACCCGTGAACTATAAATAGGAACAGCGCCATCTATTGGAAAACCCGTGAACAATAGATAGGAACAGCGCCATCTAATGGGAATTTCGTGAACAATAGATAGGAACAGCGCCATCTAATGGGAATTTCGTGAACTGTAGATAAGAACAGCTCCATCTCTCGCCCGTGAACTATAGATAAGAGCAGCGCCATCTATTGAAAAACCCGTGAACTATAGATAGGAACAGCGCCATCTAATGGGAATTTCGTGAACTATAGATAAGCGCAGCGCCATCTATTGGGAATGTCGTGAACTATAGATAAGAACAGCGCCATCTATTGGAAAACCTGTGAACTATAGATAAGAACAGCGCCATCTATTGGGAATCCCGTGAACTATAGATGAGAGCAGCGCCATCTATTGGAAAACCCGTGAACAATAGATAGGAACAGCGCCATCTATTGAAAAACCCGTGAACTATAGATAGGAACAGCGCCATCTAATGGGAATTTCGTGAACTATAGATAAGCGCAGCGCCATCTATTGGGAATGTCGTGAACTATAGATAAGAAGAGCGCCATCTATTGGGAATCCCGTGAACTATAGATGAGAGCAGCGCCATCTATTGGAAAACCCGTGAACAATAGATAGGAACCGCGCCATCTACTGGGAATTTCGTGAACTATAGATAAGCGCAGCGCCATCTAATAGAAAAACCGTGAACTATAGATAGGAACAGCGCCATAGATGGCGCTGTTCTTATCTATAGTTCACGGGATTTTCGATAGGTGGCGCTGTATTATCTATAGTTTATGGGTTTTCCTAAAGGTGACGCTAGTTTTTTAATTCGAGCGATTTTCGATAGTTGTCTACATTAGATAAAGGGACTCGCTAGTAATAGAAAATCGCCATTTTTTCAAAATTATTACATTTATGAGTAAATGACAGATGGTTTTTCTAAAACCAATTAATGTGAATGGAGTAAATTAATTTGTACACTAATATGGAGGATATAATCTACTAAAAATTTACACTCACTTAACTAATAGTATAGTATAGAGAAAGTGTAAAGAGAGAATGTGTAAACTGTAGAGAGTGTAGAGAGAGTTAGTGAGTGTAAAGTATGAGTGAGTGTAGAGTATGGTGAGCATAGAGTGTGAGTGAGTGTAGAGGGATAGTGTATGTATTTCCAAAAAAAAGTGAAAATGTAAGAGGTAATGATTGGGGAAGAAAAGGGAGGAGGTAGGGTAGATGGGAAGAGGACCAGGGTGGATAAAAATGTAGAAATGGTTAAGAGAAGTAGTTGGGGGAGAGGAATAGTGCAACTTTGGCATGGTAGGGGGAAAATGGAGAGTGGAGTATAGAAGTGGTCGGAGTGGGGCAAAAAAGTTGGAGGATAAGTAGGAGACAGTCGATTGATAGGTTGAGTGGTGAGAGAGAGAGGGTCGGAGAAAGGTGCAAAGTAAAGAATGAAAAAGAGAATTATCTTAATATGATTTGCGTTTTTGAATGTGCTTTTACCTATGCTTTATTTTTTTGCGTTTTATATAATTTTGCATGTTTTTTGCAGCCCATGTCAATCATAGCTCCATTTCATCAAAGAAACGTTGCTCACAAATTTCCATCATCAACATCTACGAAATCATTAATTTCGTCAACGCAAACGATAGCATCCAGGTCTTCCAGTCAATATAATCAAAATATACCAACAATAAAAAGAAATCAATCTTTCGCTGGTTTTCAAAATAATTCATCGACTAGACTTCCATTTACGAGCTCTCAGCAAATTTTTAAGATAGCCGGCAATTTAAATAATGCTTACGTAGGCTCTATGCATTCACTGACTAGTAATAATGTGGCTAATATAGGACTCCCTTCGATACTTTCACACTTGCCTTCTAATTTAGCGCAACCGACTGGATCGTACACTTTTTCTGGAATCCCAACTAGTATTGCCGACAGAAAAGTGAACAGAGTTCAATCTGTATCTTCAACAGACAGGAGAGCTCCTAAAACAGATATCAGAAGATCAGCATCTGGTATCAATAAACCCAAAGAGGAAGCAGTGAAGAAATCAGAAAAAACGGTGGATTTGAGACGAAAATTTAGCAGTAGCTCAAACCGAAAATTGGCGACAATAGTAGAAAAGCGCTTTGGATCGTTGGATATAAGAAAACATAAATGCTATTCTCCCACGTTCTATTCTATGAGATGCAAAAAACACGCCAAGAGCAGACCGATAATCGTCACGCTTCCTAAAAAGTGTTTCAGCGAACTAGCTCTGTGCGAAATAACAACAAAGAAAACTGAAAACTTATCAGACAGTATTCAAATAACAGAGGAAAGCCCTGGAAGGGAAAGTCTAAGTAATTCTCTACCCATTCCTGCTCCAAGATGTAGAAAAAAATATGAAATCGTCTATGCCAATGTATCGAAATCTTTAAATAATTCCATAGTCTCAGACCAAAACACGTCGGTTAGTTCTTGCGAAAATGACGAAAGAGAAAAGTCCGTAACCGAGGTAGAAGTCCACGCCGAAATTTCCAAAATAAAATTAAACGAAACCGAAGATCGTAAACCTAAGTTAGTAGCTGTAAGTCCTAAAACGAACGGTTCTCTTCATATGATATCTCCTCAAGCTTTAAAAAACTCCCCTGTCTTAAAAGTTAGTCCTAACTTTATCAAACCTAATACAGTAAGTCCCAAAGGGGCGCTATCTCGTCAAATCCAAGCAAAAATTAAAACTCTTAATGAAAATTCTCCGGAAATCACCGATAAATTGAACGTTGATGATGTTAATGATGGTAAAAATAGTGAGCAAGTTTCTAACGTACCCAAAATGCCTATTTTGATCGCTACCAATAGCTGGAGTCCTAATATTGCTAATATAAATAATCAGGTGTGTTGAAATATCTACCAATATCACCAGCCAGAATAATTTTCTTAAAAACGTTCCAAAATTATTATTCTGGCTAGTGCCTCGATATATTCTAAGAATTTATTATTAAAATTATAACGAAAAACGTTTTTTCTTCAATTTCCTCCCACTGTCCAATTAATAATAATCAATTAATAAACAAATTAATCAAATGGGGACCAAATTAGGTCTATTCTGTCCTATATTGCTTAAATGTATGTATGTATATTGGGATGACATTCACTGAGACCTAAAGATCTGTTGTGCCCCCTTACTTCTTCTACTTAGTTCCCGAGGAAAGTCTCAGAGACTAGTAGCTCCTTTAGTCCTATTTCCCGGAGGAATTTTAGGATATCCGCAGGCTTCAACTTAGGTCAATGTCCCTCTTCTATCCAATAATCTCATAGGTGTTGTTCCCCTGGGATTCAGAATTGCTGTGCAATTCGCAAGTATGTGGATGGAGATTTATTCTTCCATGCCACAGAATCTATATTCTTCTTCTTCCACCATTTTGAGCTTTTTCAGGTGCCCTTTCAGGCCACATCCCTGTTTAAAACTCTTGGTGCAGTTTTACTTTGACATATGCATTCATTTGATCTCAACTGGTTGTTAGTCATTCACAAGAATCTTTGATTGACTAAGCCCTACTAGATCTTTCCAATGGTCAGATCGTCTCTTTTTTTCGGCTTTGCCTATTTCTTCCAATATTACATTGAAGCTGATACCGCAAAAGGATTCCGGCCCACAAAAGGGTGTTTCAGTTCCCCTTTTTCCTGGTTCATCTGCTATTTCATTCCTTCTATTCCAGTATGTCCTGGAATCCATAGTAAGGTGACCATATTATACTCGCCTAGTTCATCGAGTTTGCCTAGGCATTCCCACACTATTTTGGACCTGATTACACAAGAGCTGAGTGCTTTAATGAACTCGTTAAAACATTCCCCCTAAACCTATTGCTTCTATGAAATGCATGATCTATTGGTATTTTAAGGAGAGGAGAAGTTTCATCAGTGTTTCTCCTTTTTCCTGTCAGAAGCTACATTAATTCGTTGCTTCTAGCTTCACTTTGCACTGGTGTAGATTGAGTTTACAGTGCCTTTGATCTCTTTTGGTTGAAGTTACCCTAGAGATATTTTGGACCAGTTCAGTCCTAGAAGGGATTTTCTTTGGAAAGCATTAGGGACAATTTCACAAAATTGTTCAGGTCCTTCGTTCCCAGATACGGAACACAGCCTCTCTAATATCCTTAATCCTTCCAGAGACTTATATATACAACCAAATCCATCGAAGACTTCCTTTCCTCCAACATCTATTGTCTGTTGGTGTTTCAGTCCGCCTTTTTGCTAGTTCATCTGCTATTCCATTTCCTTCCACTCCAGTGTGTCCTGGAATCCACAGTAAGGTGACCATATTATTCTCGCCTAGTTCATCGAGTTTGCCTAGGCATTCCCACACCATTTTGGAACCGATTACACAAGAGCTCAGTGCTTTAATGCACTCGTTAAAACATTCCCCCTAAACCTATTGCTTCTATGAAATGCACGATCTGTTGGTATTTTAAGGAGAGGAGAAGTGTCTTCAGTGTTTCTCCTTTTTTCTGTCAGAAGGTACATTCATTCGATGCTTTCAGCTTCACTTTGCACAGGTGTAGATTGAGTTTACAGCGCATTTGATCTCTTTTGGTTGAAGTTACCCTAGAGATATTTTGGACCAGTTCAGTCCTAGAAGGGATTTTCTTTGATAAGCATTAGGGACAATTTCACAAAATCGTTCAGGTCCTTCGTTCCCAGATACGGAACACAGCCTCTCTAATATCCTTAATCCTTCCAGAGACTTATATATACAACCAAATCCATCGAAGACTCCCTTTCCTCCAACATCTGTTGTCTGTTGTTGTTTCAGTCCCCCCCTTTGCTAATTCATCTGCTATTTCATTTCCTTCTATTCTAGTGTCTCCTGGAATCCACAGTAAGGTGACCATATTATTCTCGCCTAGTTAATCGAGTTTGCCTAGGGACTCCCACACCATTTTGGAACTGACTACACAAGAGCTCAGTGCTTTAATGCACTCGTTAAAACATTCTCCCTAAACCTATTGCTTCTATGAAATGCACGATCTATTGGTATTTTAAGAAGAGGAAAAGTTTCATCGGTGTTTCCTCTTTTTCCTGTCAGAAGCTACATTCATTCGATGCTTTCAGCTTCACTTTGCACAGGTGTAGATTGAGTTTACAGCGCCTTTGATCTCTTTTGGTTGAAGTTACCCCAGAGATATTTTGGACCAGTTCAGTCCTAGAAGGGATTTTCTTTGGATGCATTAGGGACAATTTCACAAAATCGTTCAGGTCCTTCGTTCCCAGATACGGAACACAGCCTCTCTAATATCCTTAATCCTTCCAGTGACTTATATATACAACCAAATCCATCGAAGACTTCCTTTCATCCAACATCTGTTGTCTGTTGGTGTTTCAGTCCGCCTCTTTGCTAGTTCATCTGCTATTCCATTTCCTTCCATTCCAGTGTGTCCTGGAATCCACAGTAAGGTGACCATATTATTCTCGCCTAGTTCATCGAGTTTGCCTAGGCATTCCCACACCATTTTGGAACCGATTACACAAGAGCTCAGTGCTTTAATGCACTCGTTAAAACATTCCCCCTAAACCTATTGCTTCTATGAAATGCATGATCTATTGGTATTTTAAGGAGAGGAGAAGTGTCTTCAGTGTTTCTCCTTTTTCCTGTCAGAAGCTACATTGATCCGTTGCTTCCAGCTTCACTTTGCTCAGGTGTTGATTGAGTTTACAGCGCTTTTGATCTCTTTTGGTTGAAGTTACCCTAGAGATATTTTGGACCAATTCAGTCCTAGAAGGGATTTTCTTTGGAAAGCATTAGGGACAATTTCACAAAATCGTTCAGGTCCTTCGTTCCCAGATACGGAACACAGGCTCTCTAATATCCCTAATCCTTCCAGAGACTTACATATACAACCAAATCCATCGAAGACTTCCTTTCCTCCAACATCTGTTGTCTATTGGTGTTTCAGTCCGCCTCTTTGCTAGTTCATCTGCTATTTCATTTCCTTCTATTCCAGTATATCCTGGAATCCACAGTAAGGTGACCGTATTATTCTCGCCTAGTTAATCGAGTTTGCCTAGGGACTCCCACACCATTTTGGAACTGACTACACAAGAGCTCAGTGCTTTAATGCACTCGTTAAAACATTCTCCCTAAACCTATTGCTTCTATGAAATGCACGATCTGTTGGTATTTTAAGGAGAGGAGAAGTGACATTAGCATTTCTCCTTTTTCCTGTCAGAAGCTACATTCATTCGACGCTTCCAACTTCACTTTGCACAAGTGTTGTTTGAGTTTACATCGCCTTTGATCTCTTTTGGTTGAAGTTACCCTAGAGATATTTTGGACCAGTTCAGTCCTAGAAGGGATTTTCTTTGGAAAGCATTAGGGACAATTTCACAAAATTGTTCAGGTCCTTCGTTCCCAGATACGGAACACAGCCTCTCTAATATCCTTAATCCTTCCAGAGACTTATATATACAACCAAATCCATCGAAGACTTCCTTTCCTCCAACATCTGTTGTCTGTTGGTGTTTCAGTCCGCCTTTTTGCTAGTTCATCTGCTATTCCATTTCCTTCCATTCCAGTGTGTCCTGGAATCCACAGTAAGGTGACCATATTATTCTCGCCTAGTTCATCGAGTTTGCCTAGGCATTCCCACACCATTTTGGAACCGATTACACAAGAGCTCAGTGCTTTAATGCACTCGTTAAAACATTCCCCCTAAACCTATTGCTTCTATGAAATGCATGATCTATTGGTATTTTAAGGAGAGGAGAAGTGTCTTCAGTGTTTCTCCTTTTTCCTGTCAGAAGCTACATTGATCCGTTGCTTCCAGCTTCACTTTGCTCAGGTGTTGATTGAGTTTACAGCGCTTTTGATCTCTTTTGGTTGAAATTACCCTAGAGATATTTTGGACCAATTCAGTCCTAGAAGGGATTTTCTTTGGAAAGCATTAGGGACAATTTCACAAAATCGTTCAGGTCCTTCGTTCCCAGATACGGAACACAGCCTCTCTAATATCCCTAATCCTTCCAGAGACTTACATATACAACCAAATCCATCGAAGACTTCCTTTCCTCCAACATCTGTTGTCTATTGGTGTTTCAGTCCGCCTCTTTGCTAGTTCATCTGCTATTTCATTTCCTTCTATTCCAGTATATCCTGGAATCCACAGTAAGGTGACCGTATTATTCTCGCCTAGTTAATCGAGTTTGCCTAGGGACTCCCACACCATTTTGGAACTGACTACACAAGAGCTCAGTGCTTTAATGCACTCGTTAAAACATCCCCCCTAAACCTATTGCTTCTATGAAATGCACGATCTGTTGGTATTTTAAGGAGAGGAGAAGTGTCTTCAGTGTTTCTCCTTTTTTCTGTCAGAAGCTACATTCATTCGATGCTTCCATCTTCACTTTGCACAGATGTAGATTGAGTTTACAGCGCCTTTGATCTCTTTTGGTTGAAGTTACCCTAGAGATATTTTGGACCAGTTCAGTCCTAGAAGGGATTTTCTTTGGAAAGCATTAGGGACAATTTCACAAAATCGTTCAGGTCCTTCGTTCCCAGATACGGAACACAGCCTCTCTAATATCCTTAATCCTTCCAGTGACTTATATATACAACCAAATCCATCGAAGACTTCCTTTCATCCAACATCTGTTGTCTGTTGGTGTTTCAGTCCCACTCTTTGCTAGTTCATCTGCTATTTCATTTCCTCCTATTCCAGTATATCCTGGAATCCACAGTAAGGTGACCGTATTATTCTCGCCTAATTCATCGAGTTTGCCTAGGGACTCCCACACCATTTTGGAACTGACTTCACAAGAGCTCAGTGCTTTAATGCACTCGTTAAAACATTCCCCCTAAACCTATTGCTTCTATGAAATGCACGATCTGTTGGTATTTTAAGGAGAGGAGAAGTGTCTTCAGTGTTTCTCCTTTTTTCTGTCAGAAGCTACATTCATTCGATGCTTCCAGCTTCACTTTGCACAGATGTAGATTGAGTTTACAGCGCCTTTGATCTCTTTTGGTTGAAGTTACCCTAGAGATATTTTGGACCAGTTCAGTCCTAGAAGGGATTTTCTTTGGAAAGCATTAGGGACAATTTCACAAAATCGTTCAGGTCCTTCGTTCTCTAATATCCTTATTCCTTCCAGTGACTTATATATACCACCAAATCCATCGAAGACTGCCTTTCATCCAACATCTTCATCTCCTTTTATGTTATCTATCTTTTATTATTATTTAGCATAAATTTTACCAAAAACTACCCTCCCGATCCCTACTCCTTGATATTATAAAAAAGATGAAGATAATAAATTCTTAGAAAATTCTGGAAAATTGTATACGAATCGCTAACAACTAACTCATTTTCAGAATGCTTTCTATACCTTATCCACCCCTAATTTCAAGCAACTTAACACCACAGCCCCGCCTCAATACTCGGCAACAATACCCCATCAAAAGCACACAAAAATAATACCGAAAGCTCTATTCCAAGAGCAAATGCAAAAGAGCAAATCGTTTACATCGAAATCCAAACAAAAGAAAAATCACTTTCAAATTCCTCTACAAAAATGTAACAGTTTCAAATTCCAAACGGCCGAAAGTTATTTCCAGCCTATAAAAAACATCCACGAGGAAAATCTAATGCGGAACGGTTACGTTTCCGATTATCCCGAAAGTACGGCACACCGAAGTAGACACCACAAGCGAGAAAAGCACAAACAAAAGTCCAAAGGACCTCTGGTGCTTAGAAGAGCCAGCGACTATCAGGAAAACGTTCAGTTTCAAGAGAGCATACAAAATTCGGTTCAGCTTCAATATCCGCAACCGTTGCTCGGTCGACAACAACAAATGCACTCGGGTGGTTCTAACAAACCTAACGGGGTAGTTTACGCTGATCTCGATATGCCCGCTAATAAAAGAAGCTCGCACGAATCCACCACTAATTCATCTAAAACAAAGTCACAAAACCCCAAACAAAAGACTGAGTATGCGACGCTTAAGTTTAACGACATTGGACAAGAGATCGACGTGTAACGTTCAGATTTTTCTATTGGTTAACTTAGGATAAGGTTCGTTCTATTCATATTTTAATTCATATTAGATTTGTAGATTATTTTTACAGAATTTTTAAATAATTCTCGGAACTTGCAATGTATATTTACTATTCACCTACAATGATTCACCCTGTATATAAAATTTTTTTGTCAATTAAAAATTTTGTAAAGGGTTATTTCATTTCTAAAAATTCCCATTCACCGTGGACGTACGAAAAAATTTCGAAAAGGGATTCATAAATTTCCATCTACCATGGGCGTACGATGAAATTTTTATAAGGGGTTAATTTATTGGTAAAAATGTCCTACTCTCATAGGAGGCGTACACGATAAAAATTTCTTTGGGGATCAATCTATTTGTAAAGATCTCGCTATCATGTGCGTATGATAAAAATTTTAAAAAGGCATCAATTCATCATAAGAAAAATTATATCATGGACGTACGAAAAAAATTTGAGAAGGGATTCATAAAATTTCCATCCACCACGGTTGAAATTTTTATGAGGGATTTTATTTGTAAAAATTTCCCAGTCTCATAGGCGTACGATAAATTTTTTATTGCGGATCAATTTATACAGAAGAAACTTTATATCATGGGCGTACGATGAAATTTTCTTCAAGAGATCAATTTATTCGTAAGAAATTTTTTATTTTGGGAGTACGATGAAATTTTCTTCAAGAGATCAATTTATTCGTAAGAAATTTTTTATTATGGGAGTGCGATGAAATTTTCTTCAAGAGATCAATTTATTCGTAAGAAATTTTGATATCATGGGCGTACGATAAAATATTTGAAAGGGATTCATAAAATTACATACGATGAAATTTAATGAGTGATTTTATTTGTAAGAATTTCCCACTCAATACAGTACAATACGTACAATAAATGTTTTATTGAGGATCAATTTATCCGGAAAAAAATTTTATATCATGGACGTACGATGATATTTTCGTCAAGGGATCAATTTATTAGGAAAAAAATTTATATCATGGGAGTAAGATGAAATTTACGTCAAGGGATCAATTTATTCGTAAGAAATTTTTTATTGTGGGCGTACCTACGATGAAATTTTTATGTGATTTTATTTGTCAAAATTCCCCAATCTCATAGGCGTACGATGAAATCTTTGTAAGGGATCAATTAAACATAAAAAAATTTATATCATGGGCGTATGATGAAATTTTCGCTAAGTGATCAATTTATTCATAAGAATTTTTTTATTATGGCCGTACGATGAAATGTTTGTAAGGGATCAAATATTCGTAGAAATTTTGATATCATGGGCATACGATAAAATTTTGTAAGGGATTCATAAAATTGTAATCTACATGGGCATACGATGAAATTTTTGTCAAGGGATCAATTTATTCGTGAGAAATTTTTTATTGTGGGCGTACGATGAAATTTTTATGAGATTTTATTTGTAAAAATTTCCCAATCTCATAGGCGTACGATGAAATCTTTGTAAGGGATCAATTAAACATAAAAAAATTTATATCACGGGCGTATGATGAAATTTTCGCTAAGTGATCAATTTATTCATAAGAATTTTTTTATTATGGCCGTACGATGAAATTTTTGTAAGGGATCAAATATTCGTAGAAATTTTGATATCATAGGCATACGATAAAATTTTGTAAGGGATTCATAAAATTGTAATCTACATGGGCATACGATGAAATTTTTGTCAAGGGATCAATTTATTCGTGAGAAATTTTTTATTGTGGGCGTACCTACGATGAAGTTTTTATGAGATTTTATTTGTAAAAATTCCCCAATCTCATAGGCGTACGATGAAATCTTTGTAAGGGATCAATTAAACATAAAAAAATTTATATCATGGGCGTATGATGAAATTTTCGCTAAGTGATCAATTTATTCATAAGAATTTTTTTATTATGGCCGTACGATGAAATTTTTGTAAGGGATCAAATATTCGTAGAAATTTTGATATCATGGGCATACGATAAAATTTTGTAAGGGATTCATAAAATTGTAATCTACATGGGCATACGATGAATTTTTTGTCAAGGGATCAATTTAATCGTGAGAAATTTTTTATTGTGGGCGTACGATGAAATTTTTATGAGATTTTATTTGTAAAAATTTCCCAATCTCATAGGCGTACGATGAAATCTTTGTAAGGGATCAATTAAACATAAAAAAATTTATATCACGGGCGTATGATGAAATTTTCGCTAAGTGATCAATTTATTCATAAGAATTTTTTTATTATGGCCGTACGATGAAATTTTTGTAAGGGATCAAATATTCGTAGAAATTTTGATATCATAGGCATACGATAAAATTTTGTAAGGGATTCATAAAATTGTAATCTACATGGGCATACGATGAAATTTTTGTCAAGGGATCAATTTATTCGTGAGAAATTTTTTATTGTGGGCGTACCTACGATGAAGTTTTTATGAGATTTTATTTGTAAAAATTCCCCAATCTCATAGGCGTACGATGAAATCTTTGTAAGGGATCAATTAAACATAAAAAAATTTATATCATGGGCGTATGATGAAATTTTCGCTAAGTGATCAATTTATTCATAAGAATTTTTTTATTATGGCCGTACGATGAAATTTTTGTAAGGGATCAAATATTCGTAGAAATTTTGATATCATGGGCATACGATAAAATTTTGTAAGGGATTCATAAAATTGTAATCTACATGGGCATACGATGAAATTTTTGTCAAGGGATCAATTTAATCGTGAGAAATTTTTTATTGTGGGCGTACGATGAAATTTTTATGAGATTTTATTTGTAAAAATTTCCCAATCTCATAGGCGTACGATGAAATCTTTGTAAGGGATCAATTAAACATAAAAAAATTTATATCACGGGCGTATGATGAAATTTTCGCTAAGTGATCAATTTATTCATAAGAATTTTTTTATTATGGCCGTACGATGAAATTTTTGTAAGGGATCAAATATTCGTAGAAATTTTGATATCATGGGCATACGATAAAATTTTGTAAGGGATTCATAAAATTGTAATCTACATGGGCATACGATGAAATTTTTGTCAAGGGATCAATTTAATCGTGAGAAATTTTTTATTGTGGGCGTACGATGAAATTTTTATGAGATTTTATTTGTAAAAATTTCCCAATTTCATAGGCGTACGATTAAATCTTTGTAAGGGATCAATTAAACATAAAAAAATTTAAATCACGGGCGTATGATGAAATTTTCGCTAAGTGATCAATTTATTCATAAGAATTTTTTTATTATGGCCGTACGATGAAATTTTTGTAAGGGATCAAATATTCGTAGAAATTTTGATATCATGGGCATACGATAAAATTTTGTAAGGGATTCATAAAATTGTAATCTACATGGGCATACGATGAAATTTTTGTCAAGGGATCAATTTATTCGTGAGAAATTTTTTATTGTGGGCGTACCTACGATGAAGTTTTTATGAGATTTTATTTGTAAAAATTCCCCAATCTCATAGGCGTACGATGAAATCTTTGTAAGGGATCAATTAAACATAAAAAAATTTATATCATGGGCGTATGATGAAATTTTCGCTAAGTGATCAATTTATTCATAAGAATTTTTTTATTATGGGCGTACGATGAAATTTTTGTAAGGGATCAAATATTCGTAGAAATTTTGATATCATAGGCATACGATAAAATTTTGTAAGGGATTCATAAAATTGTAATCTACATGGGCATACGATGAAATTTTTGTCAAGGGATCAATTTATTCGTGAGAAATTTTTTATTGTGGGCGTACCTACGATGAAGTTTTTATGAGATTTTATTTGTAAAAATTCCCCAATCTCATAGGCGTACGATGAAATCTTTGTAAGGGATCAATTAAACATAAAAAAATTTATATCATGGGCGTATGATGAAATTTTCGCTAAGTGATCAATTTATTCATAAGAATTTTTTTATTATGGCCGTACGATGAAATTTTTGTAAGGGATCAAATATTCGTAGAAATTTTGATATCATGGGCATACGATAAAATTTTGTAAGGGATTCATAAAATTGTAATCTACATGGGCATACGATGAAATTTTTGTCAAGGGATCAATTTAATCGTGAGAAATTTTTTATTGTGGGCGTACGATGAAATTTTTATGAGAATTTATTTGTAAAAATTTCCCAATTTCATAGGCGTACGATTAAATCTTTGTAAGGGATCAATTAAACATAAAAAAATTTAAATCACGGGCGTATGATGAAATTTTCGCTAAGTGATCAATTTATTCATAAGAATTTTTTTATTATGGCCGTACGATGAAATTTTTGTAAGGGATCAAATATTCGTAGAAATTTTGATATCATGGGCATACGATAAAATTTTGTAAGGGATTCATAAAATTGTAATCTACATGGGCATACGATGAAATTTTTGTCAAGGGATCAATTTATTCGTGAGAAATTTTTTATTGTGGGCGTACCTACGATGAAGTTTTTATGAGATTTTATTTGTAAAAATTCCCCAATCTCATAGGCGTACGATGAAATCTTTGTAAGGGATCAATTAAACATAAAAAAATTTATATCATGGGCGTATGATGAAATTTTCGCTAAGTGATCAATTTATTCATAATAATTTTTTTATTATGGCCGTACGATGAAATTTTTGTAAGGGATCAAATATTCGTAGAAATTTTGATATCATGGGCATACGATAAAATTTTGTAAGGGATTCATAAAATTGTAATCTACATGGGCATACGATGAAATTTTTGTCAAGGGATCAATTATTCATAAAAAAATCTAATCAGGAGCGTAACTGTCTATTCCTTTTTCTTAATTTAAACATTCGGTCATTAAACATTTTATTTATGAAAAGCAAAAAAGGAGGTATCAAAAATGCTCATTTTTTCTGAACTAAATCTACCATAAATTAACTCCAAACGTTAAAAAATCAAAAAAATAAATTCCGCTAGAAAAAACAGTATGCCAAAATCATTTTCATCTCATGTAAAAAATTTGATAAACAAAACCAACAATTTTTATGAAAATTAGTCTTAAATATTAAATTACATTCCATTCAACTACTATCAACCTACAGCATGCAGATTTTCAAGGTAATTTTCTCCTGATGCCGATGCAGATCAAAGGAATAAGTCGGCAAGGGAGACGAACCCATCTTTGTCGGTTTTGCAATTGATTTTGGATAAACTTTACCCTTCTAATGCCAACATCGATGTCCCATTTCTACACTAGACTATCCTTGTCTGCATCTTAGACTAGTCGTAAAAACACAATCCAATGTTGCAGGTTGTTTTCGAGCTCAGAACTAAGAAAAATATGCATATAGACTTTATATGAAATTAGTCGCCTATTAATGGATATTTTTCAAGAAGGGGAAGAGTGAATGTTTACCTTCCCCTTCTTGAAAAACTTGAAAACCCAACTTGCGCCATTGGACTGAGATGCTACGACTCCACTTACAGTCCGGGAGGAAATAACCTTGAAAAGTCTGCTAAAATCGATATATTACTGTCAATAATAATTAGTTTAATTTGTGTAGAATTTTTTTTTCAATAACATTTTCTAAATTTGTTCTAGACTAATGGGACAACCAATCCTGGTAGTGATACTTATATTTTCTAAGGTAACTTTCCATTTAATTTATTAGAAAATTTGACAGTAGAAATAGAAATAAAAATATAGTACTTTTTTTCACTAGTACTAGTACTGTTCAATCTGAAAGACACAGGATAATTTTTAAAGACTGTCCCAGTTTTTTGCTTGAAGAATCTAAGTATTCACCATAAAATTAACTTTTAACTTTTTGACCCTTAGTGTTAATAATTAATCTTTATCTACCATTCACTAAACCTAAAAGACTAACAATATAGGTGAAAAGTGACAAAAATAAATTTTCAAGAAGGGGAAGGGAAATTTCTAATTAACGCCTGTGGCAGTATTACTGATTTTTTTTCTTTTCAGCCTTACAGGCCCGATCCTTGTGAACTGGAATATGCCGACATCGATTACAAATCTTACGGCCCTATCGACTACAAGGCAGCGTCTGTCTATGCCGCTATGAAGAGGAATAAAAATAACAATAACAAATTCGAACAAGTCAACAAAGACGATCTTCTATAAACTAATTTTTGATACGCTGTTGCTGTATAAAGTGAATTTGAAAAAAAAATGTTTAGTGTTTTTTAGGACTACTCGTGTATTTGGTCTGTATGTGTGAAGTTTGGATTTTTTTGTGGTAAAATAATTGTTGGTGAAAAAAATTTTTTTTATTTGAAAGTACCTCGTACAAATTTTATGAAGAATATGTCGCTGTCTAATTGTATGAGAATTGATTAAAATATAGTTTACTAAGTATAATTTTTGAGATGGAGAGAGTAAAAAATAGAAAAATAATCGTTAGCGTGAATAACTAAAAATTTGTATACTGATTTTTTTTTATCAAAAAATCCAAACTACACTTATTACTATAACAGAAATCTCCGACTTTGCCTAATAGGAAGGCATTATTTTTACCATTTTAAATGTTTTAAATAAAAATAAAAAATCTTATGAAGTTTGTCAGACAAGAAAGATTTATAATATGTAAATAATAAAATTTTCTATTTTGTCAATCAATGTTTAATGTTTTTAAACATATCGAAGAATATTTGTTATTAATAAATATAAATTTGTTGTTTCTGAAAAATATGTGTACTTGTCCCCAACTGCCAAAGGTATTTAGTGTTAATTTTTTTTTTCCTAATATTTATTTTCAATTATAATTTTAATGAGAGCACCTACGTTTTTTATTTTTGAATCAATCGCAAATTTAAAAAAAATTCCCGGTGCAAAAAATGATCAACTGGAACTATTATCCTTTAATCAAATATCTGGACTTCCTAATTAAATATTTACAGCAATACAGCGTTGCCGCTACTACTAAAAATTAATTAAAAATTCGGAAATTAATAAGCAGCTTTGTTATTTTAAATAGAACATCCTGTATATTATTAACTTTCCGGATTTTACGTTAAAGTCATATATATTGAGGTAAATCACAATTTGGTCTAGCCAAAATATTTAACATCAGGTAGGCATCGCATCAATTGTATCTTCTGTCATTCTGACGATGATATGTCAATATCGAAATATCCTTACATAATTTTTTCATTAAATAGTGGAATTAATTAGAAACAGTTAGTTTCATTTATAACATTAACATCATGCCTTTTTATATCCTAGATGTACAGAGTGTCCTAAATCGGATAAACAATATCTATCAAAAATTTAAATGAATCAATTGAATAAAATGATATAAGAAGCAAGCACGACATCCTATTGGTAGCTGTAGTTACTCAATCCTAATTTACATTTTATGATGTTATTGTATTTTGGTTGGGTCTACTGCAACACGATTTTAGGTGGAATTTTTTAAAATTTGCGATTCTTTAATTTTTTAAAATCTAATATTTGACAGCGGCAAATATTCATTGTTAAATAATTTTCGACTGATCATGACGGAAGAACAAATTTTTTTTTCTAGTTTTTAGAGACAAAGTATCATAATACAGATTGTCACGTGTAAAGCAGACTTATTTTTGAATATTTCAATTCAGAAGTGGGATTTATCAACAGAATAGTTCGTGTGTTGGAATAATTGACAATATGAGTATCAGTTGGTGAATTAGTGGATGAAATCCAAAAATTTACGGAGATATTATTAATAAGATTTCTTATAATGAAATTTAAATTTAACGATTGAAGACAATTTCAAACTTATAACTTTGCAATTACATAAATTTGGGATCCTTAGCCATTAGGACTAGTACGTCCCTGGCTTGATCTTTTGATACATTAATGTTAAAATAGTTCTAGAAATTTAATAGAGATCAAAATGACTGTTAAAAAAATGAAAACAAAAAACCATTTTTTTTTAATTTAGACTTTGGATTCCTGTAACTCGGAAACAAGATTACTAAAATTATTTTAGCTCTACCTAATCCTCGATCACGTTTTCTACGTCCAATCTGTATTACGATACAAATACTTTTAGTTATACACAGCACATTTTTCATAATCATATTCATATATGAAATTTCCAAGCAAATAAGGAGTACCAACTTTCTACTTTTAAAATATATACTACTTCTTACGGGGATGATTTAATAAGTCAGCGACTTTTTAAATTAACCCAGCAGTAACTTCAAATGCATCACTTCACCTGTCAACTGTCATTTTTTAGTGGACTACTGTCAAATTTTCAGCGAGCTGCGTCATTTTGTTTATGTGTTAAAATTTGCGCCCAACGGAGGGACGAGAGAGCCGGTGACGTCACAACGGTCCGCTCGCTTTTATGGGATATACCTAACAATATATTGATGTGTTTTTTTCAAAAATTTCCATAAAAAATATGTTAAATGATCCTATTTATGTATCAATCATTCAAATAGGCTACAGTAGTACTGATAGATCCATACTGTCATCTATTAGTGGACTACTGTCAAATTTTCATCAAAACGGTCAATTTTCGTTGAAATTCAACAGATTGTTCAAATAAGTAGCTGTCGCAGATGCATTTAAAATTACTGCTAGGGAATTCAAAAAGTTGAACTACCCTGGAAATTTAGAAATTAATCTTATAAAATTTCAAATCCAGTTGCTCCATTTTACCAAAGTTTTTTTAGTTTATAATTATTTTTATTTAGTTTTAAATATTTTTATTAGGGTTAGACCCATAATGATGGCCTTGTAAAAATTCTTAGGTATAATCGGCAATATCTGAAAACGTGTTTTTCATTTAAATTAGATTGTTAGTAGCTAGAATTTTTATTTTATATGGTGGATATTTTTGAATATTATAAAAAAAGCAATAGTTCGTATTATTTTGTAAATTTCTTAAAAAAACATCACTTAATCGTACAATTTTTTTAATCGAACATTTTCAATTGTATCTACCAATAACAATTTAAAATCTGAGCCTTCGACATTACATTTGGAAAATGCTCAAAAAAAATATTATTTGTAAACAATTTTTTTGAGATTTAACTGCAAAATAACGTAACTCTACTGAATATCACCTACTCTTTGTACCCATACCACATTCTGGCAAGCATTTTACAGATTCGCACCAAAAAAAGTCACCGTAGACTAAATCTGGATAATAAGATATAATTAAAAGAGCAATTAATGATTTGGGTGGAATATAATTGATTGGGTGCGCAAATTCTTGATATTTTTGCCGAACAAGCGATAAATCTTATATCTGTCATTTTTAGCCGAAACTGGGCTAGAACGGCGGCACAAGCCGCTTTGACGCTGACCTAAAATTCAGCGGCTTGCAGCAACCCGCAGCGGCTGAAGAATTACAGAAAACAAAATAGATATGGGAGATAAAGTAAGCATAGAAGACAAGGCTATGATGTTTTTTATATCCCTATCGCACGCCTCTGGCAATAGCAGAATTCTATATTTTCAATATTTTAAACACCCTGTATCTCGGAAAACGGGAATATTGCGCTTTAGGTTAAATCTTCATATTAAGTGCTAAAGTTTCTCCATTTATTGTATGGACAAATTTCAATGAAACACCCTGTATATTAGTTTTAATTAAAAATAAATCGATAAAGCACACAGGTGATTAGACATTTTTTATATTTATCAAAATTATTTCTATGTGGTTTTTCCTAATAATACCTACCTAAATCGGAAAGGTATTTTTTTTAAACTTTTGAAGAAGCGCCATCTACAATTTCTAGAAACTAATATAAACGACTGAATATCACAAAGTAGGGTTACGTTAAAACTGCCGTTGATGTAATTTCATTTGAGTGCCAAAAATATTGTTAAATATGACGTCCATAACTCTTAGAATTCTTAGTGTGGTGCTCCAAAATCATGTTTATGATTAAGACTATAAAATACGTTAGAACCCAAAAAAAATATTATTATAAATAATATTTTATGAGTTGTCTTTTGTCATCCCCACTATTTTCCCCAAAAATTTCCCGAATCAAATCATAAGCAAATTGAGTCTAGTTCGACTTAATTTGTAGCATTTACAAAGCACACCACTCAGTAAGTATTCAATAGAAAAATTGTGATATTATAATTTCAGCTGTCAATGAAATCAAGAAAAAGAATGTAATTTTTATATTGAGGTTAACTAACGTATTGGGTACTAACGTAAAAATTCTTACTTGAAAGTACATTCGAAATAGATATTGTAGAACCATTAATACCTTCGAAATATCTCTGTATCATCTTGTAGATATGTATAATATTAATTATAGCCCTTATGCAGTTTAATAAAGAAATTGTATGGAAACATAAACGATATTTTTTTCCACCTTGTCCAAAAAATTCATACACTTATTTGGAAAATTTCAAATCACTTCACAAAAAAAGGGGACAAGTTTCGTTGAACAGAAATACGTTAAAAAAACACATATAAAATGTTTGGAAAATTTTCACTGCACGCCTATGTCCGTGAATTAAAAATGCTTAAAAATAAATTGATTCCTCAAAGAAATTTTATAGTGCGCCTGTAGGGAGGGGAAGAAGGGAATTTTTACAAATAAATCAATCTCTTGAAAAAAATTCATCGTACGTATAGGTACATGATATTGAAATTATTATAAATAAATTGACCACTCATTAAAATTTTATCGTACGCCCATGGTAAATGGAAATTTTTGCTAATTAATGAATCCCTCTTAAAAATGTATCGTATGCCCATGATATAAAAATTTTTACAAAGTTCAGAGTTCGGTGCTGGATGTTGAGTGAGTTGAGTTGAGTGAGTTGAGTGAGTTGAGTGAGTTGAGTGAGTTGAGTGAGTTGAGTGAGTTGAGTGAGTTGAGTGAGTTGAGTGAGTTGAGTGAGTTGAGTGAGTTGAGTGAGTTGAGTGAGTTGAGTGAGTTGAGTGAGTGAGTTGAGTGAGTTGAGTGAGTTGAGTGAGTTGAGTGAGTTGAGTGAGTTGAGTGAGTTGAGTGAGTTGAGTGAGTTGAGTGAGTTGAGTGAGTTGAGTGAGTTGAGTGAGTTGAGTGAGTTGAGTGAGTTGAGTGAGTTGAGTGAGTTGAGTGAGTTGAGTGAGTTGAGTGAGTTGAGTGAGTTGAGTGAGTTGAGTGAGTTGAGTGAGTTGAGTGAGTTGAGTGAGTTGAGTGAGTTGAGTGAGTTGAGTGAGTTGAGTGAGTTGAGTGAGTTGAGTGAGTTGAGTGAGTTGAGTGAGTTGAGTGAGTTGAGTGAGTTGAGTGAGTTGAGTGAGTTGAGTGAGTTGAGTGAGTTGAGTGAGTTGAGTGAGTTGAGTGAGTTGAGTGAGTTGAGTGAGTTGAGTGAGTTGAGTGAGTTGAGTGAGTTGAGTGAGTTGAGTGAGTTGAGTGAGTTGAGTGAGTTGAGTGAGTTGAGTGAGTTGAGTGAGTTGAGTGAGTTGAGTGAGTTGAGTGAGTTGAGTGAGTTGAGTGAGTTGAGTGAGTTGAGTGAGTGAGTTGAGTGAGTTGAGTGAGTTGAGTGAGTGAGTTGAGTGAGTTGAGTGAGTTGAGTGAGTTGAGTGAGTTGAGTGAGTTGAGTGAGTTGAGTGAGTTGAGTGAGTTGAGTGAGTTGAGTGAGTTGAGTGAGTGAGTTGAGTGAGTTGAGTGAGTTGAGTGAGTTGAGTGAGTTGAGTGAGTTGAGTGAGTTGAGTGAGTTGAGTGAGTTGAGTGAGTTGAGTGAGTTGAGTGAGTTGAGTGAGTTGAGTGAGTTGAGTGAGTTGAGTGAGTTGAGTGAGTTGAGTGAGTTGAGTGAGTTGAGTGAGTTGAGTGAGTTGAGTGAGTTGAGTGAGTTGAGTGAGTTGAGTGAGTTGAGTGAGTTGAGTGAGTTGAGTGAGTTGAGTGAGTTGAGTGAGTTGAGTGAGTTGAGTGAGTTGAGTGAGTTGAGTGAGTTGAGTGAGTTGAGTGAGTTGAGTGAGTTGAGTGAGTTGAGTGAGTTGAGTGAGTTGAGTGAGTTGAGTGAGTTGAGTGAGTTGAGTGAGTTGAGTGAGTTGAGTGAGTTGAGTGAGTTGAGTGAGTTGAGTGAGTTGAGTGAGTTGAGTGAGTTGAGTGAGTTGAGTGAGTTGAGTGAGTTGAGTGAGTTGAGTGAGTTGAGTGAGTTGAGTGAGTTGAGTGAGTTGAGTGAGTTGAGTGAGTTGAGTGAGTTGAGTGAGTTGAGTGAGTTGAGTGAGTTGAGTGAGTTGAGTGAGTTGAGTGAGTTGAGTGAGTTGAGTGAGTTGAGTGAGTTGAGTGAGTTGAGTGAGTTGAGTGAGTTGAGTGAGTTGAGTGAGTTGAGTGAGTTGAGTGAGTTGAGTGAGTTGAGTGAGTTGAGTGAGTTGAGTGAGTTGAGTGAGTTGAGTGAGTTGAGTGAGTTGAGTGAGTTGAGTGAGTTGAGTGAGTTGAGTGAGTTGAGTGAGTTGAGTGAGTTGAGTGAGTTGAGTGAGTTGAGTGAGTTGAGTGAGTTGAGTGAGTTGAGTGAGTTGAGTGAGTTGAGTGAGTTGAGTGAGTTGAGTGAGTTGAGTGAGTTGAGTGAGTTGAGTGAGTTGAGTGAGTTGAGTGAGTTGAGTGAGTTGAGTGAGTTGAGTGAGTTGAGTGAGTTGAGTGAGTTGAGTGAGTTGAGTGAGTTGAGTGAGTTGAGTGAGTTGAGTGAGTTGAGTGAGTTGAGTGAGTTGATATTATTCATATTTGACTCATTGCTCCCCATGGCCATAATTTTCCACTGTATTCTGGTACTTATATTTAAAAAATGGACTTTCATATTCACAATTTAAACATGTAGTCACACCATGAACATAACCTTAAAATTGATAACTTAAGAATTTTTGCTTGATTTCGCCAAGTTACTTGGACAAATTTTCAATGTAAATAACCTTTTCCGTCGACCGTGTATTAACATATAGGGATGCGCGATACTATCCGATAATCCAGTGTATCGATACTTTTACTTCCGATACTCGATATTTTGTATCGATACTATGCTTTTCGATGCATTCCAAGTATCGATAAATTTGTAGTGTATCGATACCTTGCAATACGGGATTTTTGGTGGTAGCGGCAAGTAGCGTTATCTATAGTGATGAGCGATATTGTGATTTTTTAATCACGTTGTGAAATGATATCGTGCTTTTTTTAACGAAACTAAAAATAAAACACGAATAAAACACGGAAATCGCAATGTCTTTTTCCACCCCCTAAAAAAAGTGTGTTTTACCGAAAAAACGTTTTAACTCGAAAAATCTCCAATATTTCAATTTGAAATTTTTTTTCATGGTTTGTGACTATCAAAGCTATCTTCTCCTAAATTTTCATCAAAATCGAACATTTTTTAACGAAACTAAAAATAAAAATCGAAAAATGCAGTTTTTTGCATTTTTCGAGCTAGTTTTGAGGTTATATGAAAAAGTCACTAATGAAAAAGTTGTAGATTTTCTCAAGATCTACAACTTTTATAATCAACTTTTTATTCTAGGAACTCAACTTTGGTCGGAAATCGCAATAATGTCTTTTTCTACCCCCCCAAAAAAGTGTTTTACCGAAAAAACGTTTTAACTCGAAAAATCTCCAATATTTCAATTTGAAATTTTTTTTCATGGTTTGTGACTATCAAAGCTACCTTCTCCTAAATTTTCATCAAAATCGAACATTTTTTAACTAAACCAAAAATAAAAAATGAAAAATGCAGTTTTTTGCGTTTTTCGAACTAATTTTGAAGTTATGTGAAAAAGTCACCAATCAAAAGGTTATAGATTTTCTCAAGATCTACAACTTTTATGATCAACTTTCTATTCTAGGAATTCAACTTTGGCCGGAAATCGCAATAATGTCTTTTTCCATCCCCCAAAAAAAGTGTTTTACCGAAAAAACGTTATAACTCGAAAAATTTCCAATATTCCAATTTGAAATTTTTTTTCATGGTTTGTGACTATCAAAGCTACTTTCTACTAAATTTTCATCAAAATCGAACATTTTTTAACAAAACCAAAAATAAAAAACGAAAAATGCAGTTTTTTGCGTTTTTCGAGCTAATTTTGAGGTTATGTGAAAAAGTCACTAATGAAAAAGTTGTAGATTTTCTCAAGATCTACAACTTTTATGATCAACTTTTTTCTCTAGAACCTCAACTTTGGCCGAAAATCGCAATAATGTCTTTTTCCACTCCCCAAAAAGGTGATTTTTACCGAAAAAACGTCAAAATTAGGAAAATCTCGGATCGTTAACGTATCGATACTTCGAGTATCGATAAATTAATATTCGATATTCTACTGTATCGATACTTTACGTTCCGATCCGTATCGATACCTAATATCGATACTTTCTAGTGTATCGCGCAACCCTATTAACATATGCTATTAACGTTCTCAAAATTAGACAAAATCATACATTAATGACCCCCATTAATGCATGATTTACCTACATTAATCAACGATTTTCTGCAGGCAACCCAACGCACATCTTATACATTATATTTATATTGACAGTTACCTGTGGTGTAGGCAACCAAACATACAATTACGTCTTCAAAAAATGAATCCTAGTATAGAATACTTCTAGTTTTTGACTTACATATCGTTTTTATTTTATTATTCTACAAAATTATAATAATATTAGTGTTGAAACAATGAAACATCCAAAATATAATGTAAGAAAAACGAAAACTGTCATTTGAACTGGCGACCTTCTCTGTGACATTTCAATGTCATTATTTATTTTTGACAGTATTTACTTATGAAACAAATAAATATTTTTAGTTTTTAAATATTGAGAAAAACGAATACAACTGATACAGTCGACGGAAAAGCTTTGTAACTAACACGAGTATTAAAAGGGCAATTAACAATCTCGAACATTATCTCGATTGTTAATGGCCCTCATTAATACACTTGTTGGTTAAATAACTATTTTTCATTTGACAAGTAAATGTTCCTTTACCCCACCTAAAAATTGCTAAATTTCAATATATCATAGCAAAAAGTTATTTTAACCCATCAGATTTTTACACTTTAAAACATTTGACATAAATTCTCAATATAGTTTTTCAAACATGTCACTTACCTTGCAATGCACCGACTGGTCGACAAATTGATACTCGTACAATGCATACAACCAACGGAACTCGATTCTTAAAATTCACGTATTATACATATTATCTCGTCTAGTTGTGCCATATTAACACACACATCACTATTGTCACTGCGAATAATTTATTATTGTAAAATAAGTCGTTTTATGCCCGATTGCACCACCTTGATATTCGGTATTGTACGTAAGCGTGGCTTTACTAAGCAAAACATGGTGCATTAGCTACGTTCTTTCGTACTGAATCAACTGATGGAACTTATGTGATTGAAGTGGAAGTGATTTTGCAATCAGAACACATTCATTCACTGATTGCCCGAAAGAACGCGCTCATTTTCGTGAGGTTATGTCCACAGATAACATGTCGTTTTGTCATTTGTCATTTGTCATCAATGATTTTCGAAAAATCGGGAAGTTATCGGAGAGCTGAAAATAAGCTAGTTTTTGTTCCATGGTTAAAACAAAAAACTAATGAAAACTCTAACTTAACAGGGCCGGCTTGAATATAAAATCGAAGAAAATTAAATTTAAAACGTGATCATTTGTTTTAATACATTGACGTGCGGAAAATTAAACATATACAAGTAAAAATATTTATAATAAAATAAAAATTAGACAATAATAATAAAGTAATATTTGGGAATCTTCTCACAAATCATGTTTTACCTTTACCCTTAGGTTTATATGGACCTATACGTTCTCTAGTCATAATTGCTCGCCACCATGTCTAAAATTTAATAATAATACGACATAGTTTAGTACAAAAATACCGGTTCAACAATATTATCTACCTGTAATATTAAGGAAGCCCATCTAATATCTTCCGCTCGCGCTTTCTCTCTCTTTTTATTTTTTTTGTAAGCCTTCCAATCGGCCATTTCTCTCTTCCTCTTTTCGTGTTCTTGTATAACTCTGTCGTGAGTGAAAGTCATCTCCTCAAGCATCGACTTCATATTAATAATCTCGGCTTCTCTCCTGTCTATTTCTTCATCATATTTTTTAATCCAATAGGCTATACTATCAATACAATCCTACAAATGAGCGGTTAATAACCAAAAGCTAGCAATAGAACCACCTTCCGAGCAAAGAAAATCTTACATTTCTATCTTCTTCTATGAATTTTGTAAACTCGATATGACACTTAAACTCGAGATCGATCTTCTCTTTAGTTTCATTGATGATTTTATCGTAGTGTCGTTCATGATCCTTACAGGTTATATTATTTTGTTCTATTCTTGTTTTTTCCCAACGACCATAATAATTTGTCCCATGGCGCCCATAAACTTAAACGAAGAAAGTAACGCTTGGTTCTTGTGACTTTCCTCTAGCATCTGCTCTAAAACTATGGCTTTAAAATACCCCACATGGGGAAAATCGTCCAGGCTGGGAATCGAACCCACCTGTGCGGCTGTGCGCATGCGGGAAATTTCAAAGCCAGAGTACAGGCGCTAGATGGCATTACTTACCGATGGCATTTTCCACTTCTAACCTCAATTTTTGAATTTTCTCGTTGGTTTCTTCGATCGTACATAAATTAGTCAGCCGATCTTTCTCGAATCGATCTTCCAGTTCTACGATTTTCTTTTCGTTGCATAGTTTTTGTGTCAACAGATTTCTATCGTCTCGGTTCATTTGTTTAATAGCATTGGTACGTTCTTCTAGCACCGAAAAAGTACCGTGTGAATTTATTTCTATGGAAGTTTCTCTTATTATGTTTATTAGTTTATTGATATCAACAGCTATTTTGTCATAATTTGCACTCATGCTGGGAATTCGACTGTCTGCGTGGTTTTCTATACACATGTATCTATATATAAGTAAAAGGAGTAAAGGTGTCGGTTGTATAGATAGAGCTTTTTTGGTACACTCACCTTTCGTGAAGAGTTTTATACTTAATGACATATTTTTCGGATGGTAGAGCGTTACGTAAATTTATACATTTTAACACATAAAATTGCTCTAAACACTCATCTAAAACACCTACAATGGCGGCCTTAATAAATTGGTTTCCAATGCGCGATCTATTTGCATCAAAAAATGTATCGGAAACCACTTTCTCTTTAAACTTTGGTTCTGCTAGGATATCCATTTTTTAATTATACGCAATATAACAAAAAAGCAGTAGAAAGTGACTTATATTTAGTATTTAAACTGTCAATGTTCGACATATTGTCTCCTAACCTTATTTCTATACAATTTTAATTAATTCCATTACTATTTCAACATAATTACTGATTCCGCACCTGTCTATTTAAATCAAAGAATGTTAGTCCAAAAGTAAACAATTTTTTGCTCGATTTAAGAAAAATAGGAAGTGGTTAAAATCCCGTGAGTGGGATCGAATCGAAAAATTTAAAATCCCGAACGGGCGGAGTCGAGCTGTCGATTCATTCATATCTATTCCCTTCCCCTTCTCGAAAAAATATCACATAATTTGTATTCCACGTGAAGTTTTCCAAAAAGAGGAAGGGAATGGGTCTGCGCAGCTCGACTCCGCCCGTTCGGGATTTTAAATTTTTCGATTCGATCCCACTTACGGGATTTTAACCACTTCCAAGAAAATATATCTTCTTCCTGCTAATTATGGACTAAAACGAATGGGCAAATAGCCAAATTCAGGCATTACTTCACTTTAGGGTTGCGCGATACACTAGAAAGTATCGATATTAGGTATCGATACGGATCGGAACGTAAAGTATCGATACAGTAGAATATCGAATATTAATTTATCGATACTCGAAATATCGATACGTTAACGATCCATGACATCGGTGACTTTTTCACATAACCTCAAAATTAGCTCGAAAAACGCAAAAAACTGTAATTTTCGTTTTTTATCTTTAATTTCGTCAAAAATTTTTCGATTTCGATGAAAATTTGGTAGATGGTAGTTTTTATAGTCACAAACTATGGAAAAAAATTTCAAATTAAAATATTAGATATTTTTCGAAATTTGGCGCTTTTTCGGTAAAAAACACTTTTTGGGGGGTGGAAATAAACATTATTGCGATTTCCGGCCAAAGTTGAGGTCCTAGAAAAAAAAGTTCCTTATAAAAGTGGTAAATCTTGGAAAAATCTACAACTTTTTCATCAGTGACTTTTTCACAAAACCTCAAAATTAGTTCGAAAAACGCAAAAAAACTGCATTTTTCGTTTTTTATTTTTGGTTTCGTTAAAACATGCTCGATTTTGATGAAAATTTAGTAGAAGGTAGCTTTGATAGTCACAAACCATGAAAAAAAATTTCAAATTAAAATATTGGAAATTTTTCGAGTTATGACGTTTTTTCGGTAAAAAACACTTTTTTGGGGGGTGGAAAAAGACATTATTGCGATTACCGGCCAAAGTTGATTTCCTAGAAAAAAAAGTTTATTATAAAAGTTGTAGATCTTGGGAAAATCTACAACTTTTCCATTAGTGACTTTTCCACATAACCTCAAAATTAGCTCGAAAAACGCAAAAAACTGCACATTTTTCGTTTTTTATTTTTAGTTTCGTTAAAAAAAGCACGATATCATTTCACAACGTGATTAAAAAATCACGATATCGCCATCACTATAGATAATGCCACTTGCCGCTACCACTAAAAATCCCGTATCGCAAGGTATCGATACACTACAAATTTATCGATACTTGGAATGTATCGAAAAGCATAGTATCGATACAAAATATCGAGTATCGGAAGTAAAAGTATCGATACACTGGAATATCGGATAGTATCGCGCATCCCTACTTCACTTAACCATTGCCAGAACACAACGAGTAACGTATTTGTGCAAATCACACGATAATTATTCATATACAGCCCAAAGTTTAAAAAAAAATAACCTAATTAAACAATTTAACCAAATTTACGAAATACTTATTAATTAAGTTTTAAAATGCTCGCCTTTATAATTGTGTTCACTTGGCAACGTTGAAAAAGAAAATAATAAAAAAGAAGAGTGTTATAACCTAACCTTAAACATGACATAAGTATTTAAAGTCGTAATGTTATAAGTAAATAATAAGGTTATGTCGTGTGTGGCATTTTATTTACAAGAACTAATTATTTAATTTAAAAATAAAGAATCACTATTCTTATTTACAATGGCTCGTTATTGTTCTATAGTAACGTGCCAAAAATTGTCTAGATCAATTAAAAATACTCTGGTAAGGTCATTTAAAAAGTGTTTGAAATTTGATTATCCAAATTTATTATTATATTTCAGAACTCGCAAGAACTAGAAGTAATTGAATTGTGTTTGCAGAAGAAGAATGTTAAGAATACTTCTAGCTTTTGGAATAAAATATTGGTATGTTAAAATGACATAATGTTTTTTTCATCTTAAATTTAAATCAACCTTTTGTAGAGAAATGCAGCACAATTTCAACCAAAAAATTATCTAAAAACTATTAGTGTGGTACATAGTTGTAATACAGAGCAAAATTCAAACAAAAAGGTATAGTTGTCATCAATATTTGTACTTAATTATTCTACACTTGATAAATTTTAGAATGTTAACCACAGATTATTGCGTAAGGAAATTCAAAAACTCTGCAATAATCTCCAGAAAAAAATATCCCAAAAACAGCCATTGGTATGGGCAACAGCACCAGTAGCAAGTGTCGCCATAAATCCAGCAGTACCCACAAATAAAGAATCTAAACCTGAAATAGTAATAGAGCCGATACCAGAACCACCTTCAATTCCTGAAGCAGTAGAAGGATCTACAGAAATTGTAAACCAATTAAATGCTTTGGGAGAACCTACTTTTGCTTCGTTAGGCTTAGGAGGGTATAGCCCAGTGGGGATCGTTCAACATTGTTTTGAGTATTTGCATGGAACTTTAGGAATAGAATGGTGGATTGCAATAGCAATAGGTAAGTAGATTAATAATATTTTAATCACAACTAAATATTTCTTTGTTTTCAGGTACTCTAGTAGTCAGAGTATTACTGTTTCCCCTAGTGATAATGGCTCAAAGAAATGCTGCTAAGATGAATAATTATCTTCCTCAGATGCAAGTGTTACAGCTAAAAATGACGGAAGCTAGACAGACGGGTAATCAGATGGATGCAGCAAGATACTCGCAGGAACTTATGCTATTCATGAAAGAGAAAGGATTAAATCCAATTAAAAATATGGTTGTTCCCTTAGCACAGGTAAACTATAAACTTGTTCATGCTATTGAGAATTGAATCAATATTATCATTGTAGATGCCAATCTTCATTTCATTTTTTATGGGTTTACGTCAAATGGCAAATGTTCCAGTTGACAGTTTAAGAACAGGTGGAGTCTTATGGTTCACCGATCTTACTCTTCCAGATCAATATTTTCTAATGCCAATTATTACGAGCGCAACTTTATATGCTACAATAGAGGTATGTACAAAATAATTATATGCACATGTAAACCCTTTATTCTATGTCACTATTCATAATTGTTCATGTATATTGAATGAAATTTCTCATATATTTCACCCATTTAGTTAGTGCGAGTAGGGAAAGGGATACAAAGGGAGGTAGGATGATGTACCAAAATTTTGTTGTGGTAGTTTTAATAATTGAGAATCTCAATTTTTTTAGTTGGGAACTGATGCGGCAAAATTGTCTTCTCAAAATATGCAATTAATGAAATATGTGTTAAGAGGTCTGCCACTTATTATCTTACCATTTACTTTCAATTTCCCTGGTGCTATACTTTGCTATTGGGTATCCAGTAACTTTATATCGTTGGCACAAGTTGGATTTTTGAGAATACCTTCAGTTAGGGACTATTTCAAGATTGAACCAATGCAAAAATTCAGTACGGATCAAATGCCTGTAAAACCGAAGGGATTTACAGAAGGTTTGAAGGATTGTAAGTATATGGAACATCATAACATATCAATAATTACTTCAATTTAAATTATCTTTTAGCTTGGGAAAATATAAAAATTACAAAGCAATTGGAAGAAAGAAAGAGATTGGATGAATTGGCTTTTCAAAGAGCAGGTAAAGGACCGATTGTAAAAACTTACAAAGTTGATCCGACTAAACACACCGACCCTAGTAAACCGGCTCCGGTAGCTGCTAAAAGTAGATAAGGATATTGAAGTGTTGATATTGTAGAAATAAAATATGTTTAATCACACTCGAGTTTTATTCTAATAGACATCAAATTATTATAAGATAAACATGACTGATTTTGGTTTCTACGCAAGACAGTTGACAAACTTCACGTGGCTTCTTCTTATGTGAAACGGAATCTACTCATAAATTGATATTCTCTTCTTTCTTGTGCCAAAACATCAACCCTACCCACCAATTGTGAAATATTAATCAACTCACTTTGATGTTTGGTAGTAAACACATAATAATTAATAGTTTCGCAACAATTTTTCAAATGAAAACGTCGGGAAAACCAACTCTCGGGTTTTATAAACCACTTTACCATTTCCAACTTGTAGTTGGTCCAAGTAGTTTTGTCCTGAAGTAAATGCTTTTACTCAGAATATGAATTCATTTTAAATAAAAGAAAAATTATAGCAAACGATTTATTTTATTGTACATGAAAGTTTATTTTAGAATTAAAGTATTATCGATTATATACACACGAATTAAAATTTACTTGAGATTATATAAATCCCTATAAAAATTCATCAAATTATGAGTAATATTCCACTGCATTAACAAACTAAAAATATAAAAGCATACAATCCAGGGTACCGGTAACAAGAAGTATCTTGTATTATTCAATATCTGTAAAGAATTATAACCTAAAAATGTAATATAAAAGTAATAAAGGCAAGAACATAGCCAGAACGTATTGCCTAAAACAATTGATATTGTCCAATCGTGACTTATGATGCCGTTGTAAAAAAACAACTGAACAAAGTGAAGTAATATTAGTGGAGGAAAAAAAGCATTTAAATGAATATCGAAACAAAATCCCCATTCAACGTCTTCAGGGTTATTTTTTGGTTTCAAAAAAGTATTCGTTAAGTACCATACTAATGTAGCAACCAGCATACCGAATGTGATACAATCTATAATAATTACAACAAAAAGGCATTGAAGAAATTGAAAAAAGGATAACCTTAAAACGATAGAAAATGCTATGGATGTTATACTAAGTGCGCCTGCGAAAAGAACTAAAAACGCTGGATCATCTCGAGCATACTGTGACTTGGCTAATTTTCTTGCCCTGAACAATTTTATTAGTTTTTGTGGGTTAACAAATAAATAAAACATTTGCCATAAGGCGAACTCAAAGTCCATTTGATTGAATTTGAATATTTTTCTCATATACCTAGCGCATTTGCTGTAAGCTGTCGCCATGTTACATGGCGATGCGAGGTAAATATTACTGGTACTCATTTTTAAACTCGTCTTTTTGACACAATACACTGATTAATAACTTTAATAAGATGATTATTTTCTAATGCTGCAGCCACTCTTTCCTTATCAGCTAGCTGTTTATTAACTTGATGCTCTGCGTTATGGGTACCTGGTGTCACCTCTACCTTCACTTTGAATCTTGCAGGTAAACAACGGAGTAGTTTCACTCTAATAGAAAGTCCTATAAGAGTGGCCATACTACAGTGAGGGATAGTTGGGGTAAAATTGATGAGCACCGAATTTTTCCCATCATCAATTTGAATAAGATTCTTTTGTACCACATGTAATTGTTCCAATGATAAGGGATGTTCTGGATCGTTGATATCTCTAATCAAATCTACAAAATATAAAAACTTATTAGATCTATAAATAAGATATTTATTTATAGGATTATATTACCGAAAATTTCCCTTTGATCGAATTCGTCAACTACGGTGTCATCCTCTTCATTCACAGTAGCTGTCCTGTCATCACTTTTTTTATAAACGTTTGGGTTTTGATTTTCCAGCTGACCTAGTGACATAATATTATGAAATGTCTGTACAGTAACAGTAGTTATTTTATACCTACAAACTTAAAGATAATTAAGTCGAATGCAACTATTTAATTTTTTTCACCCAAAAGTTCATCGCAAAATTCGCAAAACAATGTTGACAGATGACAATGTGTCAAAGTCAATTTTTGACTGTCATCTGATCACAGAACAAAATAATACTATAGAACACAGAATGAGAATACCCCATAATCAATTTCACTGTTTGTTACATATTTTCAACACTGTATAGCTTCTTCAATCATTATCCTTGCCCTTCTCGATAAATTAACCAATGATCTGTGTTAACCAAGAAAATATAAGGTTATTATTTTGCGGAAATTGACAGATTATACTTTTATACGAATGGCAACGTCGGATTGTTCGTGACATAGGAAGAGTTCTATATAAGGTCAATGTAGCCAACACAATAAAATAAAATGATCGAAATGACATATGAAATGGGGGTCACTGAAAGGGTTCACCTATTAGAGAGATATCGGTAAAATGAATAACGCCTGTGAACGTAATTAACTTCCTGCGGTATTGGGATTACGTCAAGCGGTATTTCAATTTCATTTAACAGTTATCGGAAGCGACCTTTTACCCGCGCTATGCGCTATTCGAAAATGTCACCTTAACCTAGCTTTATTGTTATTGTGTCTTTTGTGTGTCTTGTAAGTTTTTAATTAAATTTGTGTGTTTACCTTAGCCATATCCAGTATTTGTTGTATTATTATTGTTCAAATAAAAGACGAACATTTTCATTTTATCTACAATTAATTTTCCTCAACTTTCACTAGAATATCTGCAATGGATGAAGATCCTGAAGCGATAATTATTGGTGGTGGAAATGATCAAGACATTGAAGCCACTATTTTGATTAATAACTTTTTTATAAAAAAACTCTGCGCATGCCCGGCATGTTAATTATCAAGCGCTATTTCAAATACCGCCTGTCGTTAGGCTCCGTAAATAACGCTTGGCGGTAACGTTATTTAGGGACGTTGTGTTAAGAATCGACTCGCGCATAGGTTAAATGTCAAAATAACATATGCGCTAATACGGCCTGACGCTATTTGGGTTGCCGATATCTCTCTATTGACTTAATTTTTCAGTTTTTCAGATATAAACCATATTTTATGCAATATATCTTGTACCCGAATGATAAAAAGCTCGTTTTAATTTAGGGTGTTTTGCTTTCTAATGTTTACCACAAATATCACAGTCAACATTGTCAGTGCAATGGTGCAAGCAGCAAAGGCGTAGTTTTAGCTTGGTATTTGTTTTGTATGTTTCAAATTTTCAAAATTAAATTATAATACACTTGAAAGACATATATACAAACGAATAAAGTTTATAAAATTAAAAACATGCGTTATGACGTTGACTTTGACAGTTAACAGACAGACCATAATCCTTAAGAAGCAAAATTTCCTAACTTAAAACGAGCTTTTTATCTTCTGGGTACAATATATATATTATATATAAGACATTGAGTATATCTGAAAGAAACGAGAAGTAAGTTAAATGGTGACCCCCATTTCTTATGTCATTTCGATAATTTTGATTTATTGTGTTGGCTACATTGACCTTATATAGAACTCTTCTATTCATTTCCCGCCAATAAAATTCAAACACCCCAGCCAATAGGAAAGTTTCCGCATGGGGACTAACCTTTATTTATCTTTTTATTTTAGTGGAGGAGGATTAATAATCAACCAGTAAAATTTTCAAAGATTACTGTATAAAACGTTCTTATTAATTTTGTTTGGAGGATTGCACGTCATCTACTATATATGCAACATACATTGTCAGATATGTATGTTTAGTTGCATACCTTCATCAAGCTTGGGGGTGTGAGTGGGGTTTTTTTGTGATAATAATACGGAATCATACAATAAAATGGATACTTACCGTTTTAAAGAGTCAATAATTTTTATATTTCACAGAATGCATATATGTGTATAAAATATTTAAGATTTTTAAACTTTTGAAGTTAAAAATTCTGCCTTTCTACAATCTCTAGTTTAATGTTTGTTAATAACATTAAAAATTAATTAAGGTTTCAAATAAAGCAGCTAAGTTTTCCTTATTATACAGTATTACTTTTTCTCAGTGTTGAGTATATGAGTGTATCCGCCCATTTCTACCACGAAGCCATCCGAAGAATAAATCGAACTCTACCAAAGACTATAGACATGAAAAAAGGAAAAGGAAAACGGTAGGTAGGTAGAGAGATCTACGAGTTTACAATAGAATTGTGAATAGAATGCCGGTTCGTCGACTAGTAGAAATTTCAGTAGTCGTTAAGCCGCCGAAACGTAGTACGTGCAATAGTTTTGCCATATAAACGAGAAATTATGTTAACAGTATTTGAATGAAACGAGTGATGACATGGATGGCGCCCGTGTCTGTTACTTCTAATCGATATTCCCAGCATCCTCCACCTTGATCAGTGAAACTTTGAAGGGCAGTGACTTATTTACCAATGAATTGTAGAAAAAATGTATTACATTTTACTTCAAAATACGGCACCTTGAAATGTGATCTATGGTACGTAATTTCCATTATCAGTATTAATAATAATTATAATGAGTAGGAATTAACATTTCTTAGGAAACATTATTAGATAGTGCATCTTTTTTTTTATTTACATTGAATGAAAATGGGATTTTCCAGATTGTTATATTTTTCAATGAAGGTAGGTGTTAATAAGTGAAACGAAAAATAATTTATAGACTCGAATAAATGAGCCTGAAAGATGAAAAGCACTATATATTAAAGTCGTGGCTACTGATACGAAGGGTGAATTTTTTAACTATTCTTAGTCCAATTTTTGGGTAGCTGAAAACTTGTCCTATTAAACCCTAACACGGAATTGCAGATCTGGCTGGTCAGTGGGGGGGGCTAAATCAACCCCTAAATTTTTAAAAATATTAATTTTTTGAGTTAAGAAAAAAATAAGCCAGGCGATTTACCTATAGTCGGGTTTTTACCTTGCCAAAAAAATTTAAAAAATGTGTATTTGAGGCAACTTGAAATTTTAATAATTAAAAAAATAAAATTTGAAACATTTTGGTGGGACTTTCTGTCTGCCTGGTGATCTAAAAAATTATGTATACTTTTTTATAGTTTATCGGCAGCTGTCTGCGTTCTCGCTTGGCGTGACTAACCAACGATTATACACCCTGTATAATCGTTGGTGACTAACGATAGCTATATGCGGTTCTGAATCTGAATTTAATGTGAATTTGTGCTGAAAACTGTTTGTATGTTGACATATTTTTTGTATTTTTTTAACATAAAAAATTTATTACAATACAATTCTAAATTTAATGAATCATTTAAATATTTGCTGTTCTGCGAAATTATTTTTTTAAATTTTCAAACTACCATTTTTGCCGCTGCATCCGAAATTTGAAAAATTGCTTTTTTTTGTAACAGCATTTTAACTAAAAATGGAATATATTTACGTATTAAAAAAATAAATGATTACAAAAATATAAAATCACAAAATCGGATTTATTCAGATAAAATAATTTTACAATTGAAGAATTATTATGAGTACTGTGCGCATTTTTAAATCGGCTTTTGTTTCTGTTTAGGCTATAGGTAGTACCTAATATAGTAATAAGTTTGTTACTTAAACATTTAGATTCTATTTCGAATAATAAGGCATTTATCTTTTTTTAGTGTTTATTTTAAAAGCATTATTATTAGGATAAGAAATTATAGTTGTTTCGCCATCAGGAGAGAGTATTAAAATTATCGGAAACCAGTAAACCATGGGCGTACATTTATAGAATAAATAAGAATAAATATTTACTTTAGACCCGCCCTTGTCGCCGCCGGTTACAAATATTAGGTAGTAACTTTAAGTTATGTGAAAGATGTTGAACTTGGATTATACGCAAAATGTCATTGTCATTTTAAACTGAAGTAACTTTAACATTGCAATATTTTTCAATTGTCCTGCATTTTACCAAGAAATTACAATAATTTGGAAATTTTACTGTTCTGACCGGATGTAGGTAGGTATTAAAGGGATTAAACAAAGAGCTATTAAACGATGAAATAAAACAATTTAATTTGTTTAAATCTTCATTTTATTTTGAACTAACGTTCGAATTAAATTTCGCTACACAGTAGCTTTATCAAACTAGATATAATGAAAAACTTTTAATTTATATAGTGCCTTAATACGGAATTCTAAGATATTGACAAAAGTATTATAATATATTTAAATGAGGATAAGTACAAAAAGTGCCTAAATACGGAATTCTAAGAATATTACAAAGATATTGAAAAAGAGTACCTGGAAAATTTATCCACAACCACCACATCTTCTAGGTAAAAAGGTTTAATAAGGGAGAATGATTGATATCTATTTGGTCGTTAAGCAGATTACCTGAATATTTGTTTTTGTTAATCTCGAGGGCTTCTAAAAGATTTAATTTAAAGAATTTGGGTTCTACATGCAAAATTTCAAAATTTGAGTCGAAAGTGTGTTGGTTTGTTAACAGATGATTTGAATAGTTGGAATCTAATTTGTTGTTGTCATAGCTGCGTTTGTGTTCTGAAATTCTAGTTTTAAAGTTCCTAAAAGTTCTACCGATATAAATTTTGTCACAGTTATCGTTAGTTACCACATTTTAATTTATAAACACCTGATTTGTTTAATTTTGAGGATTTAGATTTGTTATTTTTAATGAATTTATATAGATTGTAATCGGTTTTAAAGCAAATATTCATATAAAAATAAAGATTCTAAAAATGATTTGATTTTTAAGGATGGTGTTCCAAAGTATGTCAAGCTTTTAAATTGATTATTTTTATTTTTATCTGAATGATATACTTGTTCTAAAGTGCGTTTCTTTATCTTTTTATTTATGATATTATCAATTAAGTTTGGATCGTAATTATTATTAACTGCTATTTGTTTTATACACGAAAATGAAAAAAGAAATCGGCGCTCTCTTACCAAAAACGAGTTATGAATTTTTGAAGATGAGGTCAGATCAGCACTGCACTGGTTTTAATGTCATATTATAACTGTTTTAAAATGATGCATTATAACTTGTGCACAATATTAAATACACTATAATTACTTTTTATTATATATTTTGACATTTTCATGTAACATGACTGACATATCAGTTTTGGTCTGTTTCCTCTTAGTCGTACAACTTGTACCTAATAGCATATTCAGCCATTAGAGATATTTAGCCACTTGAATTAGTTGCTGAATATTTATGATTTCATGATTGTGACATTAAGATATAAACAAGATGAACATCATGAACATACACTTATTTTTCCGATAGTGCTACTCACTCGCACCTATACATAGTTTTTTAGATCACCTGACAGGCAGAAAGTCCCACCAAAATGACCTGTATTATTTTTTTATTATAAATAATACCCTAATAAAATATCAAGTTGCGACAAATACATTTTTTAAATTTTTTTGCGAAATATTTTTGAACGCGTCTGGCAAAAGGTTAAAATATATTTTTGGCAATAAAATATTTAAAAAAAAATTAGGGGTTGATAGGAGAGGTATAAGACAAGTTTCCAGATTCAAAATACTTCAAATACCTTCCCTGTTAGAACCAGTTAATTATTTTATGTAATTTATGTACATAGAAAGCAGTTCACTTAATTTGCAGAATATTTCTAAGAAAAAGTGTGGATATCCCTAAGTCTATAAGATTGATTATCAATCATAGTAAAAATGACAAATTTATTCAATAATTGCTTTAAAAATGACAACCTTTCTTTGGCGACACAAAGTTGAAGGTTATTCTTCAATGTCAACAATTTACATACGGTCCTGTATAATTAATACGTTGTACGAAATTATCTCGACTTGTATTATATCCCCATTGTTGTTATCCAAATATCTTGACATTTATATGAGAACCAATAATTTATAGAACTGGTTTTTTTTCTATTACGATTCGCGACCTTCACGTTTTATTCAATAAATTTATACAAAATTTGCTCTCTAACTTAACCTCGATCCCCAAGAATGTGTGGCAAATGCATAGGAGGACAATATGTTTTTTTATTAAGGCACAAAAAAAGTGTTATTATAGAATATGTAGAATATTTAACAATAAATTTGGTATACTATACTAGATTTCCCATTGCATAGGAGCACAAGAAAGGGTCGATAGCCATAAAGCGGCAATAAACCATTGGCGTTCATTTTTCAGTAAAGACCTGAATGGTTTCATTTCTCACGTTTATTTAATAATGCAAAAGTTAGACAAGTATCATATTATTATTATTATTAATTTTTCACAATTTTGTATGTTGCTTCTTTTTAATAAAGCGAAATAAAGAATATTTGTTTGTGACTTTTTCAAATAATTATTATCTTTATCTTTGGCTTTTTATATAATTTTTAGATCTTTAAGATTCTTTTTTGTAATTTATTAAATACCTACCAGCCATACTTCAGCCTATACTTTTATCTAATAGAAAAAATCCAAATATATAAATTTATCCCGATACAAAATTATTTAACATAATGAAAACAAAACTGTAAGACCCATCCCTACTCGGCAAAACCCTTAAAGTTACTGCACGACACTGGCCACCGGTTTATCATATTAATGAATCCTTAACCATTGTGCAGAATTTTACGACCCTATTGTATTTGAGGCGATACGGGACGTGTCGATACATCATTTTATTCCACATAGAAAAAAAGAAAAACTCACCCTATATTTATAGTACTTTTGAATAAATAATGCTCCTACGGAAAATATAGTATAAATAGTTTATACAGAGTGTCAATTTTAAAACGTACAAAGGACAGTGAATAGTGAACAAGAAGAGGTGTCAAAAAAAATCAAAACCGCTTTTAGGATAGAGAGGGGGAACTAAAATGACATAAGGAATAATGCACCCCCCTTTAACTTCCACCTACAAAAATTTAAATGGCATCCCCTTACGTGTGATATATCATTAGAAAGCCAGTAAAAAATGCAAATTAATAATTATACAGGATGTACATAATATTGCGTCTTCTCTCTCACTAGAAATATTGAAACCTTTTACTTCGGTGAAACCAGCTGATTAATTTATTTTTTATTTTATATTCTAGAAGTGGAAGCTTATTTTTACATTTCAAATTTTATTGTTTATTATTGTTTGTTCTTTGAAAACCGATAATCATGTCAGTTTCACGTGTCGGCACGAATCGGAGTCAACTTGATTGTAGATTGTTGTTTTTTTTTGTGTGAGTTAATAATAAAAATAATCTAGGGAACAATATTCAAATTTGCTATTTAACATCAAAAAGAGAGAATTGTTATAAAAGTTCAGAAAAAAAAGACAAACAAGAGCCCCGGTATTATCTTGAAATTTTTTGTTGCCTTTTTTGATAACATAAAGTATTTGAGTCTTCAGCAATTCATAAAATGTTGTTAAGTGTTTTTTGTACTGTTGGAAAAAAATATGATAGCAGTGATTTCTTGTTGGTATCGGTGAGTACAAAGTTTAGAGTGATTTTTGCTATTCGAATTAGTGTTCAGTGAGTGGAGAAAGATGGAAATATGACATTTAAGCTTCGAAGAGCATTTGAGAGCATTAGGGATGGTTGAAGCTGGTCGAAACTATAGAAGTGTTGCTGGTGGAGTCCTTGTAGCATGTCTATCGACCTATTTCGATTTTATAGAATAAATCCTCTTAATTACCGCTCGCCGCCACATTAGCCACTTCCAATTATAGTTCTGTGATCTCAAATTCTCCTACTCCGAACGCTAAGACAATTGAACTTTTTTTTCTGAACTTTTGTAACAATTCTCTCTTTTTGATGTTATAACAAATGTAAATCTTGTTCCCTAGATTATTTTGGTGTGTGTATGTTTGGGTAAAATAATATTTTCTGTCATGAAATTTTCGAAAAAACGCATTTTTAACATAAAAAGGTTTCCGTTTAATGAATAATTAATAAATGTAAAATATTCGAAAGGCCACTTTCCTAAACCAAAAGGTAGTCATAACTCGACTAACTGAAGAGTTAGAACGTTCTAGTGACCAGCAATCGATTCAGGGGAAAATTTTGCATAATTTTCTTTACTAATTTCGTTCTATATTTTAAAAACTCTTCCCGGCTATATTAAATAAATTATTTACTTTTGAAAATACGTCAATTTATATAATGTAGGAAGAAAATAATGAAATAGCTCTCTACGTGGATCATTATTTATTGAATGCAGACGATTATCGATTTCGTTTGATATATTAAATATTCAAAATTATCAATATAACCGTGTCCTCATTTCCAACCCCTTTAATTAACCCAAGAGGTTGGAATATCGATCTAATATCGTTAAATGTAATATTAGGTGAAGTAACATTTAATAGCGCAGCGCACTGAGCGCGACATCTAGTTACCGAGTAGGAAAAGCCTAATATTCCTGGAAGACTGTGAAGACTTAGCAACACAGAGTCCAGGAATGTGGCTTTTCCTACTCGTTAAACAATGTATTATTCTCATTACATTTGTTTTGTTTTAGGTTGAGTACTGACCATGCTTGAAAAAAGACCATGGTGGAAATTGTTGGTGGTCTTACTGTGCTTCATAGCATGTACCTTAGTATGGCACGAATTGGTAAGCTATCCGGCAGGTATCGTCCATACCGCACCTACAGCTTACACCCTCTTTACGCAGGATGACACAGGATACGCCGACAGGACCCTTCAATTACCAGAAAACGATTACGGTCAACTGATAGATTTGAATTTTAATTTCACCATGATTAATTTCATTTGCAACGAAACCATACCTTTACTACTAATATTAGTACATTCTTCACCGAATAATTTTGCCAAAAGAAATACTATAAGAGAGACTTGGGGACAAAAGGACGACAACGTCAAGGTGGTATTTGTCATGGGAAGTGTCAATTCCACGGATTTGCAAAAACGTTTGGAAATTGAAAATCGCTTGCACAAAGATTTCGCTCAAGGAAGCTTCGCCGATTCGTACAGAAATTTGACTTATAAGCATGTGATGTCCTTGAAATACTTCGTCTACCATTGCCCGCAGGCCAAATATGTACTTAAGACTGACGACGACGTGTTTGTAAACATGCCAACTATGAAAAATTTTCTTAGATACGATTTATCCCCTCATGGTGCTAGCAACGGCTTGTTTTGTACGCCTAGGTACAAGAGTTTAGTTTTAAGGTCCTATCGGTCGAAATGGAGGGTGTCATTCGCCGAGTACCCCGACAGGGTATACCCGACCTACTGTCCGGGATGGACTATTCTGTACACCCCCGATGTGGTGTTCGGGTTGTACAAGGAGGCGCAAAAAACCGAGTATTTTTGGGTAGACGACATACATCTCACCGGTACGCTTGCGCGTAAACTAAATTTCACTCATACCGATATCGAATCGCTAATTTTATCCAAGTATATATTGAACAAAATTGTTAATTATTCTTATAATTATTCGCAACCTTTTATCTACGGAAGGGAGGATTTAATCGAAAAAGAAATTAGGGGGTTATGGAATTACGTTACGACGCGCCAAGCGCCTAAATTTATATTTACAGATGTTACTCCTCGAAAAAATTGAATATTATATTTATATTGTAAAAAAAATAAGATGCGGGTTTCCAAAAAAAAACAATTGCTAATTCTCAATATTTTTTTGGTGTCTCAAACAATAGGGAACGTCTAAACGGCCTAATCCCCAAAAATTGTATGTAAAAAATCATTAATAACTTGGTAAACATAGTTTAAAATTTCTGGTCATGGCAGAGGGCGTCAGTTCAAATCCAATACCAAAAACATCTCTCTGCAGAACAATAACAGCCAATCATAAAGGCGCATCCATATTATGCCGTGATTTGCCGTTGGCCAATTGGCAAAGCCAGCGATTGTAAAATGTCCACATATGTGTTGGCATTCATTTAGTTTAATTAATAACTTTCTCGTTCGTCCACTCCACCTGAAAGCACGTGCTAATTGCCAGACAGTCTGAATCACAACTGAAGCCGCTACAGGCCAGTGGTTGGCACGTCCTTTGAAGGAGACCGACACTTCAGCGATTTTCATTGGCACACGGTTGGACTGTTGGCACGTGACAACGGTGGCGTCCAGATCGAATCGGCTTTGCCAAACTATTGGCAAAAAGCGGCATAGTGTGAACGCGCCTTAAGCCTTGCATACAATTTGAGTTCATGATCTTTTAGTGGCTGACGTTTTCATGCAATATATACTTATGGTTTATAGATAAATAATCCGGCTTCAATTTCTGTCAAGGCTTCAGATTCGAGAAGGCTGGATTATTTTTTAATAGAAAAAACTGTGTAGTGTAACTGGTTACTAATTGCTTTTTTTTCGATCATATTTTGAAAATAATATGTATGCAGTGTGTCGCATATAAGATGAAGACAGATTCGGATTTTTGTAGAGTCATACAGGTTGATGGGCCACATTGGTCTATACAAAATTATTACAAGTTTATTTTGATAATTAGTGTGTGGAAAGTAAAATCTTGACACAGAGTGTCATTTATTCAAATATTTTAGTAAAGTAAACAGCACTTTCAAATGAATAGTTATTTTATTATGGGAAAACAATTTTGATAATTGATTAAATCTAGAAAAAAGTATGAAACAATAATTTTCATAATACAAATAAATAACTATAAAATGTGACCTCTCTCAACTAGTCCTCAGTCTAATCGAATACATTTTTCGATTATTTCACGATTTTGGTAAGCTACTCGTCTTAGTTAAGAGAGACCTCGGTGGCCACTGTTCAAAAGGAATGCTTCGTCCTATCCAGTGCATAGGATAATTTTTGTTCAACCATTTACGAACAAGCCTTGAATTGAGGATGGATGCACTGTCTAGCTACAAATACATATCCTGTCGCACATTAAGAGGAAGAGTTGCAATTGCATGCCAAAATTCCCCATCGAGGAAGTTAACAAAGCGATCAGCATTCAATGATCCATTGAAGAAAAAAGCAAAGCAAAGCAAAGAAAATGAGCAAAATATGTATGGTAATGTTCCCGTCTTATAGCGCTTTAGACAGAATCAAAATTTTTGAAATGTCAAAAGGTTGGAAAGTTGAATTGCACCTTCGTTAGGGGGCATCCGTTAGTTACGTGAGCTCTTTTTAGGTCAGTTTAGACCCCCCCCCTAGGTGAGAATTAGTAAGATTTGCCTGGACCCCCCCCCTTACGTGAGATTGACACGAAAAATATTTTAAACTTAAATTATTTTCATTATTCGGGAAAATAAAAAATTGTTCAGGTATACTATACGTATACTATGCTTATTTAAATTAAATAAATACTCTCGTACTAAATAATATTAATAGCCATGAGATTTATTTTAGCGGGCAAAATGAACACTCAAAATAATTTTTTTTAATATCTGTAATATTTTATATTTTTTGTTAACCTGAAATTTTCGATTATCCCCCCCTCGGTTTAAATGAGATTTGGTGAGATTTCATTGGGCCCCTCCCCTCCTAGTCTGAGGTCACTTAATTAATGGATGTCCCCTTTCAAAAAATTCGGAATAATAAACAAATTTAAAAATACCCTAACCTTAAATTCAACTTTTTGGGTCGAAATTATTTTTAGCTTTTTAAAATTATTTATGGTGCTTTTTGTGCGTACCTTGTAGATTTCATACTTTACGTAATCACCAAGTGTGCTGAAAAACATTAAAAATTTAACATACTGTTAAGCAAAAATTACAAAAAAAAGTTGTAATCTTTGCTATTAGTAATACCACTAGTAATTGTTTATTAAACAAATCGCTAATTAATTTTTATCGCATTTTTAATGATGAAATTTTCGAAATAATTGTTTTTTTTTTGGAAACCTCTATCTAGTGTATATATTTAGTTGATAATCTAAAAATATACTAAATTGAAAATACATTTTTAAGGCACTGAAAATTGAAACATCAAATTTTAGAATAAGTATTTTGTTGATTTAAAAGATGCTTTTGGTATGTATCTGGCAGATTTTTTATATTGATTGGAAGAGTGGTACATATTAATTAACGCTTGGAAATTTAATTTAAAAATAGATATTTGCCATAAACACTTCACTACAATAATGCTGTTATCAGGTTTCAATTGTTATCTATTTAATGCTTCTGGCATTTTTCTATCTTGGTTTTGTCAGGAAATTACTATCTCTGCGTATTTTTTTTAAATAATACCAGTTCCAATATAAAAATATCTAATTTGCCAGAATTTTACAGTTATATACAATATACAGGGTGCGGTAGATGTACTGTCGATTAAAAAATTTCGAAAACTCAAAAATTGGTATGAAGGGGTTTGTAAGGGTGAGTTAATGAAAATATTGTCATCTTTTATGTTATAAATACCAAAAAATACAGAATTTTATTGGTATGTATTTATATTGGGTTGACATTCACTGAGACCTAAAAGATATATTGTGCCCTCTTACTTCTACTTAGTTCCTGAGGAAAGTCTCAGATTCTATAGTAGCTCCTTTAGTCATATTTCCCGGAGGAATTTTAGGATATCTGCAAGCTTTAACTTAGGTATAAATCCAGTAATCTCCTAGTTGTTGTGCTCTAGGATTCATTTTTTTTGGTAAAATCTAAACAATAAAAAATAGGGGATGGTTGTAATAAAAACAAATTTATCTATTTATAAATGCAATACAATGGAATTCCCGGTATCAGGTCCGGTTTCCAACAAATTCAAGAAAATACAAATTTCTCTTTTTTTATTTTTCAGTCACAGTGTCTCTATTTCTAAAATTAATGTAAAAAATATGAAAAGACAGGCGGTTAATAAACACGGAAAAACTACAAATTTTACACTGGGAGGCTGATTCTCACTTCCATAAACCCAGTTTTATTATTAAAATCATCAGTAAATTTTGTGTAGTAGCTCCAACTTAATCTGTAGAAATTTGGTTGTCTTCAATGAATTTATACATAGCCGGGTTACCAGATTCAATAGTAAAAATTTATTATAATCAGTCGATGCTAATATTTGATTTTCCTTTCGATTAGTTTATGTACTTTAATATTTTCTTGATTTACGATACTTTCTTTCCATTTTTTTTCAATTAGATACAACAGAGATCACAAAGGTATTTAAAATATCCTGTAGGTTTGAACGAAAATTAAATTTTCTTTTCTGTATTTTCTCAAATAAAGCTATAATTCAAGGTCAAACACATAAGTCAATTTGTCATTGTCTTGAGAGAAGTTGTCCTTACCAATTCCAAGTATATTAGCCACTTCTAGAATTGGGAGACAATGTACCGCTGTATCTATTTTCTCAATCCCAATACCTTCAGCTTTCTATTTGGTTCACTGAGAAAACCTGTAATCATTTTTGGGTCAGTTTTTCTATGCCCAAGGAATTGCTTATCTTTGACTGACTGTTCTAGAGTGTCCTGCTAGTAAAAATGCAATAATTGTTTACCTTCCCAGTCATATGATCTCTGCTGAAGATGTGCAAATCAAGACCAAGACAGTATTGGTCTTTCTTATATCCAGCACATTTGGCTTTGGTCTTGCATTCTCGGTCTGGGTTTTGGTCTTAGTCTTGTTAGTATGTATACGTTCTTGCTCTTCGTCTTGCAAAATCGCAAGACTAAACTTATTTTTTCATAAACATTAAAACAATTTGTTTTAAATTGAAAGAAGCTGAAGGTGTCATACTTCAGTTTTCAGTGCAGCGTTTCATTTCTGCAAAACCATCATCAACTTTTATATATCCCATTAAAAAAAACTTCCTGTTTAACCGGAAGTAGAAAAAGATGAAAATATTTTTATTAAATAGTTTAAACTTAGAATCCCAAGAAGATATCGAGAACTTCTTAAGGTTTATCTGCCACACCCTGTAGATATATAAGTAGTTTTAACTTTATTTTATTAAAAAAAATTTCCAAAAAAGATAATTGTCATGACATAATCTAAATTTAAATTATGCATATCTGTGATAATTTTTTTTCTTTGGTTATATTTATATAAATATAGGATTATTTTGGTAGATACCCTTAAAAACACACTTAATATTTAAAAAAAACTACTTCATATCGATATCTAACATTATATAGTATAATTGAAAATTATTGAGCTACCCAAAAATGAATGAAATAATTTTCGATTTAATGTTTCGATGAATCATTTTCAAATATACTATAAGTTGGATAATTCCTAAACTAGTCACCAGTATTTCAATAACTAGAAAATAAGCAAAAATAATTTAAACACTCCTCTGCATGTAGTTGTTAACATAACTTTAAATGCAATTTTTTTTGAAAATTCCAGTGGAAATTGTACTGTCAATATCACGAGACCTCGTAATACGTCTCAATAAAACCGAATAAAAAATATATTGCTTTAAAGTGATTGTAATCGAATGAACTTGACCACTTATTCATAACCCAAGAGAACTAAAAGCTCATAAAAAATGTATGGGGTTTTTCCCATTAGAGGACAGGATCGGGCGCGAAAGCAGAGAGGGAATAAGGGGGGTTGTTTGTATAATTGAAAGATGATAAAATGTGAATTTGCAATAACAAAAAATATCCTATATAATTTTTTCATAAACTTGATTGTAGCGTCGAAAAATTGAAAAAATGTCAAAATGTATTACTAATTAAATTTTATCCTTGAATAACTTTGAAAGGAGTAAAAATATCAAAAAATTATAGGAGACCTTTTTTGTAGAGCGTCAAATTTCCTACAAGAATATATCTTGGTCATTCCGAAGTATCGCTCCATACCTCAGATATAAAATTCCAAAGAACAATACAATTTTGTTTCCATATTATTTAAATGAAAAATAGAAATTATCAAGAAATATTAAGAGTTCAAACTTTTACAGTATTTTATTTTCGTTATTTCCAACAATATTTAAGGGAAAAAAAATCGATTTATAAAATATGAAAATGTCATGTCGATTTTTTTCTTTATTATTCATGAACATTACTATGTTGTGTGAACTATAAATATCGATCGAAATTTAAGTGGTTTTTACCATAGAATAAATTATTTATCAATGTTTAGACATTTATTTGTTATTACTAAGAAATTAGCTGTAAATTGATATTTTATTTACCAATCTTTTTTCTCTTAGGTGATGATTATCTCCATAATATTAATATTTATTTTGATGTATTTAATTTTATATTTATATATATAAAAGTTACTTAAATTCCATTAAGGAATATTCTTATCTATAGTGTGTAGAGAGAGGGACGTCTCTGATCCCCTAGGGAGCATAGAAAACAGGAAAGTAATTTAGAAATAAAAACATGGAATACAGTGGAGGAAGGATAATTATTTTTTTATTTTATACAGATATGCAAAATTGACTTGAAAAATGTGATATGTAGTTAATATTTATTAAATTATTATGTAAAAAAAATTAATACCTAGCAAAATTTCATGGAATAAATTTCCTCTATTCAATTTTAATTAATATTTTTTGTTGCTATACAGTGCATCCTTAAAATAGCTAAATAAACTAATATGAAAAAATCCCTGAACTGGTGGATTTTTGATTTTGATCAACTATTTTTTAGAAGAATAATCTGTCTACCCAAATTTCCCTTGCTAGACTGATTCCAAAAATGTATCACAAGTTGATTAAAATTGGTGAAGTGTTGATATTTTTTTATATTTCTGTTTATTTGAGATTGTTTTTACCACAATATTAAAATATTTGTTATTGAGGATTATAAAAGACTTGAACAATACAGAGTAACGAGTGCCTAGCTGCAGAAAGGCTCCCACCAATCAGAGTGTATATGTTTTGTGCAATGTAATTATTATTTCCTTGCCCTTTTCAAAAAAATATCAAATAATTTGTATTCCACATGAAGTTTTCCAAAAAGAGAAAGGGAATCCCTTACTATCCCTTCCCCTTTTTGGAAAACTTCATGTGGAATACAAATTCTTTGATATTTTTTCGGGAAGGTAAAGAGAATAATTACATTGCACAAAATATATATACACTCTGATTGGTGGGATCCTTTCTGCAGCTAGGCCCTTGTTACAGAGTAAGGGCAAGTAAAAATACTACAAAGGCACTAAATATTCCACATTGTTTTTGATTTTTAGAGTTTTGTTTCGAGAAGAAAAATCTAGAGCTTGGATCGATTGAATTTGATCTAAAAATAGAAACTATGTTGAAGTTCGATTAAAACTTTTAATTACTTAAGAACTTAACAAAGAAAAATGAAGTAAAGTAGAAGGAAAACTTGATGTAATTATTGATTAATGAATTTTCCCCAGAGTTTTTAGAAACAGATACTTGTGAGTTGAAAAAAGTTTATAAATTTTAGAAAAAGTGCCTACCGATTAAATGCATTTATTGTTATAATTATTAATAACGAAATACATCGTGATTTTTGACAGATTAAAAATTTTTTAATTGATTGATATTGGTAACAAAAAATAAATTTCCGTAAAATAATAGAGTCAAAAATCACGTTGTATTTGTAGATGAGAAGATGGGTCCATATAAAAGTAGTACTTACTATCAAATTATGTATATTATATTCTCATTGTAATTTAATTAGTTTTATATAATTTCATTTAGCTTTAAATTTTTTGGTAATTGTAAAACATTGCCGTTTTCTGTGATTTTTCATACTCATTTACTTAATTTGTTATATTTTCAGTGATGTTTTGAATTTTCATTTTATATAGCTTAGAACATAATAATATATATTATATACAATATTACTTTAATTATTCTTGTGACCTTATAGAAAATAATGTAATATATACATATATTTTTTTGTATGCAGATTAAAAAAAAACCATGTATAGACACTATTGATACAACAGTAGTGATTTTATGTACAGTGCTAGTAATAAATCACGCAGAGTAGATGTAAGTACACACGTACGAGGTTTTTCAAATAAATAAGTTTCATCAATTATTATCAAAATGTTACTTGTACTGTACACACATCAGTTTATGATATTTATATTACGTCACATTGTATAGTTAGAATTTAGTAGCTTCATAAACTTCATCAGTCAAAACGTGCCAAGTTTCAGGTATACATTAGGTCCAGAATAAAACACTAATTTAAACATATATTGTTTTCTTTTATCCCCGACAATTATCTAGACCAATGTAGGTAGAAGAACAACAAGAAAAATAGCACAAATAAGTGAAATCAAACCAGATAAAAAAACGTAGAGTCCAGTCATGGGACTGCCGACAGGAGTGAAAACAATAAATAAATCCCTTTAAACAAATTTATCGTAATGTTAATTTTCCATACTTTTGTAGTAGTTCTAGTTAGTTGTATCACTTTATTCTTCTGATTGCTTTTTCCACTGACATCTGACATAAGCTATGTTCTTTGGTACTGATTCAACTGATGGAACTTATGTGATTAAAGTGGAAGTGATTTTGCAATCAGAACACATTCATTCACTGAATGCCCGAAAGAACTCGCTCATTTTGAAGATGTTTTCGTCCACAGATAACATGTGGTTTTGTCATTTGGAGGTTATTTATTTTTTATTTATTTATTGAGTTACGCTGTGTAGAACAAGAAAAACTAACGAAATGGAAAGAAAATCAATATTAGATTCCCTTGTAAATGTATATTAAAAACTTCTAGCTTAAATTTTTGAGGTTAACTTTACCAATGTGATCTAACTGATATAATAAATTCCGTGTTCAGAATAATTACTTATGATCACTTTTAAGGTGTAGAGGGGGAACTGATTGAAAACGAAAGAACGATCGCTTAAACTGATCTACCTGATTTTAGTTACATAGATCACTTCTTTCAGTACGAAAGAACATTACTATAATTAGTGACATAATGACAGAAGAGAATTGGTGATTTGCCGAAAGTTCCTAGAATTACTGGCCACCGATGCATTGAGAATTCAGCTAAGACGTCATTTTAAATTTTAAGATTTACCCTTCGGGTGTGTATTCATTGTTTTAATAAAGCAATATAGATGTCCGTAATGATATAAAATCTGCAAAAATCTTATGTTTTGAATGGTAGACATTAACTGTCATTCTTGTCATAAAAACCACTTTTTGTTGGTCACACTGAGCGTTAAGGTATGCAACACAATATACAGGCAGGTATTGCTAGTTATATATATTTCGTATAATTTTAATAAGCTGAAAAATAATATTCTAAATAACAATTGAGAATGTATGATAAGTCAGTATTAATTTCTTCAAATTCACAATGCAAAAAATAAAATTTCATAAATTTAGTTGTCGAATATTAATTCGAAGACTCGCCTTGAACATATGGCATCTGTCACGTTTATTTTGAAATTAAACGTCAAAGTCAAACAGGTTGAGTAGTGTTGGCAAAGTTTAAAACTTTTATTTAAATAAAACATAAATGATTCTATATAAACTAGTGAGAAACTGTTCGTAAAATTTAAATATCGAAGATGTCGTGGTTGAATTTTAATGACAGTTTAAATAACTTGAAGGGTCAAATTTCCAATTTTGCTAGTAATGTTTTGGCTGAAGAAGACCAAGGTAAACATGAACGTTGTGGTAACTTTACTTAAGGATCAAATTACATTTTCTAATATATAACCTAAATGTATTGTTGACTTATTTGTTGTTAAAATTATATATTTTCTAATTGTGTCATTTTACAGGAACAGAATTAAATGACAGTGATTATAAGAAACTCCAAGAACTGTGCATACAACAAGAATTTGAGGTAAACGGGATTATCATATGTTTAAATTATCATTTACTTCACTGTTTAGTACTAAAGTGTAATATTCTACAATTCCACACAATGACAAATTAAATAGAAGTTGCCAATGTCACATTTAAGATTATTTATAATAAGTTTTTTTTTACAATATATATTTGTTGCTTTCTAAAACGGGGAGCATAAGGTGGAGGGATGATAGTAAGGCAAGGTATGTGTTAGTTTAGAAGGATATGTGTTTTTTTTTGGAATACCTAGCTAAGTGACACCAGAAAAGTAGAGATGTCTTAGTTTTTAAAATCAGTGACCATGCTCGGTAATGGCATTTACGCTTTGTTTTAAAACAAGAAAGCTAATGAAAAGAGACAGTTGTACCATTTCAAACAATGATTTTAGTGTACAATTTATACATTCTTCAAGTATCTTTACAAACTGTAAATTCCATTAACTTCTATTTTTAGATTAAGAAATTAAGACAAGTTAATGAAGAACTGAACAATAAACAAGTAAGTACTATTTTCACTATAGTAGTTGAATGAAATTTCTATCTTTTGACACAATTTGGAATCTGTAACAGTTACTTATGCTGTTTGTTTTGTTGGTAGATTTCACTGTGATAAGTTATGTGTCATTATTATTTTTCAGAAATTTGCAATTCCGCAACCGTGGGAATGATTATTTGAAACGACCTTAGTTGTAAAATGCAATATAACGCATGTCCAATGAATTTTGCAATATATTATTTCGTACATTGATAGAGCACATAGGTTCACTAACTTTGCCCATTTTGTACAGATGTTTCCTCAAGGTGTAGTCACCAGGTCGGTAAATGTCTTCAAATGTCTCCTACCCAGTTTCAGAAGCCTGGTTGAGAGTTCCTTGTCTACCTTGTTCAGTAAACTCTTTGTATGAAGATGCTCTTGTGTCACCTTCCATTTGAATTGGTGTTGCCTATCTACCCAGTTCCCGATTTGCCCTCTTATGCAATCTTTTGAGATTCCACAAAACGGTTCCGGACCTATGAAGTCTCCTTTAGAGCCTTCTTTAGCTAACTGGTCTGCCATTTCATTACCTGCAATCCGCTCATGTGCCGGCACCCATATTAGAGACACTTTGTTGTCTCTTGCCAGCCTGTTGAGGGATTCTTTGCAGCTTTTTACCAGTCTAGACCTAGTTGTTGGATTACTGATAGCTCTAAGCAGAGCCTGGATGTCAGTGAGCAAAGTTAGTGAACCTATGTGCAGAAAATGTGAACTTGATGATGAAACACCTACTCACATACTCTGCTTCTGCCAGAACTTACAAGAACTTAGACGGAAGAACTTTGGAGAGGAATTAATACAACCATAACAACTACTGAAAATCCCTCCAGTGAAACTATAGAAGACACGAAGCTTCTGGAATGGAAATAGATAACATGGGAAATGGTACAAAGATTCAGTTCCACCTTAAACTTTGACAGTTTGTCACTCCGTTGTGTTTCAAGGAATCTAGAAGAATATTTTTTCAGACTAAAGCTTTTTTCATGCTCTATCAATGAACGTAATAATATATTGCAAAAATTCATTGAGCATGCGGTATATTGCATTTTACAACTCAGGTCGTTTTAAATAATCATTCCCACGGTTGCGAAATTGCATTTTTCTGAAAAATAATAACGACACATGACTTATAACAGTGAAATCAAACAGCATAAGTAAGAGCGATGCGCTTGTCGTACATGGCGCGAATCAATTAATTTGTTTATGATGTCATAAGTTGCAAATTAATTAAGTTACAGTTTCCAGATTTCGTACACGTTATTTGTGAATTTGAGGGCATAATTAGGTGCAATATAAAGACGTTATTATAATAACATCGGGTTTTAAATTTGTTTATTGATAATATTGTAAATAATGGTTTTTTACTTATAACTTCGGACCTAATCGATATTTTTTCACGTGCAAGTCTAGTTTTGTAGATCTTTTGAGTAGAGAAAAAAAAGTTCTTGAAGTTTTTTCTGTAAACTTGAAGGGTAAAAAAATATGCACGAAAAACGTTATTTTCACTGAAATCACACCCTTCTTACCTCGTTAAACAATTTTCCGCAACGACTTCAGAGATCGGGGTGAGGGCATTTTATTCTACATCAATTTTGGCCTCTTGCCAAGCAAAATCAGCCACCAGGAAGGAAACAATACTCACATCGTGGACTAAATTATTGGGGACGCGAACAGTAGTTTCAATAGCACGTGTATTGTGTGTTGCCTAATACGTAGGTTGAATGTATCAATCTATATCATTTGTACAATTTGTACAGTAAAGGCACAGTATACGTATACTGTGCTAAAAGTGTATGATTTGTTAATTTCAAATAATATGAGTAAATAAAAAATATAATGTACAGCACCGAGTAAAATCAGTCAAGTATTTATATAAAAACTACATTCCTTTTAAACAATATTAATCCTATTTACTGTTTGCACCCTTACTTTATGGAATTTATATACTCATTACTTTTTTAAAGGAAACTGTTTCTAATTAATTCCAATATTTAATGAAAATGAAAATTCTAAAATATTATTGATAATTATTTTCGACAATAAGTATGTCAATATCGAAATAATTATCAATAATATTTTAGAATTTTCATGACTTTTTTCATTAAATAGTGGAATTAATTAGAAACAGTTTAACTTTTATACCATTTTCATACAAAATTAGATTAAAAGATTAAAATTGGGTGGATATAAAATACAATATAAAATATAAAACAAAATATTACAATGTAAATTACCTATAATGAAAATTGGAATTGAAAGTTAAAAATTGAAGGTTTTTGTTTTTTTAAAAGTAGAAATGGAGGAATTAAAAAGTTCTATAATAAAATTAATATCATTGGCAATTCTGATGGATTCATTTTTTCCATATAGTCAGTTGGATGAAATGGAATCAGGGACTATTTTCAACTGAGTTGGGCCCTGTCTTGCTCCATATATTGGAATGTAACCTATAGGCTTAAAGATTCTGTTTTAATTTTTGTTATGGGGACGTCCATGTAAAAAAAACAAAATAAAATAAATATATTTAGATACATAAAACAAATAACAAAACAAAAATATTCATTCAAAAGTTAAACATGGCTAAAGCTAATAAGAAATAAAGGAACTCGAGTTCCCCGAGTATTTATGATTTATTAACATTGTTAATAACTAGCTAGGCAATTGTCTAAATATTCTTCCTCACTTTTATTTCGGAGAATTTATTGATTATCCCATCTGTCTATGTTTAATTTATCCAAAATATTAAGATTGTGAAATAAAAAAAGGCTCTCATTGTATATTATGAAATCGCATTTAGTATTATTGTTTGGGGCCCTCAGATTATTGGGCCCTAGGCACGGGCCTAGTGGTAAAATGGGCCCTGAATGGAATATTAAATATTTCATTATTTCTAGTTCTTCGAACATTAACATTGAAGTTGATAAGTGCTAATAATTCAAGACAATTAATTGCGCCATTAATTAATGCATGTAAAAAACTAACAGATCTACCATGTAACAGTATTTTAAAAAGTAATATTAATCCTTTTATTATTATTTTATTTTTTGCAATCTGACAATACAGTTGAAAGAGTTGCCTATCAATATATTTCTCTATTGCAGTTTGTTGTTCCTTGTTCTTGCCCATAAATATTTCTTGTTTGTTCTAATATTTATGTTCTGTTTCTGCTTGAAGATTGTGTATCTCGATACATAAATTATAAATTCATTGATAATAATTTACACACCATATTACAGGATGCGGTATTAAATAATATATGATACTGATCCTGTGGTTAAGTAGTAGTGGTAACCCGAAAGATTTAAATTATCATTAATAAAAAAAAATATGAACATGTATTCCAGATACCAAAGTATAATAATAATAAAAATAAGATAGTAGGATGTACTGGATATGTATTGATACATAAAGAGTCGGTGGAGATCTTTCTAAGATTATTTTTGTAGTATATTTTATTTAAATTTGAAATTCTGACTGCTTTTGGCTAATATAGTCTAGTTTACAGTCTGTGACGCCTTAGTTTGTGTCTTGCAAGGATTTTCACTTACTCCTTTTGGTTTCCTAAGTAAGATCATCAATATCTGTATATTTTTTGTTATCGACCTTTTGGCTACCAACAATTTTGTATTTTGAATACCTTTTTAAACATTTGGCTGTATTCTATTTATATTATTTTCATCTTGGAAAACATTTTGATGTTGTTTTTTTTTTCGACTGAACTAATATAAAAAAACATATGCTATAAATAATCCCCCTGTTTATTTGATAAGTAATTTTATCTGTCCCTATTAAATCATTCAACTTACAGGTAAAAAATATAATATCGTTTATCATTATGTCAAATATTAAATTAACTATTGATAAATACAGAGTGATCGAATAATAATTAGGGGCTATCCATACCTAGATTACGTCACACGAATTTTAGGACTTTTTAACAACCTCTCATTAATTATGTTAATTGAAGACACAAAACTTTTGGTATTTTAAATTTTAACATGCTTTTGACACTCACTGCTCCTTGTCACACAATGTGACATTCCGGTGATACCCTCCCCCTTTAACATGTGACGTAATGTATGGACGGCCCCTTAGAGGGACACATAGATGTGATCTAAACATACAAGGTTTCAAAATTTACCACAAAAAATGTTTTTATGACATAAAAAATGCTAAAAATTTGTGAAATGTGGTTTTTGAGACGCGAAATCGACTGGTCGACTTAGTTTTTTGATCAAATCACTCTTTCACCTTCAAATTTTCGAAAAAACGCATTTTCCAAATAAAACGTCCTGTAATTACCACAAAACCAAAACTTTTCAAGGATTTAATTTATTATGAATAGTTTTTGGTCCACCCTGTATGTACGATACGTGTATTTGTATTCCGAGAACGTTCTCTGCACCCTGACGATATGAAATTACATTTTGGTACTCGTTATCACACCCTGTGCAAATAAAAACATCTGCCTGTTTGTTTTCGATAACAATGTTTGATGTTCTTCCAGTTGAAAAATGAAATAGGTAACGTTTCTTTTTATTTTTGGTAAAGTTTGTTGGAAAAAATAGAACTGCATTTATTATTATGTCATTAGGTGCACAGAAAAAAATAGCCCTAGAAATAATAGACTCGGAAAAAAAAATAGTTTCCAGCTTCCCACATTCTTTCATCTATTCCAATAACATAACTGATGATTTCTCTTAATTATCTAATTGTTTTTAAATAATTTATTGTTTATAATGTATTGAGCGATGTGTTAATTATTTAGAAAATAAAATGAAACCTTATAAAAATAGTACAATTGCCAGAAATTACTTTGTAATTTGTAAAGAGAGATTTTTCTGGAAAGGGTTACAATACAAGGTACAACTACAAATAGGAGAGCTAATAACTCTTAGCCTGGGTACTAAGGCCACTCAGATCAATGGTAATGGACTCCAAAGACCTGACTAGTTTTTCCACGATAGGGGAGGGGAAAACCACAACCTCCCAATATATGGAGGACTTGGCACCTACGCCCCATAATAATCTCAATGTTAGTTGAGAAAAATTATGGAAATATTTAGATTCTCCGATAGAGCGAAAATATAAAAAAAAATTTGTTTTACAAGAGGGTGGTTTTAAATTTTAAAATAGGTGGTAGGGGGAGATTGATTAATTAGTTCGGCACCACCAGTCAGAGGCTTAGAGACCTCGGCACCTCAGCCTTTTTGTGCTCTTGGATATACCGTTTATGCGAAGAGACCAGTAGCCCTTATCAGGCTCAAGACCAGTATAGATCTGATCTGGGGACATGCTAAAAATTTCAGTGCTGCCTGACTATCTGAGAGTATGAGGATCTCTCTACAGTCCCTTTCGATGTTCATTTTTAAATAGGTGTCGATAGCGTAGATTTCTGCAAACTTCCCCAACGATGCGTGGACATTGCACTTGGGTCTGGCACTCCAGTTCTTCTTCCTATGTCAGTTTTAGATCCACACCAACGTTCCTTCCTGACTGCATTCTTCCAACCCATCTAAGTTTAGCTGGATTTGGTATAGTTGGTTGTCGGTAGGGGGAGAGCGGGAATTTTTTATATAATAATAATATTTTTATATAATCCCGTATCAAATTTGACTTGTTGGACCATCTTTGACAATATTTCAATAATTCTGACCATTTTTCAAAAATTTTGACAATTTTTAACAATTATTGACTATTTTTGACAGTTTTTTATAATTAATCACCATTTTTTCAAAATTTTAACAATTATTGACTATTTTTTAAAATATTTAACAATTATTAACCATTTTTGACCATTTTTCAAAATTTTTACAAATATTGACCATTTCTTCAAAATTTTGACATTTATTGACCATTTTTTCAAATTTTTTGACAATTATTGACTATTTTCTCAAATATTAACAATTATTGACCATTTTTGACAATTATTGACCAATTTTGACAGTTTTGACAATTATTGATCTTTTTTTTAAATGTCTAACAATTTTTGACAATTCTTGACGATTTTTGATTGGTTTTGACAATTATTGACCGTCTTTGACAATTATTGACCATTTTTGACAATTTTTTAAAAATTTTAACCATTTTTCAAATTTTTTGACAATTATTGACCATTTTTCAAAATTTTTATAATTATTTGCCATTTTTGACAATTATTCACCATTTTTCCAAATTTTTGACAATTTTTGAAAATATTTGGCAGTTATCAACCATTTTTTCAATATTTTGACAGTTTTTGACAATTATTCACCATTTTTCCAAATGTTTGACCATATTTCAAAATTTTTGACAATTTTTCAAAAATTTTAACCATTTTTCAAAAATTTTGACAATTTTTAACAATTATTGACTATTTTTGACAGTTTTTTATAATTAATCACCATTTTTTCAAAATTTTAACAATTATTGACTATTTTCTCAAATATTAACAATTATTGACCATTTTTGACAATTATTGACCAATTTTGACAGTTTTGACAATTATTGATCTTTTTTTTAAATGTCTAACAATTTTTGACAATTCTTGACGATTTTTGATTGGTTTTGACAATTATTGACCGTCTTTGACAATTATTGACCATTTTTGACAATTTTTTAAAAATTTTAACCATTTTTCAAATTTTTTGACAATTATTGACCATTTTTCAAAATTTTTATAATTATTTGCCATTTTTGACAATTATTCACCATTTTTCCAAATTTTTGACAATTTTTGAAAATATTTGGCAATTATCAACCATTTTTTCAATATTTTGACAGTTTTTGACAATTATTAACCATTTTTCCAAATTAGTGACAATTTTTGAAAATATTTGGCAATTATCAACCATTTTTTCAATATTTTGACAGTTTTTGACAATTATTCACCATTTTTCCAAATGTTTGACCATATTTCAAAATCTTTGACAATTTTTCAAAAATTTTAACCATTTTTCAAAGTTTTTGACAATTATTGACCATTTTTTCAAATTTTTTATAATTATTTACCATTTTTGACAATTATTCACCATTTTTCCAAATTTTTGACAATTTTTGAAAATATTTGGCAATTATTAACCATTTTTTCAATATTTTGACAGTTTTTGACAATTTTTGACAATTTTTGACAATTATTGACCATTTTTCCAAATTTTTGACGATTTTTGAAAATATTTGGCAATTATTAACCATTTTTTCAATATTTTGACAGTTTTTGACAATTTTTGACAATTATTGACAATTTTTCCAAATTTTTGACCATATTTCAAAAAGTTTTACAATTTTTCAAAAATTTTAACCATTTTTCAAAGTTTTTGACAATTATTGACCATTTTTTCAAATTTTTTATAATTATTGACCATTTATCCAAATTTTTGACGATTTTTGAAAATATTTGGCAATTATCAACCATTTTTTCAATATTTTGACAGTTTTTGACAATTATTGACCATTTTTCCAAATTTTTTATAAATATTGACAATTATTGACCATTTTTCCAAATTTTTGACAATTTTTCAAAAAATTTAACCATTTTTCAAAGTTTTTAACAATTATTGACCATTTTTTCAAATTTTTTATAAATATTGACCATTTTTCCAAATTTTTGACGATTTTTGAAAATATTTGGCAATTATCAACCATTTTTTCAATATTTTGACAGTTTTTGACAATTATTGACCATTTTTCCAAATTTTTGACCACATTTCAAAATTTTTGACAATTTTTCAAAAATTTTAACCATTTTTCAAAATATTGACCATTTTTGACAATTATTGACCATTTTTCCAAATTTTTGAAAATATTTGGCAATTATTAACCATTTTTCAAATATTTTGACAGTTTTTGACAATTATTGACCATTTTCCAAAATTTTAACATATTTGGCAATTATTAATCATTTTTTCAAAATTTTGTCAATTTTTGACCATTTTTGACAATTTTACGGCTGAGGAAGAGAGGGGAGAGAGTTAGCGCAGTGGGCGGCCGAGAAAGAGACGAAGAATGAGTCATCGCGTGACGAACGCTTTTTCGTAACATCACACGTTTCTCGAGTTCACTAGCCTTCTCAAAAGTCCTATGTCGTGCAATAAGAAGCAAGCTTCAAAAAAATTAGTCTTCATAGCCCAGAATAATAGATTTCCAAATAAAAATATTTACAGTATTGCCAGATTTCTGAATAATCCACTAATCCAATGAAACTTCCCCAACGATGCGTGGACATTGCACTTGGGTCTGGCACTCCAGTTCTTCTTCCTATGTCAGTTTTAGATCCACACCAACGTTCCTTCCTGACTGTATTCTTCCAACCCATCTAAGTTTAGCTGGATTTGGTATAGTTGGTCGTCGGTAGGGGGAGAGTGGGAATTTTTTATATAATAATAATATTTTTATATAATCCCGTATCAAATTTGACTTGTTTCTATATAAAAATTAATAAAAGTAGATAGCTGGATGGGTGGGCTTATCTGAAAAATTTTATGTAAACAATTTCCCCAATCGATAATATGTTTGAAATAATTTTCTCTGCCTTAATTGGTGGTTCTTATCACCACTTGGTATCCATAGAGACCAGAAGGACGGGTGTATAAATTGGGAACCCTCGTAAAATTTTACCTTTTGTAATAGTGGTGATTGGGATGATATACATATATGTATAGGTAAGTGAAAAAATATATTTTTTTATAAAAATACATAAAACTCTCATCCGGTTTAGCCGTATGATGTAAAACCAGCTTAACAGAATTTTTTTTGAATATTTTAAAAATAAAATAATATCTTTGGTAGTACTAATTAATATTGTTTACTATTAATTAAAAAGCCGTCGTGAACTTAAGGAACGAACGGTGGTAATCTATCCCGAAATGTCGGTTAATTATAACTTATCAATTCAATACAAGGAAGTGGTCGGTTCGTTATCTCGCCAAAAACCCGAAACAAACTTTTTCTACCAACCTTATCGCCGAACGAAAGGCATTTAGAATTTTAAAAAGTTATTAATATGCACACGTGTTTTTCGAAAAATTCAGTATTTCTATTACAAATTAAGGTACGAATGTAGGCCAAGCAATAGGTAAATTTTTATGACAAAAATCCTATAAAACTGGTACAACTATAATAATTGAAAATAGTGTTTTTCTAGCTGTGTAAATGGATCTTTTAATATGTTTCAATGCTAAACTAGTTGTTATGGTATAATTTCTAGTGCGGTGATGCCAGCTCAATAAAAATGTTAGTAGATGCAATGAAAAAAATAAATTTTGTAAAGCAATAAAACGAGGTGGAAAAAATAAAAATTCATTATAACATTTTTACAAAAATAGTAACTTGCTTAAATTTAGAAATAGTGTGATATTTTAATAAATACATAAATATTACATTGTTAAAATCCATATAAAAATTTCCGAAAATGTGAAGTTTGGATTTTGGAATTTTGAAGTTATGTCAGGACCGCAAAAATGACTTTTTCTATTAAATTCAAAAATACTAGCATTTATAGGGAATTTCATGCCGAATTGAATGAAATTGACTAGAGTACGATACGATGGATGGTTATACAGCTACAGTCAAAATAATGGAAGGATGTCAAAAAGTACGATATTTCAAAGTCTAACTTCTAAACTCCACATTTTCCGAAATTATAATACGGATTTTCGGATTCTACGGGGTCGAATTAGTAGATTTCTCAAGCGTGTCTCAGTCTTCCCACTAGAAATGTGTTTTCTGTTGTCCTTCGATCCTCTGATCTTCTAATCCTCTGATCCTCCAACCCTCTGATTTTCTGATCCTCTAATCCTCTGTACTTCTTGTACATCGAGTCAATTACAGTTACAATTACATAAGCTTTCGTAGGTTTCTTCTATTAGGGTCCATAAGTGTTCTTTGTTTTGTGGAATTACATTTAAATTTCTAAATTTTTCACCATAAGAAGATTTCTATATAAGGTCAATGTATCCAACACAATAAAATAAAATGATCAAAATGACATATGAAATGGGGGTCTCTGAAAGGGTTCACCTATTGACTTAATTTTTCAGTTTTTCAGATATAGACCACATTTTATGCAATATATCTTGTACCCGAATGATAAAAAGCTAGTTTTAATTTAGGGTGTTTTGCTTTCTAATGTTTACCACAAATATCACAGGAAACTGTCAACATTGTCAGTGCAATGGTGCAAGCAACAAAGGCGTAGTTTTTAGCTTGGTATTTGTTTTGTATGTTTCAAATTTTCAAAATTAAATTATAATACACTGGAAAGACATATATACAAACGAATAAAGTTTATAAAAATAAAATCACGCTATGACAACCAATGTTTTGACGTTGACTTTGACAGTTAACAGACAGGCCACAATCCTTAAGAAGCAAAATTCCCTAACTTAAAACGAGCTTCTTGGTACAATATATATTATATAAAACATTGAGTTTATCTGAAAGAAACGAGAAGTAAGTTAAGTGGTTACCCCCATTTCCTATGTCATTTCGATAATTTTAAGTTATTGTGTTGGCTACATTGACCTTATATAGAACTCTTCTATTGGCTCTTGCGACAGGTGTCTCGCACAAGTGACCAACGGATATTAAAGATATACAAGTAATACCACAGAATACACCAACTAACAAGAAGCGAAGCCCGACGCATTTTCTTTGATGTTTTGGTAACCAAAATTTATGACAGATAACTTAGTAAATACACTGAGAAAATGATCAAATGTTTAAATATCGGCGATATAATTGGTCGACAAGGTGAAGTATGACAAGTATCTTATTATAAAAATGGCGATTTTCAGACATGCGCATACAAAAAATGATCGGAAGCTTCGCTTCTTGTTAAGTGATGTATTCTTTGGTAATACACTAATAACGACTTAACACAGAAATTACAATTTGAGGTTAGGATTGTTGTCCGCTGAGCAACTTAGCGGAAAATAAATTCGCTTGAAAAAAAGGCGACCGCTAGAGACTCCGCTTACTCAGCGCTAGCGTGGCTGAACGCGCCCAATCTTTTCGTTTATACAACCTAACCTGAAAATTACTTAATCCAGTACAAGTTTTCAAGATTTTAAATGTTGATTTTTTTTTAAACTAAAATTAGGACGCTCTGTAGATGACTCGACTGCTCCTATTAGTGAATTATGATGTTTATTCAAAACGAAAAGTGTTGGCTTATCTGAGGAAGCGGTTGTTTGAATAGAAATACGATTTCCGAGTGAATAAGGCGGGTCGAAAATTACCGGTGCATGTGTGTGTGTTTTATTATTTTCGTATTATTACTAATTTTAATGTTAATCCCACACGAAACAATGAAATGCTTTTACCCAATATAGGTATACATATGTCAGTGATGCCAACTTGGGGGTTTTCTCCCTAAATCTATACAGGGAATTTTTTAGGGGTATTTTTAGGGATAAAATTTTAATTGTGAGTTGAACGTCACCATTCCAATTCTTGGGAAACAGATCCAGACTTAAAAGATGTAGTAATTCTATTATATTTTTCTTACTGTGGTTTGCTGTAATAATGTAACAACATTTAATTATTAATTTTATTAATAATATTGTTTTAGGGGAGTTTCCCAGTAATTGTAGGAGTTTTTGGTTGGAGCTTTATATATATAAAGTGGTTAGACACCCCTTGTGGGGTTGCGCCGCATAATTGCTTTCTAGATCCGCTTTCTGGGGTGGATCAATTCCCATCATTTCATTATTTTCTCGCTTATTTTTTTCCATAGAATCCTATCCCTCGTTTTTTCCTTCCATCTAACGATTCCTATCCCTCTCAAATCCTCCTCTACTTCCTTCAGCTACTTAGATCTGGGTCTTCCTTGCCTTCTCCTACCACCTGGTTCCCACTGTAACATTGAGCAAGCGATTGCAAGCTCTCCCTTTGCCTGTATTCATTGTCATCAACTTTCATTGGCCCTAGAATTGTTCTCATTATTTTTCGTTCTACTATCCTCAAATCCTCTTCATCTCTTTTTGTCATTGTCATCGTTTCTGCTCCATTCATTATCACAGGTCTTATGATTGTGTTTACTTGTAAGTATCTTCACTTTTGACTTCTTCATAGTCATTGGAATTTATTTTCTAACCCCTGTTCTTTCAGTCCTCTCATCAGTTTACTTCGTCTTATTGAATCAAATGCTTGTTGGAAATCTATAAATAGCATTTTTTATTTCCATTTTGTATTCATGGGCCTTTTCCATTATCTGCTTGATAGTGTGAATAGCGTCAATTGTTGACTTTCCTTATGTGAAACCGTATTAACATATTATGGCTTTCGCTTTTCCAGCTAGGCGACTTTGAATTATTGCTGACATCATTTTGTATGCTACATTTAAGAGTTTTATACCCCTATAGTTTTTGCACTCCTGCTTATCCCCTTTTTTGTGTATTGTGACAATTTGCCCAACTCCCCATTCTTCAGGCATTCTCTCTTCTCTCCATATTTTCTTTATTAGCCGGTATAATCTTTCGTACAGCTCCTCTCCTCCATACTTAATCAATTCCATGTTCATTTCGGTGCTTTCCCTTTCTTACTTCTTTTAATAACTTCTATTACTTCTGTTACATTTTCTTCTTTTTCCTCTTCGCTTTCTTCCTCTGATGTATTATCTGAGACTACCTCAGTTAGCAGTTCCTCGAAATACTCTTTCCAGATTTGCTTATACTGAGCTTCTTCTTCTTGTATCACCTCGCCGTTTTTATTTCTTATACCTTTAATTTTATCTTTATATGTCTTATTTTGTTCATTTATTTTTTTATAGTAAGCTTTGGTATTTTTGTTAGTTTTTTCATTTTCAATTTTTCTTATTCTGTCGGAGCTTTAGGGGGAAAAATTTTTGACATATTTTTAAAATATGCATCGGATTTGTAAATTATATACCTACTCACGTTACACCACTGCCCTAACATAGTTAAGACTATTTGCTTAATTTTTCTGATGTACTTTGTGGTGGTATATAAGGCAGACCCTGTATACCTACCATTATGAAAACGAGCCACGAATGGATATGATAAAGGAATATGTAAAACGTTTGTGAACTCATTAAAAATAATTATTGCTTAACGTATTTATGTGACAAGTTTCTTTACTCAATTGTTAAAGTTTCCTGTCTATCGGAATAATTTGTTTTTAAGTCACTATTCGAATACTTGTATCAGTTGAAAATTTTGTTCATCTTTCAAATAAATTTAAAAACTTTAAACCTAATCCATGTTTGTGGGACGCGCGTAATTAAAAAAAATATAAGTATATATATTTAAAAAAATATATATGTATTTAATTCCATACCAAATACAACTCATTGATTAATTAAAAATGTGCTGGGTGGGGTAAAAAAAAATGAAAAAAGGTGAGCGGTCGTCGGACCGCCGACAGAAGCTCGCTTCTTATGCACAATAGAATGCGAGGTTGGGAAAACCATCAATAAAAATACGCGCAATAGAATGCGATGTTGGGAATTACATTAGAACCCAGTACGTTCTACTAAGTTTTATTTTGTAGCCGTCAGACGGCGATAGTGGGTAATCCTATAGCAAAGAGCAACTGACCTTCTTATGCACAATAGAATGCGAGGTTGCGAAAACCATCAATAAAAATACGCGCAATGGAATGCGATGTTGGGAATTACATTAGGCCCAGTACGTTCTACTAAGTTTTATTTTGTAGTCGACAGACGGCGATAGTGGGTAATCCTATAGCAAAGAGCAACTGACCTTCTTATGCACAATAGAATGCGAGGTTGCGAAAACCATCAATAAAAATACGCGCAATGGAATGCGATGTTGGGAATTACATTAGAACCCAGTACGTTCTACTAAGTTTTATTTTGTAGCCGTCAGACGGCGATAGTGGGTAATCCTATAGCAAAGAGCAACTGACCTTCTTATGCACAATAGAATGCGAGGTTGCGAAAACCATCAATAAAAATACGCGCAATGGAATGCGATGTTGGGAATTACATTAGGCCCAGTACGTTCTACTAAGTTTTATTTTGTAGTCGACAGACGGCGATAGTGGGTAATCCTATAGCAAAGAGCAACTGACCTTTTTATATGCGTGGGCGTACATGCTCCCTGGCATTCGAGTAAACGGCGCGTTTTGACAGTTCTACGTTGGCATCTGTGCTATAGGGTAAAACTGTATACTACACGTGCGCTTGTGCTGAAGGATCAGCTGTTTATATGCAGTTTTGCAAGTGAACGTTGCATGATAATATAGTCTCTCTTTCTCTCTCTTTCTAATGAGTCATCGCGTGACGAACGCTTTTTCGTAACCTTACACGTTTCACGAGTTCACTAGCCTTCCCAAAAGTCCTATGTCGTGCAATAAGAAGCAAGCTTCAAAAAATGTGTGAGCCGTCACGGGACGTCTGACAGATGTGAAACATCGAAATTGTTTTGTATAAGTTATATGCATAGAACACATTAAAAAGTGAGAAATGGGAGAGAAAGATGGGAGAGAGATAGAGAGAAAGTGTATTGCGTGTGATTACAATCATTATTTTAAATTGTCATAATCTAAGACGGATTTGGTAAGGTTCGCGACCCTCGGAATTTTGTAAGACTTTTTTTTCTTATTGGACCATTTTTGACAATATTTCAAAAATTCTGACCATTTTTCAAAAATTTTGACAATTTTTAACAATTATTGACTATTTTTGAGTTTTTTATAATTAATCACCATTTTTTCAAAATTTTAACAATTATTGACTATTTTTTAAAATATTTAACAATTATTAACCATTTTTGACCATTTTTCAAAATTTTTACAAATATTGACCATTTCTTCAAAATTTTGACAATTATTGACCATTTCTTCAAATTTTTTGACAATTATTGACTATTTTCTCAAATATTAACAATTATTAACCATTTTTGACAATTATTGACCAATTTTGACAGTTTTGACAATTATTGATCATTTTTTTAAATGTTTAACAATTTTTGACAATTCTTGACGATTTTTGATTGGTTTTGAGAATTATTGACCGTCTTTGACAATTATTGACCATTTTTTCAAAATTTTTATAATTATTTACCATTTTTGACAATTATTCACCATTTTTCCAAATTTTTGATAATTTTTTAAAATATTTGGCAATTATTTTATAATTATAATTTATTATATATTATAATTTTTCAATAGTTTGACAGTTTTTGACAATTATTGACCATTTTTCCAAATTTTTGACGATTTTTGAAAATATTTGGCAGTTATCAACCATTTTTTCAATATTTTGACAATTATTGACCATTTTTCCAAATTTTTGACCATATTTCAAAAATTTTAACCGTTTTTCAAAGTTTTTCAAATTTTTTATAAATATTGACCATTTTTGACAATTATTGACCATTTTTCCAAATTTTTAACGATTTTTGAAAATATTTGGCAATTATCAACCATTTTTCCAATATTTTGACAGTTTTTGACAATTATTGACCATTTTTCCAAATTTTTGACCATATTTCAAAATTTTTCAAAAATTTTAACCATTTTTCAAAATATTGACCATTTTTCAAAATATTGACCATTTTTGACAATTATTAACCATTTTTCCAAATTTTTGACAATTTTTGAAAATATTTGGCAATTATTAACCATTTTTTCAATATTTTGACAGTTTTTGACAATTTTTGACAATTATTGACCATTTTTCCAAATTTTTGACCATATTTCAAAATTTTTGACAATTTTTCAACAATTTTAACCATTTTTCAAAGTTTTTGACAATTATTGACCATTTTTTCAAATTCTTTATAAATATTGACCATTTTTGACAATTAACCATTTTTCCAAATTTTTGACAATTTTTGAAAATATTTGGCAATTATTAACCATTTTTTCAATATTTTGACAGTTTTTGACAATTTTTGACAATTATTGACCATTTTTCCAAATTTTTGACCATATTTCAAAATTTTTGACAATTTTTCAACAATTTTAACCATTTTTCAAAGTTTTTGACAATTATTGACCATTTTTTCAAATTCTTTATAAATATTGACCATTTTTGACAATTATTGACCATTTTTCCAAATTTTTGACGATTTTTGAAAATATTTGGCAATTATCAACCATTTTTTCAATATTTTGACAGTTTTGACAATTATTGACCATTTTTCCAAATTTTTTATAAATATTGACCATTTTTGACAATTATTGACCATTTTTATAAATATTGACAATTATTGACCATGTTTCCAAATTTTTGACCATATTTCAAAATTTTTGACAATTTTTCAAAAATTTTAACCATTTTTCAAAGTTTTTGACAATTATTGACCATTTTTTCAAATTTTTTATAAATATTGACCATTTTTCCAAATTTTTGACGATTTTTGAAAATATTTGGTAATTATCAACCATTTTTTCAATATTTTGACAGTTTTTGACAATTATTGTCCATTTTTCCAAATTTTTGACCATATTTCAAATTTTTGACAATTTTTCAAAAATTTTAACCATCTTTCAAAATATTGACCACTTTTGACAATTATTGACCATTTGACCAAAAATGGTTAATAATTGTTAAATATTTTAAAAAATAGTCAATAATTGTTAAAATTTTGAAAAAATGGTGATTAATTATGAAAAAACTGTCAAAAATAGTCAATAATTGTTAAAAATTGTCAAAATTTTTAAAAATTGTCAGAATTATTGAAAAATTGTCAAAAATGGTCTAATAAGAAAAAAATTTGGAAAAATGGTCAATAATTGTCAAAAATGGTCAATATTTATAAAAAACTTGGAAAAATGGTCAATAATTGTCAAAAACTGTCAAAATATTGAAAAAATGGTTGATAATTGCCAAATATTTTCAAAAATCGTCGTTTTTTACCCCACCCAGCACCCCTATTCACTCCCTATCCCGTAAAATACGCCTTTCCGCCAAATTTTACTTTATTCCCATTAATTATTATAAGAGCAATTTCTATAGATTGTCACAAAAATTTTTTGTCAAAATCGAGAAGCACAATTACCTAAAATTTAATTTTATAAAAAATACATCTTTAAAAATAATTTTCTACTTTTAAATCCCTTCAAATTTTTTTTAATATACAATTTTTTTTTACTTAAAAAAATTCCCATCGCGACGCTTCTGGTGCTACACATAAAACACGTGAAGTACTTAGTTTAGTCTGGCCATGTCACTTATGAGTAAGTCGGGTATGCGCAAGGCGCAATATCGGATATAGGTAGTACTGTAAACACCGGTACCGCGCGCGACTCAATTTTTTTTTTCAATGTTTCTCATTCAAATTGTCCAAAGTACTCGGTAAAGGTTGTCGGTTGGGTGGTAGTAGAAGGTAGTACCTCGCGACAAATTTTCCAACTCTATTAATATCGTTTTAATTTTTTTTGTACGTTTTCCATGTCGATTTTATTTTTATTTCATTTCATCGACGACTCCGAATGTGTTTTAAACAAAAAAGCGGCACCGGAAATTGTTTGTGACGTTAGGTAAGTCAATTTTTGACGTAATTTATAAATTTATTTTTAGTACCGTCCAAAATGAGTTCGTTTCTATAAAAATTGTGTCCATAATTTGTGGTACACATAAATTTGACGAAATGTGCGTCAATATTCCATATAATTTCGTAAAATAATAAAATATAATATACAGGGTGAGGCGGTTATTATGTAAACTTGAGCATTTAAATGGGTTTGTAGTTGAACGTTGTGCTTTAGTTTTGGAATTATTTTGAGTATAGATGTGTTTAGAAAATTTAACAAATTGGAGTTTATGGGATATATTAAGACTTTTGCAGGGTAAGGGGATGAAGATAGATATTAAAATTCGGCGAAAATTTATTCTTTTTTGTCTGGTCGTTTTTTTAAACCTTTTCATATAATTTATAAGTACTTTTAATTCCAATTTTATTTCTAGAAAAGATATCCTTTTTTTTAATAAATTCCTTTTTTACGTCGAATTATATTAAGAATAATCGAAAAAATGATTTTATTTATTACCGGCACTTAAGTTTAAGTCTTTAGCCAGACATATACAAGTAATAAAAAGAAGAGATAAATGTTTCATTTGCTCATAAAAATGAATTAGTCACATTTAATTCAAAATAAAGATCTCTATAACAAGAAAAACATGATTCAGTAGTCGGAAACTTGGTCATTGCAGCCCCGGATCTAGGGGGGGGGGCAAGCCAGGGCCTATGCCCCGGGCGGCAAGTTCAGAGAGCGGCCAAATTCACACTTTACAGACGAATAGACAATTTCTTGCCTATGTCCAAATGTCAATCAATTAGTGGATATCCGATAGCTGAAATTATAAAGATGATAAAGGTAAAAATAAATATAAGTGAGCGGGGGCGGCATTTTTTTGATTTTGCCCCGCCTAAAAAAAATTTAAGATCCGGGACTGGGTCATTGTATACAACAGCTACTTCTGGATTTCACCAAAAAAAAATTGTACTCACTTATTTTGTACACCCTCAGGATCCCTAAACACAACTCCGTTTTTGGCGAACACTTCTTGTTACTTTGTTATTGGTATTTAAAGTTTCAGTTTTTCAATTTACGCGGCCATTTTTTCAACACCTTCTTCAATCATTTTCCTTGCCCTTTTCGATAAATTAACCAATGATCTGTTTTAAAACGTCATATTACAATTGCGATGTTGTCAGATCGTCAGGATAATCTTATTTCTAATACTTTTCTCTCTTCGTATTTTGAGGTTACCCTACTAATTTTTTATTTTTTTATTGAAAAATATTATAATTTTATACCAAATAACAAGTTGAGTTTAGGTGCGCTGACTGAAACTTGCCCGAAAATACATTTTACAGTCATTTTAAACAGTTTTCTGCAAAAATTTACTCAAAATACCAGAAGTAGCTGTTGTATACAATTACCGGAAACTTCACCAAGTTAGGTTAGGTTAGGTTAGGTGGTGGTAAAAAATTTCCATTCTGCTTAGTTTAATAGACTGGCTTTAATAATCTCCGAGCAATGTCGAATGACATTTATTATGAGCTTCTGTTAGACATATCAAAACTCTAACAAACCATCGTTAGCTATTCATTATTATCTGTCCTCTTTTTCTTTTGTCGGATCAAGCTGTTCCTGACCTTTTGAGAGCATGCTTCTGACCGATTTTCCAATTAAAAATCTTATTAATAAATTGGGAGCATTTATCCAACAATTTTATAAAAAATTGTTACCTAATTATGTCAACTAACGACATTTTATAGTGACCGTATCAATAATAAGACGTGGCTTCACCAAACTGGGCCAAACCTGCAGCACAAGCGGCCGCCGGTATAAAATTCAGCGAAAATAAATGTTGAATTCAACATTGAAAAAGCGAAACTATCCTCGCTACTCTTTTCGGTACAGGTTTCCCAGAATTTTTGACTGACGTCTGCACGCCCATTCCAGTCTCACTATCACATCACATTATGGCCTCATGTGGACATTTCGTAATCCCACTTCCGATATATAAGCTATATATTCTGAACTGTAAGACGTAGGAACCGTCGTAGCGCTGGGCTTAGCGTAAGGGCTTCCAACCGAGGGGTCCCGGGTTCGATTCCTTGATGGTTTCGCTTTTTCAATTTTCGGAATATGTAGCTTATAGAACATTGAAAAGGCGAAACAATCGGGTCCTCTCGTTACTTAACCCTCTGCGGTACGGACGGTTCCTTCCTATCAATGTTCTGTTCGGTATTATAAGCTACCATTAACCGCGACTGCGTCTTACAAATTACTTGTTGAAATAGGAGTAAGATCGACCTGAAATGGTATATTAAATCGTCCAAAATATGGATGGTATTGGAAAGTTAAATTAAAATGACTATTTTCTCTCTCATATTTTAATGTCTCACATTTTTGTAACCTTTGTTAATTAGCGAAGTGAAATTTGCCACAAAGTGTCTTTAAACATTATATTTACCCGTAAATAAATAACGAAAAAACTTTCCTTGTCGTTACTTCTAAAATTAGATACGTGAAATTCGAATTCTTGGTTTTGTTATCAAATTGACGATATTTTTTTTGCCAACAAACATGGTCGTACGTGCTCGAAACGATCTAACTTTATGTTCATCTCTGTCGTCGTATATATCGTCGTCTTCTTCCGTTTAAAACGGCAATAAAACATATTCGAGACGTAGCAAATATATATATATATATATATATATATATATATATATATATATATATATTGTCGACCGTAAAACTGCATACGTTGTTATTTTCGCGTACCACCCGTCCCACACTTCATGGTTTTTACATTTTTTTTTACATGTTGCACAATAATTATCAATATTGTATTTTAAATTTACATTTTACGATAATAAATACAATTTTATTTTATATCGAAATGATTGTTTTATCAAACAAATCTACATCGTTGAGGTTGAGATGAATTTGCAAATGAAACTCTCTGTCCCTTAAGACTAATGTATTTTTCCTTCCCCTTCTTGAAAAAGTAAGAGCTGCGAGGAGCTAAGATATATATAAAACGAAAGAAAACACTTAATCTCATTTTATTCTCCACATTTTTTAAATGTCACTTTCTTGAAATTTGGCAACGTCGGTATTTCGTATGATATATAGATTGCGAAAAATCTTAGCTCGACATACGATTTACACAAGTACGACAAGGATAATATGAACAACACTACCTGAAAAAGAGAGAAGAATTGTTCGCACACGCCCATCTGTGATGGGCGTGTGACAAGGATAATACGAACAACACTACTTGAGAGAGAGAGAGAAGAATTGTATCACAGATGGGCGTGTGCGAACAATTCTTCTCTCTCTCTTTCAAGTAGTGTTCATATTATCCTTGTCGTACTTTTGAAAATCGTATGTCGAGCTAAGATTTTTCGCAATCTGTATATCCGCTCATCAAAATTGTAATCTAATTAGTTAAGTCTTCCTTGATGACTTTTTCTTTTACTTAGGCATATGCAGCACTTTTTAATAAATGAAAAGTTGAATTTTTCGTCTCTGATATAGTGATCACTTTGTATAATTTTATTTTTAACCATACATAACACCTAATTATATTATTATCACAAATAATGAATCATTTGTAATGCATTTCCAACAAGCTAATTAGTGCGGTTTATTTTTACTATTCAAAAACTCATAGCAGTCAATATTTTCCGACTAAATAAAAAAATTCAAATTAAATAAGTGGCTTGTTGTATGAAAACACTTTTTGGAATAAAAAAAAATTTTTGGTAACTGTCTACCGCCGCATACCTGGTTTTGCTGATATTTCGGCTAATGGGAAGATTTAAATGTTGCCAGTTTGTCTAAAATTACGGATTTTAAATTCTTTCTGCACATAAACTTTTTTTGTCTTACAAAATAATGCCCCCAAATAAGATGGAAGCCGCTCTGAATTTTATTTTGGTAAATAATACAAAATATCCTGCTCACAGGCACCGGGTACTTGTTCTACTTTTCCCCGGGAGTGTGGAATTCTCCCCAGCCGACTGTAAATCCTACTCGGGAACCCCACAAAATGGAGCTATCGAACCATCTCAGTTCCCTCATTTCCACTTTTCGTTTTTGGAATCACCCCTGGAGGTATACCATCAAAAACGGAAGTATTATATCTTCATCTTCTCATTCTATCCCTTCTTGGTGTTCTCTCTCTTATTTTTCCTTCTTCCCCATCTCTTACATACTTGGACACTATGTGCCAGTTTTCCTCCATTTCCACCATTGTCCTGATAAAATTCTCTTTCTGCAACTTCTATCCCACTCTCCTCTCGGCCTCTTTTCTTTGTGAATCCCATCGTGCACATCTAAAAAGCATCGATAAAATGGAGCTATCGATCTGCACTAAAACCACCCCAGTCCCCTCATTTCCACTTTTCATTTATGGAACCACCCCTAGAGGTATACCATCAAAAACAGAAATATTATCTCTTCTTCTTCTTCTCATTCTGTCTTCTTCTTTTTCCTTATTCCCCATCTCTAACATATTTGGACACTACGTGCCAGTTTTCCTCCATTTCCACCATTGTCCTGATAAAATTCTCTATTTGCAACTTCCATCCCACTTTCCTCTTGGCCTCTTTTCTTTGCAAATCCCATCGTGCACATCTAAAAAGCATCATCCCTCTCCCCACAATATATGCACTCATCGTCTACCGTTTTCCCATTTTTTTTTGTATACGACCGGAAAGACCCATATCCCGTCAGAGCTTGTGTTAAAAAGTAGTACATTTTCCTATGCTTGCATTCTATCCAACTATTTAGGTCTGTAAGCAAGACCCTTATCCACTCCCCTTTAACTTTCTCCTCTTCCTATCTTTCCATTTTTGCAGTGTCTCCTCCTCTATTTGTTTTTTTTTGTTCTCTTCCCCTCCTGTGTTCGTTCACACTCGCCTTAATCAGCAGATCTATGAGTGGTACTCCAGACACCACACGCAGCAACATCCCTCTTTGAACCCTTACTAGTTCCTTTCTATATTTGTCCACTCCAGCCATCTCCTCCCAAATCGGTGCCCCATACAGTAGAATTGACTCACCACTCCTACATTTGGCAGTACTTTTACGAGTGCTGTGGCCCCCTTTCTGGCTTTTTTAGTGGCCCATGCTAAGGTGCCTTCTGAAATATCGCCAGATACCTGGTTTTGCTGATATTTCGGCTGATGGGACGAGATTTGAATGTTGCCAGATTGTCTAAAATTTCAGACCTTTATGGATTTTAAATTTTTCCTACTCATACATTTTTTTTGCCGTGCAAAATAATGTCCCCCAAATAGTTTTCCAAATGAGATGGGAGACGCTTTGAATTTTATTTTGGCAAATAATACAAAAGATCCTGCTCACATGCACCGGGTACTTGTTCTATCTTTTCCCGGGAGTGTCAATCGTACTCGGGAACCCCACAAAATGGAGCTATCGAGCCGCACTAAAACCACCCCAGTTCCCTCATTTCCACTTTTCATTTTTGGAACCACCCCTAGAGGTATACCATCAAAAACAGAAATATTATCTCTTCTTCTTCTCATTCTGTCTTCTTCTTTTTCCTTATTCCCTATCTCTAACATATTTGGACACTACGTGCCAGTTTTCCTCCATTTCCACCATTGTCCTGATAAAATTCTCTATTTGCAACTTCCACGACGAGATTTGAATGTTGCCAAATTGCCTAAAATTTCAGACTTTTATGGATTTTAAATTCTTTTTTTTGTCGTGCAAAATAAGGCCCCCCCAAATAATTTTCCAAATGAGATGGGGGTCGCTTTCAATTTTATTTTGGTGAAAAATACAAGAACCGCTTTATTTTACATTAAAAATATTATCCAGATGATTCAAGTTAAAAATTACATGCTTTAGGGCAATTTTTTAAATATTGTAAAATATGTATACAATTTCTGACTAATTTAAAAGTTGTATAAAAAAACCAACAATGTTCGGAGGAAGTGCCATCTCAATTATTTTAGAATTGTATTGATTTAACCTACTTAGAATATGGCTCGAGTACAGTTCTGAAAATTTAGAAAAAAAATCTCCATTCCTATATAAATATTTAACTAACAACATCTATTACATCTCACTTATTTAACGATCAATACAGGATGTTCTAGTCTGCTAAATAAACATAAATTTTTAGTTGAAATTGTTATTAAATAAAAAGTGTATACAGGGTGCAGCAGATAAACCGTCGATTAGAAAACTGAAGGTCTCTGAAAAGAGGAAATTGGTATGACTGGGAGAAATTGGGGTTGTAACCCAAAAATCCTGAGCTGGATGTACACTGCCATCGTGAGACCAATTATAACTTATGGGGTAGTAGAACCATAGAGATACTACAAATAGAGGCAACAAGACATAGGCCGCTGTGTAAGTGGGAATTTCCTTCTGAACCCCGGTGAGAGAGGAAGAGACAGACGATCAGCTGTTTTTCTGTCTTTGTCTGTGTCTACAGCATGCGCGCCATAAGAGAAAGACAGCATGAACCTCTTATTTTCTATCTTTCTCTCACATGCTGACGGGTTTCGACTTGGCTTGTTCCCTCTATCTGTAGTATCTCTATGAGTAGAACTAGCCTATTGACGACGAGAGAAAACCTCTTCTAAATTCAATGACTAGCCTTTATGGGCATTACAGGAGCCATGGAAGTGATTCTCAACCATAGATAAGGGATGCGTTAGGTTATGTTGATTTTCAATAGAAATCTCAAACCTTACTTTCGATGCACATTATTGCCAAAGCATTCAATTTATTGTGGGATCTGCAGTAAGTGTTGACCCTCTTTAGTACCGAAAAGGACCTTCCTCCCGTACAGTTGGTAACCGCCTTATAAGCGAAAATTCTCAACAAAATTGTTAAATTAGAAAAAACGTCATCAATGTTTTCAATTCTTCGATGAGAGACCAAAATCTTATATTTGAAGGATCTCCCCTTATAATTGGACATCAATATAATTTTTATAAGTTTGAATCAAACTTGGAACATTTATCTTTAATTTCGGCTGATGTCATGGATGATAGTTCATTTAAAAATCCAAATTCTGCATGAATCTCTACATACGCCTCTTAGAAAGTTCCGTTTTGAGCTGAAGAAAACCTTGAACACGAAAATCATCCCTGCCTTAAAACACCTTCCCACGTTACATCAAAATGTTACTTTGTTTTCTTTTTTCTTCTGGTGTGAAGTTAGTAATTTTCATTTTTGCACAAGTTAACTGCATCTGATTCGAATGCATCGAAACTATCCATCAACAGGTTAACAAAACCTCAACCTCACACAACTATATATGGTGGTGGAAAGTGTTGCAGAAAGAACAAGATACAGACTAAGTAGAGAGGGAATTATTTAAAAAAAAACTTGGAAATCAGAAAACCTGGAATGGGATCCAGACTTGGAAAGAATGCCATTCAATGGTACACAGTCGGCTCAAAAGCAATAGAAGGAGTTGGGATAGGAGTGTAAGGGCCAGGAACCAAACACTCTGAAAGCTTGGGAAAAACCCTTAGTAGCAAAACCCCATAGCAGATTAACTAGCAAAGAGAGGGCCTGAAACGCACTTTTGAGGACCGGAACCCTTTTGCGGTATCAGTTCCAATGTAATATTTGAAGAAACAGGCGCAAAAGAGAAGATCTGACGATTGGAAAGATCTAGTAGAATTTAGACAATCAAAGATTCTTCTGGGTGACTACAACCTGTTGAGATCAAATGAGTACAAGTGAACTAAGAGTTTTAAAAGGGATCCTAACGGGACATTGTCGCCTGAATGGGCACCTGAAAAAGCTCAAAATAGTGGAGGAAGAAGAATGTAGATCCTGTGGCATGGAAGAAGTAACCTCCATCCACATATTTGTGAATTGCACAGCAATTCAGAACAACACCTAGGAGATTACTGGATAGAAGAGGGACGTTTACCCAATTTAAAACCTGCAGATATCCTAAAATTCCTCCGGGAAATAGGACTAAGGGAGCTACTAGTCTCCAAGACTTTCCCCAGGATCTAAGTAGAAGTAAGGGGACACAATAGATCTTTTAGGTCACACTTTTTCACCATGTAGGTACCGGTTGTCCCAATAAGAATGGCTCTTGATTTATATATCAGAAACCGGTTATAGTTTTAAGTTTGTAGGGCTTGTCAATATTTGAAACCATATAATTTTGATTGAAATTTTTTTCTCTGTACGGCACTGACAGTAAGAATAAAATCGGTAACAACACGTTGTATTCTTTATCGTTGTAATTTTAACTTTCCTACCCATTAAAATTCTACCGATTCGTCGTACTGAAAACTGAAACTGTACCCACATAAAGTGCCCTTCTTTACACGTATGTAAACAACACCTGCTGATTGTGCTGTAAATGAAATAGGAAAAGAATGTGCGGTCAGTGTTTGCTGCTAACTAAAAAGTGTCATTTGAACCGAGAGTCCTAAGATTGAAAATGTCGTTTGGTAATTTTTCTTGACCGGAGATGAAAAAGGTTTAAATGAAACTACAAAATCGAGCGTAAACGTTATAATGTCTTAAAATATAATATATAAAAAAAAACAAGGAATGATACTGTTTTAATACGAGCACGTTACATATCACCGTCACCGTTGAATACTAATACATTATTAACAATAAAATCTTTGAATTGTTTGTAAGCACTTTCGAAGTCGTCGTTGACGATAATCAGATCGAAATTTCCAGGCGTCGATCCGTATTCGATCTCCGTTTCCGCTATACCCAGTCGTTTCTGTAAACTATCTTCCGTTTCCGTTTTACGCGAAACCAGACGTTGTTTGAGCGCCTCTAAATTGGGCGGTTTTACGAAAATACTCCAAGCATTCAGATCGGTTTGCTTCACTTGCTTTACTCCTTGGACGTCGATGTCCAAAATACATACTTTGCCTGAAAAAAAAATGAACCCCCTTTAAAAATTTTATCGTTGCCCATCCAAAAAGAGTACATGATACAGTAACGGCGCAACAGGTCATAGTAGCATGTTTTCACTTACCGGCTTTGGATATTTCCTGTACGGCCCTTTTGCTCGTTCCGTACATATTTCCTCCGAATACTGCGCTTTCTATAAACTTGCCGTCGGCGATGGCGTTTTTCATTTTCTCCTGGTTGGTGAAATGGTAGTGGACGCCGTCTTCTTCGCCCGGTCTAGGTTTCCGCGTTGTGTGGCTGACGGAAAATCCGAAATTTTCCGGATACTCGTCCAAAATTTTCGAAACCAGCGTGCTTTTTCCTACACCGGAAGGTCCGCAAATTATTAGAGGACGAATAACGGTCGTCATCTTCGAGATTGCTGAAAAAAAAACCAATATGAAAAAAGTTTTCGTGGAAAGCGTGAAAAGGACATAGCGATCGAGCTAGAGTATGAAAAACGACGACATTACAAAATCGTATTCCATTGATTTGGCTCACCGAATTTTCTTCGTTTTCGATCACGTCACGTTTGGATTTGTGTCGGGAAGCTTCGCAAGTAAGTACGTACGCATAGCAAAAATACCAATACAAAAAGTGAAAAGGTACAATTACTGCAGCTATAGAACCTAGAAATTGGCTCCCACTACTTAATCATATGACCCCCACTATGTTACGGAGAAGGTGCTTCAATTTCATTGGCTCAAATTTACTCCTATACATCTTTGTATGGTATATGTGGTGGTGGTGGTACTTGGTTCTAGGACTTTCTCTCACGTTTCCAATTGATCGATAATAAGTCAAGCGTGGCCTGGTTAGCTTTATCTGTTATTTCAGGCGGAGTGAGTTACATTATTTCATATGATTCAGGCTTCATAACTGACAAGTTAACTTCAAACAAACATCAAAATACGACAACTTATGATTGAATTTGCAGACATTGACAACTGCTAACAATTTATTTTTATACTGACGTTTAATGGTGTTGTTTATTTGTCAATTGGAGCGCCACCTAGCGTGGAAACGTAAAATTTATTTTCTCGGCTAGCCGTACAAAAAGGTAACTTTCTCGTTTCCGTAAAGCTGGTAAAATTCAACTTTCTCATAGTGTAGGATAAAATAGTATATTGTGCAACAAGTGGGGAAAGTTCAACTTTTCTCACGAGTGTGGAAGTTTATGGCACGAGCCCAAAGGGCGAGTGCCGCAAACACACGAGTGAGAAAAGTACTTTCCCCGCATGTTGCCCACTATACTTTTTCTACAACTGCACAAATTTAAAGAATACAAGTAAAGTAACTCAATATTTATTTTTATGGTTAGTAAAACAAAAAGAAAAGGTGAGCGGTCGTCGGACCGCCGATAGAAGCTTGCTCCTTATGCACAATAGAATGACCATTTTTCAAAATTTTTGACAATTATTGACCATTTTTTCAAATTTTAACAATTTTTGACAGATTCTGACAATTATTGACCAATTTTGACAATTTTTAAAAACTGACCATTTTTTAAAAATTTTGACAATTTTTTACAATTATTGACCATTTTTGACAGTTTTTTATAATTATTGACCATTTTTCCAAAATTTTGACAATTTTTGACTATTTTTTCAAATTTTAACAATTATTGACCAATTTTGACAATTATTGATCATTTTTGACAATTTTTCAAAAATTTGGACCATTTTAGACCATTTTTCCAAATTTTAACAATTATTGACCATTTTTGAACATTTTTGACAGGTTCTGACAATTATTGACCATTTTTGACAATTTTTCAAAAATTTTTACAATTTTTGATAATTGACCATTTTTTCAAAATTTTTGACCATTTTTTTTGAAATTTTAACAATTATTGACCATTTTTGACAATTATTCATCAATTTTGACAATTTTTCAAAAATGTTGATCAATTTTGACAATTTTTCAAAAATGTTGACCATTTTAGACCATTTTTCCAAATTTTAACAATCATTGACCATTTTTGCCAATTTTTGAGCATTTTTGACAGGTTCTGACAATTGTTGACCATTTTTGACATCTTTTCAAAAATTTTGACAATTTTCAACAATTATTGACCATTTTTGACATTTTTTTATAATTATTGGCAATTTTTGACATTTTTTTATAATTATTGGCAATTTTTTCAAAATTTTAACAATTTTCGACCATTTTTCAAAATTTTAACAATTATTGACCATTTTTGACAGTTTCTGACAATTATTGACCATTTTTGACAACTTTCAAAAATTTTGACAGTTTTTGATTATCATTCAAAATTTTAACAATTATTGACTATTTTTGACCATTTTTTACAATTTTTCCAAATCTTTGACAATTTTTAACAATTATCGACCATTTTTGACAGTCTTTTATAATTATTGACCATTTTTTCAATATTTTGACAGTTTTTGACAATTATTAACCATTTTTCCAAATTAGTGACAATTTTTGAAAATATTTGGCAATTATTAACCATTTTTTCAAAACTTTGACAGTTTTTGACAATTATTGACCATTTTTCCAAATTTTTGACAATTTTTGACCATATTTCAAAATTTTTGACAATTTTTTAAAATTTTTAACATATTTTCGAATATAATCTGACAGTTTTGTGACAACTAAGTAGGTATTTGAAGATGACAGTAGCCTACTAAGTTTTTGTCGGCAAAGTGCCGTGGGAAATATTATTTCTCACAGTATGAGCAATATTTGGTTTTGAAATTAAGTAAGCTATGAGAAATACGTCACTTTTCATAGCAGTTGTAGAAAAAAATATTTTTTCTACAGCCCTATACAAATAATAAAATCAAAATAGTCATTTGGAATATTTTAATTAAACTCCTTCAGTAAATTACAACCAATGAATACCTACATAATGACTGAATTGGAAAATGTACACAAAAATATTAAGAAAAATTAACAACAATAATTATGTATTTTAGTTTTATTTCGCAATGTGAATATCTACGTTATCATTAATAATATAATAATTAAGGATGCTTTTAGTTTGGAATAGCTGAACCATAATGTAGAGGCCTGCCCTAAATTTGTACCCGAGCAGGCTTAAATTCATCCCATGGGGTAGCCACGAATTGGGCACTTTCTACCTGACGTCACCCTAAACTACATGAATTCGGCACTGTAGTGCGGATTAGGGATTTTTGGTCGTTCACGAATTGGGCACCGCTTAAGATAATCCCTTCCATTCCAGCTTATTGAAATTCGACGGTCGGACACCGACTGGGTCAACTTAATCAACATAGAATTCTCGAAAAGAAAATGTAATTATCTTTTAATCCTTTTGGTGCTCATAAGCGGTCGGTGCACAGTTCGAGAGATTAACAGGTAAATAGAATGTGTCCCTAATTTGTAGATTTAAAAAGTGCCCAGTTCATGCACGTTCATCCCATGCTAAGTAACGTTCATTAATTACGGTGTCTGCCGTTTTGCGCTCCTACCTGAAAACGACCGATTTGTGCTCCTACCTGAAAACGACCGTTTTGCGCTCCTACCTGAAAACGACCGTTTTGCGCTCCTACCTGAAAACGACCGTTTTGCGCTCCTACCTGAAAACGACCGTTTTGCGCTCTTACAATTTCCCTCGTAAAGTAAACCCTACCCTTTTACCTGAGGTCGGCTGGTTTGCACCCCGATAAGCAGGTAAAGTAAGTAGCTACTAGATTAGTATATTTTCGCAGAAATGGGGTCTTCCCAGTATTTCAGCAGGTGGAAGAGAAAATAAATTTTAGTTTGTGATAAAGATTGTTGGTTATTTGTATGAAAGAATACAAAATGATTGAAACAACAAAGGGAAAGCCGAGTATTTTATGTAAAGGTTACAGTTTTCGAATGAAAAAAACTTGAAAAGATGGTCCCATGTCTTGGATATGCATTAAAGAAAAAACTGAAAAATGTAGGGGTAGCAGTGGCGGCTCGTGGTTGATTTGATAGGAGGGTCATAAGTGATGTGACCAAAATTTTAAAATACGGAAAGACACTGACCATCCCCCCGTAGGGTTTTCGAAAAACCACTCCCAATTTCTGCCTCGTTAAAATCGTTAAAAAAGAAAAATTTGTGAATTTCCTTTCCAAAGCCCCAGAGGCAAAAATTTTTTTTGGGCCACGCTTGTTTTATATAAAAATAATGCTCTCTTAAAAAACAACCATATTTTATTCATTAAATATGACAAACTTAAATTAAATGATAATTAGTCTAAATATTTTTAAAATTTAAGCGAACCTTTCGATCTTTTGTATTTGCAACAACTTATTACGTCAAAACACAGCTCATTATTCTCATTATTTCGCTTCAAATGCTCTCCTTTAAATCAAAATATAGCGCGGCCTGCCTACTCCTCTACTCATCTCTTTTCTAAGCGTGTAATAATCAGCCGACGTAAGTCGATTGATCGTCGATATTAAACCTGGCTTTTGACCCATAACATGTAAACTTCGGGCGGGTTTCTCTCACGCCGCGAAGATCGTTAGCGCTCGGCAAATTCCGATCCCATATAACATCTTGAGGTCAACGGTGGACTCCAGCCCGCTTTCCAATTTTGGTTTTCGCCGAATACTTGATGCTTGATGGGGGGGAATAACGTTTACACAGGGGTTCTTGAAAAACATTTAAACGTCTTAGGTAAATTTTATTTAAGAGGAATACTATACTATATGTATAGTAAGTATATTTTGTTTTTTTAAATGCTTATTTAATTATTTTTTAAAGGGGGGCCACTGACCCAATAAACTAATGGAGGAACAGCCAGTGAGGGGTAGTATAATAACAAACAATTCAAAAATAATTAATGAGAGGGAACATATAAATATGCACGCCTAGTATTGCAGCAATGGAAGTTAGAGGATGTTTGTTCTATGTTAGGAAAAGATAATTATAATTTACGCATGTTAAAAATTTTTAAAGACGAATTTTAAAAATTGTACAATAGTGGTATGGACTTAGTGACAGAAATTCCAAATTTTTATCGGTGAAAAGTCACCGCCACCAGAAAACGCGTGCTAGGTTTTCCGGAAAATCCCTCCGTAGCTTCGGAAATAACATTTCCTAAAGACGTTATTACAATTAAAGACGGTTCCTCTTTTTTATTTATAGATAAAAATATTAATGAAAACAGAATCTCTCTTGACGAACGAATTTCCAAAAGTTTAGAAACGTTGGAAAATTTAAAGGACATAAGGGGGGCGTCCATTCATTACGTGAGGCATTATTGAAGATTTTATTACCCCCCTCCCCCCTTGGTGAGATGTAGTAAGATTTTTCTCGACCTCCTCCCCCATCCCCTAATCTTACGTGAGATTATTCAAAATTTGTGTTTTAGGTGTAAAAGCGTTGGATTTATTTAATAAAAAAAAACAATTTGCTTGAGTCTAGTATTTGGGAATATTACCGTAATAGACCAGAGTAGAATCCTTTAAAAATAATAAAAAGTGAAAAAAATAATTATAGGATGAAACCCATTGGAAAAGGAGGAGATTATTATAAAAATGGAAGGAAAAATAATTTACGGGCGATCTGAGGTCGGGAAGGGGAAAGAGGTGAGTTTTTAAGGGTAAAACTCGGTTTATTTCGATTTCCGGCATAACTACTTACTTTTTTATGTTCCAAATGCACTGTAATTTATTTGATTTGAAATATTCATTTTTTCACCTTAATTTGACTTAATATCGAAAAAGCACCATAGTTTTCTATCGAAAATTCTCCCGTCAAAATATCAGCTTTTTTCAAAAAGTTGGTGTGCTTTCTGTTCGTTGAAATATCTACTTTCCGATGGTAAAAAAAATATATTACTATGGTAAATGTCCTCAGAAAATGCAAAAAGTCGAAAAAAACTCGAACTTTGAATTTTTCACATAAATTTCGAGGTTATGTGAAAAAAGTGCAAATACAAAAGTTTAGCCGAAAATCGAGATAAACCGTTTTTTACCCTTAAAAACTCACCCCCTTCCCGACCTCAGATCGCCCGTAAATTATTTTTCCCTTCATTTTTATAATATTCTTCTTCTTTTCCAATGAGTTTCATCCTACTATTATTATTATTATTTTTTAAATTATCTACCCTGGTCTATAATCTAAAATCACAGTGATAAAATTAGATCATAAATACACGTTTTTTATTATAATGTATCTTAACTTTGACGCAATTTTAACATCGTTTTCTCCTAGAAAAAAAATTACGTGATATTTACCAAGACCCTCCCTCTTCCCCAAGTGAGATTTGGTAAGATTCGGCTCGATCTCCTCCCCCCAGAACACCTCACGTAATTAATGGATGCCCCCTAGAAAATGTCTTCAAACTTTGGCATCTATTTACAAATTAGAGTAAATGAGGAATAAAAGACCATTTTTATGTTTCTGGTAACTGTACCAGCAAATAGAGTCATTTTGACGATCTTATTATTTACAAATTTTGACGCGCATTTGTTAATGCAACAATTTTTTAAACACGCCAAAGTTCATCATAAATATAATTAGATTTTGACCCAGTCTAATGTATAATAGTTGCCCAGTGCACCCAAAAAAGGCGACCTCTTGCTATTTTTTTTTTTCGGTGACGATGAAGCAACCACAAAGCATAAAGTTTTTTTCGATTCATATTGTCGTACCAAACAAATGAAATAAAAATATTGCGGTAAAAATCTGTGCCAATGTGAAAACAATAATGTTCGCCGGACGATTTTTAACCGCACGATTAAAACCGTGTAATGTGAAAGAGGGGTTACAGTTCATATACTGTCAAAGTCAAAGGTAACTTGATATTTTTTTCCGGTAAAGGTGTGGACGAATTGCACCAATCAACTGTAATGGCTTATCGTCGCCTCGGAAGTCAAAACCTCGTATCTCAAATTTTGCTCGTTTTGAATAACAGGTATTTTTTTATTCAAGAAAAAATTTAAATTTACTTCATTAAGGATTTTACTCTTATCGAGGCCTTCAGTATGACAATACCCTGTATCAAAATTATTATAACAGAAAATTATATTGCATTTTTTGTGTTTCCTGAAAAGTTGCGAATTTTGAGATACGAGGTTTTGATTTCGAGACGACTTTTATGGAAAGCGAGAAATAAAGTTATCGTAATGGTACTTTTTTTTAACGATTTTTCACTTTTTTTCACTCACAAACTGGTGAAATTCAAGGTTGGGAAAATATATTTTTGTTTACGACTTACCAAAAGTGCAAGTGATTTCCAACTTCATTTTGTAAAAACATGAATAACAAGACTAACAAATAACTAACAAATTATTTTAAAACTGATCGAATAGAACGAGGAACGTGTGTATTTAATCTAAAACTTATCAATGTTTAATGTTTATGTTAACATTTTTAATAAACTCACTGGTTAATCAATATAAATGGAAATTCGTTTTAATTGGAATTATTGCAAATTGGTTATCAGTTTTATTAAATTTTTTAAATTACATGTAATTTTAACAAAAACATTTTGATAACAAAATTTTAAATGTACAAATCTTGCAGTTTTATTTTCACTATCTTATGTAATGTAGGTTCTTCCTGTCTCCACTGGCATTTTGCCCGTTCTGTCACCCTATTGCTACGCCACTGCTCCTAGAAACTAGCTGGTGAAGAATTTGGTAAAACAATTAGAAAAGCTAAAGACAGACTTTGGGGGCATTGGGCAAAAATTTAGTCGAGGCCCCCCTACATTTATTGGGCTATCCTTCACGATACAGTTATGATTGTTAAGTTTAGTCCTCAGTAGATAATATAAGGCCGTTCATGGGCACTAACCGGTTTACAGAACCTGTTTTTGAAACCAGATTGAAATACCTGTTTTGTGAGTTTAGCTATATTCCTTCAAACTTTATCGAAAGGAACATAAATATTGATAAAAAGTATAACTGGCCCGCCTCCAAATATTTGGAGGCTTGGGGCAAAAATTTAGTCGATGACACTCTACATTTAATGGGCTATCCTTCACGATACAGATATGATTGTTCAGTTTTGTCCTCAGTAGATAATATAAGGCCGTTCTTGTGGCACTAACCGGTTTACAGAACCTGTTTTTGAAACCAGATTGAAATACCTGTTTTGTGAGTTTAGCTATATTCCTTCAAACTTTATCGAATGGGACATAAATATTGATAAAAAGTATAACTGGCCCGCCTCCAGATATTTGGGGGCATTAGTCGAGCCCCCCTACATTTATTGAGCTATCCTACACGATACAGTTATGATTGTCAAGTTTAGTCCTCAGTAGATAATATAAGGCCGTTCTTGAGACACTAACCGGTTTACAGAACCTGTTTTTGAAACCAGATTGAAATACCTGTTTTGTGAGTTTAGCTATATCCCTTCAAACTTTATCGAATGGGACATAAATATTGATAAAAAGTATAACTGGCCCGCCTCCAGATATTTGGGGGCATTAGTCGAGCCCCCCTACATTTATTGGGCTATCCTACACGATACAGTTATGATTGTTAAGTTTAGTCCTCAGTAGATAATATAAGACCGTTCTTGTGACACTAACCGGTTTACAGTACCTGTTTTTGAAACTAGATTGAAGTACCTGTTTCGTGAGGTTTGGTAAACCAGTTTAGCTGTAATCCTTGGTTATTTTGTGAGACCTGTTTGTAGAACCGGTTTGTGGTCTGACTGGTTTACACCCAAACTGGTTCTATAAACCAGTTAGTCCTATAATGTCTTCTGGATCCCACAATGGTCAGCTTTAAAACAATTAAATTTTTTTACGCTTGGGTGCTTAGGGCAAAGTGCCCCAGTTGTCCCCCCTGGTGGTGGCCACCCAAACTAGTTCTACAAACCAGTTAGGGTCACAAGAACGTCCTATATTGTCTACCCGAGCCCACAATGGTCAGCTTTAAAACAATTCCATTTTTTTTATGATTGGGTGTTTAGGTAAATGTGCCCCAGTTGTCCTCCCCCTGGTGGTGGCTATCCAAACTGGTTCTACAAACCAGTTAGGGTAACAAGAACGTCCTATAATGTCTACTGAATCCCACAATGGTCAGCTTTAAAACAATTAAATTTTTTTACGCTTGGGTGCTTAGGGCAAAGTGTCCCAGTTATCCCCCCCGGTGGTGGCCACCCAAACTGGTTCTACAAACCAGTTAGGGTCACAAGAACGTCCTATATTGTCTACCCGAGCCCACAATGGTCAGCTTTAAAACAATTCAATTTTTTTTATGATTGGGTGTTTAGGTAAATGTGCCCCAGTTGTCCTCCCCCTGGTGGTGGCTATCCAAACTGGTTCTACAAACCAGTTAGGGTCACAAGAACGTCCTATAATGTCTACTGGATCCCACAATGGTCAGCTTTAAAACAATTAAATTTTTTTACGCTTGGGTGCTTAGGGCAAAGTATCCCAGTTGTCCCCCCCTGGTGGTGGCCACCCAAACTGGTTCTACAAACCAGTTAGGGTCACAAGAACGTCCTATATTGTCTACCCGAGCCCACAATGGTCAGCTTTAAAACAATTCAATTTTTTTTATGATTGGGTGTTTAGGTAAATGTGCCCCAGTTGTCCTCCCCCTGGTGGTGGCTATCCAAACTGGTTCTACAAACCAGTTAGGGTCACAAGAACGTCCTATAATGTCTACTGGATCCCACAATGGTCAGCTTTAAAACAATTAAATTTTTTTACGCTTGGGTGCTTAGGGCAAAGTGTTCCAGTTATCCCCCCCGGTGGTGGCCTTGATAAATGCCTTCGATCATGATTTTATAAAAAAAGTTGTAGCTAAAAGGGGATCTTCTTCTATACATAAGGATCAATTCAAATTATCGTGCTTAAACGCAAAGTTTTTGTATTTTACATGTTGGAACCTGACAGTTTTGATAAAAAGTTGTCCATACTTAAAAGTATATATGTTTTTTGTTGTAACTATAAAATTATGGAAAATAAACAACGTTTACAGTAATTGGAAGAAATAAAAATGACAAACGAAAAACATTTCAACAAATTTCCTACATTCGCGCCAATATTTATCAAATTAAACAATTTTTTTTAACCTGATAATCCTTTTAAAATGCCTTATCAGTTGAATGGCTTATGTACATTACAGTTTTTGGATATCTGTGAATCGTTTTGTTTGTCTAGTATCAAGACAATGTTTGTTTAAAATTGCAAATAATATATTTGTTTTATAAATAATTCCCTCAACTCATATAAAGACGCAGTTACTCGTAGATATGAACCAAAACTTCTCGCCAATATTTTATGTTAATATATCCCTTAACTACGCCTCTGCACTTCAAATTATGTACAACACTGTAAATAATGTATTGTTACGCGAGCTACTGCATTAATATGCTCACTTAGTGCCCCCAGTGAAATCCCTGTATGAGACGACTATGGCTCCTCCGCCCAATTTTCGAGAAGCATCCAAAATACGAAACATCGAGAACACCCGGTGCATCCGCCAGAACGTCGAGAAATTTCTAGAATTACGGCGCGCGAGTATAAATAGGCCACGAGCATCGCTGCAGGCAATTAGTCAATCAGTCAGTGTTGATACCGAAGGAAAGTAATCGCGCCTCGATAAAGTGTTTATTAAGTGACTCTCATATAAATTATAATTAGTGTGTTTAGTGTATTACATAAATTATTAAATAAGGACTGAATTACATATAAATCTGTAAATATAAATTAGAATAAACGTTACAGTATCAAGTATTAATAATTGATTGTTCTTATAGAATACACGATAGATTGGAGTTAATATTATTTATTAATAACTATTCCGGAATAACGTTATTTAAAAAAAATTATATTATTATTAACACATACCTAATTTAGTGATATTGGAAAACATTCAGTCACTTGCGGGAACAAATGTGCTATGACAATACTCGTACAAACAAAGTCATTTTTTTTATGATGACATTTTTTTAGACTGAGGCGTCGTAAGAGGGGATTATTTTTCCAAATCTACAATAAATATAATTAAAATAGTTGGTATAGAATATAGAGTATACGAGGAAACGTTCAAAAGTTATTGTTTTAAAAAAATGCAGCTTATTCGCCATACCTAGTAACATGTGACTTTTATCTGTGGTACAATTTATGAAGTAGTGTATTGAGAGTAATACAGATGGGACTTATTTTAGAGAAAGTAATTTTATAGTATTTTTTAAAAATCATTGATAGTACAGTGTTTATATCTACAGGTTGGTTAAAAGTAGAAAATTACAATTATTTCACCTTCATATCTTTCAGTTTAGGTACAAAAATTATAGCGGGGCTTTTATTATGTCCACCCTGAACAACACTAGACCCAACTTGAGTAAATTAAATCGTGTGTATATATAGAGGAAGCCAAGTTAGAATTAATATATTCGTAACCTTGCGTCAACTGAAATTAAAAATAAAACCAATACGGAATCAAATCAATTAAATAAAAAAAAATAATCCAACATAATGTAACCATAAAATATTTACTACTTATAATTCGATATAATAATCGAAAAAATAATGGTAGAGAACACGATCAGTTTCTATAAGTTGTAAATTTTTTTTTCTTTAACCGAAAAGGTATAAATTTATTCCAACTTGTTCCATCTGTCCCTTCAATCGTGTTACGAGAAATGAGATAAATAAAACTCGGTTCACAAGCAAAGTGATTCGTTAATGGGTCTTGTCCAATAAATACACTACGCTAAAAATATGAAATATAACAAGCATTCTAGTTAAAGACCAAACGCTTTATTCGCCTTACTTTGCATCATGTGACTTTGTAACATGTCTATCGACCTGTTTCGATTTTACAGAATAAATCCTTTTAATTAGCGCTCGTCGTCACTAGCCACTTCCAATTGTAGTTCTGTGATCCCAAACTCTTCAACCCTGACCTCTATAAGACAATTGACGTCTGCCAACGGACGCTTCCATTTTTTCCAACGCCACGTGAAACACCCCTTTCCGTTACCGACCGCCTACGGGGAAAGACCATCTTTCATATCTTAAGTACCTATCTTATGAATTTTGCTGTGGTAAGCACAGCCCCAAGAATATAACCCAAGAATACAACCCGAGGATATAACCCAAGGATATAACCCAAGGATATAGCCAAAGATAGAACCCCAGGATACAACCCTAGATCAAAATACCGCCCTAGAACAGAACACATCAGTTCAGATCAATACCTGCCTACCTACTTCAGGAAACCACTCCATATAAGCTAAGTACCTATAAAAGTACAAATTCCTCTATTCATTTCCTGTGGCAGAATAAATTTGTGTTAATTCTATTTTTATTTTTTCTAAATCCTCAACTATAAAAGTTGAGGGAGATATCGCCCGGGGTCACTTTTATTATTAACTTTCTACCTCTTCCGCCTTAGTTTTTTCATTAGTATTTTTATCGTCGAAAAGGTAGTGGCGCCCTCAATTTTTACAACCCTTCTGTTATCCTTGTGTGACATAAACTTGGGGTCGAATCACCCTTGAGAGGAGTCTCTAGCCGGAGCCCTTCGAGCTGGTGCCCTGTGAGGTTACAGCCATTTACCGTTACAACTTTTATCTAGTAGAAAACAGCGGAAATAAAATAATTAATGGCTTTTGAAGTTAAAAACCCGGGATGACAGTTTAATGTATCATTTTATACATATCAGAATATGCATTACTATAACACCGTCCAAAAGGGCATACTGGATGGAATCAAGATCATATACAGGGTGCGCCAATTAATTATTTCCACTCAATATTGTGAACATTGAAAAAGCGAAAACATCGAGACTCGAATCCGGGACCCTGCAGGCCCATTCCAGTTACCCCCTCTCACTATCACATCATGGCATGTGGATATTTCGTAGATCAAATCCCACTTCTGATATATAAGTTGAATATTCTGAACATTGAAAAAGCGAAACCCGCAATAACACACACTAGGGTTGCGCGATACACTAGAAAGTATCGATATTAGGTATCGATACGGATCGGAACGTAAAGTATCGATACAGTAGAATATCGAATATTAATTTATCGATACGTTAACGATCCCAGATCTAATTTTGACGTTTTTTCGGTAAAAAACACCTTTTTGGGGGGTGGAAAAAGACATTGCGATTTCCGGCCAAAGTTGAGTTCCTAGAATAAAAAGTTGATTATAAAAGTTGTATATCTTGAGAAAATCTACAACTTTTTCATTAGTGACTTTTCCACATAACCTCAAAATTAGCTCGAAAAACGCAAAAAACTGCGTTTTTCGTTTTTTATTTTTGGTTTCCTTAAAAAATGTTCGATTTTGATGAAAATTTAGTAGAAGGTAGCTTTGATAGTCACAAACCACGAAAAAAAATTTCAGATTAAAATAACGTTTTTTCGTTAAAAAAACACTTTTTTTGGGAGGTGGAAAAAGACATTATTGCGATTTCCGTCCAAAGTTGAGTTCCTAGAATAAAAAGTTGATTATAAAAAATGTAGTTCTTGAGAAAATCTACAACTTTTTCATTAGTGACTTTTTTACATAACCTCAAAATTAGCTCGAAAAACGCAAAAAACTGCATTTTTCGTTTTTTATTATTAGTTTCGTTAAAAAATGTTCGATTTTGATGAAAATTTAGTAGAAGGTAGCTTTGATAGTCACAAACCACGAAAAAAAAATTCAGATTAAAATAACGTTTTTTCGTTAAAAAACACTTTTTTTGGGAGGTGGAAAAAGACATTATTGCGATTTCCGTCCAAAGTTGAGTTCCTAGAATAAAAAGTTGATTATAAAAAATGTAGTTCTTGAGAAAATCTACAACTTTTTCATTAGTGACTTTTTTACATAACCTCAAAATTAGCTCGAAAAACGCAAAAAACTGCATTTTTCGTTTTTTATTATTAGTTTCGTTAAAAAATGTTCGATTTTGATGAAAATTTAGTAGAAGGTAGCTTTGATAGTCACAAACCATGAAAAAAAAATCTAAATTAAAATGTTGGAAATTTTTTGAGTTGCAACGTTTTTTCGGTAAAACACTTTTTTTGGGGGGTGGAAAACGACATTATTGCGATTTCCGGCCAAAGTTAAGTTCCTAGAATAAAAAGTTGATCATAAAAGTTGTATATCTTGAGAAAATCTACAACTTTTTCATTAGTGACTTTTCCACATAACCTCAAAATTAGCTCGAAAACGCAAAAAACTGCACATTTTTCGTTTTTTATTTTTAGTTTCGTTGAAAAAAGCACGACATCATTTCACAATGTGATTAAAAAATCACGATATCGCTCATCACTATATATAACGCCACTTGCCGCTACCACTAAAAATCCCGTATCGCAACGTATCGATACACTACAAATTCATCGATACTTGGAATGAATCGAAAAGCATAGTATCGATACAAAATATCGAGTATCGGAAGTAAAAGTATCGATACACTGGAATATCGGATAGTATCGCGCATCCCTAACACACACAGTCTCATACTGACACGTAACGTGTCAAATATCGCCCAGCGTGTTTTCATTTTGTACTGGGTGTTTCCCGTTGGTGTACTAATAACTTTCAATAACTTTATTTTTTTTTTAAAGGGACATCCTGTATATAAACATGAGAAATATCAACTGAAATAAATTGGAAAAAAAATCAAATTTCTACTTAATCCATTTAAATTTTTCTACAAATGGAATTTTAGTTTAAATTTTACAATAACTACTAGAATAAGTTCCATAGAAATACATACGCTTGTGTAAAAACCCCACTGAATTGGAAAATGTCTACACACCGATCAGAAAGACCTTCAGAGAATATTCCAAGGAGTTTTAGATTCGATTTTGTCCTAGCGACGCGCACCGAAGCTGCGCCGGTCTCGTTCCCCTCCTACGTGTAGTTTTAAAGTGAAAATTGGAATTGGAAATCCAGATATTTTCACGCGTTGAAAAACATGCGAAGGCGTTTTGTACGTCTCTCGTTGATCAAAGTTCGAATTAAAAATCGCGAGATGAAAATATACAGTATGATTTGTAAAAAAGACTACGTTAAGTAGAGAGGAAACTTCTGAAGTTTTGCTAAAAAATTTTATAGGATGGCGCAAACTTTTAATTATAAAAATATTCAGTGTGTTCCATTAAAAAAATGAAAAAAGCGTATCTCACGAATCCCCTTTTGTACGATTTTTTTCTTATTTTTGTATTTTTTCATAAAAGTGATACCTTCAGATTTATATAGGGTGAATACTTTTCATTGATATCCTCTGTAATCGGAATTAAAATTTTAAAAAATTGCACTTTACGTATGTCAAATGTTAATAACCTCACTTCGAAGTATTGTAAATGGTGCTAATGAAAACATTCAACTACCAATTGTTTAATTGCTATTTATGGTAAATTAGCGTTTATTTAAAAAGCAAAATATTTAAACTGTGAATCAGTTGTTTTTTTTAATAACTACAAGGACCGCTTTTTAATTATTGTGGACACGAGGGGGTTGAATTTATTACCCCGGCAAGGCTGCTTGTGCCGCCGGCCCACGATCCATGATGCACCTTACAGAGAACGTTGACTGTACTTCCTTGGTGCACCCTGTATACTCTAAAGTGTCACCAAATTATATTGACTTTAGATACATGATACAATTACTTTGCAGATTTACAACTATTCAAGGAAAAAGCATTTTTAATGTGAGTTTTATGATGTAACATATGAATTCGATTAACCCAATTTTCTGCTATACCCAGTATTCTTACAGGTGAAAAAAAGTGATTTTGTTGAGCCATTTGAAAATATATCAAAAAACAGTTGATACTTTTTCGTTGTAATTTTTTATTGTCTTTAGCATCATATCATCTACATACCCATCTGACGTTTCGGACTCCAACATTCATCATCAATCTCTTACAGTTTTCGATATCCCAATGATACGCCTCGAGTTCGGGAACTGTACAATGAAATTAAAAATTTGAATGTTCTTGATGATATTGATTGATTGGTTGGTTGGGCACCACCAGTCAGAGGCTCAGAGACCTTTAGGCTTTGTGTGCTCTTGGTTATACCGTCTATGTGAAGAGACCAGTAGTCCTTATCAGGCTCAACAGTCTTTTGACTAGGTCTTTATTGGAGAAATCCTCCCTTGGATACACTAGTCCTAGGAGTATATATCTCCAATGTGACACTGCTTCCTCCTCTTCCATGCACAACCGACAAATAGGTTCCTCCCTATATATGTATACTTCCTTAGGGTACAGTGACCGGTGAGTAATCCCGTTACTTTCCTTTTCTCTCCCATGCTGAGGTTTAATTTTTCGTTAGGAATTGAGAGAGTTTGTAAAGTATAGCAAAATCATTCCAACCTCTTTAGAATCAAAACACAAACGTTATTTTTTAAAAATTAAATTAAAATTGCAAATTTCAAACGTTACATACTAAACAAACAATAAAAAATTTACATATGGGTGAGTAATTTTGATTCTATAAAAATATTGGAATTGATGAGGATGATTTTCAATTTTTAATTGAAAAAAAAAATCGAAAACAATCGGACGCAAGTGATTTAACTTGAAAATTAATAAGCCTCTATGCATTTTATATTGTTTAAAATATTCAAATTTGGCGCTCTTACAATCATTCAACCGCACACGCATGCGCGCCAATGGAGGCGGGCGCGAGGGATGGAAACGACCTTTCCGCGTTTAAACCGGGCTGTATGAATGGAGAACTATCGATAGTCCCGACTATCGATATTTATCGATAGTGCTATTTTTACTATCGATTATTATCGATAATTTTACAATCGGTAACATATAATTATATATATATTTATTTCAAAACAACGAATCAACTTTGTCAGAAATTTTTTTTAAATTGTCGAAAAATTCTCAAAAATGGTCAATAATTGTCAAAAACTGTCAAAAATGGTCAATAATTGTTAATAATTGTCAAAAACTGTCAGAAATGGTCAATAATTTTGAAAAATGAGCAAAAATTTTGAAAAATTGTCAAAAATGTTCAATAATTGTCAAAAATAGTCAATAATTGACAAAAATGGTTCATAATTGTCATACTTTTTGAAAAATGGTCAATAATTTCTGACAAAGTTGGTTTGTCAGAAATTTTTTAAAAATTGTCGAAAAATTCTCAAAAATGGTCAATAATTGTCAAAAACTGTCAAAAATGGTCAATAATTGTCAAAAATGGTCAATAATTGTCAAAAATGATCACAAATAGTCAAAAATTGTCAAAAACTTTCAGAAATGGTCAATAATTGTCAATAATTATGAAAAATGGTCAATAATTGTCAATAATTATGAAAAATGGTCAATAATTGTCAAAAATGATTACAAATAATCAAAAATTGTCAAAAATTTTGAAAAATGGTCAATAATTGTTAATAATTGTCAAAAACTGTCAGAAATGGTCAATAATTTTGAAAAATGAGCAAAAATTTTGAAAAATTGTCAAAAATGGTCAATAATTGTCAAAAATAGTCAATAATTGACAAAAATGGTTCATAATTGTCAAACTTTTTGAAAAATGGTCAATAATTTCTGACAAAGTTGATTTGTCAGAAATTTTTTAAAAATTGTCGAAAAATTCTCAAAAATGGTCAATAATTGTCAAAAACTGTCAAAAATGGTCAATAATTGTCAATAATTGTCAATAATTGTCAAAAATGATCACAAATAGTCAAAAATTGTCAAAAACTTTCAAAAATGGTCAATAATTGTCAATAATTATGAAAAATGGTCAATGATTGTTAAAATTTTGAAAAATGGTCAATAATTGTCAAAAATGATTACAAATAATCAAAAATTGTCAAAAATTTTGAAAAATGGTCAATAATTGTTAATAAATGTCAAAAACTGTCAGAAATGGTCAATAATTTTGAAAAATGAGCAAAAATTTTGAAAAATTGTCAAAAATGGTCAATAATTGTCAAAAATAGTCAATAATTGACAAAAATGGTTCATAATTGTCAAACTTTTTGAAAAATGGTCAATAATTTCTGACTAAGTTGATTTGTCAGAAATTTTTTAAAAATTGTCGAAAAATTCTCAAAAATGGTCAATAATTGTCAAAAACTGTCAAAAATGGTCAATAATTGTCAAAAATGAACAGAAATAGTCAAAAATTGTCAAAAACTTTCAAAAATGGTCAATAATTGTCAATAATTATGAAAAATGGTCAATGATTGTTAAAATTTTGAAAAATGGTCAATAATTGTCAAAAATGATTACAAATAATCAAAAATTGTCAAAAATTTTGAAAAATGGTCAATAATCGTTAATAATTGTCAAAAACTGTCAGAAATGGTCAATAATTTTGAAAAATGAGCAAAAATTTTGAAAAATTGTCAAAAATGGTCAATAATTGTCAAAAATAGTCAATAATTGACAAAAATGGTTCATAATTGTCAAACTTTTTGAAAAATGGTCAATAATTTTCAAAAATTGTCAAAAAAGGTCAATAATTGTCAAAATTTTAAAAGATGGTCAATAATTGTCAGAAATTGAAATAAAAATGGCGGATTTTTACTACCTTTGATATCAATTTTCTCTTCCAAAAGTGTTTTTTTTCTTTTAAAATGTTCTATTAACATTGGGGGCTTTCTAATAAGAAAGAAAAGTGTTACAAAATTCCGAGGCTCGCGAACCTTACCCAATCTGTCTTAGATGCTGACAGTTTAAAATAATGATTGTACTCACACGCTATACACCCTCTTTCTCTCCCGTCTTTCTTTCTTTCTCTTCCTTCTCTCTAGTTTTTCCATTTCTCTCTCTGCCATCTCTCTCATATTTCTTTCCCTCTCCCATCTCTCTCTTTCCTATTTCTCTCTCTCTCTCTCATCTTTCTCTCTGTGTCTTATCTCTCTCTCTATTCTATCCCTCCCTCTCTCTCATCTTTCTTTCTCTCTCTCCCTCTCTCTCATCTTTCTTTCTCTCTCTCCCTCTCTCTCATCGCTCTTCCTCTCTGTCCCATTTTTTAATAGCATTTTTACTCCATATCAGCTTTCGAAATATATTTATATTCTTCACCTAAAAATCTCTCAACTATCGATAGTACCGAAAACTATCGATTTTTTTTGATAGTCAAAAATATCGATAGTTATCGATAAACCATCGATAGTTTTCCATTCCTACCGGGAAGTTGCTGCTTAACACGGGTTAGAATACATCCAAAAAGAATAAATCTAACAATATGCTATTCCATAAAGAAATTCAGTGGAAATCTAAAGGGAAATTTCTGGAAGAATAAATTTAATTAAAAAAAATTGTAGCAACAAACAAAATTCTTAATTTCTTCGTTTTTATTTATAATTTAGCTCAGTTGGTTCAGGAAAGTACTAAGTAGTTAACGACATTGAAACTGCTGCATTGTAAGACAGAAAATTCCTAAACTAGACATACAGAGTGAGGCAGATAAACCGTCGATAAGGAAAATCTCCAGAACTGTACTTTCCCACTTTTATAATAATTATATACAAAGTAATTCGAAATATTGTTGTCGTTCAATTTTAAGACATTTAAATAAAATGTTCATATCCTAACAATATTATTTATAACTTTAACGTTTAACTGTATTATTATGTAAAATGACTAATAATTAACCAGTTCCAAATCACATAGCAATAGCTGTAAGTGTTTTCCAATAAAAATAATAAATTAATGAAATAACACGCACCTTACCTCGTTTCAAAATAAAAACCACATGGAATTATCGGTACTACCTACTTAGTACTTTGTATTGTCTACCTTCCGGTTCTAAACACGCGCCGTTTTACGCATGTGCCACTTAACGAATCGGCGCGTTAATCGTTCGTAGTGGTGGGGTGCGTTAATGTTCCACGTTTTTTGTTCCTTTTTTAACGATAAGAATAATAAATTGTAGTTTGTTGCCGGTTATCGCTTTTTTTGTTTGTGTAGGTAGATAGTTTGATTTGATAGAGAGATATTTTTAAATCGGTTCGGTTATATGGAAAATTTTTGATAAATAAAAGAAATTTGCTTTTATTAAAATAATATTGAATTAAAATTTACTAATCTACCAATCAACGCTATTACCATCAGCACCAAGGAGTGGAGCAAGTGTATAAGTATTTCAAGAAAAACTATATTCGAATATTTTCGCTAAAATGGTACAGAACCATCTATTTGCCGGAAACAAAAAATTACTACCAATAAAAATTCATCTAAGGCATCAGATCGAAAAGGCCAATTGACGGGTTATGCACCATATGGACCATATTTGGTTCAAAGCGATTTTTTCTTTTCGTCGCAAATTAAGAATAAATCTTTTTTAGTATTTTTTTGGGGTACCTCAACAAGCGTGTGACTAAAAGAGCAGGAAAAGTGCATTGAATGCGTGGAAAATTTCTCACTTCAAAGTGCAAATTTCCTTCAATTTCCAGTTTGAATTGTGCATTTAGTCCAAATTTCCAGTTTAAATTGAATTTTCAATTTGAATTGTAAATTTTCTTAAATTTTTCTTGAATTTTCAATTTTCTTAAATATAGTTTAAACTGCAAACTCTATTATATTTCCTAATTTAAACTGCAAATTACCCAGTTTAAACTGTGAATTCTGTGGAATTTTCCAATTTAAAGCCCAAATTCTATCAAATTTCTCAAATTAAATTGTAAATTCTAATGTTGAATTGTCCAGTTAAACTGTAAATTGTGTTAAATTGCCCAGTTTAAACTATACATTCTGTTGAATTTATCAATTTTAATTATGAATTCTGTTCAATTTCCCAATTTAACTCCAAATTACCCAGTTTAAACTGTGAATTCTTTGGCATTTCTCAATTTAAACTCCAAATTCTATAAAAAATTCTTAAATTAAATTGTAAATTCTGATGTTGAATTGTCCAGTTTAAACTCCAAATTCTATTCAATTTCTCAATTTTAATTGTGAATTCTGTTGAATTGTCCAATTTAAACATTAAATTCTGTTGAATTGCTCAGTTTAAACTCCAAATTCTATTAAATTTCTCAAATTTAATTGTGAATTATGTTGAATTGTCCAATTTAAACATTAAATTCTGTTGATTTGCCCAGTTTAAACTCCAAATTATATTAAATTTCTCAAATTAAACTCCAAATTCTATCAAATTGTAAATTATGATGTTGAAATGTCCAGTTTAAACTGTAAATTCTGTTAAATTGCCCAGTTTAAACTATACATTTTGTTGAATTTATCGATTTTAATTATGAATTCTGTTGAATTTTCCAATTTTAACTCCAAATTACCCAGTTTAAACTGCGAATTCTGTGGAATTTCCCAATTTAAACTCCAAATTCTATAAAAAATCTCTCAAATTAAATTGTAAATTCTGATGTTGAATTGTCCAGTTTAAACTCCAAATTCTATTAAATTTCTCAAATTTAATTGTGAATTCTGTTGAATTGTCCAGTTTAAACTCCAAATTCTATTAAATTTCTCAAATTAAACTCCAAATTCTATTAAATTTCTCAAATTAAACTCCAAATTCTATCAAATTGTAAATTCTGATGTTGAAATGTCCAGTTTAAACTGTAAATTCTGTTAAATTGTCCAGTTTAAACTATACATTCTGTTGAATTTATCAATTTTAATTATGAATTCTGTTGAATTTCCCAATTTAAACTCCAAATTACCCAGTTTAAACTGCGAATTCTGTGGAATTTCCCAATTTAAACTCCAAATTCTATAAAAATATCTCAAATTAAATTGTAAATTCTGATGTTGGATTGTCCAGTTTAAACATTAAATTCTGTTGAATTGCCCAGTCTAAACATTACATTCTGTTAAATTGCCCAATTTAAACATTAAATTCTGTTGAATTGCCTAGTTTAAACTCCAAATTCTATTAAAATTCTCAAATTTAATTGTGAATTCTGTTGAATTGTCCAATTTAAACATTAAATTCTGTTGAATTGCTCAGTTTAATCTCCAAATTCTATTAAATTTCTCAAATTAATCTCCAAATTCTATTAAATTTCTCAAATTAAACTGAAAATTCTATCAAATTGTAAATTCTGATGTTGAAATGTCCAGCTTAAACTGTAAATTTTGTTAAATTGCCCAGTTTAAACTATACATTTTGTTGAATTTATCAATTTTTATTATGAATTCTGTTGAATTTCTCAATTTAAACTCCAAATTACCCAGTTTAAACAGCGAATTCTGTGGAATTTCCCAATTTAAACTCCAAATTCTATAAAAATATCTCAAATTAAATTGTAAATTCTGATGTTGGATTGTCTAGTTTAAACATTAAATTCTGTTGAATTGCCCAGTCTAAACATTAAATTCTGTTGAATTGCCCAATTTAAACTCCAAATGCTATTAAATTTCTAATTTAATTGTGAATTCTGTTGAATTGCTCAGTTTAAACTCCAAATTCTATTAAATTTCTCAAATTTAATTGTGAATTCTGTTGAATTGCCCAGTTTAAACTCTTAATTCTATTGAATTTCTAAAATTAAACTCCAAATTCTATCAAATTGTAAATTCTGATGTTGAAATGTCCAGTTTAAACTGTAAATTCTGTTAAATTGCCCAGTTTAAACTATACATTTTGTTGAATTTATCAATTTCAATTATGAATTCTGTTAAATTTCCCAATTTAAACTCCAAATTACCCAGTTTAAACTAAACATTTTGTTGAATTTATCAATTTTAATTATGAATTCTGTTGAATTTCCCAATTTAAACTCCAAATTACCCAGTTTAAACTAAACATTTTGTTGAATTTATCAATTTTAATTATGAATTCTGTGGAATTTCCCAATTTAAAATCCAAATTCTATAAAAATATCTCAAATTAAATTGTAAATTCTGATGTTGGATTGTCCAGTTTAAACATTAAATTCTGTTGAATTGCCAAGTCTAAACATTAAATTCTGTTGAATTGCCCAATTTAAACATTAAATTCTGTTGAATTGCCCAGTTTTAACTCCAAATGCTATTAAATTTCTCAAATTTAATTGTGAATTCTGTTGAAATGCCTAGTTTAAACTCCAAATTCTATTAAATTTCTCAAATTTAATTGTGAATTCTGTTGAATTGCCCAGTTTAAACTCCAAATTCTATTAAATTTCTCAAATTAAACTCCAAATTCTATCAAATTGTAAATTCTGATGTTGAAATGTCCAGTTTAAACTGTAAATTCTGTTAAATTGCCCAGTTTAAACTATACATTTTGTTGAATTTATCAATTTTAATTATGAATTCTGTTGAATTTCCCAATTTAAACTCCAAATTACCCAGTTTAAACTATACATTTTGTTAAATTTATCAATTTTAATTATGAATTCTGTTGAATTTCCCAATTTAAACTCCAAATTACCCAGTTTATACTGCGAATTCTGTGGAATTTCCCAATTTAAACTCCAAATTCTATGAAAATGTCTCAAATTAAATTGTAAATTCTGATGTTGAATTGTTCAGTTTAAACCTCAAATTCTATTAAATTTCTCAAATTTAATTGTGCATTCTGTTGAATTGCCCAGTTTAAACTCCAAATTCTATTAAATTTCTCAAATTAAACTCCAAATTCTATCAAAATGTAAATTCTGATGTTGAAATGTCCAGTTTAAACTGTAAATTGTGTTAAATTGCCCAGTTTAAACTATACATTCTGTTGAATTTATCAATTTTAATTATGAATTCTGTTGAATTTCCCAATTTAAACTCCAAATTCTGTTGAATTGTTAAGTTTGAACTGTAAATTTTGTTGAATTGTCCCGTTTAAACGAAAAATTCTATTGAGTTTTGCAGTTTAAACTGTAAATTCTGCTGAATTGTCTAGTTTACACTCCAAATTCTATTTAATTTCTCAAATTAAATTTTAAATTCTGATGTTGAAATGTCCAGCCTAATTTAAACTCTAAATTCTGCAGAATTTTTAAGTCTAAACTCTAAATTATATGAAGTGCGTTTGTTAAAATTGTCGTTATAGAACTTATTTAAAAAAATTCCCACTTCTGAATTTAATGTTTCGAAAAAAAAACGTTATTCCAACCGACACATAAAACACAATTTAAAAAAAATTTCTTAACGAAAAAGCAGTTATCCAGTAACAAAAATCTATTTGCTCAAGACCGTTTTCCTAATCTCGAAATATGTTTGATATAAACATTTATCTGTTCCGGTATACAAAGACGAAGACAGAAAAACTTGAAACTTTTATAAAGTTCCACATATCAAATTCACCGAAGTGATAATAACGCCGTTGCCCGTGTAAGTAAAGCAAATATTAGTTCCGACGAGCCGTTGGAATGGAACTGCCCTTGTAAACTTCAGACTTCAGGCAGTTACGGTATAACCAGCAGTCGTCGTTTTTTTAAAATTTTGTCCGAGTTTTGTGTCCCGTGAAAATTTTCGACAGGTACGTTTTTTATTTTATAATTATCGCTCGTCTAAAAATTTTACTTTGTTACAATAATTTTTGCTAATTATGAACAGGGTGATAAATTATATTTTATACAACTTTTTCGGTTTTATATCCCTTTTTTTTATTTTTGCTACACCCGCTAATGACATTTTTACAATAATTTCTGGTAATTTTATACAGGGTGATAGATTATATTTTATAAAACTTTTTTGGAATCAATATTTTGTTGAATTTATCAATTTTAATTATGAATTCTGTTGAATTTCCCAATTTAAACTCCAAATTCTGTTGAATTGTTCAGTTTGAACTGTAAATTTTGTTGAATTGTCCGGTTTAAACGAAAAATTCTATTGAGTTTTGCAGTTTAAACTGTAAATTCTGCTGAATTGTCTAGTTTAATCTCCAAATTCTATTAAATTTCTCAAATTAAATTTTAAATTCTGATGTTGAAATGTCCAGTTTAAACTGTAAATTCTGTTAAATTGCCCAGTTTAAACTATACATCCTGTTGAATTTATGAATTCTGTTGAATTTCCCAATTTAAACTCCAAATTCTGTTAAATTGTCCAGTTTAAACTGCAAATTCTGTTGAATTGTCCAGTTTAAACTCCAAATTCTATAAAATTTCTCAAATTAAATTGAGAATTATGTTGAATTGTCCAATTTAAACTGTAAATTCTGTTGAATTGCTTAAAGTTAGGAAAAAACTGGATTTTCTCGTTTTTATATCCCTTTATTATTTTTATTACACTCGCTAATAACATTGTTACAATAATTTCTGTTAATTGTATACAGGATGATGATTATGTCTTATAATTTTTTTTTGTTTTAAATTTTTTGGTCAAGTTAGGGAAAAGCTAAATTTTTTTTGTTTATATATCCCTATTTATATTTTTATTACACCCGCTTATGTCACTGGTACAATAATTTACGTTAATTGTATACAGGGCGAATAATTAAATTTGAAAAACATTTTTTGGTTACAATCTTTTGAAAAAGTTCGGAAAAATTCTATTTTTTGTACCCCTTTTCTTTTTATTACATTGTTACAATAATTTCTGGTAATTTTATACAGGGTGATAGAATATATTTTATAAAACTTTTTTGAGTTCAATCTTTTGGTAAAGTTAGGGAAAAACTTAATTTTTATATCTCTTTTTTATTTTTACTACACCCGCTAATAACATTGTTACAATAATTTCTGTAATTATATACAGGGTGATGATTATATCTTATAAACTTTTTTTGCTTTAAATTGTTTGGTAAAGTTAGGGAAAAGCTTAATTTTTTTGTTTATACCCTATTTTATTTTTATGACACTGTTACAATAATTTACGTTAATTGTATACAGGGTGAATAATTAAATTTGAAAAAAATTGAACATGAAAAAAATCAGATTTTCATACTCCTTTCTTTTTATTACACCCGCCAATGACTTTCAACTTGAAATATTTAAATAGGAGCCTAAAGAGTATAACTAACTCGATAATTATATGCGTGTTTTAAGACCTTTTGTAGCTAAAAAGTAAAACTGTGCTTTTACAACTAAAGTCGTAACAATTTACATAAATGCCGAATGGATTTCTTTTGATTTTTAACAACCATTGCCTTCCGAAAGTCGTTATAGATCGTTGACGTTTATTCTTTTCAATTTATTGTTGGTACCTAATTTACATATTTTTATTTGTATCAAGAGCGGACAGTACTATTTTGCAGCTTTTTGCTCGAATTACAAACAATATTTTTTCTACGATACACGATTAATAAATATGGGTATTCTTCATAATATTTTTTGTAGTTTCCACGAGGGTGGGGTTAATGCATTATTATGTATTTACAAAGGGGTGTTTTTTATTCATGGCACACCTAACTCCAGTGAAATGGAAAAAATCGTGAAGGGTATCGCTGAATTTTAGTTTTACTCGAGACACCAAAATCTCTAGGGCCCTGTGTATAGTATAAAAACCTAGAGTGGCAGTACTAATCATTCACCAAATGTCAAAATAGTTCTAGATATTTTTGTTTACCAACATTTATTGATGGTAAAAAGGCTTTCGTAAGTGTGAAGATGGAAAAAATATATCACCAACTTCCTCTGGCTCTATCGATTGCAAATTAATTTCGCCAAAATGTATACAGGATGTTTGAGTTTTACGGTCGTTCTTTTTTGGACAATCTTCCTTTTTGAACTTTTTAGCGTTTTTGTGCAGGTTCAAGTGCAAGATATCAATAATTTCGAGATCATAAATGTACCTCTTTAATTCATTTCTTCCTAATTAGAATAGAAAAAATATGATTTGGCTAAATTTTACCCAAGCGCACGTACTGACTTTATTAAATTGATGTTGGAGACACTGAATAGACGAAAATTTCTATGGTGGCGTTACGGAGTCATGAAATAACGTAGCATTTCGTTCAATTGCCGACCTAATTTATAGTTTTAATTTGCTATAATTACTTATATGCTAACCGTTACGCGATAATGAAGAGAAAATTGGTAGTTTACTAAACTAGAATTCCATTTACCAACCAAATATTTATCAAATGTACGTAAATGTTGTTTTGTTTGCGTTTACCCACAATATATATTTTTAATAAATTTCCTTTACAAGGAGGTCTCTACGTGAAATAGCTAAAGTTTATACAAAAGCAATTGCATAAGCTTAAACACGTGTTCGTCACCCTTAACGAAGTTTTGACTACCGGAAATTGTAGTTTTTATACTCCCGGATTAGGAGAAAATAGTCCTGTCCTCAGTTTGAAAATGTGGAGTGGATGGACGAAAGGGCGTTTTCCGATGTTTAAGCGCGAATTACTACAAAACGAGACTTCATATAAAAAAATTTGGTAAATAAAAGTTGTAAAGAATAAAAAAATTTATAACTTTTATAAATTCCATTTTTTACCTAACCTCAAAATGTTCGAGAAAAATGCAAAAAACAGTTTTTTAGTTTTTGATTTTTTCTCGTGCAAAAATGTATATAATTTTTTCAAAATTGGTGGAAAGGTAGCAAAAGCTTAATTACGTGTTCGTCACCCTTCCCGACGTTTTGACTACCGGAAATTGTAGTTCTTATACTCCCGAATTAGGGAAAAATAGGCCTCAGTTTGAAAATGTGGAGTAGAGGAATGAAAGGACGTTTTCCGATGTTCAAGCGCGAATTACTACAAAACGAGACTTCCTATAAAAAAATTTGGTAAATAAAAGTTGTAGAGAATAAAAAAATGTACAACTTTTATTAATCCCAATTTTTACCTAACCTCAAAATTTCCGAGAAAAATGCAAAAAACAGTTTTTTAGTTTTTGATTTTTTCTCGTGCAAAAATGTATATAATTTTTTCAAAATTGGTGGAAAGGTAGCAAAAGCTTAATTACGTGTTCGTCACCCTTCCCGACGTTTTGACTACCGGTAATTGTAGTTTTTATACTCCGGGATTAGGGAAAAATAGTCCTGTCCTCAGTTTGAAAATGTGGAGTAGAGGAATGAAAGGGCGTTTTCCGATGTTCAAACGCGAATTACTACAAAACGAGACTTCCTATAAAAAAATTTGGTAAATAAAAGTTGTAGAGAATAAAATAATCTATAACTTTTATAAATTCCATTTTTTACCTAACCTCAAAATTTCCGAGAAAAATGCAAAAAACAGTCTTTTAGTTTTTGATTTTTTTTTCGTTCCAAAATGTATATAATTTTTTCAAAATTGGTGGAAAGGTAGCAAAAGCTTAAACACGTGTTCGTCACCCTTCCCGACGTTTTGACTACCGGAAATTGCTGTTCTTATACTTCCGAATTAGGGAAAAATAGAAACCTGTCCTCAGTTTGAAAATGTGGAGTGGAGGAATGAAAGGACGTTTTCCGATGTTCAAGCGCGAATTACTACAAAACGAGACTTCCTATGCAAAAATTTGGTAAATAAAAGTTGTAGAGAATAAAAAAATCTACAACTTTTATTAATTCCATTTTTTACCTAACCTCAAAATTTTCGAGAAAAATGCAAAAAACAGTTTTTTAGTTTTCGATTTTTCTCGTGCAAAAATGTATACAATTTTTTCAAAATTGGTGGAAAGGTAGCAAAAGCTTAATTACGCGTTCGTCACCCTTCCCGACGTTTTGACTACCGGAAATTGTTGTTCTTATACTCCTTAATTAGGGAAAAATAGAGACCTGTCCTCAGTTTGAAAATGTGGAGTGGAGGGATGAAAGGGCGTTTTCCGATGTTCAAGCGCGAATTACTACAAAACGAGACTTCCTATGCAAAAATTTGGTAAATAAAAGTTGTAGAGAATAAAAAAATCTACAACTTTTATTAATTCCATTTTTTACCAAACCTCAAAATTTTCGAGAAAAATGCAAAAAACAGTTTTTTAGTTCTCGATTTTTCTCGTGCATAAATGTATAAAAATTTTTCAAAATTGGTGGAAAGGTAGCAAAAGCTTAATTACGCGTTCGTCACCCTTCCCGACGTTTTGACTACCGGAAATTGTTGTTCTTATACTCCTTAATTAGGGAAAAATAGGCCTGTCCTCAGTTTGAAAATGTGGAGTAGAGGAATGAAAGGACGTTTTCCGATGTTCAAGCGCGAATTACTACAAAACGAGACTTCCTATGCAAAAATTTGGTAAATAAAAGTTGTAGAGAATAAAAAAATCTACAACTTTTATTAATTCCATTTTTTACCTAACCTCAAAATTTTCGAGAAAAATGCAAAAAACAGTTTTTTAGTTTTCGATTTTTCTCGTGCAAAAATGTATACAATTTTTTCAAAATTGGTGGAAAGGTAGCAAAAGCTTAATTACGCGTTCGTCACCCTTCCCGACGTTTTGACTACCGGAAATTGTTGTTCTTATACTCCTTAATTAGGGAAAAATAGAGACCTGTCCTCAGTTTGAAAATGTGGAGTGGAGGGATGAAAGGGCGTTTTCCGATGTTCAAGCGCGAATTACTACAAAACGAGACTTCCTATGCAAAAATTTGGTAAATAAAAGTTGTAGAGAATAAAAAAATCTACAACTTTTATTAATTCCATTTTTTACCAAACCTCAAAATTTTCGAGAAAAATGCAAAAAACAGTTTTTTAGTTCTCGATTTTTCTCGTGCATAAATGTATAAAAATTTTTCAAAATTGGTGGAAAGGTAGCAAAAGCTTAATTACGCGTTCGTCACCCTTCCCGACGTTTTGACTACCGGAAATTGTTGTTCTTATACTCCTTAATTAGGGAAAAATAGGCCTGTCCTCAGTTTGAAAATGTGGAGTAGAGGAATGAAAGGACGTTTTCCGATGTTCAAGCGCGAATTACTACAAAACGAGACTTCCTATAAAAAAATTTGGTAAATAAAAGTTGTAGAGAATCAAAAAATCTATAACTTTTATAAATTCCATTTTTTACGTTACCTCAAAGTTTCCGAGAAAAATGCAAAAAAGTTTTTTAGTTTTTAATTTTTTCTCGTTCAAAAATGTATACAATTTTTCCAAAATTGGTGGAAAGGTAGTTTTTTTATCATATGTAAAACCAGATTTTCATTAATCATCTACCTTATAACCCTGATATAGCCCCTTTTATTTTTTCACACCACTAAACATCTTTTATATTAATGTAGCTAGTAAGAAGAAATTACTTATTTTAATATGGACAACTCTGTAAATTTACTTATTTCAATATATTGTATTGACGTTCCACGCCTCAAAAAGTTACGAAAACATCCTGTACTGTTAGATTTGTGATAAGATAGTTGAACAATGATTACCACTGTCCAAATAAAAGTGCTGTAAATTTTTGCAGTCTCTATAAAAAGCAAATAATGCAGATTTGGTTTGTTTATTCAATATTAAAATTATTGCTTGATTTGCGATAGAATTCAAAAATTTCTCGTGGGATTTTTAGATATTTTTTTTTACTTCGGAGACCTAATTTCGCTAATCATAAAAATTATTTAACACAATCATTCTTTATGAAAAAAAACCCTAATATACTAACATATTTTATATCAGATCAAAGAGAACTAAAAAAAAGAAACCAAAATATACAGGGTGTCCTATTTGAAGTGGATATAGCTGCACGGTGATATTTTATGTCACTCGGTATAAACTATAATCAGGTTATAGAGGAATGAAAAAGTAAACCAAAAAATATATAGGGTGTCCAATACCGAAGTTTAGGTGATCCCTAGTAACCTGGACCCATAAAAATAAATTGTTTACTGTACTGAACTCTCCTTCGGTTATTCAATCAAAAGCTATTTTGCACTTTTTTCATACCTAGTAAGTAGCAGTTTGAGTCAATTTTGGAAAATCGCTCTATATCTCAAAAATGAAACAACTTTATGAATATCTTGTTTAACAAACAAATGTCAATGTCAACTATTTTTTTATCTCCTCTAATTTTCGAGATACCTTGTAAAACCATGCAAATTTTTTCAAAGCTGGTATGCCAATTTTAAACAAAAGCATATATACAGAGTAAACAGATATTTTTACATGCATGTGGATTGCCGTCCCTATATTTTAAGTGTAAAATAAATAAGGTGGGGTCACACATAACGGCACCGTGCCCGATCCGTATGTCAGCTAAAAATTCTGTTTTCTAACGGATTCGACGAATCTTGACCCAAGATATTTCGTTTTTAGATATTTTTTACATTATTTATTATAAAAAATTTATTAGCGACACTGATAGAGCCAATAGACTGGAACAGGTATAAATCGTTGTTAATCTAAGAAGCATATCAACGAAACCGTTAAATGCAATTTTTTGAAGATCGTTATCGACATTTAGGGAAGTAATAAATTTGACAACGTTTAACTCTACTCCAGTTCGACTACCTCGTTTCGATTTCGATTATTGCGGTACACAGGTGTAAAAAAAGGTACCTAGAGAGATACACACGTGTTAGTTGAAGTACTTAAAATGCAACAATTAAACATGTATATATCTATATATGAGGGCACTCATGTCTCTAACAGGGCGTTTTGTATACAGGAGCGTACGAGTACAAGTCTTTATCAACATATTTTGACTCTTTCTATTCTTGGATCGTCGCAAATATTAATCCGTCCACGTTCAAATTCTCCATACCAACCAGAAATTGTCGACTGATGTGGTGCTTCATTGCCGAATACAGAAACCAACTCGGCAAGACTGTCTTCGAAAAATTTAAATATTCACTGACTTTGCTTAAAGCTATCAGTTTTCCAACAACTAGGTCTAGACTGGTGAAAAACTGCAAAGAATCCATTAATAAGCTGGCAAGAGACAACAAAGTGTCTCTAACATGGGAGCCGGCAGATGAGGGTATTGCAGACCTGGTGACTGGACACTGCACCATGAGGTAACATCTGTACAAAATGGGCAAAGTTAGTGAACTTGATGATGAAACACCTACTCACATACTCTGCTTCTGCTAGAACTCACAAGTACTTAGACGGAAGCACTTTGGAGAGGAATTAATACAACCATTACAACTACTGAAAATCCCTCCAGGGGACTATATAGAAGACACTTTTGGAATGGAAGTAGATAACATAGGAAATTGTACAAAGATTCAGTTCAAGTGCCTGGGCTGTTGAGCACAACCCAAACGAATGAATGATTAAAAAAGGTCATAGTACAGTACCCTTAGATACTCAACACCTGTTTATCTGAGTTTTATTCCGTTTTATACTAGAATATCTATCACAATTGTGAGATGTCAGATGACTGTCAAATTTTTGGGGCAATTACAGTTCAACATTATGTAAAGTTTCTCTCTATAAGATTCTTGATCTCAGTTATTCAATTACCTTTAGAATGTTTTTTGTGCTTGGGAACTGATCTCATTTTTAGATTGTTCTAAACTCGGACATTCTGTACGATTCCGTAGAAAATTCGAGTTTATATTATTATTATTTTTTATTCAATAAAATTTTTAATTTCACCTATTGAAAAAAAAATTGTGTCGCCGCCACTGTTCTATTTACGTATTTTTTTGTATATACTCGTTTCGTTTGGATACATATTCATGGGCAACTTAAACGACACCGTCTGTATAACAAATTTATAGGTACACCATTATATACGGGTCACAGGAAATTCTTCAACAACATGGTGTTAACAAAGGTTAAATATTTGTACCCCCGTTTTTTATGGAAAATATTACCGAGGCCGGGTAATCAGAGTAAATAATAACCGGCTAGGAATGAATTCAGGTACTTGAAAAAAAATGACGAAGCTTAAAAAAACGTGTTAATCGTTTTTACATAAAGAATGAGTTTAAATAGAAAGTGTTTGAGACTTAGAAAAATCGAACTTTCTTTTTATAATCAAAATATTTTTTACTCTTTCGACAATCGTTCAAAAAATGAGAATTTGAGAAACTTGGGTAGCTTGTAACTTAATAAGTGAATGCAAGCAGGATTTTCCCTTCCCCTTCGTGAAAAGTTTACAGTTTTTCAATAAGGGGGGGGGGTGCAGCAAATCAGAAGTCTTTAATAGGGAGCTACCCAATTTTTTTTTATTCACTAATATCATTAATTCCCAAGGCTTTTTTAAAATCACTATTAACTTAAATTAAAGTTGCGTGTTATTTAAAATCAGTTCAAACGACCTCTATAGAGCTCCAAAGCTGCTGACGTCAATGAGTATGATGCCCAGCTGTGTACAGTATTCGCCAGCTAACTTGATGTCCCAGATATTACCAACTAAAAGACAGAGTAATAGTGCCCTGCCTACTCGGCTGCTATTGGTGGTAAAATTTTGACAAACGCCAATTGCATCGAACCTTATCAGGTGTTAAGATTTTCAGTAGCGTAGCGTCACACAGTTATTGTTTCTGATTTGTATAATAAAGTGTTTGTAAAAATGTCAGCCGTTAATGAAGAAAATCGTAAATGTACTGAAGGACAAACTCGTCAAGTGATATATCGAGTGTTTAATTATTTTAAGAGATTAAAAAGTGATGAAGATGTCATAACAATAGAAGACTCATATTTTGATAAGGAACTTCAAACAGATATGTTTTATGACGTCAACCCTCTTGTGATTACTCTAGATGAAAGTGATTCCAGTAGCGGCAGTGAGTCAGATTTTTCGTAAAGATAAAAACTGTTTATACCTATTCTTAGAAATATACCCCATTATCTTGTGTTTCTTTTATTCTCATTACTACCTGGAAGAAATTATTTAGTTTCTAACAAATTTTAATTATAGTCCGTCCGGAAATATAAGATCCTAACTTTATAATCTTCAATTAGATAAATAACATGTTATTGTAATGGGTACCTTATTGTTAAAATATTATTTAACTACTCAGAATTCAGATATAAAGCAGAGATCCGTTTCTATTAAAATCAATATACCAATAATTATAACAAAGAATTAAATATTATTTATTAAGATAGGATCATATATTTCCGGACGGACTTACTTTATTAATTGTACAAGTTGTGTTCATTTGTAACAGAAAGCGTATCCTCAGAACTTGCACGGCACTGTTTACAGTTATCGGATGGGCGGCGTCAATAGCTCCCTAGAAATCATTTAGGACATCAAGTTAGCTGGCGAATACTGTACTCGTGTTTCGATCGCCGGCCACAACAGTGATGCCAATTCGAGGAATTTTTGGGGTTTCTTGGGGATACATTTTCGAGGGATTTTTTAAACTGCATTATAATAGTTATTTATGATACAAGTGCGTGAAGTGATACTTTTGCGCACGAGTTGCGAAAATGAAAGGCACGAGCGTAGCTAGTGCCTTTTTTCGCAAAAGTAACTCACGCATGAGTATCATACAATGTTTTATCTACGACCACATTAAAAATACTTTCCCTTAATTATATATTACATAACCTCTCTTTTTAATAATTGTGTTTGAATGATTGCCTACCTTCATCATAAGAAATTCATTATCTGGTGCTCCATTTATAAAATCCAAAATCTGTTCCCTTGTGAAAATTTTTGATTTTTTTGGTTTATGACTCTCTGATTGTCGTTTTATGAAGGTAATAAGTTTATGAAATTTACTTATATCAATGTTTAAATTTAAATTTATGGTAATTTTCAACATTGAATAATGGGACCATAACGTTGATGATTTCCATTGACTTTTCCGAGAAATATGCAATAAGAACATTTTCCGTCTAATTTTTGACAATTATTGACCAATTTTGACAGTTTTGACAATTATTGATCATTTTTGACAATTTTTCAAAAATTTTGACCATTTTTTAAAATTTTAACAATTATTGACCATTTTTCCAAATTTTAACAATTATTGACCATTTTTGATAATTTTTGAGCGTTTTTGACAATTATTGACCAATTTTGTCAGTTTTGACAATTATTGACCAATTTTGTCAGTTTTGACAATTATTGATCATTTTTGACAATTTTTCAGAAATGTTGACCATTTTAGACCATTTTTCCAAATTTTAACAATTATCGACCATTTTTGAGCATTTATGACAGGTTCTGACAATTATTGACCATTTTTGACAATTTGTCAAAAATTTTGAGAATTTTTAACAATTGTTGACCATTTTTTATAATTATTGACCATTTTTTCAAAATTTTGACAATTTTTGACTAATTTTCCAAATTTTAACAATTATTGACCATTTTTGACAGTTTCTGACAATTATTGACCGTTTTTCAAAAATGTTGTCCATTTTCCAAAAATTTTGACAATTTTCAACAATTATTGACTATTCTCGACAGTTTTTTATAATTATTGACCATTTTTGATAGTTTTTGACAATTATCGACAATTTTTCAAAATTTTTATAATAATTGTCCATTTTTGATAGGTTTTGAAAATTTTTGACCATTTTCAATTTTTTTTTAATTTTTCCGCAACGAGTGCGCAAAAGTAACTCACGCATGAGTATCATACAATGTTTTATCTACGACCACATTAAAAATACTTTCCCTTAATTATATATTACATAACATCTCTTTTTATTAATTATTATCATTATATGGTGCTCCATTTATAAAATCCAAAATCTGTTCTCTTGTGAAAATTTTTGATTTTTTTTGTTTATAGCTCTCTGATTTTCGTTTTATGAAGGTAATAAGTTTATGAAATTTACTTATATCAATGTTTAAATTTAAATTTATGGTAGTTTTCAACATTGAATAATTGGACCATAACGTTGATGATTTCCATTGACTTTTCCGAGAAATATGCAATAAGAACATTTACTGTCTAATTTTTGATTTTTTTTGTGTTACACCAATCCAAAAAAAAAAGGTGAGCGGTCGTCGGACCGCCGACAGAAGCTTCCTTCTTATGCACAATAAAATGACCATTTTTGACTATTTTTCGGAAATTATTGACCATTTTTCAAAAAGTTTGACAATTATGAACCATTTTTGTCAATTATTGACTATTTTTGACAATTATTGACCATTTTTGACAATTTTTCAAAATTTTTGCTCATTTTTCAAAATTATTGACCATTTCTGACAGTTTTTGACAATTATTAACAATTATTGACCATTTTTCAAAATTTTTGACAATTATTGATCATTTTTTCAAAATTTTTGACCAGTTTTGACTATTTTTTCAAATTTTAGCAATTATTGACCATTTTTGACAATTATTGACCAATTTTGACAGTTTAGACAATTATTGATCATTTTTGACAATTTTTCAAAAATTTTGAACATTTTAGACCATTTTTCAAAATTTTAACAATTATTGATTCAACATTCGAGTGACATGTTTGTTAATGGGTCTTGTCCAATAAATATAATACTCTAGAAATATGAAATATAACATTAGGCCATCCTGACAATTGGTCTGTCCTAAGACCCTAAATATATTCTACTCAAAAAACTCAGTTAAAAAAACTTAATTAAATTAGCTTGAATCAAAATAACTTATACAATAGATAAAATGCTCTGAGGGGTTCGGGCGAATACGACAAACACTATTGTGTCGAATTTCGCCATATTTTTACTCTAGAAAATTTTTTTACTTTAATTTAACTTTACTTTCTCGCAATTTTACCTGGTTTTCTATTGAAAAAAAAAAATTACGTGATATTTGTTAAAACCCCCCAAGTGAGATTTGGAAAGATTTTACTTGACCCCCTCTTGAACACCTCACGTAATTAATGGAATGGTAGAGAAGAAAAAATTGGGACAACCTGTATACGTCGTTGGTATGTTTACTTTTTAACGGTTTCCTGTACTTAACCTTACACCGTTTTCACTACAAAGTTAAATGTAGCTTATATTTATGTGTGTGTATGTGTCTGATAAGAGTTTATTATCAAAACGGCCATAGTTTTTATTTACATAATAATCAGCATTTATTTGTAGTTAACGTTAAACTAAAGTATTGAATTTCTCTCTATACATATACCTATATCGGGTTGCATTCACAGGTTTTCCTTAGCTTGAATTTCGCTTTTTTCTTTTTATTTTTAAAATAATGTATGAATAAAATTAATTTCTGTGCTAGCAAATTTTATATCCATATAAAAAAAATGCCCTGTACGAAAATATGGTTATGTAAAAATTAAAATTGCAAAACGCTCTGATCAGTTGTTGCACAAGTCCTGGTAAGACTCAAAAAGGATAAAGTATAATAAAAACTCGATAATAACTATCTGAATTTATTCTCTTCAACGTCACGGTTACACATCGACTGCCTATTCCAGATCTCTTCCATTTTCAGATCCCCTCGACCCTTGGCCATGTGTATATGTTACAAGAGATGAAATAAACAAAACTCAACATTCAAGTGATATATTTTTTAATATCCATCAAATTGTTTTTTAACCTTATGTTTTTTTTCTTACAGATTCACGATGCATCTCAACCAAATGGAACTTGGAATTGGAATACAAACGAAGAACCATCTGCCACTGATTCCAAAGATAATATTTCCGACTTAAGAAGACAAATATCTGTGTTGGAACATGAAAAATCTGATCTTATGGCAAAACTGGAACAGCTGGATGCAGATAATCAAGAAAATTTGGTCAACATAATGCAGATGAAGGAAAAGCTGCAATACGAACTGAACGATTTGAACGAAAACTATCTAATTGTTAAAGAAAAAAATAAAATTTTAATGGAAAAAGAACAAAAGTTGAAGAATGAAGATGGTGGTACGATCAATGAAGAATATGTCCAGAAATGCAAAGATCTCGCAGAAATCAACCAGAAGGTTACAAAAGAGTTAGAAGAACTGCAAAAAGAACTTATCGTTACAAAACATTCGAACGAAACATTACAAAAAATTTTAGAAGAAACTAAAGATTCAGCTGAAATAGAAAAACTAAAAAAACTAGAAAGCGAGAACAAATTATTGTACTCTGAATTAAAAAAAGCTAACGAAGCTATATCTTTTTTTGAAAAAAAGAGCTTGGAAGATGAAGAAAACTGCAATAAGCTAGCGAGAATATTAGAAACCTACGAAAAACAAGTGAGCTCCTTGAAGAAGCAGATAGAAAATTATGTAAAAATTGAAGAAGAAGCTAAAATTAAACTAGCCGAAACTTCTAAAAACTTAACAAAAGAAAAGGAAGATTTTACAATATTTAAAGAGAGTCTAAGAGAACTGGAGATAGAAAATGAAAATCTTAAAAAGTTGAATGAAGATTTGATTGTAAAAGCTACAGGAAGAATGGATAGGGACTTGGAGAATGAGTTAGAAGATATTCAGCAAGAACATGAAGCACAGTTGAATGTATTAAGAGAAGAATTGGAGCAGTTGAAACAACAAGAGTCTAAAAATAGAACTGAAGGAGTAAAATTCGAAGAATTAGAAGAAGAAAAACTGGCAATAAGTAGAGAACTTAAAGACGTACAAGATGAATTAGATGAAGTGAAGAACAATCATAAAATAAGCTTACAAGGTCTTCACGATAAGTATATAAGTATTATCACGGAGAATATAAAAAAGTTTCAGGATTGTGAAAAACCTTCAGATTTTCAACACTGTATCGACGAATATGATCCCCAAGTGGTTGAATTGAGCAAACACGTCGAGAATATAATGAAGATACTCTTAGATTTGAAGTGTAAATGTGGAGAGTTAGAAAGTAGAATTTTGGAGTTGGCGGAAGAGAAGAATAATGTTTTAATTGAAAAAAATCGAGAAATTGAAAAACTTATCCAAAATTCCGACGTTTTAAGTCAAGAAATTTTAGCAAAAACACAGTCTTTGAAAGAGTATGAAAACGAGTGTAAACAAATGGCGAAAAATAACGAGTTACTTATTGCTGAGTTGGAGAGTTTTAAAAATAATCCCATGCTACAAACTATATCAGAATCTAATGAAGATAGCATGATTTTAATGGAAGCTCAATTGGAGAATGCCAGTAAAAGGATAGAGGACTTGGAAAAAATAATTGATGATTTGGAAAGGAATCAAATAAGGAAGGATAGTTTGGAAGATGATAGTGATTGGGAAAATGCAGTTAAAAAACTTAATAACACAGAAGAAGAAATTGATAATAAGAAGAAGGATTATCAAGAATTATTAAATAATTTCGATGGGTTACAAGTTGAGTTTGAGTCTTCAAGGGATGAATTAGAGAAAGTTAGGAGTTTAGTGGAAGTTTTAAGAGAAGAAAATGAAGATTTAAAAGGAAATTGTGAGAAATTAAAAATTGATTATGAAAATACTGAATATCAATTGAGCGAGTTGAATATTAATTGTGAAAGTTTAAAAGAAGAAATTGAAGATTACAAAAAAAAATTAAAAGTAATTTTAGTTGAAAATACTAGTTTGAAATTACAAAATGAAAATTATGCAGATTTCCAATCTAAAATCAATTTTCTGGAAGAAAAACTAGCGAAAGAAGAATCGCAGTTAGAAGTTATCACGGAAAAATTAAAAAACGCTAAAATGAACGAAACTAGTATCAAACTGCAATACGAACAAAAAAACAAAGAATTAGCCGCGCAAACTGAAGAAAGATACAATTTAGAGTTGGCCTTGAAAAAATTAAACTCTGATTTAGCGGAGTTTCAAAATAATTTCGTCGAGCTGCAAAATGAAAACGATAAGTTGATGTTACAACAAGAAGAAATGAAAAAGGAAGTGGATGAAAAAGAAGGAAGCGTTAAGGTGTTGGAAAAATTGGTAGAGGAATTGAAGAAGGAAAATGTAGGATTCGTAGAGTTGCAAAATGAAAACGATAAGTTGTTGTTACAAAAAGAAGAGATGAAAAAGGAATTGGACGAAAAAGAAGAAAGTGTTAAGGAGTTGGAAAAATTGGTAGAAGATTTGAAGAATAAATGTGTAGGATTCGTGGAGCTGCAGAATAAATTGTTGTTACAACAAGAAGAGATGAAAAAGGAAGTGGATAAAAAAGAAGAAACTGTTAAAGAGTTGGAAAAGTTAGTAGACGAATTGAAGAAGGAAAATGTAGAAATAAATGGTGATGATAATGTGAAATTAGGATCGGAGCAAATTGTGCTGGAAAGGGATGATTTACGAATTAAATTAACTCAGGTGCAAAAGCAGTTAGAAGAATCGAAGGCTTTGCACCAGCAAGTACAGGAACTAACCAACTCTAGGAATGAGTTAATTAACATGGTAACGGCGAAGCATCAAGAAAACGTCACCTATCACAACGAGATACAAAGATTAAACCAAGTAGTAACATCGGAAATGGAAAAATTTAAAAACTTGAACGAGCTTTATCAACAGACTCAATCTAACGAAGAAATAGAAAAATTAACCGACCAAAATGGTTTCCTAAAGGAAAAATGTGAAGTTTTAACGAAGAATTTGTTGGAAGAACAATCCAGAACGCAGCAATTGATAGCGGAGCGTTCGGAAAAGGAGTTGACGTTGCAGAAAAAAGTTGATAGGCTTCAAGGGCATCTTATCGAGTTGGAAGAGCATTATACGGAGGAGTTGTTGCAAGCGGAGCAGAAGAATTCGGTTTTGGTGGCTAAGGTTTCGGAAATGGAAGAAAGGGAGAAGAATTCGAGTACGATTTATACGTCGGTGAATATTAGGGCGAATCAGCAGGTGGAGTCGTTACAGAGTCAGTTGCAAGGGGTGGTTAATGAGAGGGATTCTTTGAGGAAGCAGATTTCGGATGCTGAAGATGAGAATTCCAAGCAGGCGGCGGCGTTGGCTAATTTGCAGTTTGTTTTGGAACAGTTTAGAAAAGGTAAGTTTTTTTTTGTGAAACGTATTTTAGTAAAGTTGGTCCAAAATATCAAAGGAAGAAGAAGGCAAGTGCGACGAATGCGTGTTTTAATTGATTTTAGACAATCTTTATTATAGATAAAATATTCCTTCTATCGCTTTTGAGCCGTCTGTGTACCATTGAATGGCATTCAATAACATGAGTCTTATAGGAAGATTCAAAGTCTAAATTTGTGACGAACTTGACCAATACCTAAAACTGTTGCTGTTTGAACTTACCTAAAGTATAATAAAAAATTAAACATTCAGTCTTCCCAAATAAAAATTATGACACACTATGTAGCAAACAAATATGCATAAAAAACTTCATAAAACCCGCTCTTACTATAAACATAATAAAATGTTATCTTTCTAATCCACCAGTTGTAAAACATACTGTACCTTCAATATAGTTTTTTAGAGTAAATTGCTATGAAACTAAATTCAAAAAAAATGCCAGCCAGTGTCCCCCGGAAAAAATAATTAAATTATAAAAGGAACGTGGTCTACGCAAAGCCCTCTGTGAATTTCAGTCTCTATTGAAATAATCTGAATTTTTGCTTTCCTATTTTTGAAGTAAAATGCAATACTTTTTAACTGTTCAAGCAAAAGTATTTTGAAAGGAAAACTGTGAATTTTATGTTACCGTTGCTAATTACCCCCCTCGCGGTGAAATTAGAGAACTAAAAGTAATTTCCAGCTGTTTCTCTCGGTCGATTTTGTTATAAGAATTTTTTTCCTGCAGACATACCGTAAATAAACTGCCGATCAACTCTCTAAGTCAAACACCCGGTACATTTCTAGGTTAAAAAATAAAATCTGTCGACAAATATTAGACGCACACTTTTTTTTTTAGATAAAGAGAAAGATGTTATGCAAGAAACCGAAAGGATTCGTCGACACATCAACACCGAAAAACAAGTACAAGAAGAACTTCGAAAAGAAATAGGTAGCCTCAAGTTGCAGCTAGAAGAACGCACCCAAGGACTATTAGCGGCGTCGAGAATTTCAGATCAATTAGAATCTGCCAAAAAAATAATTTCCGGACTAAAAGACGAGGGTGAGTTGGTGAATTTTTCTGCTTTGCTTGTTTCTGTTTGTTCATTGAAATGAGGGATAAGGATTTGAAATCTTAATTCCAATATACTTATAATATATACAGTGTGACCACTTAAGTTCGCAGCTATGGGAAACTTTATGGAAAAAAGTTCTGTATGGTCTAAAACCTAAAATATTCATATTTTCTTGTATGCCTCGTATATGGCTGTGAAATTTCGATACTTGATGGTTGCATTTCTGGTTTAAGACCATGCCGAACGTTTTATGAAGAATAACTTTTTTTCGTAAAATAAAAAAGTTTTCCATATGCTGCGAACTTGAGTGGACACACTGTATACTGGTCGTCAAAAATTTGACACATATTTAACGAACTGGTTCTGAAAATGTGTCAAATTTTTCTAACCTTTTCAAGACTGGACGCGTCTCATTCTTTCTGCTCCAAATCACTCATCAAGAAATACTCTCAAGTACTTTTTATAATATTTTTGATAGATTTCATCTCTTTATCACTAAAAAAATAACTATTTTTAACCAGTTTTTTCAGTTTCATATTTAATGGTTGTCCGTGAAATATCAGCTGGTAATTCTGGGTAGATTGTGATCCCAGAATATCAGCGGATATTGTCATGAACTGCTGTTTCAGCTACACAAATAACTGCATATTGTTACATTTTTTTTCATTTGGTATATTTTTATGATTGCATTTTTAGTTATAAGACATTGTTATCAAATTTGAACATATTTTATTTAAACACCGGTCCTTTTCACGCACCATTCACTCAAAACGTTTGTTGTTTCTTATTCGTTGATCGTGGTTCAAGCTGCTCCAAAAATAAAACCCAATTGACCAAATTTCACATCCTGATATTCCCGGTTCGCAGCTCTACCAAAGAAAACTGAAATATTAGTCACTACGAACTGAGGCCAGTGTTACGAACACAACGTTTTCCCCCCTAAAGCTCCAACCAAAAACCCCCTACAATTTCTGGGAAACTCCCTTAAAACAATATTATTAATAATTTTTTCTCCTTTTGGCATTGTAATTATACGTAGAAGTAACAATCAATTAACGAGTAGTTTTATTGGTCTAACGTTTACATTATTTAAAACAAACAATTATTTCAAGCTAACAATAACAATTTTATAAATTTAGCTGTCAGCTTTTACGACTATAGTATATAGACATATATGCATCAGCACCATCTAGTAACCATCAATGACAGTAGTTTTTTATAAACTTTTATTGAATACAAGTATGGAGTATGGAGAGTAGTGCACACAATTGAAATTTTATCCTTTAAAATACCCTCAAAAAACTCCTTGTATAGATGTTTTCTCCCTAGATTTAGAGAGAAAACCCCCCAAGTTGGCTTCACTGTTTGAGGTTGTACTAAAATTATTTCTTCTCCCCTTTCCCCAACTGAGCCACCTTTTATTTGGTCTTTGAAGAGAGTTTTAAGTAAGCCTTTATTCTATGTTACATTCTGTCGTCGCTTTATATGTGAGGTTATATTCGATTTTACAAATTAATATCCCTCGTATCAGGGAGAGTAAAGTCTCCATTCGTTACATATAATATTTAATTTCTATTCTGCTGTTTAGATTGTTTATTGTTACACACATTACTTATTTCACTTTCTATTAAAAATTCCAACCAATTTCTCTTCTGCGATTAAATCTCAAAAATTGAGGTTATTTTTTCAAGTCCACAAGAATCGTGGCATTCTTTTTAGATCCAAATTTGTCTCGGTTTCAGTATTTTTTTTCGGGTCGAGATGAGAAACATGTTCGAATGGGTCCTGTCCAGGATCCAAACAGTGTTGGACTACCAACCAAACCACCTCAAACTCTCCGTTACCCCCGCCTCGGAATCACTATCCTATCATACTTCGAGACGGGCGGCGGTTCCTCGCACACTCTCCACTCACACCGTCCCTACCTATCATGCCATATCGAGTCCTTCTCTTTCCCTAATCATGCTCTCCACTACGCCATTTATCTCCAACCATTCCTCCTCCCCCTTCAACATTATCTCCACCAATACACCGCCTTCTTTAGTTTCCTCTCCAACTTCTTCAGCACTTCCTCGTTCCTCCAGCATCTAAACACATGCCCCACATCATCTTCCACTTCACATCTCTCGCACACTCCAGTCTCTCTTTTTCCAATCTTGTGGAGGTACCCTACTTTCGACCCTTGTCCAGTGAGCAACTGTGTCAAGAAGTAGTTCACCTCCACGAATTTCCGGTTCATCCAATCGCCCTCATACTCCTTCCACCTTCTCTCCATTTCCTCCTCCATCCATTCCTGTACTTCCTCTCTGGTCCACCACTCCTTTTGGCTCAGTTTCAGTCTGTCTAACTTTCTCACCTCACTAAATAATCTGTCATCTGTCACGTCAATTTTACTGCGCATGACGCGTCGATCAACGAACAACGTTTTTTTTTGTGGAATTTAATTTTTTGCTGTTTCTCCAATAAAAATAGGTTCATTTTTGATCTTCCTCAATAATTAATGTTTCTGTAATATTTGTTTATACAATCGAAGCTAGACGTTAACGAAACCTTTTCCATGAACGGCGTCAATTATTTTATACTAACTTAAATAATATATTCATTATTATAAATAATTTCGTTATCTTCTGGCCGAAGTGTATAAAAGCATCTTGTATTATTTATTTACGTTTGATTTGTTTGTAGCACATTATTAATAACAATTTTTCTGTGGTTTTACTAATGCATGTTATTTATTGTTGGGATTTTTTCTAATTGCACTCGAGAAGCTGTGGGTTCGAATCCCACTGCTGATTTTTTTTCTCACAGTAATCTGGGCCAGTGAGGGGGGGATATGGAACTTTTTTTTAATCAAATTTTCTATTTTAATTATTAAAATGGCACTATTCAATAACTTAAAATTTGCATAGCAACAAGTTACGATGTTTTTTAATACGTCAGGATAATTTAAAATGTTATTATTAGAATTATCAGTACATTAAACATAATGTAAATCCAAAATTACTGGTTTAATGCTTGGAACTATCATACAAAGGTTCGTTAATTATCGAATTTTAAAACAAAAATAAATTACTTTTATTGAATAGTGCTGTAACATGGGATTTCTTTTTCAGCACTTTTTGTTTAATAAAAAAATTAGCACAGTTTTGCACGCTTTGCCTACGTTTTTTTAATCTCATTTGGTAACTGTGAGGTTGTTTCATTCCCCAGGTACTGAATGGGATATGCAAAATGTAGTGTTTGAGTCACCATTTTCTTTAGTTGTAACCAGTATGCACCAGTTTTTTTTTATTTTTTTTATGTATTGTTTGTTATTTTTAGTTATTTTAATGTGGGCTTTTTGGTGTTGTTTATTTTGAATTTTTTTTGTGTATAGAAAAGTCTTTCTTTCGATAGTATACTAGATAAGTTCAGTCCATAGAATAGTTATTCAGCTGTCAAGTAATTTTCCGTTCACCTTGTATACAGCGTCTCCAAAAACGCTATTTGAAGAAAAAAAAACGTAAATTCCACTGCCGACAGAAGTGAAAACACCAATAAATTAATCCCTTTTAAAAATTTTATCGTAAGCCCATCTTAAATGGGATTTTTTACAAAAAAAAAGTACACATATAGCTCATAAAAAGCGTGACGATGACGAAAATTCCATGTTTTTTCTTCACCCAAAAAAGTCCTCAACGCGCCTAAAAGGAGTTTTCACTTCAAGAAATGCTCATTTTGTATCGATTCTAGCTTATTTTGGATAAGATGATATTTACGTAAAATCGACATAAAATGAGCTCTAGATTTTATACTTTTTTTTTCTTTGAAAGATGTTTTTGCACACCTTGTATATTCCACTTATTCAAAGCTACTATATTCCGATATACTATCTTTGTTTCACTTATGCAGAAAAAAAAGAAAGGAGTATAAAAACAATAAATAAAGTAGAAGCACTTTCTTGACAGTTGCATAGGCGTAGTAATTATTATTTTTAATTAGGCAAGATAAATATTAATTTAAATGCAGAAAAACTGTATAGTTAGCATTTTTACTACATTTATTTGGCAAAAAGTACTTTTAAGGGAAGACTAATCTGCACGTTTACTTTTAATTTTATTGATTACTTTTTAAATTTTATATTATTTTCAGTTTTTGTTGTTGAATGTCGACAGCATGAAGAGCATGGCAATTTTTTTTTAAACAAAAAGTATAGAGAGTGAGTATTACATCAGGTACTGGTAAAGTTGTGAAAGTACCAGTTCCTGGGTAACACTTGTTTTCTTACTTTTCAGGAGCATCATCAAAATTGTATGTTTTTCGATCATTCTACATTCTATATTATTTTTATATACAGATACAGGCAATGAGAAAAGGAACATAGGGGTTTTAAGCATTGTATCAGAACTGCTTTTGAACTAGTCAACCAACATCAAGCTTCAACAGATTAAAAACACTATTATTACAATCGTTCATTTGGATACCTACAACATATTCCCACCACTCCGTATTCTCAAATGTGTGCGGTCAGACAGTCAGTAAACAACAGTAGATAGATGAGAGTACTTTTCAAAATAAAATAAATTGGTAGAGAAATCAAAATGTATACCCTTCAGGAAAAAATTCAAATGTTATTGTTGGAGGTTACTCGATTAGGGAAATAGTAAATTTATTCGTTGTTGCTTTTGAAAACCGACCAGCGCCCAGTCTACAGTTGATCGAATAATTCAAAAATTTCGTAATTGTGGATGTTTACAAAACTTCAACAAATGCACATAACTAACAAATTTTGGAAGGAGAAGGGGCGGGGTTTCTTACAGCTGTCCAGCTAAATAATTGATATTTATTGGAGTAAATTTACAGAAATGTTTTGTTGGTGGACTATTTAGATCGGAGAATACATTAAACAGCTATGTTCCGTTTCTCATTGCATGTATCTGTTTCGACAAACACTGTTATCCCTTTTTTACCATAGAACATCATTTATTTCCCCCTCCCAATAACAATGTTACTTCTAGTAAGTTCATTGACATTTAGCCAAAAATATCCATGATTAGGACCTACTTATATTGTTAATCAAATCAGCAAGCTTATCTTATTCATGCAAATGATCAAATTACTCACTAAATTTAAATATAAACCCTTATCTTCGAGTTTTACTTCCTTTTTAGTTTTGGATACTTTTAAAAATTTCCTTGACCTAAATGCTTTATTTTTGAAATTTTTACTAATTATTTTATTATTTTTACTTATTATTTATTATTTTCCAGTATCCCAGCTTCAATATAAACTGACAAAAACGGAAGAAGAACTCGGCAACGCTTTAAGCAGTACAGATGGTAAAGTGGACAAACTGTTAATAAAAAACCTAATCATGGGTTTTGTTTTGTCGAATAATAACATGAACAGAGATCAAGAACAAGTTTTAAAGATAATATCTTCAGTGCTAGATTTCAACCAGCAAGATCACGAAAAGCTGAAATTAAACAAACCCCAGCAGGGTTGGTTGTCGTCGCTTTTAGCACCAAATCCCGAAAATAAGATGTCTGAAGAATCTTTATCGAAGGCTTTTATACAGTTTTTAGAAAATGAATCAAGACCCCGAGTAATACCAAGTTTACTCGATAATAATACTCCACCAGTGCCATCCAATGCCTCTACTAAGTCTACTAGCAGTACTTCTAGTACTCCACGACAAACACCTATAGTGCTTAGTGAAATAGTCTTACCGACTTTTACTGAATTTGCACAAAATAGGAATTCCAGTTCTATATTAAAAGACGTTCTGAAAGATAACAGTTGAGATGTTCGCTATATTTTTAAAGCTGCATATATTATTTTTTATGTATATTTGAAGATGTGCATTTTATTAAGGTTTTTATCTGTAAATAGGATTTTAAAGTATTATTTATTTGAATAAATTTTTGAAATGTACTATGTTGTTTTTATTTATTAAAATATTCAATCGAATAAACTGGAACAAGTGAATGAATATTGCATAAACGATATCAGAGTTCGCAGAAGGTTCTTATAACAAAATATTCCCATAAAGAGCCACACTCGAAGAACCCCTATTCTTCTATATTTAGTTCCAAATTTAAGAAATGTTAAAAATATAAAGCTGGATTTATAGATTCTGTTGTTCTTTATTAGTAATTCACAACTCCATCAATGAAATCTGGAGTTAACTCCATGTGATTTGACATAGTCCAATCATGTCCCACTCCCACTATTAGAACATAAACAAACTTTCGGGCCCTAAACGGGCCTAGTGATGAAACCAATCAGATTTTAACATCAACAAGGAACAACAACAAATTAGTTGGCTCGTGAATAACGAATCGCCAGCGAACACATGGTGAGAAACGAACAACGGGAACAACAATATTTATAAATCTACCCTGAGAGCTAATAACTTACATAGAAAATGTACATTAAAAAGGTTGCATGTTACTTTCTTTGAATTGATTTCTTCAGAAACAGAACCAATAGTAAATAATAATCGAAGGCCGACTCGATAGTAATTCTATCGAGAGTAACTTGATTTTGACAATTTGATGAGACCATATGAACATTAATAATCAGAATAACTCCCGAGAGCTTTAGCTCTAGGGAGTTATTCTTTGATTATTAATGTTCATATGGTCGAATTAAATTGTCTCAAAATACAAGTTACTCGAGATGATATAAAGAAAATAATAGTCTCTATTTGTCATGGTCGAGTGATATTCAGGAAGATTATTTCATGAACAGCATAAAATGAATCTTAGGTATATTATATACGTTTCAACATTTATTTATTATTATTTATTTATCTTACGTTGATGTTTATTAAAGTATAATTCCTGGATAGTTTTCGCAGTAGAATTCCACATCAATTTGACTGTGTTCTCTATTCCATGCCCAATCTTTGAGGATTTCAGCAATAACGATAGTTGGGATAGTCTCACATAATGCATATTTCTTCTGCTGACAAAAAGACGAGCAAAAAGACATAAATTGTCTCCATATAGACTCATTATTACTCCTCTTTGTATTCACTGGTATGGATTTGCTCACATATTCATTAATTTCCTTAGTGGAAGATAAACCAAAACGAGACATTTTAAAATTTCGCTGTTTGATTCATGTCAAACTTTGACATTTGTGCAATCACACAAAATAGTCGCTCATATTCTTCTGTTTACCTAAATAGCCGCTCATATTACATATCATGAGTGAATGAAATCTCAAGTAAACTATTCAACATTTGCTAGTTTGTAATTTTGTATACATTGGAACAGTGAAGAATCAAAAATAACATGGGACATTATTTGTTAGCATTCCTGAAAGCTATTAAAGCAGGATGTAAAAGAACAACATACCTGTATAATTCAATATATAAGTACAAGAAAATCTATTATATTTCACCGGTCTTTAAAAATAATAAAACTATATACTTACATACTTTTATAACCCTATTTCCTTTTCTTCCCTACGGCTATGTATGCGACTGGAAACTGGAACTTTTACCAACCGCAGTATTCAAAAACAGTTTCCTTATCTATCACTTTTTCACCGGAATATGAAATAATGAATAAAAAATAGGTAATTAAAGCTATTTTTTGAAGTATTCTTGATAATAAATTATAATAGAACGCCTACAACGAACGCCTTACCACTTAACAGACGGTAAAATTGCATGCCGAAGTGATGGGGATTTTTAATTTTTGTCTCACCTGTTAGCAACACTGATTCCAATATGTCTGCTTGCAGTGCATTTGCTGTCAAAGTCAAATTCACGTAAACATTTAATTTCATCAATTTTAACATTAACAGTACATACAATGTAATCAGGTAAAATTAAATAAAAATGGCTCAAGGGGTATTGAGCTCGGATATCTCCCGAAGGAACCCACAAGATGATTACGAATTAATTCAGCGAATTGGAAGTGGGACTTACGGGGACGTCTATAAGGTATTTTATTCAAATTTTTACTTTCGGATTATTTTCTATCTGATTCATATTTGCAGGCAAAGAGACTATCTACTAACGATTTTGCTGCAATAAAAGTGATTAAATTAGAACCAGGTAAGACTTTTTACTGTTATCCACAGGACAGGGCAGTGTGGTTTAGCTTCAAAAAGCAAACCCAAAGGGCACAAACTAGTTTAATTTTCAACCTCTTTATGGTTTTGAGGCATACAATCATTTTTGTGCATCTCATTAGTTTCTAGATACCTCTTATTATATTTATTAATAATAAATGCATTTCTAGTTTATTTTATAAATAGTTTTGTGTGCATGTTAAACACAGGCAATAAAATAGGGCTTATATTGTGAAATAAGATATATTCAATCTGCATGGTTTACCCTCAGGTCATGAACATTATTTTGGACATGTTATGTTACTCGCTTTACTTAATAATAAGAGGATCACTCACAACTTCTCTGTCATTTATCAGAAAGAAGTTGTAAATTATTTAAAATCATACCTTTGCAATTTTTTTCTTAGTAAAATATGATTATATTACTTAATACAGTCAGCATGTTTAGTAAATTTATTTTTATCAATTGTATTTATCTTAATGCTCCTTTAAACAATAAAAATTGATAACTGCATATATTAATTGAAAGGATAAAGTACATCAGAGGTGCTTAAATTATTAAGTCCAGTTAGATAGATATGTTTATGTTTTTAATTATAATAATTGAGCATGTTTAGATTTAACAAATTTTGTTAATTATTTCTATAAGCTGTTGATATTAATAATTTGAATAGGTGATGACTTTGGAATAATACAACAAGAGATTCTTATGATGAGAGACTGTTTACATCCCAACATTATAGCGTATTATGGTAGTTATTTACGAAGGGACAAATTATGGATTTGTATGGAATACTGTGGAGGTGGATCTCTCCAAGATATATACCATAGTAAGTTTCTTTGATAGTAAATAGTATAAAAACTTAAACATCTTATTGTAGTAACGGGTCCATTAGCAGAAAATCAAATAGCTTATATGTGCAGAGAAACACTATTAGGATTACAGTACCTTCATAACAAAGGTAAAATGCATCGAGATATTAAAGGTGCAAATATTTTATTGACTGAATGCGGTGATGTAAAATTGGCGGATTTCGGGGTTTCTGCTCAAATTACAGCTACTATAAATAAAAGGAGATCGTTTATCGGAACACCCTATTGGATGGCACCAGAAGTAAGATATATTTGTAGAATTAAATCCGTGTTTTGTATGTTCATTTGGTTATAGGTTGCTGCTGTTGAGCGTAAAGGTGGTTACAATCAGCTTTGCGATATTTGGGCTATTGGTATCACATCTATAGAATTAGCGGAATTACAACCACCGATGTTTGATTTACATCCAATGAGAGCGTTATTTTTAATGTCAAAAAGTGGATTCAAACCACCTACATTAAAAGACAAAGAGAAATGGTGAGTTGAATACAATTTAACTGCTTATAATATCTAGAAAGGTGTGTATTGAAGGTAAAATTTTATTTAGTAAATGGTAATGGTGTTATGTCAATTTTATGAATAGCAGATACCTAATAAAACAATTAACTATGAGTAATGTAAAATAATGCTTTCCTTTATTAAAAAAAAATGAATAATTCTTTTTTAAAACTGGTCACACTAATAATATTCAACAGTGCCTTTACAGTCTTTTTCAAGGAGAAAAAAAGTTACTCATTGATAAATAAAACTTTTGGGTATATTTATGTGAAAACTATGATTCAGGTCACAAAATTTACATCTATCGGTTCCTATTTTTATTACAAATCCAAATCAATGTATAACGTAAAAAACATATTCCATTTTCATTTTAATGCAGTTTATTTGCCGATATTTCCTTTTTAAATCAGCAAAACATTGCACTTAAAAGGAAATGCACATAAAAAAATATTTGTTTTCGAATTAACGTTCTATTATTAGCCTAGCTAAGAGAAATAATCAACAAAATATTTTATCACAACACCTACAAATACTATACCGCGCTTTTCTTGCGTAGGCCGACATTCTTACTCAATTATCAACTACATTTCTACAGGGTCTATTTAACAACAATCAAAATCAATTTAAAGATCGAGTTATAGTTTAAATATTTCAAGGTCAATGTTTTTTTTATATATATTATTAGTAATTTTTATTGGTACCACCAACAACTGGGACAGTACCAAATTTTGGGGCTTTTACCCTATCTGATTCAACATTTTCATATAAGTACTAAATATTCTATAAAATGTAATTGTTCCAAACTATCAATAATATTTTAATGTTATTGTTAATTTTGTTCTAGGAGTACTACTTTTCAAAATTTTGTAAAGGTTGCACTAACTAAAAATCCAAAGAAAAGACCTACTGCTGAAAAATTGCTACAGGTAAGTTATACATTTTCCAGAGATCTACTTCCTTTCTGAGACCAGTATCTCAAAATTCTACTCCAAGACTTGTCCACAATCTTGGAGTATTTAAATTAAGTACTAACTGCAAATTTTATTCACCTTTTAATGCAAATTTCATACATTAACTGGATATATGCATTTTTAGCATGCGTTTTTCCAAGGAGACATGCACCGAAGACTGGCCCTAGAGTTACTACAAAAAGCTAACAATCCTTCGCATATGTTTACTGATCTTGAGCCCGACGAAGATGGGGCTGTACAGAACGTCCCACAAAGGATTGCATCACGACTGACTTCAAGACCAAAACCCCAAAACGCTGTTCTTTCTAACTCTGACATTGAGCGCATAGATGAGGCTAATAATACTTTACAGAGAACGGGTAAGAAAAAAAATTATCATTTAATATAATGGTTTTATTTTAAAGCGTTTCCAGATATTCCTACTGTGATAGTTGAAGAAAAACAACCGCAGTGGGATCTGATGGATCTTATGAACAACGTTACGAGTGTACACAACTGCGCGGAACACCAAAATCAGAAGTGCGGAATTGGGAATGCTTTCGACTCGTTGAACAGGGAAAAGTAAGTATTGCTTCTTGGGATTTTTTTATAAGATTCTTGTTTATTTGCAATAAATGTCATCGGGCTTTTTAATAAAATCATTTTTTTTTGTAAATATTTAGAAAATCAACCAAAAATCGTGTTTATTTTTGTTTTTTTGGCAAAAAAATGTATTTCCAGCAGTTTATTTCCAATTTTTTCTGTTTTGAGACTTTCCTTCCAATTAAGGTCACTTATTGCATTTTTTTAACTGTTTAGATCTGTGCCTTACCATTTTAAACAGTTATTATTCCTTTTCAGTCCTTTTTCTAGACAGTATTATCTTTTCAATCTATCTTTTTTATTCTTCGACATTCTTCCCATTTTATATGTCTTTTTTCCAGTATTTCTGCAACTTGGTTCCAAGTTTTCTTAGGTCTTCCTCTCTTCCTTTTTGTATTAACTTTGGCTTCCCACACATCATTTCGAGTATTGGTTTTTTTATTTTTACCTGTTCTTGAATATCCTTTGTCGACCATTTGGTTTGTTTCCTATTTTTATTTACAATTGTTTGGTTACATTCCAAAATTCTTCTACGTTTCTGCTTTCCATGGAGTTTAAACTATCAGTTGCTCAATTTCTGTTTGTTCTGTGTTCCTCATCCTACAAATTCTTTTAACATCTCTGTTTATTGTCTTAATGTCAATGTTATCAGTTCTATACATCATTATTCTCAAACATTTTCCATTATTCCCAATTTTCTTTCATTGTTTTGACTTCCTTCCATAGATCATTATTTTAGATCATATAGACTGGAATTATGAAAATATAAAACGATTACGATTGGTTGGTTTTCATTTTTTTCAACATCTCTCATTTCCGATATCAGTTTTAGTCAGGAAAGAAAAGCCATGACCGGATCGCAGCTTTTGAAAATGTCATTGAGGTCAGCCTTGATTTGAGTGTGATGTGTGTTTTAGTTGCACCTATTTTGGATCGTAATGAATATTCGACAAACAGTTTCAAATCTGCCATTAATAAATGAAATAAAAAATTTTTTTAAACTAACTAAAAAATAATAATAATAAACGTGGGGCGCATGCGATAGTTCTATAAAAATGTAGAAAGTAGCTGTGTCGCATGCGCTTCACGTTTATTATAATTATTATTTTTTTTTGAGTTTTTAGTTCGTTTTGACAACGTGTTAATAATAATAAAATAAAATAAACATTGTTGAATATTCTTTGCTTTGGAATGTTTGATTTTTATTTTCATTTGCAATCTTTTTGTTGACCTTAGCTCTAAATAATAAATTATTCTTTGACATGGAAACTTCTGCTAGAAAAAAATTGAATGAAAACAATTTAAAATTAACAAGATTTTGTCTAAATTCGATCAAATTTGGCAACGTAGCAAGGGTATCTTACCTGTTATATGAAAGGAAACATAATATCAGAATCATTATTTGATCATTTTTCAAAATATCTGTCACTGTCAAAGTTATCCAAAGCAGCTGAAATATCTGGAAAGATGTTAATTGCTCTTTCTGATGGTCCTCTTCAATGACTCGTATAAGGCCAATTTCTTTTGATAACTGCCTTGATTTCGGTATAGAAACTCCAAAGTTATGGTGGAAAGTCGATTGCGTTGAAATCATCTTTCTTTATTATCCACTGGAATTTGGGACAGATGAAGCAAAAATATTGAAGATTATCTATGCTGCATTGCCAAAGAAAGTGTACCCAGTTCAACATTGATAAAGGATATAGAAGGCAAAGGATTATTATAATGTCGGATAGTCAAGCAGCCATTAAAGCAATGAGCTCTCGTGTAATCAGTACCGAAATGGTGTGGGAATGCCTATAGGCACACTCAATGAACTAGGCAAGAACAATAGAGTCACCTTACTGTGGATTCCAGGACATAATGGAATAGAAGAAAATGAAATATCAGATGAACTAGCAAAGAGGGGCAGGACATTGTAGCCTGAATGGGCACTTGAAAAAGATCAATATAGTGGAGGAAGAAGAATGTAGATTGTATGGCATGGAAGAAGAAACCTCCATCCACATTCTTGCGAATTGCACAGCAATTCAGAATCCCAGGACGCAACACCTAGGAGATTATTGGATAGAAAAGGGACTTTTACCTAAGTTAAAGCCTGTAGATATCCTAAAATTCCTCCGGGAAATAGGACTAAAAGTTACTAGTCTCTGAGACTTTCCTCGGAAACTAAGTAGAAGTAAGGGGGCACAATAGATCTTTTAGGTCTCAGTGAATATCACCCCAATATACATAGGTACATAAATACATGCTGCGTTGCCAAATAAAGAAATATTATTTGTCTAGATTAGTCAATTGATTTATTATTGCAAGATTAAAACGATTAATCCAAATAACTCATTAGATCCTAACTACTAGAATTTGACATTTTTTTCCACTAATAATAACAGTTTTTTTTTTAAATCTAATGCAAGATATCTTTAGACTCGATGTTTTAATTTATGATATTGTTATTTAGGAGTCTATTGCAGTACATTGACGAAGAATTAATGTTGAGGTAATTTTTTTTACAAAAATTTTCATCAGCTACGTAACAACACTCATAAATTGCCTGATTTTGTTTTTGTTTGCCGCACAATTTGTTTTAACGCTTTCACACTGCTTTGTTTTTATTTTGGTTTATTTTGATTTCTTTTTTGGGGTTTGGTTGATCTTACTTTTTGTTATAAATAACGGCTGAGATTTTTGTTGATTAATAATCGGTGGATAAAAATGTTGTTTGATTATTTTAGGGGAGCCTACAAATATCATCAGTCCGACTATGAACAGCAGTAAGTTTAATCGTTAGTTATTTTGGTGTAGGTTATTTTTTAGTTACTTGAAAGTTATATTTAGAATAGAGCTTGCTAGAACTTAGTAGGAGTATGACCATAGTGACAATTTCTCTATCATTTGACATTATACAAAAATTACTTTTTTCATAATCATCCGATCATAATTAGATTTAGTTGTAAAAAAACTGTTTTGAAGATTGTGTGAAATTTTTTTGGTCCCAATATATTCAAAATTGTTCGGTCCTACAAAAACTAAAGTTTCTGAAAGAGAGCTAAGTTGGTATCGAAACTTAAAAAAGGCAGACACAAAAAAAACTTGGTGGTTGAATTGATAAAAAAAAATGAAAGAGTAGAGGGGATTGTGAAAAAAGTGGATAGAAGGATCAATTTAGCTACTCGATATCATTTATAAGTGGATGGATTGTAAAAAGACCGTTTTGAAGATTGTGTGAAGTTTTTTCGGTCCAAATATAGTCGGTTTATTCAAAATTATTCGGTCCTACAAAAACTAAAGTTTCTAAAAGACTGCTGAATTGGAATCGATACTTGAAAAGGGTAGATACAAAAGAAGCCTTGAAGATAAGATGGTACAAGAAGAGAATAAACATAAAGGAAGACCTGGAAGGTGGAATTGATAAAAAAACATGAAAGAGTAGAGGGGATGGTGAAAAAAGTGGATAGAAGGATAAAATTTAAAGATATTTTCGTTCACATATAGTCTGTTCATTCAAAATTGTTCGATCCTATAAAAACTAACGTTTCTTGGTATCAATACTTCCAAATGGCAGATAAAAAAAATAATAAAGTAGAGGGGATGATTAAGAAAGTGGATAGAAGAATGAAATTAACTACTCAGGATTCAGCTCCGTTTCTGAATATCAAAAAATCGTTTTAAAAAAAACAATATATTGTTTTTGAGAGAATTTAAGAACTGACCCTCGTAAAATTCGACATAATAATGTAAATATAATAGACAAGGTTACTGTTAAGTGGTTAAATATCTAACAGAGTTCAAACAACTGATCTTGTACGCATTCCGGTCTCAAAATATCTCCAGAATAAGATTTGTTTATTGCATATGGCTCGTGATGCAATTTTCCAACAGCAGATGATACAATTAGTTGATAAATACGCCTACTTTCAATTCGTTTATTGAGACCTCGATTTTTTTTCTCGTTTCACCTGCGGGTATCTACGATTTTTTAATTAAAGTGTCTGTATTTATTCAGTGTGGGTTATGTTTTCGGTATCGAAAAATTCACTAGAAAATCGTGTTTTATCAGTGGAAACTTGTAAAGAAAGACGTGTTGACAGTGTTTGTGATAATATTAAGGTTCAAGGTTAGAATATGCGCATTTTTCTCTAATTAGAATATTCTGTTTGATATAAAAAAGTTACAAAAAGAACTTTATAAACATTTTTAGGTTAAAAATAATTTTTAAAACAGTTTTAAAATCATCTCTTGTAGGTATATCAATGACATTTTACTTGCTTTTTCAATCAGCAATCTTCTAGTTTTCATATATAAATAATTGATGAAATACATTTTTTTGATATTTAACAAGTAAAAACGTGAAAATAATCTTGCTCTCTACGAGGGTCGATTAGTATTTTACATTCCTGACCTATATGCAATGAAAAGACAAGTTGAACACTACGTCTACATTTGCGAATATTTCCCACAAAGTAGGACCGACTTTACAGAGTGAATCGAGAATTTTGACGATTCAGAAACATATATTTTGATGTTGAACAATAAACAATAATATATATTATTCGGGTTCGTGCGTTCTAGAACCGTCCGGAGTTTGCGTAGTTGAAATTAGCAGTAGTTCCATGTTGGCTTAAGATCTGTCCAGAAATTAATATCTAAAGGGTGTCTCGGGACTAGTTTAGCTTTAGCTAAACTAATTTTCATTTCATAAGAAGATTTGTTTAAGAGCTTTTGCAGCCAAGTCATTTGCAATTAGAAACTTCAACCAGTTAAAAATCATAATATGAATAGGTCAGGGTTGTAGTAGCGTTGGAGTAGATTCTTTAATTGAACATATTTAACTATGTTGTTGTATGAAATTTTCTTGATTAAATTGCATTTTGAACTTCCACTATTTTTATAACAGGGCATTGTTTGAATTATTTTCATAAACTGCATGGAAGGCATGTATACTAATAAAAGAGAAGAGATGATGAAAAAAAATATTTTTTTGGGTTTTGAAACTTTAATTGTTCTAAAAGATTTGTTTATATTTATAATTTGGATCTTATACCAAAATTACAACGAAATTTTACATGTATTTGCACCTAATTCTCTTTTCCTAAAATTGAAATTTAAAAATTACCCAAGGAATTATTGAAAAACCAGAAGTTGGGTATATTTCATCATCGTTTTTTGTTAACATTTTTAAATGCAGAAACCGTGGATTGCTATTAGCTATACCGGGTGTTTGATAGCTTCTATCATACACCTGTACTGTTCATCTCCTGTCATTTATGCCCTCCTAGTTGATCGTTCTACTATGAACCGAAATTCTACTAAACAAATCAACAAAATTCAGTTTTGATGCAACTGTAATTAAAAAAATAATCAGACCTATGATCCTAGGGAAAATTCTTAAGGCACATAGCTTTATCAATGTGTTAGAAAGAGATAGGATAATCTAGTTTTAGTTTGATGTACTACAATAATTCATTCCCGTTTTCGTAATATCTTCCGCATGTTATGTTCTCCTATTATTCAAGTATTAAGATACTCGTATTCCTACCAAATATACTTGTTTCTTTCCAACACATTGTATAGTAAAATTAATACCTATTTAGAGGTACCAGCCATTTTAGTAACTTAACGTATGCGGCTTCTTGAACCATCTGAACCCGCATGAAAAAAATTAGGTTATGACCTTTGTCATGTCAAATGCTTGACATATTTCTTATTGCATTGGCGTAGTGACTTGAAATTTCATATTATCAGTGGCGGTTTGTAATAATACAAATTAATTTTATGAAATTCATAAAATTCTAAAGATGTTGACATAATAAAAGAATATAAAAGAAGCGCACTAATTTTAAAAACATTGTTTTATTAACTAGATACATAGTTTTCTTCAAAAATATGGCAATTCAGAGTTCGATTAAGTACAAATTCTAGATTTTAAAAAAATGACAACGTGATCTTCAAGGCAAAGTTTAATTAGTTTCTAAATCAGAATAACTTTCGGAAAGTGATAGTTCATCATCGGATTCATTGGATACAGAGATCACCATACGTTCGATGTTTAGTAGGTCCAGTTTGTTTTCTACTTCCCATGCTTCAGAAATAATTTTCTCTGTATCATTTATGTAATTCTGCCGGTACATTTTTTACAACGTCATTCCATACTTTTAAGACTTCAGTAGGTGACCTTGCAGTTTTCGTAATAGCTTGGTCATAATGCCTTTTAGTTTCTGACCATACCATTTCGATGGCATTAAAATGGCAATGATAGGGTGGTAGCCTGAGAACACAATGACCATGCTCGGCAGCGTATTTGTCTAAATGATAATTTTTTTCTGGCAAAACTTGCTTTTCAATTATATTCCAAACAGCATCCTTTAAAATGTGATCTGGAAAAGCAATATTCTTTTTTTTGAGCCATTCTAACATGCGTGTTTTACTCCAACTTTTTCTTGGGATTTCTTCATCCAGGCGACTGTGATACGTTGCGTTATCCATTATAATTAACGATGGTTCTTCCAAGTTTACAATTAGTTGCTGTCTAAACCAATTTTCAAAAATATAACGAACCTTTGGAAATCTTAGTTTCTGGAGACTCTTCGATAAATTGCCGTAAAATAGTTTCTACTGTGATTTTATCCTTTCGCGCATACATTTTATAAATTACTTCCCTCAAACAATGCAGGGTATTTTTAGTAATTCGGGTTTTGCTCCGGGAAACGCTTGCAGACCTATTTCTTTTAAATTCGAAATCTGTAGCTCTGTTTGGTTTTTCAAGATTATATAATGTGCTTTCTGGAACTTTTAGTGCTTCGGACGCTTTTTGAATTGCCTTAAATCGAGATCCTAAATCGTTTTGAAAATAGTTTACTACATTAAGCATAAGTTTTTTGGATTCATCAGAATATCGCATTTTTATATCTTATTTTGCGTTATGACATTAACATGAAATCAAAATTTGACGTAACTTCAAAAACGTGACATCTAATAAATTAGTTACGACGTTCATTTTTGTTGGTAATTTTTTGTTTCAACCGATTTATTAATAATAAATAAGGATGGTCTTATTCTAAATGGGTATAAAATTTACTATAGTACATGTGACTAGAGTTCCTTTGCTCATACTGTATAAGTTACTAACAAAACTGCAAATGGGTTTGTTTTCAGTTAGTAACATTTAACAAAAAATTATTTAAAAGTAATGAACTCTATACTTTTATTGAAACATTTTTCTTTTGCCAGAGCGACTCTGCCAGCGCAAGATCCCGAAAATGCTATAAAATGCGACGTTCACGCCGTACCATCTAAAGAACCATCATTTAACGGCTCACCTAGAAGACATTCCTCGGTAGACGAAATTTTCGGCTTGGTAACGTCCATGAACTTGACCGGTCAAAGACAGAGATCGTTGAGCGATAGCAGTAGGACCGGTAGGACGAATAATAGAGAAGTGAATGGTGAGTCGAATTGATTTTAACCGAATCAAATAGAATTCCTAATTATTTTTTATTACAGGAACTGAAGAACGTACTAACCACGAGGGCGGTGCCAACGATATGGTAACCTGCCCTCCAGTACCTCCTAGAAAGCATCGAAGACGACATACTCCTCCTAGACCGCCTAGTAATGGCCTACCACCGACACCTAAAGTACACATGGGAGCGTGCTTTTCTAAAGTAAGATTTATTTATCTAAAATCGCACTTTATTTGTATACATTTCAATATTTAGGTTTTTAACGGCTGTCCTCTAAGGATACATTGTACAGTATCCTGGATCCATCCCGAAACTAGAGACCAGCACATACTAATCGGAGCCGAAGAGGGAATTTACAACCTAAATTTAAACGAACTTCACGAAACTTGTATCGATCAATTATATAATAGAAGAACAGTATGGATGTATGTTATAAAAGACGTGCTAATGACTTTGTCAGGTAAGAAGAAGAGACTTATTACCAAAGATGAAGAAATTGTGATTTTTTTAAATATTTGTAGGAAAAACCCCGCAGCTATATAGACACGATCTTTTGGCACTTCAAAGCAAACAGTCGCATAGATTTAGTTTGCACATGAATAGGATACCAGAACGGCTGGTACCGAGAAAATTCGCCCTTACTACGAGAGTACCTGACACGAGGGGCACTCTTAAATGTTGCGTCGCTCGAAATCCCTATAATGGTTATAAATATTTGTGTGGTGCTACGGTCAGTGGAATTTATTTAATGCAGTGGTACGATCCGCTCAATAAGTTTATGTTGTTGAAGGTAATTTTTTTTAATTTCTTTTATCGAAACTCGGTTTATATTCACTTTGTACGCTAAATGAAATTTTTCGCTCGAATATACTTTAACGGTTACTAAAATTTGATCAAAAACGTTGAATATGTAAAGTTCAATTTATAATTTGAAAATAAATGTTATTATCAGTGAGAAATAAAATTGGGAAATCATTTTTTTGTTCCTTAACAAAAGAAAAAACAGTTAATATTGTTAAATAATCGATTTAAAACGATCCGCTCAATAAATTTATGTTCTTGACGGTAATTTTTGAATTTCTTTTTTTGAAACTCGGATTTTTTTGAGGTTTATGTTTGGGAGTTCACTTTGTATGCTAAATGAAATTTTTCACTTGAATATACTTTAGCGGTTACTAAAATTTGATAAAAAACGTTGAATATGTAAAGTTCAATTTATAATTTGAAAATAAATGTTATTATCAGTGAGAAATAAAATTGGGAAATCATTTTTTTGTCCCTAAACAAAAGAAAAGAGAGTTGATATTGTTAAATAATTGATTTAAAACGATCCGGTTAATAAATTTATGTTGTTGACGGTAATTTTTGAATTTCTTTTTTTGAAACTCGGATTTTTTTGAGGTTTATGTTTGGGAGTTCACTTTGTATGCTAAATGAAATTTTTCGCTCGAATATACTTTAGCGGTTACTAAAATTTGATCAAAAACGTTGAATATTTAAAGTTCAATATATAAATTGAAAATGAATCATATTATCAGTGAAAAATAAAATTGGGAAATCATTTTTTTGTTCCTAAACAAAAGAAAAAAGGGTTAATATTGTTAAATAATCGATTTAAAACGATCCGCTCAATAAATTTATGTTGTTGACGGTAATTTTTGGATTTCTTTTATTGAAAGTCGGATTTTTTTGAGGTTTATGTTTGGGAGTTCACTTTGTACGCTAAATGAAATTTTTCACTTGAATATACTTCAGCGGTTACTAGAATATAATAAAAAACGTTGAAAATCTAAATTTTCTTTAATAATTTGAAAATAAATGTTATTATCAGTGAGAAATAAAATTGGGAAATCATTTTTTTGTTCCTAAACAAAAGAAAAAACAGTTAATATTGTTAAATAATCGATTTAAAACGATCCGCTCAATAAATTTATGTTGTTAACGGTAATTTTTGGATTTCTTGTATTGAAACTCGAATTTTTTTGATGTTTATGTTTGAGAGTTCACTTTGTACGCTAAATGAAATTTTTCGCTCGAATATACTTGAGCGGTTATTAAAATTTGATCAAAAACGTTGAATACGTAAAGTTCAATTTATAATTTGAAAATAAATGTTATTATCAGTGAGAAATAAAATTGGGAAATCATTTTTTTGTTCCTAAACAAAAGAAAAAACAGTTAATATTGTTAAATAATCGATTTAAAACGATCCGCTCAATAAATTTATGTTGTTAACGGTAATTTTTGGATTTCTTGTATTGAAACTCGAATTTTTTTGATGTTTATGTTTGAGAGTTCACTTTGTACGCTAAATGAAATTTTTCGCTCGAATATACTTGAGCGGTTATTAAAATTTGATCAAAAACGTTGAATACGTAAAGTTCAATTTATAATTTGAAAATAAATGTTATTATCAGTGAGAAATAAAATTGGGAAATCATTTTTTTGTTCCTAAACAAAAGAAAAAACAGTTAATATTGTTAAATAATCGATTTAAAACGATCCGCTCAATAAATTTATGTTGTTAACGGTAATTTTTGGATTTCTTGTATTGAAACTCGAATTTTTTTGATGTTTATGTTTGAGAGTTCACTTTGTACGCTAAATGAAATTTTTCGCTCGAATATACTTGAGCGGTTATTAAAATTTGATCAAAAACGTTGAATACGTAAAGTTCAATTTATAATTTGAAAATAAATGTTATTATCAGTGAGAAATAAAATTGGGAAATCATTTTTTTGTTCCTAAACAAAAGAAAAAACAGTTAATATTGTTAAATAATCGATTTAAAACGATCCGCTCAATAAATTTATGTTGTTAACGGTAATTTTTGGATTTCTTGTATTGAAACTCGAATTTTTTTGATGTTTATGTTTGAGAGTTCACTTTGTACGCTAAATGAAATTTTTCGCTCGAATATACTTGAGCGGTTATTAAAATTTGATCAAAAACGTTGAATACGTAAAGTTCAATTTATAATTTGAAAATAAATGTTATTATCAGTGAGAAATAAAATTGGGAAATCATTTTTTTGTCCCTAAACAAAAGAAAAAAGAGTTAATATTGTTAAATAATTGATTTAAAACAATCCGCTCAATAAATTTATGTTGTTAACGGTAATTTTTGGATTTCTTGTATTGAAACTCGAATTTTTTTGATGTTTATGTTTGAGAGTTCACTTTGTACGCTAAATGAAATTTTTCGCTCGAATATACTTGAGCGGTTATTAAAATTTGATCAAAAACGTTGAATACGTAAAGTTCAATTTATAATTTGAAAATAAATGTTATTATCAGTGAGAAATAAAATTGGGAAATCATTTTTTTGTTCCTAAACAAAAGAAAAAACAGTTAATATTGTTAAATAATCGATTTAAAACGATCCGCTCAATAAATTTATGTTGTTAACGGTAATTTTTGGATTTCTTGTATTGAAACTCGAATTTTTTTGATGTTTATGTTTGAGAGTTCACTTTGTACGCTAAATGAAATTTTTCGCTCGAATATACTTGAGCGGTTATTAAAATTTGATCAAAAACGTTGAATACGTAAAGTTCAATTTATAATTTGAAAATAAATGTTATTATCAGTGAGAAATAAAATTGGGAAATCATTTTTTTGTTCCTAAACAAAAGAAAAAACAGTTAATATTGTTAAATAATCGATTTAAAACGATCCGCTCAATAAATTTATGTTGTTAACGGTAATTTTTGGATTTCTTGTATTGAAACTCGAATTTTTTTGATGTTTATGTTTGAGAGTTCACTTTGTACGCTAAATGAAATTTTTCGCTCGAATATACTTGAGCGGTTATTAAAATTTGATCAAAAACGTTGAATACGTAAAGTTCAATTTATAATTTGAAAATAAATGTTATTATCAGTGAGAAATAAAATTGGGAAATCATTTTTTTGTCCCTAAACAAAAGAAAAAAGAGTTAATATTGTTAAATAATTGATTTAAAACAATCCGCTCAATAAATTTATGTTGTTAACGGTAATTTTTGGATTTCTTGTATTGAAACTCGAATTTTTTTGATGTTTATGTTTGAGAGTTCACTTTGTACGCTAAATGAAATTTTTCGCTCGAATATACTTGAGCGGTTATTAAAATTTGATCAAAAACGTTGAATACGTAAAGTTCAATTTATAATTTGAAAATAAATGTTATTATCAGTGAGAAATAAAATTGGGAAATCATTTTTTTGTCCCTAAACAAAAGAAAAAAGGGTTAATATTGTTAAATAATCGATTTAAAACGATCCGCTCAATAAATTTATGTTGTTAACGGTAATTTTTGGATTTCTTGTATTGAAACTCGAATTTTTTTGATGTTTATGTTTGAGAGTTCACTTTGTACGCTAAATGAAATTTTTCGCTCGAATATACTTGAGCGGTTATTAAAATTTGATCAAAAACGTTGAATACGTAAAGTTCAATTTATAATTTGAAAATAAATGTTATTATCAGTGAGAAATAAAATTGGGAAATCATTTTTTTGTTCCTAAACAAAAGAAAAAACAGTTAATATTGTTAAATAATCGATTTAAAACGATCCGCTCAATAAATTTATGTTGTTAACGGTAATTTTTGGATTTCTTGTATTGAAACTCGAATTTTTTTGATGTTTATGTTTGAGAGTTCACTTTGTACGCTAAATGAAATTTTTCGCTCGAATATACTTGAGCGGTTATTAAAATTTGATCAAAAACGTTGAATACGTAAAGTTCAATTTATAATTTGAAAATAAATGTTATTATCAGTGAGAAATAAAATTGGGAAATCATTTTTTTGTTCCTAAACAAAAGAAAAAACAGTTAATATTGTTAAATAATCGATTTAAAACGATCCGCTCAATAAATTTATGTTGTTAACGGTAATTTTTGGATTTCTTGTATTGAAACTCGAATTTTTTTGATGTTTATGTTTGAGAGTTCACTTTGTACGCTAAATGAAATTTTTCGCTCGAATATACTTGAGCGGTTATTAAAATTTGATCAAAAACGTTGAATACGTAAAGTTCAATTTATAATTTGAAAATAAATGTTATTATCAGTGAGAAATAAAATTGGGAAATCATTTTTTTGTCCCTAAACAAAAGAAAAAAGAGTTAATATTGTTAAATAATTGATTTAAAACAATCCGCTCAATAAATTTATGTTGTTAACGGTAATTTTTGGATTTCTTGTATTGAAACTCGAATTTTTTTGATGTTTATGTTTGAGAGTTCACTTTGTACGCTAAATGAAATTTTTCGCTCGAATATACTTGAGCGGTTATTAAAATTTGATCAAAAACGTTGAATACGTAAAGTTCAATTTATAATTTGAAAATAAATGTTATTATCAGTGAGAAATAAAATTGGGAAATCATTTTTTTGTTCCTAAACAAAAGAAAAAACAGTTAATATTGTTAAATAATCGATTTAAAACGATCCGCTCAATAAATTTATGTTGTTAACGGTAATTTTTGGATTTCTTGTATTGAAACTCGAATTTTTTTGATGTTTATGTTTGAGAGTTCACTTTGTACGCTAAATGAAATTTTTCGCTCGAATATACTTGAGCGGTTATTAAAATTTGATCAAAAACGTTGAATACGTAAAGTTCAATTTATAATTTGAAAATAAATGTTATTATCAGTGAGAAATAAAATTGGGAAATCATTTTTTTGTTCCTAAACAAAAGAAAAAACAGTTAATATTGTTAAATAATCGATTTAAAACGATCCGCTCAATAAATTTATGTTGTTAACGGTAATTTTTGGATTTCTTGTATTGAAACTCGAATTTTTTTGATGTTTATGTTTGAGAGTTCACTTTGTACGCTAAATGAAATTTTTCGCTCGAATATACTTGAGCGGTTATTAAAATTTGATCAAAAACGTTGAATACGTAAAGTTCAATTTATAATTTGAAAATAAATGTTATTATCAGTGAGAAATAAAATTGGGAAATCATTTTTTTGTCCCTAAACAAAAGAAAAAAGAGTTAATATTGTTAAATAATTGATTTAAAACAATCCGCTCAATAAATTTATGTTGTTAACGGTAATTTTTGGATTTCTTGTATTGAAACTCGAATTTTTTTGATGTTTATGTTTGAGAGTTCACTTTGTACGCTAAATGAAATTTTTCGCTCGAATATACTTGAGCGGTTATTAAAATTTGATCAAAAACGTTGAATACGTAAAGTTCAATTTATAATTTGAAAATAAATGTTATTATCAGTGAGAAATAAAATTGGGAAATCATTTTTTTGTCCCTAAACAAAAGAAAAAAGGGTTAATATTGTTAAATAATCGATTTAAAACGATCCGCTCAATAAATTTATGTTGTTAACGGTAATTTTTGGATTTCTTGTATTGAAACTCGAATTTTTTTGATGTTTATGTTTGAGAGTTCACTTTGTACGCTAAATGAAATTTTTCGCTCGAATATACTTGAGCGGTTATTAAAATTTGATCAAAAACGTTGAATACGTAAAGTTCAATTTATAATTTGAAAATAAATGTTATTATCAGTGAGAAATAAAATTGGGAAATCATTTTTTTGTTCCTAAACAAAAGAAAAAACAGTTAATATTGTTAAATAATCGATTTAAAACGATCCGCTCAATAAATTTATGTTGTTAACGGTAATTTTTGGATTTCTTGTATTGAAACTCGAATTTTTTTGATGTTTATGTTTGAGAGTTCACTTTGTACGCTAAATGAAATTTTTCGCTCGAATATACTTGAGCGGTTATTAAAATTTGATCAAAAACGTTGAATACGTAAAGTTCAATTTATAATTTGAAAATAAATGTTATTATCAGTGAGAAATAAAATTGGGAAATCATTTTTTTGTTCCTAAACAAAAGAAAAAACAGTTAATATTGTTAAATAATCGATTTAAAACGATCCGCTCAATAAATTTATGTTGTTAACGGTAATTTTTGGATTTCTTGTATTGAAACTCGAATTTTTTTGATGTTTATGTTTGAGAGTTCACTTTGTACGCTAAATGAAATTTTTCGCTCGAATATACTTGAGCGGTTATTAAAATTTGATCAAAAACGTTGAATACGTAAAGTTCAATTTATAATTTGAAAATAAATGTTATTATCAGTGACATAAAACTGGGAAATCATTTTTTTGTTCCTAAACCAAAGAAAAATAGTTAATATTGCTAAATAATCGATTTGAAACGATCCGCTCAATAAATTTATGTTGTTAACGGTAATTTTTGGATTTCTTGTATTGAAACTCGAATTTTTTTGATGTTTATGTTTGAGAGTTCACTTTGTACGCTAAATGAAATTTTTCGCTCGAATATACTTTAGCGGTTACTAAAATTTGATCAAAAACGTTGAATGCGTAAAGTTCAATTTATAATTTGAAAATAAATGTTATTATCAGTGAGAAATAAAATTGGGAAATCATTTTTTTGTCCCTAAACAAAAGAAAAAAGAGTTAATATTGTTAAATAATTGATTTAAAACAATCCGCTCAAGAAATTTATGTTGTTAACGGTAATTTTTGGATTTCTTGTATTGAAACTCGAATTTTTTTGATGTTTATGTTTGAGAGTTCACTTTGTACGCTAAATGAAATTTTTCGCTCGAATATACTTGAGCGGTTATTAAAATTTGATCAAAAACGTTGAATACGTAAAGTTCAATTTATAATTTGAAAATAAATGTTATTATCAGTGAGAAATAAAATTGGGAAATCATTTTTTTGTCCCTAAACAAAAGAAAAAAGAGTTAATATTTTTAAATAATCGATTTAAAACGATCCGCTCAATATATTTATGTTGTTAACGGTAATTATTGGATTTCTTGTATTGAAACTCGAATTTTTTTGATGTTTATGTTTGAGAGTTCACTTTGTACGCTAAATGAAATTTTTCGCTCGAATATACTTTAGCGGTTACTAAAATTTGATCAAAAACGTTGAATGCGTAAAGTTCAATTTATAATTTGAAAATAAATGTTATTATCAGTGAGAAATAAAATTGGGAAATCATTTTTTTGTCCCTAAACAAAAGAAAAAAGAGTTAATATTGTTAAATAATTGATTTAAAACAATCCGCTCAAGAAATTTATGTTGTTAACGGTAATTTTTGGATTTCTTGTATTGAAACTCGAATTTTTTTGATGTTTATGTTTGAGAGTTCACTTTGTACGCTAAATGAAATTTTTCGCTCGAATATACTTTAGCGGTTACTAAAATTTGATCAAAAACGTTGAATACGTAAAGTTCAATTTATAATTTGAAAATAAATGTTATTATCAGTGAGAAATAAAATTGGGAAATCATTTTTTTGTTCCTAAACAAAAGAAAAAACAGTTAATATTGTTAAATAATCGATTTAAAACGATCCGCTCAATAAATTTATGTTGTTAACGGTAATTTTTGGATTTCTTGTATTGAAACTCGAATTTTTTTGATGTTTATGTTTGAGAGTTCACTTTGTACGCTAAATGAAATTTTTCGCTCGAATATACTTGAGCGGTTATTAAAATTTGATCAAAAACGTTGAATACGTAAAGTTCAATTTATAATTTGAAAATAAATGTTATTATCAGTGACATAAAACTGGGAAATCATTTTTTTGTTCCTAAACCAAAGAAAAATAGTTAATATTGCTAAATAATCGATTTGAAACGATCCGCTCAATAAATTTATGTTGTTAACGGTAATTTTTGGATTTCTTGTATTGAAACTCGAATTTTTTTGATGTTTATGTTTGAGAGTTCACTTTGTACGCTAAATGAAATTTTTCGCTCGAATATACTTGAGCGGTTATTAAAATTTGATCAAAAACGTTGAATACGTAAAGTTCAATTTATAATTTGAAAATAAATGTTATTATCAGTGAGAAATAAAATTGGGAAATCATTTTTTTGTCCCTAAACAAAAGAAAAAAGAGTTAATATTTTTAAATAATCGATTTAAAACGATCCGCTCAATATATTTATGTTGTTAACGGTAATTATTGGATTTCTTGTATTGAAACTCGAATTTTTTTGATGTTTATGTTTGAGAGTTCACTTTGTACGCTAAATGAAATTTTTCGCTCGAATATACTTTAGCGGTTACTAAAATTTGATCAAAAACGTTGAATGCGTAAAGTTCAATTTATAATTTGAAAATAAATGTTATTATCAGTGAGAAATAAAATTGGGAAATCATTTTTTTGTCCCTAAACAAAAGAAAAAAGAGTTAATATTGTTAAATAATTGATTTAAAACAATCCGCTCAAGAAATTTATGTTGTTAACGGTAATTTTTGGATTTCTTGTATTGAAACTCGAATTTTTTTGATGTTTATGTTTGAGAGTTCACTTTGTACGCTAAATGAAATTTTTCGCTCGAATATACTTTAGCGGTTACTAAAATTTGATCAAAAACGTTGAATATGTAATCCTTGACGTCTTCATTTTTGTTCATTAACAGAAAAAGTTTGTGAAAAAAGTTAATATTGTTGAATAATTATAATTTAAAAACCCATTCTTGACCTTATTTTCTTTATATACAAGGACAAGAAGACTCCACTCACTTGAATCCGAAAATAGTAAAATAAATTATCAAAATTTCACTAAAAACATCAGAAACCGATATTATTCAACAGAATCGATGAAAGAGCATAAATATTTCTACCACTCTGTACCTGTTCACAATATTACTTTCAAAAAACGAATCTATGAACAGTATATTGAACTTTTTAAAGCGGTATTATAAAATTTATTCAAAAAAATGTATTTTTTGATATTTTTGGTAAAAACTAACAGTTTATTAAATTTCAGCTAGTGGAGTGCATCGTTCCGAATCCCCTACACGTATTCGAAATGATAATCACTCCCGAATTAGAATATCCCATAGTGTGTGTTTCTATAAAACAAGCTTATCAACCTAATAGGTTTAAATTGGATTTGATTAATATGAATTCTGGTAAGTGTATAACATTATTTAAATTGAAAATAATCAACTACTTCTAAACGATATTTTTGAAAACCTTTTTGGTAAAGAATATATATAATATGTAAAAATATTTTCCCAAACATTTTTCTTCATCAGATTTTCCCTTTTTGCTTCGATTTTGTTTAATAATTAGTCCCATTTTAATATACATACCGGGTGTCTCAAACAAGAAAAAGAAAAGACATTTTTTATTGTAAATAAGTGGAAAATCGTCTCATAGGGGATATGGAAAAGGGGCTCGTCTATGACTGAATTTTCAAGGTAAAAGGTCTTTAGAAAATGAAATCTGACAGGTATCGCTTGTTTATATTTTTACCTTATATGGATAATTAGAATCTTATATTAATCTTGTTTGGGACACCCTGTAAAATGCGACTCCAAATAACGAAGTGAGCTTGAAATTTTTGGCATTTAGTAGTTGTGGTTTCTAGATATCTGGTTTCCTCTACCAAAGACAACGCCAAAATCGCATGCGACATTCGTGGCAAACATATGTATGTGGTGAGCCTGGGCTTTAACAATTTAGAATTTGTTTGCGGATTTTAAATAAACGCAGTATGTTCAAAAGTTCAAAAATTATGTTCAAAGTTTAAGACGAGTGACATACTTTTGACTATACTGCTTTTTTTGCTGTAACTTCAAAGGTTTTGGTTGTATTTGTTTGGTTTTCGTTTTGAAATTAAAAATTTTTGATTCTGTTGCTTTGAATAATATAGAAATAGTCATAAAACGTTTTTTAAATTGGTTTGCATATAACAATCACTCCAAAATAACGTCATCGACCGTACCATAAACAGATTAGTGAAACTAGAACCAGAAATAGAAAAATATTTCACCCATAATCCTCATGAAGTATTTAACTAACAAATGACGATAGCGCTTCCATATCTCAACCGATACCACCCAAAACTAATCTTCTGAAAAACTTTCAACGCTGCTTCATTCCACATTTTGTTAAATTGTTTAATTTTGTGGCCAAGGTTTCGATTTTTTAGTTGAATCATTTGCCAAACGATTTCCAAAAACAAGTGTCAAATTTTACGTTTTCACCGGTCAGAGAAGATAAAAAGATCTACTTTATAATATGAAGATGGGGACGGAAATATTGAGTTTGATGTTCACTTTTCACTGGGAGAAGATAGTGACAGAACTTGAATTTGCTGTTTGCACCCTTACTTTGTGGAATCTACTCATATTAATGTTAACATTAGTGACAGAACGAAACAGATAGTGACAGAACGCAACAGATAGTGACAGAACGCAACAGATAGTGACAGAAAGCAATATATAGTGACAGAACGCAACAGATTGTGACAGAACGCAACAGATTGTGACAGAACGCAACAGATTGTGACAGAACGCAACACATTGTGACAGAACGCAACACATTGTGACAGAACGCAACACATTATGACAGAACGCAACAGATAGTGACAAAACGCAACAGATAGTGACAGAACGCAACAGATAGTGACAGAACGCAACAGATAGTGACAGAACGCAACAGATAGTGACAGAAAGCAATATATAGTGACAGAACGCAACAGATTGTGACAGAACGCAACAGATTGTGACAGAACGCAACAGATTGTGACAGAACGCAACACATTGTGACAGAACGCAACACATTGTGACAGAACGCAACACATTATGACAGAACGCAACAGATAGTGACAGAACGCAACAGATAGTGACAGAAAGCAATATATAGTGACAGAACGCAACAGATTGTGACAGAACGCAACACATTGTGACAGAACGCAACAGATTGTGACAGAACGCAACACATTGTGACAGAACGCAACACATTGTGACAGAACGCAACAGATAGTGACAGAACGCAACAGATAGTGACAGAACGCAACAGATAGTGACGGAACGCAACAGATAGTGACAGAACGCAACAGATAGTGACAGAACGCAACAGATTGTGACAGAACGCAACAGATTGTGACAGAACGCAACACATTGTGACAGAACGCAACACATTATGACAGAACGCAACAGATAGTGACAAAACGCAACAGATAGTGACAAAACGCAACAGATAGTGACAGAACAATACACATTTGGTTAAGTTAATTTATGAACGTCATTTGTGGCCAAGGTTTTGATTTTTGGGTTGAATCATTTGCCAAACGATTTCCAACCGAAAACAGGTATCAAATTTGACGTTTTAACCGGATAGAGGAGATAAAAAGAAGTCTACTTTATAATCTGCAGATGTGGACGGTAGATATGAAGTTTTCTGTTCACTTGGGGTTCATTGGTAAAAAATATTTGGTCTCTTCAACGATTTTAATTGTTTTCAGGTGCTAATTGGTTCCATTCGGACGAACTGCAAGATATGGACGGAACGGCGACTGTTATCCCTCGACGGGAAAATTTGGAAATAGTTAATGTCACTCAGTTAGACAAAGACTCGATTTTAGTGTGTTACGATAATGTTATTAGGATAGTGAACGTACAAGGAAAGATGAAAGTTAATAAAAAACAGATTCCCGAGCTACGATTCGGATTTAAAATTGAAAGTATTAGTAAGTTTTTCAATATATGTACGTTATAAGTGATAACATGTACATTTTTTTGTTATAGTATGTCTTCCCGATAGCGTGTTAGCTTTTCACAAACATGGTATGCAAGGTAGATCGTTAAAAAATGGCGAAATTACGCAAGAAATCACCGACACCGCAAGGACGTATAAACTTTTAGGATCAGACAAGTGAGTATCTTTCATTGTCGACGAATTGTTTTGTTCCAATCATCAACATTGGTTTTAATTTTGAAAATGCGCGGTGAGGTCCACGCATGACAATAGACACACCGAGACGTGATAGTGACGGAGATATATGCACGTAGTTTTATATCTAGAAAGCCGTAGGGTGTCAATTTGACACAATGACGTGACAGATGTTAACAGATAGTGACAGAATGCGGCAGATAGTGACAAAATACGACAGATAGTGGCAGGAAGCAGCAGATAATCACAGAACGCAACAGATTGTGATAGAAAGCAATAGATAGTGACAGGAAGGAACAGATAATGACAGAACGCATCAGATTGTGATAGACAGCAATATATAGTGACAGGAAGCAACAGATAATGACAGATGTGACAGAAAGTTATATATAGTGACAGATCGCAATAGATTGTGACAGGAAGCAACAAATTGTGATAGAAAGCAATAGATAGTGACAGGAAGCAATAGATAGTGACAGGAAGCAATATATAGCAACAGGAAACAACAGATAGTGATAGAACGCAACAGATAGGACAGTTTTTATTAAAATGGGTACAGAGATTGTTTACTACTTTAAAGAATGTCATACAGTGAATCGTGGAACGGTTTTTGTGACTTTCTCAGTGCGTTGTGGACTGGCGTGAACCTTATTGCGTCATAAGTCAAAGTGTGCTCATTGGGTGATTAAAAAGAAGTTGAAGATTTAGAAGTATTTCTGTTAGAAGAAAGTTATGACTTACAGTTTTCGAAACAAATTGTATATTTTCTTGTTTTTACAGAGTTGTAATGTTGGAAAGCAATTTGCTTCGGACTGGTACACTAACAAATGAAGAAGGTCACGATTTGTACATCCTAGCAGGACACGAAGCCAGTTATTAATAGGAGTAAGTTTAAAATAAAATAAAATTGAGCTGCTAATGTTGAATTTCTTTAATTAAAAATGTATTTTATTTTTCCAGACAAGCTCATCGTAAAAACCCGAGGTTTCAGCTTTGCTTAAGAAGTTAGACTAATAAAAAAACTTAACTTATTATTAGGTTAGTGTCTGGTTAAGACGGAAAAGAATACAGAAATCGTGATGTTTTAGAAAAAAAAAGACGGAAAAATATATATATGACAGATATTTTCTCTCTTTTAAGAATATATACCTCAATTTTACTTCTCTTCGTTAGAGAAAGTAGAAAAAATGAAGTGGTATTTGAATCAATTTGAATGCCATCGATATAATTTTAGAAAGAGTACCTACAATTGAATTATATAATATAATAATTATATTTTCATGATTAAAATTGAAATATATTCTATTTGAAATTTAAAAAAAAAAGAGTAATTTTTCACCGTAGAAAGTTAGGACGGTTTTTGTAGGAGAGTTTTTTTTCTTATTTTACTGAAAATTAATTTCACTTATCGAACAATTTAATATTTTTTTCACCTATTTCGTCTGGTTATTGATATTTTCTGTTTTATTTTCTCTTGAAGGTTTTTTAAAGTAAAAAATCAAATATTGATTAAGCTTTCTGTTTGATCAGATGAAAAGAAATTGAAACTTTTTGTAAAAAGAAAAGAAGGAAGTTATAAAGCATCACTGTACATTCCATATTGAATAAATCACATTTTTATATATTTTCTTCTGGAAATTGTATACATATCTTAGACAACTAGTAAAGTGATATCAGTTTTCAGTAAAAAAAAATTATTCTTATTTCTTCCCTGAAATATAAAAAAGGGAATGTTAATAAAACTTTGTTTCTAAATTAATGGTTGATTTGCTACCGTTTAAAAATAGTACGGTTAAATTATGTTGTATATATTAAATTGTGATTTTTATAGTTTTAAGAGCTTTTTCCTGCTTGCAACAGGGTAATCTTAATTTTTTTTAAATCGTATCAAGGTTATTGAAATTTTATTACAAATATACAAATTTTTATATCCCAATTGAATAGAATTATAAATAGTGGGGGGTGCAGAGTCGGGAAAATAAGCTCTCGTTCTATTTCTCTCAGCTGGGTTTAACCTCAAAAACTTATTTCTTTGACTACAAGAAGGCGTGGTAATAGTAATGTCAAGTTTCTAAGACAAATAGCTCTCTCCATACTCTTATTTTTATATACAATTTGTTTTTTTCGAAGTATATCGATCACAAAAGAAATCTGTAATGTAAATATATAAATAATTTGCAAGTTATCCGTGATTGTTTTGTTTGTTAATATGGAATGTCGTTTAGCAGGTCTGCAATTTTAACTACATCGCATGCCGTTTGTAACCAATAAAGTTGCAGTTCACTATTTTTTTTCTAGAAAAGGGGGCCAACTTTTTATTTCGATTGGACGGAGTTTTCAGAAAAGGAATTCGTACTTGTTTTCATTTCTAGTAAACTCCGTTCACTTTTAGAATACCTTTGAAAAACTAAGTAAAGTTATTTCTTATTTAAAATTTCTTTACATACTCATATTATATAGTGTACATAATATGTTTAAGTCTCTACCTCTTTTGTAAATAGATTACCCTGTTTTTTTTAATGATAGCTAATGTGAATTTTCGATTTTGCTGTGAATAAGCTAAATATTAATCGATGTTTTTCAAAACTGTCATAAAACTGCCTTAAATATCACACCAAAAGTTTTTTCTAATGACGATACTTCTAATCTTTATTTTCCTTGTTAATAATCTTGATTTTATTTAGCTCAAGCAGAAGGCTTTCATTATCCTTGTCTATTTCCATATTTTCATCGCTTTTATCTGTTACTGCTTCTTCCAGATATTCAAAATGCCTTTTGAAAAGAATAGTTTTCGTGTTTTTGCCGGCAAAGTTTAGAATAGTCGCCAGTGTCATTTTGTAGTAGGTACCGCTAGGTAACCTACTACAGCGCATCTAAAGGTGTACCAAGCAGTATATCTGTACTACTAATTTATCTGAAGCTATTCAACTAATATTCCTCACTTTTTATTCATTCTAAGATTGTTTTGAATGTGAAGTTCCAAGTTTTTTTTGCTCCTCTTGACATGCGCATTGTAAAATAATCTTTTCCAATAGTTTTCATACTAAATCAACAATTTTGTTATATCAACTGTTTTGGAAAGCATCGTCTTGCAATATTTCGTTTTAGCAAATTTAAAAAAATGATAATACTCTGCTAGATTTCTGTATTTACAGCGTTTTTGGCTGTGGTTTTATTATCTTATTACATAATTAACACTGATGTTATCTTGTACATATTGTAAAGTCTAAAAAATAGTAAAAACATACCAAAAAGTAATTTATTATAGGTTGATGGAATTTTTTTATTGTGACCATGGCAGTATAATCTTGGACCTAAGGTATATCCTCACACATTCCTATATCGATTACGCTGCTCATTTTTGATCCTAACAAAGATCGTATCTCCTACAGCTCTGTAGGACACTGAATTTACCGGTTCAAGATCTTTTTCTGCTAGAATTCGGAGAATTTGACTAATTATATCCTACTACGGCGCATCTATACTGCTTGCTCATTGGATTCAATTATTTTAAAATGTATTATAAAAGTTCAGCTTGTCAAACGTAGGAAGATACGTGGAATTGAGACTGGCTGCGTTGAAGAAAGAAAACAAATATTAAACACAACTATACTTCCACTAGCAGCTGATGAATTCAGCCGCTATCCACTGCTGCACTAGAAGGGCGTGGCCATATTTAAAAACTTGCGTCTTTTCCTGCGTTTGAGAAGCTGTAAACAATATGGGCGGTAGAGGTTAGGTTGTCATATACATTCTGATTTTTTACAACTTTTTATAGTACTTTGTTTCAAATTATTACTCGTAAGCATGTTTCTGTTAAAAATACCTAGTATTAGTCAATATTTCTATTTTTGATACAACTTTAGCACTATTATATTGTTTTCTGCGTGAAATCGATAAAATTAAAATTTAATCAATTTTAAACATGTGTGTCCGCTATGTCGGAATTTTAAATTATTTGGGTGATGATATGACTTGGTTTCAAGATTAATTATACATAATTACACTATATATTACTCTTAATTTGTTAACTATAATATTTTCATTGATTTTAACGTCACTTTTAAATTGTTTTTTTCATTTAATAAAATATTTTCAATTGTTGGAATTGTGTTTTATTTTTACCATACCGAGAAGAGATCTACTGGGAAAAAACACAATGCGTAACTCCTACAATTCAACAGTTAGAACGTTCAATCGATTCAGGAGAAAATTTCTCATATATGAGTGGAATTTGAGACAATATTTCCAAGCATTAATTGACGGAGACAAATTAAAATCGCGAAACTTTTCCATGTCTACCCATTTGTTCAAAATTTCCAACAAAAAAATTTTTTAGGCATGAAACATGATAAAAAATTGTGAACTAGGTTTTTTTGGGAAGAAAAATAGACTGGCGCAGTCAGTTTTTTTGATAAAATCATTCTTTCAAATGGTGTCATGAGCTATCAGTAATCCAACAACTAGGTCTATACTGGTGAAAAACTGCAAAGAATCACTCAACAGGCTGACAAGAGACAACAAAGTGACTCTCAATATAGGTGCCGGCACATGATGAGGATTGCAGGTAATGAAATGGCGGACCAGTTAGCTAAAGGAGACTTCATAGGTCCGGAACCGTTTTGTGGAATCACAAACGATTGCAAAAGAGGGAAATGGCTAGGTAGGGAACACCAATTCAAATGGAGGGTGACACTAGGGCACCTTCATACAAAGAGTTTACTGAACAAGGTAGACAAGGAACTCTCAACCATGCTACTGAAACTGGTTAAGAAACATTTGAAGACAGTTACCGACCTGGTGACTGGACACTGCACCTTGAGGAAACATCTGTACAAGTACAATATGGTCAAAGTTAGTAAAGCTATGTGCAGAAAATGTGAACTTGATGATGAAACACCTACTTACAAGAACTTAGACGGAAGCACTTTGGAGAGGAATTAGTACAACCATTACAACTACTGAAAACTAGTGGCCTTTATAGAAGACACGAAGCTTCTGGAATGGAAGTAGATAACACGGGAAATGGTACAAAGATTCAGTTCAAGTGCCTGGGCTGATGAGTACAACCCAAATATATGAATGATGATGGTATCATGAAATTTTCGAAAAAACGCATTTGCAACATAAGAAGTCCTGTATACCACAAAACGAAGAATTTTGTATTGAAATTTTAGTAGAGTGTTCTCAAAAGACTAGTCTACTGAGAAACATATTTACAAGAGCTTAACTCAAGGGGTTTCCGTTTTATCAATAATAAATGTAAAAGTATCCTTCAGAGGACTCATTGGAACCTCCGTAGATATCTGATCTCTGCCTTTTTGCTGCGCTCTACGATTATACGATTTCTGTTTAAGTGTTTTTGTTTTTTTTATGTGCAGTCAATAAAAGTCTTTATTATTATTATTAAATACACTTTCTGAAACCAAAAGGTACTCATTACTCGACTAATTGAAGAGGTAGAATGTTATAGTGACCAGCAATCGATTCAGGGGAAAATTTTACATAAGCCAGGGAATTTTGAACCTATATTTCCAAGCATTAAGGAAGTTAGCAAAGAGCAATTTAAATTGCGAAATATTTCCATACCCACCCTTTTGTTCAAAATTTGCAACAAAAATTTTTTTTTTCGACATGAAAAATGATGCAAATTCGTAAAAAAGGGTATTTTGGGACAAGAAATCGAATGGCACAGTCATTTTTTTTGATAAAATCATTCTTTCGCTTTCAAATAGAGTCATGAAATTTTCGAAAATCCACTTTTCAAAACAAAAGATATATAGGTACTGATAACTCGACTAATTGGAAAGATAGATCGTTCTAGTTTTCACCAATCGATAGAGGGGACAATTTTACATATTTTAGTGAATTTTGAGTCTATATTTCAAAGGATTATGGGAGTTAGAAAAAATCAATTTCTATCGCAAAATATTTCCATAGCTACCCCCTTTGTTCTAAATTTTCGACCAAAAAATCATAAGAAATGCTAAAAATTCGTAAAGAGGGGTTTTTTTGGCCAAAAAATCGACTGGCACAATCAGTTTTGTGATAAAATCATTATTTCGCCTTCAAATAGAGTCATGAAATTTTCGAAAATCCACTTTTCAAAACAAAAAATACTCATAACTCGACAAATAGGAAAGATAGAACGTTCTAGTCTTCACCAATCGATAGAGGGGACAATTTTACATATTTTAGTGAATTTTGAGTCTATATTTCCAAGGATTATGGTAGTTAGAAAAAATCAATTTGTATCGCAAAATATTTCCATAGCTACCCCCTTTGTTCTAAATTTTCGACAAAAAATTATAAAAAATGCTAAAAATTCGTAAAGAGGGTTTTTTTTGGCCAAAAAATCGACTGGCACAATCAGTTTTGTGATAAAATCATTATTTCGCCTTCAAATAGAGTCATGAAATTTTCGAAAATCCACTTTTCAAAACAAAAAATACTCATAACTCGACAAATAGGAAAGATAGAACGTTCTAGTCTTCACCAATCGATAGAGGGGACAATTTTACATCTTTTAGTGAATTTTGAGTCCATATTTCCAAGGATTATGGGAGTTAGAAAAAATCAATTTGTATCGCAAAATATTTCCTAAGCTACCCCCTTTGTTCTAAATTTTCGACCAAAAAATCATAAGAAATGCTAAAAATTCGTAAAGAGGGGTTTTTTTGGCCAAAAAATCGACTGGCACAATCAGTTTTGTGATAAAATCATTATTTCGCCTTCAAATAGAGTCATGAAATTTTCGAAAATCCACTTTTCAAAACAAAAAATACTCATAACTCGACAAATAGGAAAGATAGAACGTTCTAGTCTTCACCAATCGATAGAGGGGACAATTTTACATATTTTAGTGAATTTTGAGTCCATATTTCCAAGGATTATGGTAGTTAGAAAAAATCAATTTGTATCGCAAAATATTTCCATAGCTACCCCCTTTGTTCTAAATTTTCGACCAAAAAATCATAGGAAATGCTAAAAATTCGTGAAGAGGGGTTTTTTTGGCCAAAAAATCGACTGGCACAATCAGTTTTGTGATAAAATCATTATTTCGCCTTCAAATGGAGTCATGAAATTTTCGAATATCCACTTTTCAAAACAAAAAATACTCATATCTCGACAAATAGGAAAGATAGAACGTTCTAGTCTTCACCAATCGATGGAGGGGACAATTTTACATATTTTAGTGAAATTTGAGTCGATATTGCCAGGGATTAAGGGAGTTAGAAAAAAGCAATTTGATTCGCAAAATATTTCCATACCTACCCCTTTGTTCTAAATTTTCGACAAAAAAAAATAAAAAATGCTTACAATTCGTAAAGAGGGGTTTTTTGGGCCGGAAAATCGACTGGCACAATCAGTTTTGTGATAAAATCATTATTTCGCCTTCAAATAGAGTCATGAAATTTTCGAAAATCCACTTTTCAAAACAAAAAATACTCATAACTCGACAAATAGGAAAGATAGAACGTTCTAGTCTTCACCAATCGATAGAGGGGACAATTTTACATATTTTAGTGAATTTTGAGTCCATATTTCCAAGGATTATGGTAGTTAGAAAAAATCAATTTGTATCGCAAAATATTTCCCCCCCCTTTGTTCTAAATTATCGACCAAAAAATCATAAGAAATGCTAAAAATTCGAAAAGAGGGGTTTTTTTGGCCAAAAAATCGACTGGCACAATCAGTTTTGTGATAAAATCATTATTTCGCCTTCAAATGGAGTCATGAAATTTTCGAAAATCCACTTTTCAAAACAAAAAATACTCATATCTCGACAAATAGGAAAGATAGAACGTTCTAGTCTTCACCAATCGATAGAGGGGACAATTTTACATATTTTAGTGAATTTTGAGTCCATATTTCCAAGGATTATGGGAGTTAGAAAAAATCAATTTGTATCGCAAAATATTTCCATAGCTACCCCCTTTGTTCTAAATTTTCGACAAAAAAAAATAAAAAATGCTTAAAATTCGTAAAGAGGGGTTTTTTGGCCGGAAAATCGATTGGCACAATCAGTTTTTTGATAAAATCATTATTTCGCCTTCAAATAGAGTCATGAAATTTTCGAAAATCCACTTTTCAAAACAAAAAATACTCATAACTCGACAAATAGTAAAGATAGAACGTTCCAGTCTTCACCAATCGATAGAGGGGACAATTTTGCATATTTTAGTGAAATTTGAGTCGATATTGCCGAGGATTAAGGGAGTTAGAAAAAAGCAATTTGATTCGCAAAATATTTCCATACCTACCCCTTTGTTCTAAATTTTCGACAAAAAAAAAATAATGCTTAAAATTCGTAAAGAGGGGTTTTTTGGCCGGAAAATCGATTGGCACAATCAGTTTTTTGATAAAATCATTATTTCGCCTTCAAATAGAGTCATGAAATTTTCGAAAATCCACTTTTCAAAACAAAAAATACTCATAACTCGACAAATAGGAAAGATAGAACGTTCCAGTCTTCACCAATCGATAGAGGGGACAATTTTACATATCTTAGTGAATTTTGAGTCGATATTTCCAAAGATTAAGGGAGTTATAAAAAAGCAATTTGTTTCGCGAAATATTTCCATACCTACCCCTTTGTTCTAAATTTTCGACAAAAAAAAAATAAAAAATGCTTAAAATTCGTAGAGGTTTTTTGGGCCGGAAAATCGACTGGCACAATCAGTTTTTTTAGATTAATCGATTATTTTCGATTGATCAATTTTTTTCGATTAATCGATTTTTTTCGATTAATCGATTTTTTTCGAATAATCGATTTTTTTCGAATAATCGATTTTTTTCGATTAATCGATTATTTTAGATTAATCGATTTTTTTCGATTAATCGATTATTTTCGATTAATCGATTTTTTTGAATAATCGATTTTTTTCGATCAATCGATTATTTTCGATTAATCGATCATTTCAGATTAATCGATTTTTTTCGATTAATCAATTAATCGATTAATATCGACTAATCGATTAATCGAAAATAATCGATTTTTTTCGATTAATCGATTTTTTTCGATCAATCGATTATTTTCGATTAATCGATCATTTCAGATTAATCGATTTTTTTCGATTAATCAATTAATCGATTAATATCGACTAATCGATTAATCGAAAATAATCGATTATTTTATATAATCGATGTTTTTTGATAATCGCCCAGCCCTAATTTTAAGTCCATATTTCCAAGTATTAAGGGAGTTAGAAAAAATCAATTTGTATCGCAAAATATTTCCATAGCTACCCCCTTTGTTCTAAATTTTCGACAAAAAAATTATAAAAAATGCTAAAAATTCGTAAAGAGGGGTTTTTTTGGCCAAAAAATCGACTGGCACAATCAGTATTGTGATAAAATCATTATTTCGCCTTCAAATGGAGTCATGAAATTTTCGAAAATCCACTTTTCAAAACAAAAAATACTCATAACTCGACAAATAGGAAAGATAGAACGTTCTAGTCTTCACCAATCGATAGAGGGGACAATTTTACATATTTTATTGAATTTTGAGTCTATATTTCCAAGGATTATGGTAGTTAGAAAAAATCAATTTGTATCGCAAAATATTTCCATAGCTACCCCCTTTGTTCTAAATTTTCGACAAAAAATTATAAAAAATGCTAAAAATTCGTAAAGAGGGTTTTTTTGGCCAAAAAATCGACTGGCACAATCAGTTTTGTGATAAAATCATTATTTCGCCTTCAAATAGAGTCATGAAATTTTCGAAAATCCACTTTTCAAAACAAAAATACTCATAACTCGACTAATAGGAAAGATAGAACGTTCTAGTCTTCACCAATCGATAGAGGGGACAATTTTACATATTTTAGTGAATTTTGAGTCCATATTTCCAAGGATTATGGTAGTTAGAAAAAATCAATTTGTATCGCAAAATATTTCCATAGCTACCCCCTTTGTTCTAAATTTTCGACAAAAAAATTATAAAAAATGCTAAAAATTCGTAAAGAGGGTTTTTTTGGCCAAAAAATCGACTGGCACAATCAGTTTTGTGATAAAATCATTATTTCGCCTTCAAATAGAGTCATGAAATTTTCGAAAATCCACTTTTCAAAACAAAAAATACTCATAACTCGACAAATAGGAAAGATAGAACGTTCTAGTCTTCACCAATCGATAGAGGGGACAATTTTACATATTTTAGTGAATTTTGAGTCTATATTTCCAAGGATTATGGTAGTTAGCAAAAATCAATTTGTATCGCAAAATATTTCCATAGCTACCCCCTTTGTTCTAAATTTTCGACAAAAAAATTATAAAAAATGCTAAAAATTCGTAAAGAGGGGTTTTTTTGGCTAAAAAATCGACTGGCACAATCAGTTTTGTGATAAAATCATTATTTCGCCTTCAAATAGATTCATGAAATTTTCGAAAATCCACTTTTCAAAACAAAAAATACTCATAACTCGACTAATAGGAAAGATAGAACGTTCTAGTCTTCACCAATCGATAGAGGGGACAATTTTACATATTTTAGTGAATTTTGAGTCCATATTTCCAAGGATTATGGTAGTTAGAAAAAATCAATTTTTATCGCAAAATATTTCCATAGCTACCCCCTTTGTTCTAAATTTTCGACAAAAAATTATAAAAAATGCTAAAAATTCGTAAGGAGGGTTTTTTTTGGCCAAAAAATCGACTGGCACAATCAGTTTTGTGATAAAATCATTATTTCGCCTTCAAATGGAGTCATGAAATTTTCGAAAATCCACTTTTCAAAACAAAAAATACTCATAACTCGACTAATAGGAAAGATAGAACGTTCTAGTCTTCACCAATCGATAGAGGGGACAATTTTACATATTTTAGTGAATTTTGAGTCCATATTTCCAAGGATTATGGGAGTTAGAAAAAATCAATTTGTATCGCAAAATATTTCCTAAGCTACCCCCTTTGTTCTAAATTTTCGACCAAAAAATCATAAGAAATGCTAAAAATTCGTAAAGAGGGGTTTTTTTGGCCAAAAAATCGACTGGCACAATCAGTTTTGTGATAAAATCATTATTTCGCCTTCAAATAGAGTCATGAAATTTTCGAAAATCCACTTTTCAAAACAAAAAATACTCATAACTCGACAAATAGGAAAGATAGAACGTTCTAGTCTTCACCAATCGATAGAGGGGACAATTTTACATATTTTAGTGAATTTTGAGTCTATATTTCCAAGGATTATGGTAGTTAGAAAAAATCAATTTGTATCGCAAAATATTTCCATAGCTACCCCCTTTGTTCTAAATTTTCGACAAAAAAATTATAAAAAATGCTAAAAATTCGTAAAGAGGGGTTTTTTTGGCCAAAAAATCGACTGGCACAATCAGTTTTGTGATAAAATCATTATTTCGCCTTCAAATAGAGTCATGAAATTTTCGAAAATCCACTTTTCAAAACAAAAAATACTCATATCTCGACAAATAGGAAAGATAGAACGTTCTAGTCTTCACCAATCGAGGGAGGGGACAATTTTACATATTTTAGTGAAATTTGAGTCGATATTTCCAAGGATTATGGGAGTTAGAAAAAATCAATTTGTATCGCAAAATATTTCCTAAGCTACTCCCTTTGTTCTAAATTTTCGACCAAAAAATCATAAGAAATGCTAAAAATTCGTGAAGAGGGGTTTTTTTGGCCAAAAAATCGACTGGCACAATCAGTTTTGTGATAAAATCATTATTTCGCCTTCAAATGGAGTCATGAAATTTTCGAAAATCCACTTTTCAAAACAAAAAATACTCATAACTCGACAAATAGGAAAGATAGAACGTTCTAGTCTTCACCAATCGATAGAGGGGACAATTTTACATATTTTATTGAATTTTGAGTCTATATTTCCAAGGATTATGGTAGTTAGAAAAAATCAATTTGTATCGCAAAATATTTCCATAGCTACCCCCTTTGTTCTAAATTTTCGACAAAAAATTATGAAAAATGCTAAAAATTCGTAAAGAGGGTTTTTTTGGCCAAAAAATCGACTGGCACAATCAGTTTTGTGATAAAATCATTATTTCGCCTTCAAATAGAGTCATGAAATTTTCGAAAATCCACTTTTCAAAACAAAAATACTCATAACTCGACTAATAGGAAAGATAGAACGTTCTAGTCTTCACCAATCGATAGAGGGGACAATTTTACATATTTTAGTGAATTTTGAGTCCATATTTCCAAGGATTATGGTAGTTAGAAAAAATCAATTTGTATCGCAAAATATTTCCATAGCTACCCCCTTTGTTCTAAATTTTCGACAAAAAAATTATAAAAAATGCTAAAAATTCGTAAAGAGGGGTTTTTTTGGCCAAAAAATCGACTGGCACAATCAGTTTTGTGATAAAATCATTATTTCGCCTTCAAATAGAGTCATGAAATTTTCGAAAATCCACTTTTCAAAACAAAAAATACTCATAACTCGACAAATAGGAAAGATAGAACGTTCTAGTCTTCACCAATCGATAGAGGGGACAATTTTACATATTTTAGTGAATTTTGAGTCTATATTTCCAAGGATTATGGTAGTTAGCAAAAATCAATTTGTATCGCAAAATATTTCCATAGCTACCCCCTTTGTTCTAAATTTTCGACAAAAAAATTATAAAAAATGCTAAAAATTCGTAAAGAGGGGTTTTTTTGGCTAAAAAATCGACTGGCACAATCAGTTTTGTGATAAAATCATTATTTCGCCTTCAAATAGATTCATGAAATTTTCGAAAATCCACTTTTCAAAACAAAAAATACTGATAACTCGACTAATAGGAAAGATAGAACGTTCTAGTCTTCACCAATCGATAGAGGGGACAATTTTACATATTTTAGTGAATTTTGAGTCCATATTTCCAAGGATTATGGTAGTTAGAAAAAATCAATTTTTATCGCAAAATATTTCCATAGCTACCCCCTTTGTTCTAAATTTTCGACAAAAAATTATAAAAAATGCTAAAAATTCGTAAAGAGGGTTTTTTTGGCCAAAAAATCGACTGGCACAATCAGTTTTGTGATAAAATCATTATTTCGCCTTCAAATAGAGTCATGAAATTTTCGAAAATCCACTTTTCAAAACAAAAATACTCATAACTCGACTAATAGGAAAGATAGAACGTTCTAGTCTTCACCAATCGATAGAGGGGACAATTTTACATATTTTAGTGAATTTTGAGTCCATATTTCCAAGGATTATGGTAGTTAGAAAAAATCAATTTGTATCGCAAAATATTTCCATAGCTACCCCCTTTGTTCTAAATTTTCGACAAAAAAATTATAAAAAATGCTAAAAATTCGTAAAGAGGGGTTTTTTTGGCCAAAAAATCGACTGGCACAATCAGTTTTGTGATAAAATCATTATTTCGCCTTCAAATAGAGTCATGAAATTTTCGAAAATCCACTTTTCAAAACAAAAAATACTCATAACTCGACAAATAGGAAAGATAGAACGTTCTAGTCTTCACCAATCGATAGAGGGGACAATTTTACATATTTTAGTGAATTTTGAGTCTATATTTCCAAGGATTATGGTAGTTAGCAAAAATCAATTTGTATCGCAAAATATTTCCATAGCTACCCCCTTTGTTCTAAATTTTCGACAAAAAAATTATAAAAAATGCTAAAAATTCGTAAAGAGGGGTTTTTTTGGCTAAAAAATCGACTGGCACAATCAGTTTTGTGATAAAATCATTATTTCGCCTTCAAATAGATTCATGAAATTTTCGAAAATCCACTTTTCAAAACAAAAAATACTCATAACTCGACTAATAGGAAAGATAGAACGTTCTAGTCTTCACCAATCGATAGAGGGGACAATTTTACATATTTTAGTGAATTTTGAGTCCATATTTCCAAGGATTATGGTAGTTAGAAAAAATCAATTTTTATCGCAAAATATTTCCATAGCTACCCCCTTTGTTCTAAATTTTCGACAAAAAATTATAAAAAATGCTAAAAATTCGTAAAGAGGGTTTTTTTTGGCCAAAAAATCGACTGGCACAATCAGTTTTGTGATAAAATCATTATTTCGCCTTCAAATGGAGTCATGAAATTTTCGAAAATCCACTTTTCAAAACAAAAAATACTCATAACTCGACTAATAGGAAAGATAGAACGTTCTAGTCTTCACCAATCGATAGAGGGGACAATTTTACATATTTTAGTGAATTTTGAGTCCATATTTCCAAGGATTATGGGAGTTAGAAAAAATCAATTTGTATCGCAAAATATTTCCTAAGCTACCCCCTTTGTTCTAAATTTTCGACCAAAAAATCATAAGAAATGCTAAAAATTCGTAAAGAGGGGTTTTTTTGGCCAAAAAATCGACTGGCACAATCAGTTTTGTGATAAAATCATTATTTCGCCTTCAAATGGAGTCATGAAATTTTCGAAAATCCACTTTTCAAAACAAAAAATACTCATATCTCGACAAATAGGAAAGATAGAACGTTCTAGTCTTCACCAATCGATGGAGGGGACAATTTTACATATTTTAGTGAAATTTGAGTCGATATTGCCAGGGATTAAGGGAGTTAGAAAAAAGCAATTTGATTCGCAAAATATTTCCATACCTACCCCTTTGTTCTAAATTTTCGACAAAAAAAAATAAAAAATGCTTAAAATTCGTAAAGAGGGGTTTTTTGGGCCGGAAAATCGACTGGCACAATCAGTTTTGTGATAAAATCATTATTTCGCCTTCAAATAGAGTCATGAAATTTTCGAAAATCCACTTTTCAAAACAAAAAATACTCATAACTCGACAAATAGGAAAGATAGAACGTTCTAGTCTTCACCAATCGATAGAGGGGACAATTTTACATATTTTAGTGAATTTTGAGTCTATATTTCCAAGGATTATGGTAGTTAGAAAAAATCAATTTGTATCGCAAAATATTTCCATAGCTACCCCCTTTGTTCTAAATTTTCGACAAAAAATTATAAAAAATGCTAAAAATTCGTAAAGAGGGTTTTTTTTGGCCAAAAAATCGACTGGCACAATCAGTTTTGTGATAAAATCAATATTTCGCCTTCAAATAGAGTCATGTAATTTTCGAAAATCCACTTTTCAAAACAAAAAATACTCATAACTCGACAAATAGGAAAGATAGAACGTTCTAGTCTTCACCAATCGATAGAGGGGACAATTTTACATATTTTAGTGAATTTTGAGTCTATATTTCCAAGGATTATGGTAGTTAGAAAAAATCAATTTGTATCGCAAAATATTTCCATAGCTACCCCCTTTGTTCTAAATTTTCGACAAAAAAATTATAAAAAATGCTAAAAATTCGTAAAGAGGGGTTTTTGGCCAGAAAATCGACTGGCACAATCAGTTTTGTGATAAAATCATTATTTCGCCTTCAAATAGAGTCATGTAATTTTCGAAAATCCACTTTTCAAAACAAAAAATACTCATAACTCGACAAATAGGAAAGATAGAACGTTCTAGTCTTCACCAATCGATAGATGGGACAATTTTACATATTTTAGTGAAATTTGAGTCGATATTGCCGAGGATTAAGGGAGTTAGAAAAAAGCAATTTGTTTCGCAAAATATTTCCATACCTACCCCTTTGTTCTAAATTTTCGACAAAAAAAAATAAAAAATGCTTAAAATTCGTAGAGGTTTTTTGGGCCGGAAAATCGACTGGCACAATCAGTTTTTTTAGATTAATCGATTATTTTCGATTGATCAATTTTTTTCGAATAATCGATTTTTTTCGAATAATCGATTTTTTTCGATTAATCGATTATTTTAGATTAATCGATTTTTTTCGATTATTCGATTTTCTTGAATAATCGATTTTTTTCGATTAATCGATTTTTTTCGATCAATCGATTTTTTTCGATCAATCGATTATTTTCGATTAATCGATTTTTTTCGATTAATTAATTAATCGATTAATATCGACTAATCGATTAATCGAAAATAATCGATTATTTTATATAATCGATAATGTTTTTTGATAATCGCCCAGCCCTAATTTTAAGTCCATATTTCCAAGTATTAAGGGAGTTAGAAAAAATCAATTTGTATCGCAAAATATTTCCATAGCTACCCCCTTTGTTCTAAATTTTCGACAAAAAATTATAAAAAATGCTAAAAATTCGTAAAGAGGGGTTTTTTTGGCCAAAAAATCGACTGGCACAATCAGTATTGTGATAAAATCATTATTTCGCCTTCAAATGGAGTCATGAAATTTTCGAAAATCCACTTTTCAAAACAAAAAATACTCATAACTCGACAAATAGGAAAGATAGAACGTTCTAGTCTTCACCAATCGATAGAGGGGACAATTTTACATATTTTATTGAATTTTGAGTCTATATTTCCAAGGATTATGGTAGTTAGAAAAAATCAATTTGATTCGCAAAATATTTCCATAGCTACCCCCTTTGTTCTAAATTTTCGACAAAAAATTATAAAAAATGCTAAAAATTCGTAAAGAGGGTTTTTTTGGCCAAAAAATCGACTGGCAGAATCAGTTTTGTGATAAAATCATTACTTCGCCTTCAAATAGAGTCATGAAATTTTCGAAAATCCACTTTTCAAAACAAAAATACTCATAACTCGACTAATAGGAAAGATAGAACGTTCTAGTCTTCACCAATCGATAGAGGGGACAATTTTACATATTTTATTGAATTTTGAGTCTATATTTCCAAGGATTATGGTAGTTAGAAAAAATCAATTTGATTCGCAAAATATTTCCATAGCTACCCCCTTTGTTCTAAATTTTCGACAAAAAATTATAAAAAATGCTGAAAATTCGTAAAGAGGGGTTTTTTTGGCCAAAAAATCGACTGGCACAATCAGTTTTGTGATAAAATCATTATTTCGCCTTCAAATGGAGTCATGAAATTTTCGAAAATCCACTTTTCAAAACAAAAAATACTCATAACTCGACAAATAGGAAAGATAGAACGTTCTAGTCTTCACCAATCGATAGAAGGGACAATTTTACATATTTTAGTGAAATTTGAGTCTATATTTCCAAGGATTATGGGAGTTAGAAAAAATCAATTTGTATCGCAAAATATTTCCATAGCTACCCCCTTTGTTCTAAATTTTCGACAAAAAATTATAAAAAATGCTAAAAATTCGTAAAGAGGGGTTTTTTGGCCAAAAAATCGACTGGCACAATCAGTTTTGTGATAAAATCATTATTTCGCCTTCAAATAGAGTCATGAAATTTTCGAAAATCCACTTTTCAAAACAAAAAATACTCATAACTCGACAAATAGGAAAGATAGAACGTTCTAGTCTTCACCAATCGATAGAGGGGACAATTTTACATATTTTAGTGAATTTTGAGTCCATATTTCCAAGGATTATGGGAGTTAGAAAAAATCAATTTGTATCGCAAAATATTTCCATAGCTACCCCCTTTGTTCTAAATTTTCGACAAAAAATTATAAAAAATGCTAAAAATTCGTAAAGAGGGGTTTTTTGGCCAAAAAATCGACTGGCACAATCAGTTTTGTGATAAAATCATTATTTCGCCTTCAAATGGAGTCATGAAATTTTCGAAAATCCACTTTTCAAAACAAAAAATACTCATAACTCGACAAATAGGAAAGATAGAACGTTCTAGTCTTCACCAATCGATTCACCAATTTTACATATTTTATTGAATTTAGAGTCTATATTTCCAAGGATTATGGTAGTTAGAAAAAATCAATTTGATTCGCAAAATATTTCCATAGCTACCCCCTTTGTTCTAAATTTTCGACAAAAAATTATAAAAAATGCTAAAAATTCGTAAAGAGGGGTTTTTTTGGCCAAAAAATCGACTGGCACAATCAGTTTTGTGATAAAATCATTATTTCGCCTTCAAATAGAGTCATGAAATTTTCGAAAATCCACTTTTCAAAACAAAAAATACTCATAACTCGACAAATAGGAAAGATAGAACGTTCTAGTCTTCACCAATCGATAGAGGGGACAATTTTACATATTTTAGTGAAATTTGAGTCTATATTTCCAAGGATTATGGGAGTTAGAAAAAATCAATTTGTATCGCAAAATATTTCCATAGCTACCCCCTTTGTTCTAAATTTTCGACAAAAAAATTATAAAAAATGCTGAAAATTCGTAAAGAGGGGTTTTTTTGGCCAAAAAATCGACTGGCACAATCAGTTTTGTGATAAAATCATTATTTCGCCTTCAAATAGAGTCATGAAATTTTCGAAAATCCACTTTTCAAAACAAAAAATACTCATAACTCGACAAATAGGAAAGATAGAACGTTCTAGTCTTCACCAATCGATAGAGGGGACAATTTTACATATTTTAGTGAAATTTGAGTCTATATTTCCAAGGATTATGGGAGTTAGGAAAAATCAATTTGTATAGCAAAATATTTCCATAGCTACCCCCTTTGTTCTAAATTTTCGACAAAAAATTATAAAAAATGCTGAAAATTCGTAAAGAGGGGTTTTTTTGGCCAAAAAATCGACTGGCACAATCAGTTTTGTGATAAAATCATTATTTCGCCTTCAAATGGAGTCATGAAATTTTCGAAAATCCACTTTTCAAAACAAAAAATACTCATAACTCGACAAATAGGAAAGATAGAACGTTCTAGTCTTCACCAATCGATAGAAGGGACAATTTTACATATTTTAGTGAAATTTGAGTCTATATTTCCAAGGATTATGGGAGTTAGAAAAAATCAATTTGTATCGCAAAATATTTCCATAGCTACCCCCTTTGTTCTAAATTTTCGACAAAAAATTATAAAAAATGCTAAAAATTCGTAAAGAGGGGTTTTTTGGCCAAAAAATCGACTGGCACAATCAGTTTTGTGATAAAATCATTATTTCGCCTTCAAATAGAGTCATGAAATTTTCGAAAATCCACTTTTCAAAACAAAAAATACTCATAACTCGACAAATAGGAAAGATAGAACGTTCTAGTCTTCACCAATCGATAGAGGGGACAATTTTACATATTTTAGTGAATTTTGAGTCCATATTTCCAAGGATTATGGGAGTTAGAAAAAATCAATTTGTATCGCAAAATATTTCCATAGCTACCCCCTTTGTTCTAAATTTTCGACAAAAAATTATAAAAAATGCTAAAAATTCGTAAAGAGGGGTTTTTTGGCCAAAAAATCGACTGGCACAATCAGTTTTGTGATAAAATCATTATTTCGCCTTCAAATGGAGTCATGAAATTTTCGAAAATCCACTTTTCAAAACAAAAAATACTCATAACTCGACAAATAGGAAAGATAGAACGTTCTAGTCTTCACCAATCGATAGAAGGGACAATTTTACATATTTTAGTGAAATTTGAGTCTATATTTCCAAGGATTATGGGAGTTAGAAAAAATCAATTTGTATCGCAAAATATTTCCATACCTACCCCTTTGTTCTAAATTTTCGACAAAAAAAAAATAAAAAATGCTTAAAATTCGTAGAGAGGTTTTTTGGGCCGGAAAATCGACTGGCACAATCAGTTTTTTTAGATTAATCGATTATTTTCGATTAATCGATTATTTCAGATTAATCGATTTTTTTCGATTGATCGAATTTTTTCGATTGATCGAATTTTTTCGATTAATCAATTAATCGATTAATATCGACTAATCGATTAATCGAAAATAATCGATTATTTTATATAATCGATAATCGATTATGTTTTTTGATAATCGCCCAACCCTAATTTTGAGACCATATTTCCAAGGATTAAGGGAGTTAGAAAAAATCAATTTGTATCGCAAAATATTTCCATAGCTACCCCCTTTGTTCTAAATTTTCGACAAAAAAATTATAAAAAATGCTAAAACTTCGTAAAGAGGGGTTTTTTTGGCCAAAAAATCGACTGGCACAATCAGTTTTGTGATAAAATCATTATTTCGCCTTCAAATAGAGTCATGAAATTTTCGAAAATCCACTTTTCAAAACAAAAAATACTCATAACTCGACAAATAGGTAAGATAGAACGTTCTAGTCTTCACCAATCGATAGAGGGGACAATTTTACATATTTAAGTGAATTTTGAGTCCATATTTCCAAGGATTATGGGAGTTAGAAAAAATCAATTTGTATCGCAAAATATTTCCATACCTACCCCTTTGTTCTAAATTTTCGACAAAAAAAAATAAAAAATGCTTAAAATTCGTAAAGAGGGGTTTTTTGGGCCGGAAAATCGACTGGCACAATCAGTTTTGTGATAAAATCATTATTTCGCCTTCAAATAGAGTCATGAAATTTTCGAAAATCCACTTTTCAAAACAAAAAATACTCATAACTCGACAAATAGGAAAGATAGAACGTTCTAGTCTTCACCAATCGATAGAGGGGACAATTTTACATATTTTAGTGAATTTTGAGTCCATATTTCCAAGGATTATGGGAGTTAGAAAAAATCAATTTGTATCGCAAAATATTTCCATAGCTACCCCCTTTGTTCTAAATTTTCGACAAAAAAATTATAAAAAATGCTAAAAATTCGTAAAGAGGGGTTTTTTTGGCCAAAAAATCGACTGGCACAATCAGTTTTGTGATAAAATCATTATTTCGCCTTCAAATGGAGTCATGAAATTTTCGAAAATCCACTTTTCAAAACAAAAAATACTCATAACTCGACAAATAGGAAAGATAGAACGTTCTAGTCTTCACCAATCGATAGAAGGGACAATTTTACATATTTTAGTGAAATTTGAGTCTATATTTCCAAGGATTATGGGAGTTAGAAAAAATCAATTTGTATCGCAAAATATTTCCATACCTACCCCTTTGTTCTAAATTTTCGACAAAAAAAAATAAAAAATGCTTAAAATTCGTAAAGAGGGGTTTTTTGGGCCGGAAAATCGACTGGCACAATCAGTTTTGTGATAAAATCATTATTTCGCCTTCAAATAGAGTCATGAAATTTTCGAAAATCCACTTTTCAATACAAAAAATACTCATAACTCGACAAATAGGAAAGATAGAACGTTCTAGTCTTCACCAATCGATAGAGGGGACAATTTTACATATTTTAGTGAATTTTGAGTCCATATTTCCAAGGATTATGGGAGTTAGAAAAAATCAATTTGTATCGCAAAATATTTCCATAGCTACCCCCTTTGTTCTAAATTTTCGACAAAAAAATTATAAAAAATGCTAAAAATTCGTAAAGAGGGGTTTTTTTGGCCAAAAAATCGACTGGCACAATCAGTTTTGTGATAAAATCATTATTTCGCCTTCAAATGGAGTCATGAAATTTTCGAAAATCCACTTTTCAAAACAAAAAATACTCATAACTCGACAAATAGGAAAGATAGAACGTTCTAGTCTTCACCAATCGATAGAGGGGACAATTTTACATATTTTAGTGAATTTTTAGTCCATATTTCCAAGGATTATGGGAGTTAGAAAAAATCAATTTGTATCGCAAAATATTTCCATAGCTACCCCCTTTGTTCTAAATTTTCGACAAAAAATTATAAAAAATGCTAAAAATTCGTAAAGAGGGGTTTTTTGGCCAAAAAATCGACTGGCACAATCAGTTTTGTGATAAAATCATTATTTCGCCTTCAAATGGAGTCATGAAATTTTCGAAAATCCACTTTTCAATACAAAAAATACTCATAACTCCACTAATAGGAAAGATAGACCGTTCTAGTCTTCACCAATCGATAGAGGGGACAATTTTACATATCTTAGTGAATTTTGAGTCGATATTTCCAAAGATTAAGGGAATTAGAAAAAAGCAATTTGTTTCGCAAAATATTTCCATACCTACCCCTTCGTTCTAAATTTTCGACAAAAAAAAAATAAAAAATGCTTAAAATTCGTAGAGAGGTTTTTTGAGCCGGAAAATCGACTGGCACAATCAGTTTTTTTAGATTAATCGATTATTTTCGATTAATCGATTATTTCAGATTAATCGATTTTTTTCGATTGATCGAATTTTTTCGATTGATCGAATTTTTTCGATTAATCAATTAATCGATTAATATCGACTAATCGATTAATCGAAAATAATCGATTATTTTATATAATCGATAATCGATTATGTTTTTTGATAATCGCCCAACCCTAATTTTGAGACCATATTTCCAAGGATTAAGGGAGTTAGAAAAAATCAATTTGTATCGCAAAATATTTCCATAGCTACCCCCTTTGTTCTAAATTTTCGACAAAAAAATTATAAAAAATGCTAAAAATTCGTAAAGAGGTGTTTTTTTGGCCAAAAAATCGACTGGCACAATCAGTTTTGTGATAAAATCATTATTTCGCCTTCAAATAGAGTCATGAAATTTTCGAAAATCCACTTTTCAAAACAAAAAATACTCATAACTCGACAAATAGGTAAGATAGAACGTTCTAGTCTTCACCAATCGATAGAGGGGACAATTTTACATATCTTAGTGAATTTTGAGTCGATATTTCCAAAGATTAAGGGAATTAGAAAAAAGCAATTTGTTTCGCAAAATATTTCCATACCTACCCCTTTGTTCTAAATTTTCGACAAAAAAAAAATAAAAAATGCTTAAAATTCGTAGAGAGGTTTTTTGAGCCGGAAAATCGACTGGCACAATCAGTTTTTTTAGATTAATCGATTATTTTCGATTAATCGATTATTTCAGATTAATCGATTTTTTTCGATTGATCGAATTTTTTCGATTGATCGAATTTTTTCGATTGATCGAATTTTTTCGATTAATCAATTAATCGATTAATATCGACTAATCGATTAATCGAAAATAATCGATTATTTTATATAATCGATAATCGATTATGTTTTTTGATAATCGCCCAACCCTAATTTTGAGACCATATTTCCAAGGATTAAGGGAGTTAGAAAAAATCAATTTGTATCGCAAAATATTTCCATAGCTACCCCCTTTGTTCTAAATTTTCGACAAAAAAATTATAAAAAATGCTAAAAATTCGTAAAGAGGGGTTTTTTTGGCCAAAAAATCGACTGGCACAATCAGTTTTGTGATAAAATCATTATTTCGCCTTCAAATGGAGTCATGAAATTTTCGAAAATCCACTTTTCAAAACAAAAAATACTCATAACTCGACAAATAGGAAAGATAGAACGTTCTAGTCTTCACCAATCGATAGAAGGGACAATTTTACATATTTTAGTGAAATTTGAGTCTATATTTCCAAGGATTATGGGAGTTAGAAAAAATCAATTTGTATCGCAAAATATTTCCATAGCTACCCCCTTTGTTCTAAATTTTCGACAAAAAAATTATAAAAAATGCTAAAAATTCGTAAAGAGGTGTTTTTTTGGCCAAAAAATCGACTGGCACAATCAGTTTTGTGATAAAATCATTATTTCGCCTTCAAATAGAGTCATGAAATTTTCGAAAATCCACTTTTCAAAACAAAAAATACTCATAACTCGACAAATAGGTAAGATAGAACGTTCTAGTCTTCACCAATCGATAGAGGGGACAATTTTACATATTTAAGTGAATTTTGAGTCCATATTTCCAAGGATTATGGGAGTTAGAAAAAATCAATTTGTATCGCAAAATATTTCCATAGCTACCCCCTTTGTTCTAAATTTTCGACAAAAAATTATAAAAAATGCTAAAAATTCGTAAAGAGGGGTTTTTTGGCCAAAAAATCGACTGGCACAATCAGTTTTGTGATAAAATCATTATTTCGCCTTCAAATGGAGTCATGAAATTTTCGAAAATCCACTTTTCAATACAAAAAATACTCATAACTCGACTAATAGGAAAGATAGACCGTTCTAGTCTTCACCAATCGATAGAGGGGACAATTTTACATATCTTAGTGAATTTTGAGTCGATATTTCCAAAGATTAAGGGAATTAGAAAAAAGCAATTTGTTTCGCAAAATATTTCCATACCTACCCCTTTGTTCTAAATTTTCGACAAAAAAAAAATAAAAAATGCTTAAAATTCGTAGAGAGGTTTTTTGAGCCGGAAAATCGACTGGCACAATCAGTTTTTTTAGATTAATCGATTATTTTCGATTAATCGATTATTTCAGATTAATCGATTTTTTTCGATTGATCGAATTTTTTCGATTGATCGAATTTTTTCGATTGATCGAATTTTTTCGATTAATCAATTAATCGATTAATATCGACTAATCGATTAATCGAAAATAATCGATTATTTTATATAATCGATAATCGATTATGTTTTTTGATAATCGCCCAACCCTAATTTTGAGACCATATTTCCAAGGATTAAGGGAGTTAGAAAAAATCAATTTGTATCGCAAAATATTTCCATAGCTACCCCCTTTGTTCTAAATTTTCGACAAAAAAATTATAAAAAATGCTAAAAATTCGTAAAGAGGGGTTTTTTTGGCCAAAAAATCGACTGGCACAATCAGTTTTGTGATAAAATCATTATTTCGCCTTCAAATGGAGTCATGAAATTTTCGAAAATCCACTTTTCAAAACAAAAAATACTCATAACTCGACAAATAGGAAAGATAGAACGTTCTAGTCTTCACCAATCGATAGAAGGGACAATTTTACATATTTTAGTGAAATTTGAGTCTATATTTCCAAGGATTATGGGAGTTAGAAAAAATCAATTTGTATCGCAAAATATTTCCATAGCTACCCCCTTTGTTCTAAATTTTCGACAAAAAAATTATAAAAAATGCTAAAAATTCGTAAAGAGGTGTTTTTTTGGCCAAAAAATCGACTGGCACAATCAGTTTTGTGATAAAATCATTATTTCGCCTTCAAATAGAGTCATGAAATTTTCGAAAATCCACTTTTCAAAACAAAAAATACTCATAACTCGACAAATAGGTAAGATAGAACGTTCTAGTCTTCACCAATCGATAGAGGGGACAATTTTACATATTTAAGTGAATTTTGAGTCCATATTTCCAAGGATTATGGGAGTTAGAAAAAATCAATTTGTATCGCAAAATATTTCCTAAGCTACCCCCTTTGTTCTAAATTTTCGACGAAAAAATTATAAGAAATGCTAAAAATTCGTAAAGAGGGGTTTTTTTGGCCAAAAAATCGACTGGCACAATCAGTTTTGTGATAAAATCATTATTTCGCCTTCAAATAGAGTCATGAAATTTTCGAAAATCCACTTTTCAAAACAAAAAATACTCATAACTCGACAAATAGGAAAGATAGAACGTTCTAGTCTTCACCAATCGATAGAAGGGACAATTTTACATATTTAAGTGAATTTTGAGTCCATATTTCCAAGGATTATGGGAGTTAGAAAAAATCAATTTGTATCGCAAAATATTTCCTAAGCTACCCCCTTTGTTCTAAATTTTCGACGAAAAAATTATAAGAAATGCTAAAAATTCGTAAAGAGGGGTTTTTTTGGCCAAAAAATCGACTGGCACAATCAGTTTTGTGATAAAATCATTATTTCGCCTTCAAATAGAGTCATGAAATTTTCGAAAATCCACTTTTCAAAACAAAAAATACTCATAACTCGACAAATAGGAAAGATAGAACGTTCTAGTCTTCACCAATCGATAGAAGGGACAATTTTACATATTTAAGTGAATTTTGAGTCCATATTTCCAAGGATTATGGGAGTTAGAAAAAATCAATTTGTATCGCAAAATATTTCCTAAGCTACCCCCTTTGTTCTAAATTTTCGACGAAAAAATTATAAGAAATGCTAAAAATTCGTAAAGAGGGGTTTTTTTGGCCAAAAAATCGACTGGCACAATCAGTTTTGTGATAAAATCATTATTTCGCCTTCAAATAGAGTCATGAAATTTTCGAAAATCCACTTTTCAAAACAAAAAATACTCATAACTCGACAAATAGGAAAGATAGAACGTTCTAGTCTTCACCAATCGATAGAAGGGACAATTTTACATATTTTAGTGAATTTTGAGTCTATATTTCCAAGGATTATGGGAGTTAGAAAAAATCAATTTGTATCGCAAAATATTTCCATAGCTACCCCCTTTGTTCTAAATTTTCGACAAAAAAATTATAAAAAATGCTAAAAATTCGTAAAGAGGGTTTTTTTTGGCCAAAAAATCGACTGGCACAATCAGTTTTGTGATAAAATCATTATTTCGCCTTCAAATAGAGTCATGAAATTTTCGAAAATCCACTTTTCAAAACAAAAAATACTCATAACTCGACAAATAGGTAAGATAGAACGTTCTAGTCTTCACCAATCGATAGAGGGGACAATTTTACATATTTAAGTGAATTTTGAGTCCATATTTCCAAGGATTATGGGAGTTAGAAAAAATCAATTTGTATCGCAAAGTATTTCCTAAGCTACCCCCTTTGTTCTAAATTTTCGACGAAAAAATTATAAGAAATGCTAAAAATTCGTAAAGAGGGGTTTTTTTGGCCAAAAAATCGACTGGCACAATAAGTTTTGTGATAAAATCATTATTTCGCCTTCAAATAGAGTCATGAAATTTTCGAAAATACACTTTTCAAAACAAAAAATACTCATAACTCGACAAATAGGAAAGATAGAACGTTCTAGTCTTCACCAATCGATAGAAGGGACAATTTTACATCTTTTAGTGAATTTTGAGTCCATATTTCCAAGGATTATGGGAGTTAGAAAAAATCAATTTGTATCGCAAAATATTTCCTAAGCTACCCCCTTTGTTCTAAATTTTCGACAAAAAAATTATAAAAAATGCTAAAAATTCGTAAAGAGGGGTTTTTTTGGCAAAAAAATCGACTGGCACAATCAGTTTTGTGATAAAATCATTATTTCGCCTTCAAATAGAGTCATGAAATTTTCGAAAATCCACTTTTTAAAACAAAAAATACTCATAACTCGACAAATAGGAAAGATAGAACGTTCTAGTCTTCACCAGTCGATAGAGGGGACAATTTTACATATTTTAGTGAAATTTGAGTCGATATTTCCAAGGATTATGGGAGTTAGAAAAAATCAATTTGTACCCCCCTTTGTTCTAAATTTTCGACAAAAAGTTATAAAAAATGCTAAAAATTCGGAAAGAGGGGTTTTTTGGCCAAAAAATCGACTGGCACAATCAGTTTTGTGATAAAATCATTATTTCGCCTTCAAATGGAGTCATGAAATTTTCGAAAATCCACTTTTCAAAACAAAAAATACTCATAACTCGACTAATAGGAAAGATAGAACGTTCTAGTCTTCACCAATCGATAGAGGGGACAATTTTACATATTTTAGTGAATTTTGAGTCTATATTTCCAAGGATTATGGGAGTTAGAAAGAATCAATTTGTATCGCAAAATATTTCCATAGCTACCCCCTTTGTTCTAAATTTTCGACAAAAAAATTATAAAAAATGCTAAAAATTCGTAAAGAGGGGAAAATTTTATATATATATTAGTGAATCAATATTTCCAAGCATTAAGGGAGTTAGCAAAAATCAATTTATATCGCGAAATATTTCCATACCTACCCTTTGTTAAAAATTTCCCACAAAATATTTATTTGTGTATTTAGAGCGTAAAGAGTAAAGGTACGTTTACATTCACTTCCAATTTGAATTGCAATTGGAAATTTTTGACAGTTAAATGATTGACCGTTTACATTGAAAATTGAATTGTTTTTTAGGTTACCTATCAATGAAAATGTAAACAAAATAAAAATATAATTATTTTTAAAGTTTTGTAAAAATGGATACTAGAGATACTTTCAAAGTTTGTATATTAGGGGCTCTTAGTGCTGTAATTGGTGTTATGCGATTTAGATTAAAAAAAAAGAAAAATTCAAAAAATTTCATCCGCAATAGACGAGTTTGGGTAAAAGACATTTATTTAAAACGACACCAGTTTGGTGTATTTATTACTTCACAGTAATCTGAATCTTCACATTCGCTTAACATATTTTTTTTCTTTGAAATCTTATAAATCTTGGAAGAACACAAGAATCTTCACTACAACAAAACAGAAAACTAACCTTTAAATGTCAAATTTATGAATTTTACGAATTTTTTCTTGACCATGTCAAGCTGCTTGCACCAATTTGATTTGAAAGTGAGCGTGACCTTGAAAATAAATTTCAAAATAAACGACAATAGAGTTTGTCATTTGTCAAGCTCCAAATTTTCACTTCCAATTTAAATTGGAAGTGAATGTAAACGTACCTTAACAGATTGCCGCTGGAGAAAGAATGATGCGGCGATCTTTCGAAAGCGGCAATTTTACTTTACGCTCGAAAAACACACATAAGTTTTTCAACAGTCGCACTTTTAATAATTAAAACAGTTTTTTATATTATCTTAGGTTATAATATAGTAGTGGATTATGATTTAAGACGTTTCAGTTATCATATTATTTATTAATGTTAAATGTCAAAGTGACATTATCATGTATGTATATTGTCGTTTTTAACTTTGAATAAATAGACCAAAAGTGTAGGTGGTGGCTTCATTACCTTTTCCATTACCAAACTTGATGGAATACCTAAGCGAACGAAAAAGATTCGTCTTTTCGCTCGCAGAGCGTAAAGTAACAATCCTCGGCATTTGTCCACTTTACGATTTCATTTGAATATAGTAATTAACTAGTCATTCTACGCGCGACTGTAGAAAAAAAATTTTAGTCATGAAAAATGAAAATTTATTGTGAACTAGGGTTTTTTGTGATGACAAATCGACTGGAACAATCAGTTTTTGGATTTAATCATTCTTCCAAATGTTGTCATGAAATTTCGAAAAAAACGCATTCTCAATATAAAAAGACCTGTAAATACCACAAAACTATGAATTTTGTATTGAAATGTTAGGAGAATATTTTCAAAAGAGTCTACTTGGAAAAATATTTACTAGAGCCTAACTTGAAGGGTTTCCGTTTTTTGGATCATCAATAAAAAAGTAGTGAAAATATTCGAAAATCCACATTCTGAAACCTAAAGGTACTCATACCTCAAAGTATGTATTGTTCATTAATCTATCATCACTTCCTTATATAATTGTTCATTACACGAGATAAACCAATGAGAGTAATATACTTTATTTGAAGTAATTATAGAGTGATCCATTTACATTTTTTTAACCGTCTGCTCCATATTATTTCTTCCTTTCATTCTTCTCAATTATGGTGGTTTTTGGAGGTATTAATATAAGATGGTGAAGAGCATCGTTAAAAATTTCTTTCATAGTCTTCGATTAAAAACAGAAATACTCTTAGAAAGCTAGAATTAGCATTGTGCCAATAGAGAAAATTTGGAAGGTACAACAAACCGTGTAAATTAAATTGAAGTATTATCAATATAAATTAAACTAAATCTTATTATTAGGTGGGTATATACTTAAAAATAAAACGAATATTAATTGAATAAAAGGAATTTAATTCATATACCTAAATAGTCATGTCAACGTTAACAATTTTCTAATTTTAATTTGGCTGGTTTCTAAAAATACCGCTTCCTCAGCTGTTTAAAAATAGATCAGATCAGTCGAACAAAATTTTGTTGCTGTGTGGATATTAATTTAATGTAAAAATTTGTAAAAAGTAAGTAATTTTTGTTGAACTTTTTTTTTAAATTGTTTATGTTTGCGCGGAGATATAATACGCAGATTGGTGAATCCATTTTGTGAGTTTTCAAAGAAAATTAAATACCTACACGATTTGTTAACATTCCCAAAACTCCATATTGCGGTAATATAAGCATGCAGAGCTAATTTAAAACTTCCTACCTAAAAATTTTTTTTAAGAAACACGAGGCTGTTTATATTGCGTTCGCTTCGAAATCTAATCGACAACTAAAATTATAAAAAGCCGGTTCATAAGTAATAATCAATATTTCTGCACCAAAATATGTAAAACGTATCAATTTTTCGTTTTTAAATCATTTAAAATAATTTATTATTACATAAGAATCTCGGCAACCAGTTTAACCCTTATAGGGAAATTCAGTCGAGACAGTTGTATATTTATGGTAATAACGTAAGTTGGCAGCAATTATACTGCATTCCCCAAATTTCTTTAAAATTGAACATTTTGGAATGGTTGCCAATGAAAATATTTTTCATTAATTTAATGTAGAAAGTAAGTAATTTTTGTTGAACTTTTTTTTTTAAATTGTTTATGTCGCGGAAATATAATACGCAGATTGGTGAATCCATTTTGTGAGTTTTCAAAGAAAATTAAATACACGATTTGTTAACTTTCCCAAAACTCCATATTGCGGTAATTATAAGCATGCAGAGCTAGTTTAAAACTTCCTACCTAACATTTTTTTTAAAAAACACGAGGCTGTTAATATTGCGTTCGCTTCGAAATCTAATCGACAACTAAAATTATAAAAAGCCAGTTCATAAGTAATAATCAATATTTCTGCACCAAAATATGTAAAACGTATCGCTACTGGATCAATTTTTCGTTTTTAAAATAATTTATTATTACATAAGAATCTCGGCAACCAGTTTAACCCTTATAGGGAAATTCAGTCGAGACAGTTGTATTACCGTAAATAGGTAATAACGTAAGTTGGCAGCAATTATACTGCATTCCCCAAATTTTTTTAAAATTGAATATTTGGATTGATTGCCAATGAAAATATTTTTGTATTATAATTATACATTTTGAATGTTAATAATTTCAGAAAATAATAAACCCCCACAATGGCAGAAGCCGAAGGGGGATCCGAACAAGATGATGTATCATTCTTACGAACGGTAAGTGTTTGAGGTTATAATGCAGATATATAAAATATGAAATTTATTTATAGGAAGACATGGTATGTCTTTCGTGTACAGCTACAGGAGAACGTGTCTGTTTGGCAGCCGAAGGGTTTGGTAACAGGCATTGTTTTTTAGAAAATATTGCTGATAAGGTAAATATCACCAAGTTATATAAAAAAAATTACCTACCTTATTTTGCATCTCAATCATTTTCAATACCTTTTCAGAATATTCCTCCAGATCTTTCACAGTGTGTATTTGTGATAGAACAGGCTCTGTCAGTTCGTGCACTCCAAGAATTAGTAACAGCAGCTGGAAATGAAACTGTAAGTTTTTAAAAACTGTTGCCTATATATAAATATAAGGCATTTCCATAAAATAGTGATATTTTTAGTTGAAATCAACTTTTGATAAGCGTATGAAATGAAAATTTAATCTACACATTTCTATATTTTACATTAAAATAGCCATAATATGAATATATTTTTAAACAAATTTTTTTGCTTTGTATAAAAGGTCATAAATTTTTTAAAACAAAATATTCAAAAACTGTGTTTTCTCATTTGTTTTTAACACTTTACTCACACCTAATTAAGTGAACTTTTGACTCTCACATGATATGTTTATTTGTGATTTCAATATTTAGAGTCGAGGTTTTGCACATTTCAATAAATCATCAAAATAGTTCATTACATTTAAGATACTTTTATTGTCTCTGACTCTAAAAGTTTCATAGAAACTTTAGAAAGTCATATTTTATACAGTCTTGAGTGAATTTCATAAGATAAGAACCAAATTAAGGGGAACTTATGTACTGTGATTTCTCTACAAGATCAAAATAAATTTGAATTATTGAATTTTGCAATACTTGTTAATACCTCTCGACTTTCATGTTTGACCTGCTTACACTTTTGCTTTTCAGGGCCAGGAAAATTTAGTAAGTGATATTAAAAACAATAAGTATTAAGTATCGTATCTTGTATATATATATATATTTTATTAACTCTTGTTGGTATTCGGTGATGAAGTCTCCAAACAAAAAAATGTTTAATAATTAATCGAATTCATTATTCTAAAAATGCACTTGTCCTATCACTACTTTCTCATCTATATTCTCACTCTTCTCTCATTTCAGTATCCATCGTTTCAGTCCAAGTGTAAATATTTATGAATGTCAAAGTTTCCTCTACTTATAGTATTATTCTTCAGTTCATTTCCTTCCCATTTGATCCCTAATATAACTTGGAGATTTTGTCAAAATTCCGATATGTCAATTAATTAAAAGAGCAACTAACTTTTTGCTAATTAAAAAAATTGAAATGATACATATGTGCTAATACTCGAATGGCTGTGCTTACTGTAAAAGGTGTTATAAAACATGTATTCAATTAGCAATGACAGCAAATGACTTTATTTAAGAAGCTACAATTTCTAATGTACCTAGTGGCTACCACAGAACAGTATTATATGGACAGTAGATTATAAATCAATGCACATACTCGGTAACCCACAAAATCCGCCATTCTGTCCAATACCGACATTTGAGACATGCAGACATTTTATAATAACATAAACAATAAAAGAAAACTGTTTTCAGAACGAAATTGTTGTTGATTATATGCCCATAAAACACCTTTTTACAATTTCCACAAATGGTTCCTGTTAATTATACTCAGTTAATGCCACGCTACATAAAATGTAACATTTACTGACTAGTAAAGCTTACGAGGGCCTAGCTGCAGAAAAGCTCCCACCAATCAGAGTGTACCTATATATTTTGTGCAATGTAATAATTCCCTTCTCCTTCTCGAAAAAATATCAAAGAATTTGTATTCCACATGAAGTTTTTCAAAAAGGGGAATAGCAAAGCAATGGGGAAGGGAATAATTATTCCCTTATTCCCATATGTTAAGTTACCATAGTAATATATAACTGTCAAAAAAAAAAAAAAAAAAAACTAGAGACATAATTGATTGAATGTCATATAAAATTACATTGATTTTCTATAAAAAGAAATAGTATTTTCATTCATTTTTACCAAGAATTATACAGTCCATCAAACATCGAAGTTATCTCATTCCATAATCAACATAAAATATGGTCCTTCGAGCCGGATATAAACCAGATTTCAAGAATTCCACATCGGTGACACCGGAGACATAAAGCCGGTGAGTCTGTTCCAATTCATCACAATAGAGCATATAGAATCAAATAAGGCAGGTTTTTGGTCTGTATCGTACAGTGTACATTACAATAGTTAGGTTGTCCTATTATTTTCTTTCAAATCACATAAACACAACCTAAAAAGGCAAATCATGTCCACCGCCGAAGAAAAGGCGGATGAAATAAAACAACTAAAACATAGTCGGGGAGTTTTAAAGGCACAGTTAACAAAATTTCAGTCTTTTCTGGGGCAAACAGAGAATTTACATAAAATTTCACAAATTCAGACAAGATTAACTAGAATTCAAAATTATTTTGAACAGTATGAAAATATACAAAGTAGGTTAGAGTTTCTAGAACCAACGGAAGCCGAGAACCGTGAAGATCAAGAAAATAACTTTTACGATGCAATATCGAAAGCATCAGACATGTTACATTCACATAACTCTCAGAGCCAACAAGCCCATCAATCGCAAAGTCAAATTACTAATACCATGTCAAATTTAAAATTGCCACCGATAACTCTTCCAGTTTTCTCAGGTGACTATCAGACTTGGCCTAGTTTTTATGATCAATTTTCTCAGCTCGTGCACAACAACAACACGTTGACAAATATACAAAAAATGTTTCATTTAAAATCTTGCCTCAAAAATGAAGGATCAAAATTAATCCAAAATTTAGATGTCAATGACATAAACTATGAAATAGCATGGAACATCTTAATTGAAAGATTTCAAAATAAAAGAATGATAATGAATACGCATATAGAGGCCATTATGGAGTATCCAAAAATCACACGTTCATCACCTATAGCATTAAGACAGTTCATGGATACAGTTTATTTGCATGTCAGTGCTTTAGAGAAATTAGGTTTGTCCGTTAACGCTTGGGAACCTGTATTATTGTGCCTCATAACTTCAAAATTAGATCAAGCTACAAATCTTGAATGGCAGGATACATTAGAACCAACTGATTTACCCACTTACGCAGACATGAAAAAATTCTTTTTGAAAAAATGTACCTCATTCGAAACAGTTTACAAGAAAATATCTCAAACTCAATCAAATAGCATTCACAATATTCAAAAATATAAATCAAGCTCAGAACAATTTGTAAAATCACCTAATCAGTTTCAAAACTATCAGGTTACAAATATAACAAAGACTTCTTCACATTTCTTATGCTATTATTGCAATAAAAACAACCATTTATTATATACATGTGAACAATTCAATACATTAGATACTAAAGAAAAATATGCACATCTCAAAAGACTCAAAGTATGTACTAATTGTCTAAAACAAGGACATAACTATGTAAACTGCAAATCAATGAATACTTGTAAAATATGCAAGGCAAAACACAATACAATTCTACATAGCTCTAACACAACTAAACATATTAACAAAAATAACACAAACGCACAAACATCAAATACAACAACCTTTCAGAATCATAATAGTACATCCATGCCAGTGTATTCAGAAGCGACCGCGATAGTTGATCAGTACAATAACTTGAACACAGACGAGTCACAACCCCAATTCTCAGGTACGAATTCGGGTAGTGGACAGAACACCACAGTCATGGTATCTCAAGCTCCTGTGCGAGCGGCAGATACAAACAAATTAGTTCTACTTTCAACTGCTGAAATATTAATATATGACAATGAGGGTGTGTCTCATAATTGCAGAGCACTCTTAGATTCAGGGAGTCAAACAAATTTAATAACTGCAGAATTATGCAATAAGTTGAAATTACAAACACAAAAGATAAATGCAACGATCATAGGAGTCACACAAAATGTTTTAAAAATTTGTGAAAAAACAGAAACAAAAATTAAATCACGTTTAGGTTTGTTTGAGACGAAATTGTCATGTCTAATAGTAGATAACATAACAAATAATATTCCACCTAACACATTTGATTGTAAACAAGTTCAGTTTCCGCAAAATTTTAAATTTAAAAATCTAGCAGATCAACAATTCTACAAAGCTAGGCAAATAGATTTACTTATATCTGCAGATATTTTCTACCAACTCATTGGAACAAAGAAGATAAAATTGAACGAAAATATTCTGCTACAAGAGACCGTTTTTGGTTGGCTGATAACAGGTTCAGTCAGTATAAACAACTTTTCAAAAGCATTTTCTTGTAATTTAGCTAGAAATATATCTGATATCAGTTTAGATGAAACATTAACCAAATTCTGGGAAACGGAGGAAATACCGCAAGAGGTTATCCTAAGTCCAGATTCACAAAAATGTGAGGAATATTTTCAATTAACAACCACTCGTAACAACACAGGGCGATTTGTTGTAAGCCTACCATTTTCAAAAAACCCAAACAATTTCGGAGACATTCTCACTCATTCATTAAAACGGTTTCATTATTTAGAAAAAAGACTAGACAGAAATCCAGAATTAAAAAGGGATTATCGTAATTTTATGAATGAGTATGAAAGTTTAGGTCACATGACAAAATTAGGCAATTTGGATCAGTTTACAAAATCTATGTTGCAACCTTATTTCATTTTACCGCATCACCCAGTATTCAAGCAAAATAGCACCACTACAAGATGTAGAGTGGTCTTTGACGCATCGGCCAAGGCTGACAATGGCGTGTCATTAAACGAAACACTTTTAGTCGGTCCACAAATTCAAGAAGAATTATTTTACATAGTTTTAAACCTACGGCTTTTTTCATATGTTATTAGTGCCGACATAGAAAAAATGTTTAGACAAATTTTAATACACCCAGAACAACGAAAATTTCAGTTAATCATATGGCGCTCAGATTTACAAAATGACATACACATTTACCAATTAAACACGGTCACTTATGGCACTGCCAGTGCATCTTATCTTGCCACAAAGGTTTTGCAGCAATTGTCATATGAATTTAACAATAAATTTCCCAAAACTTGTGAAATAATTCGTAAACATTTTTATATGGATGACCTTTTACTTAGTGTAAACTCAATTAATGAAGCAATAAAAATTTATCAGGAATTAAATATCATTCTGGGCAGCGCAGGTCTAAATTTACGAAAATGGTGTTCTAATAACAATGAGATTTTGAACTTTATTTCGACTGATCAGATTAACATCAAAAACCATATAGAATTACATGACAAACATTTAAAAACATTAGGGTTGGCATGGGATGCAAAAACAGATACGTTAAGTTTTTCAATAGATATAAACTCATATGTATTGACCACCACAATACTAACAAAGAGAACAGTTTTAGCCACATTAGGAAGGGTATTTGATCCCTTGGGACTCGTAGGTCCAGTTGTAGTGCGGGGAAAAATATTTATGCAACGCTTATGGCAGCAACAGCTATCTTGGGACAAACCTCTACCCGAACATTTGCAAACTGTTTGGCGTGAGTATTTATTAGATTTAAGTTCCATAAACACTATCAAAATAAACAGGCAAGTTTTATGTAAGGACCCTGAAACGATAGAATTAGCAGGTTTCAGTGACAGTTCTGAACAAGCATACGGGGCTTGCTGTTATTTGATATCAAAACCAAGAGAGGGTACAGCTATTTCCTATTTATTATGCGCGAAGTCCAAAGTCGCACCACAGAAAAAACACACATTACCGCGCTTAGAACTCTTGGCAGCAGTGCTATTAGCACGTCTTGTTTCTAGCATAAGAGAACATTTAAATTTAACAATTTCAAAGGTTACATACTTTTGTGATTCAAGTATTGTCTTGTCATGGCTAAAGGTTCACCCTAGTCGATTAAAAACATTTGTGGGAAATCGTGTCGCAAGAATTTTAGAGTCAACAAACATTAACGATTGGAAATATGTTCCATCGGCAAAAAACGCGGCTGATGTAATTTCTCGCGGCATAAGTGCAACAAACCTTTCAAATTCATATATTTGGTGGATCGGCCCAGATTTTCTTACTGATCAAGCAGTAAATTATATAGATAGATCATTCTTTGAGGAAAGGGTAGAATTCGAATGTCTACCTGAAATAAAAAAGTCAGAATTGTCATTACTAGCAGTTAAGCCTGTGAACTCAGATATTTTTCAAAGGTTTTCAACTTTGAACCGATTGCAACGCACAGTAGCTTATTGTTTGAGATTCAAAGACCTTTCTCTACGAAGAAAGCGTTTTCCCAATTATTTAACAATCCCTGAACTAGACAAGTCATTAAACATTTTAATAAAGATAGCACAAGCAGAAACATTCAGTGAAGAAATACATTGTCTAAGGGACAACAAAGCGATTAGTTCTAGCAGCAAAATTTTAAAATTAAATCCCTTCATTGATAATTCAGGGATCCTTAGAGTAGGAGGACGACTCAGAAATTCAGATCTGATGTTCGAAAACAAATTTCCAATCATCTTGCCAAAATCTCATAAACTCACAGATCTTATCATCAAACACGAGCATCATAAAAATCTACACGTGGGTATTCAAAATTTACTTTCCATTTTACGGCTACGTTTTTGGCCAGTAGATGGAAAAAGAGCAATAAAACGTACGTTGCGCAATTGTGTAACTTGCTTTAAAGTTAAACCAAAACCATCTAAGTTTATAATGGGGGATTTACCGAGAGCAAGAACAATCCCAACGCGTCCTTTCTTTAAATGCGGCGTTGATTATGCTGGTCCAGTTTTGATCAAGCACGGACCTATTCGCAAACCAGTATTAATGAAGGCATACATCTGTATTTTTGTATGCTTGTCAACGCGCGCTGTGCACATAGATTTGGCAAAGGATCTTTCTACCGAAGCCTTTTTAAATGTACTTAAAAGATTTATTTCACGTAGAGGAAAACCCTGTGAGATATATTCAGATAATGGCTCCAACTTCATTGGTGCTAACAATTATTTTCTTGAGCTTCACGAACTTCTTAACAATCAAGCGTATAAAAATACAATTCAAAATTTTTTAAGTATTGAACATATTCAATTTAAATTTATACCAGCAAATTCACCCCATCAGGGAGGTATATGGGAGGCAGCAGTAAAATCTGCGAAATTTCATCTTCGAAGAATCTTAGGAAATTCCTCACTCAGATTTGAACAAATGTACACGGTACTGGTACAGATTGAAGCTTGCTTGAATTCTAGACCTCTATCACCAATATCCCAGGATCCGAACGATTTAATCCCTCTGACACCTGGTCATTTCCTAGTGGGAGACTCATTGTTGGCATTACCGGAAGTAGACGTCATGGCCATGCCGGACAGCAGGTTAAGTCATTACCAGAGGTTAACCAAATTAACTCAACATTTCTGGACAAGGTGGTCACGAGAGTACTTAAGCGAACTACAGCTACGTAGTAAATGGACTCAACAGCCAAGTGAGCAGCCAACAGTAGGCAGACTCGTGGTCATTGTTGAAGATCACATACAGCCACTACATTGGATCATGGGCAGAATTGTAGCGTTACATCCTGGACGTGACGGTGTGACGCGTGTGGTATCAGTGCGCGTAGCCAATGGGAATACCTTGAAAAGGGCGTTGACAAAGATCTGTTTTCTACCTATTGACTGACACTGATGAGTTTATTTTATTTATAATATTATTCATAGGACTTTTGTTGTTATACTTTATAATTGAAAGCCATACTTTCAAGGCGGGCAGTCTATGTTAAGTTACCATAGTAATATATAACTGTCAAAAAAAAAAAAAAAAAACTAGAGACATAATTGATTGAATGTCATATAAAATTACATTGATTTTCTATAAAAAGAAATAGTATTTTCATTCATTTTTACCAAGAATTATACAGTCCATCAAACATCGAAGTTATCTCATTCCATAATCAACACCATATTCTTTGATATTTTTTCGAGAAGGAGAAGGGAATTATTACATTGCACAAAATATATAGGTACACTCTGATTGGTGGGAGCTTTTCTGCAGCTAGGCCCTCATGTTAAGCTTTTACATATTTATTTTGGCCGTAACTAGAAGACGTTGAAGAAATGAACATGGCTGCTATAGCGGTGATCAACAAAAAGGTGTTTAACTCAGGTTAAAGTTGGTCCAAAATAAATTGCAAAAGCTAAAATACGTGTTCGTCACTATTGCCGAGTTTTTTCACTACCCTCTTCAATATCGTAATGTTAAATTTTATGTAGAATTAGCAGCTTTTTGTAAATGGATGAACTGTATTATTTTGTTTTCATATGATATGTATTATTATTTATTATGGCCTTTTATAATAACTTCATTACTTAATGGCTCAGTAGAAAAATCTAACAGATCGTATTTATTTGCAGTGGTAGATGTTGGTAAATTCGTCAGTTGTATACTAAAAATTTTTGACTTCCGATATTTATTTTACAGTTTTATTCTTATTTAGTGAACAGTTTAAAGTAATATGTATAGTCCCTGATTGTAAATTTTGTTTCTTAACTGTATATATAAGAATAAAACATTTGCTGTTACTTTCAATTTTTGGTTTAAACGCATTGAAATTTTATTAAGTTTCATTTTGTAGGGAAAAGGTACAGGATCCGGCCACAGAACTCTACTATACGGCAATGCAATATTGCTCAGACATCAAAACAGTGATATGGTAAGTATACAGCCTTCATAAGTTGCAGAAGAAGATATAAGAATAAGCGTAATTTGATTTTTAGTATTTGGCTTGTCTTTCCACAAGTTCTAGTAATGATAAATTGGCATTTGACGTTGGTTTACAAGACCACAGTCAAGGAGAGGCTTGCTGGTGGACTGTACACCCTGCCAGTAAACAAAGGTGAAGTTATTTTTTGAAAAAACTAAAATTTGGTATCAAACTATTTAATTTTACAGATCGGAAGGTGAAAAAGTAAGAGTTGGTGACGATCTGATTCTTGTTTCAGTTGCAACCGAAAGATATTTGGTAAGTTTTATGTTTATCATAAAGTGTTTCAAGCAGTGTAAGTTAAACGAACGCGTTTTTTGTATTGGGGCCTGATTTGTAGGGTGAAGCGGCGCATTTATGAAAAATTGGCTCAGGAGTTCATTTTCTGGATTCTTCTTTAAACCAATGATATATATTCCATAAATAACAGTAATTTTTAAAGATTTATTCCATTTTTGCAGCACACAACAAAAGAAAACGAAATTTCAATCGTAAACGCCAGTTTCCACGTGACACATTGGTCAGTACAACCTTATGGTACCGGTATTTCCAGAGTGAAATACGTTGGATATGTATTTGGTGGTGATGTCCTCAGGTTCTTCCACGGAGGTGACGAATGCCTCACCATACCGTCCACATGGGATGTAGAACCACAACATAAGTGAGATTTCTTGATAAATAAATATTTTACACAACAAAATAATAAATTGAAATTAATAATTTCTTTTCAGTATCGTTATTTACGAAGGTGGTAGTGTTATGTCCCAAGCTAGATCATTGTGGAGGTTGGAATTGGCTCGAACAAAATGGGCTGGGGGTTTTATAAATTGGTACCATCCTATGAGGATAAGGCATATTACGACTGGCCGATATTTAGCTGTAAACGAACATAACGAGTTGTATCTCGTGAGCAGGTAAAAATTCTTGCTTGCTGTCGATTTATTTCTTAATTTGGAGATTGTACATCAACTTACTGGTAACAATATAATGACAAATGACACACACTCTTACGAATTTTTATGCTTGCTGTCAATTTACTTCTTGATTTAGAGATTGTACTTCAACTGACTGGTGATAATACTATGACAAATGACACAACGATATGTCAAGCGTCACTCCAACGTTGTAATTGGAAATAAAATTATACAAATATTGTATTTTTCTTTTAACAGAGAAGAGGCAAATACCGCAACGACTGCATTTTGTCTACGACAAGAAAAAGACGATCAAAAAGTGGTATTGGAAGATAAAGATCTGGAAATTATTGGATCTCCTATTATTAAATACGGTGACTCCACTGTGATAGTTCAACATTCAGAAAGCAGTTTATGGTTGTCATACAAGGTACTTTTATTTAAAAATCCGGTTAAAATTATCATCCTTATTGTTGTTGTGTTTTAGGCGTATGAAACGAAGAAAAAAGGAGTGGGTAAAGTAGAAGAAAAGCAAGCAGTACTTCACGAAGAAGGTAAAATGGACGACGGATTGGATTTCAGTAGGTCGCAAGAAGAAGAATCGAGAACCGCTAGAGTTATTCGAAAATGTAGTTCTCTTTTCACGCAATTCATTAAGTAAGAAAAAATATTATTGGATAATTACTGTATATTTGGTACTTGAGAAGTGATTGAAAAATGTCCCATTGACCACTTAAACATCTTTTCCTAGTGATTTCTTCTTATTTCCTCTTACATAACCTAAAAAATTTCTTTCAGCGGTCTAGAGCAGCTACAAAGTAACCGTAGACATTCATTATTTTTCCTACACGTCAATTTAAACGAAATGGTGATGTGTTTGGAAGATTTAATCAATTATTTCGCTCAACCTGAAGATGATATGGGTAATAACCGGTGATTCATTAAATCATCCTTTTATCGATCTATTTTTGTTTTGTTTTTTAGAACACGAAGAAAAACAAAACAGACTTAGAGCTTTGAGAAATAGACAGGATCTGTTTCAAGAAGAAGGAATACTTAATTTGATCCTTGAAGCAATCGATAAGATAAACGTGATCACTTCTCAAGGTTTTCTCGCTCAATTAGCCGGCGATCAAAGCTGGGAAACGATCGGCGTATATCTGTATCAACTTTTAGGTAAATTTTTGTTTTAATTTTCGCAGGTTTTATTTGTAATTTTTTGTTTTCTTTTTCAGCCGCCATTATTAAAGGAAATCATACGAATTGTGCGCAGTTCGCTAATTCCAACCGCCTCAACTGGTTGTTCTCTAGATTAGGTTCGCAAGCGTCCGGTGAAGGTACTGGGATGTTGGACGTACTTCATTGCGTTTTAATCGATTCCCCCGAAGCCCTGAATATGATGAGGGTGAGTACTGACTGTCAAAATTGTTTTCAAAAGTGGTCAACTCTTGAACTACCGAGCGAAGCATGGGTGGGGCAGGTCGCTATTAGTAAAGAAAATTTGGAATTGTTTTGGTTTTAACAGGTTATGGTCGCTAGTTATATATAATTAAAGAATGTCAATTTTTACAGGACGAACATATAAAAGTGATAATATCTCTTCTCGAAAAACACGGAAGAGACCCGAAAGTTTTAGACGTCCTGTGCTCTCTGTGCGTCGGTAACGGAGTGGCAGTTCGTAGCTCCCAAAACAATATCTGTGATTATCTGTTGCCTGGTAAAAATTTACTCCTTCAAACGCAGTTAGTGGATCATGTAGCAAGGTGAGTTTCGACTTTGCGTAAATTTGTTTAAAAGGAATAATAATTTTTTTTTCAGCGTTCGACCGAATATATTCGTAGGTAGAGTAGAAGGTAGCGCTATTTATCAAAAATGGTATTTCGAAGTTACGGTAGATCATTTGGAACAAACTACGCATATGACTCCGCATTTAAGGATAGGATGGGCCAATTCTAAAGGGTGAGATGAAAATTTTTGTTGAAAATTTAATCGTTTAAGTATGTTTAAATAAAATTTAGGTACATCCCGTATCCTGGAGGCGGTGAAAAATGGGGTGGAAACGGTGTAGGGGATGATTTATATTCTTACGCTTTTGACGGGGCGCATTTTTGGACTGGAGGTAGATGTACCAGAGTGATATACAGTAATTCGGAGCCTTTTATAAGAAAAAGTAAGCAACTGTTAAAAAATAAATAAACTCCCAACTTACAGATTAATTTTTTCAGCTGATGTTATTGGATGTGCCTTAGATTTAACTGTTCCCATGATAAATTTTACATTCAATGGACTGCCAGTCAAAGGAAGCTTCCGTAATTTTAATCTAGATGGCATGTTTTTTCCTGTTATTAGCTGTTCTTCCAAAATGAGGTAAAAGCAACTTTAATTTGTGTGTAATTCCACTTTACTAACTTGTTCTTACTACACTGGTTAATATAAGTTGTTTCTCCCATTTTTTTAACACTCTGTAAGCTACAACAGTAACATTTCTCTTCTATTTAAACTTCTTTATCGGTTATTTTTAGTTGCCGATTTTTACTGGGTGGAGACCATGGTAAACTCAAATACTACCCTCCCGAAGATTTTTCACCGCTCGTAGAGAGTCTCTTACCCCAACAAGTCCTTCTATTAGAACCCTGTTTCTATTTCGGTAACATGTCAAAAAACGTCATCGCCGGACCTTTGTACGTCGAAGACGACACTGCATTCGTGCCAAAACCCGTCGATACTTCCATGGTAACTCTGCTTCCTTATATCGAATCGATTAGAGATAAATTGGCCGAAAATATTCACGAAATGTGGGCTATGAATAAAATAGAAGCCGGGTGTCAATGGGGGGAGTACAGAGACGATTCGCGACTGGTTCATCCTTGTTTAGTGTCTTTCGATAAACTTCCAGCGGCCGAAAGAAAATACGATACGCAGCTGGCCGTTCAAACGTTAAAGTAAGTATTGATTGAAGTATTTGTATATAATTTACTTTTATTCTTTTTTTTATTTTAGGACAATTATAGCTTTAGGTTATTATATAACGATGGATAAACCACCATCGAGGATAAAAACGATCCGTTTGCCTAACGAAGCTTTCATGCAAGCCAACGGGTACAAACCAGCTCCTCTCGATCTAACCGCCATTACTTTGACGGCTAAATTAGAAGAATTGGTCGATCAGCTAGCCGAGAACACGCACAATCTTTGGGCGAAGGAAAGAATACAAAACGGCTGGACTTACGGACTGAACGAGGTAAACAATCTCTTCTCTATTTTTCAGCGATTAAAAATTGATATTAATTTTTAGGATCCCGACATGTTTAGAAGTCCGCATCTTGTTCCTTACGGAAAAGTCGATGAAGCCATCAAAAAAGCAAACAGAGACACTGCTTCGGAAACGGTTCGAACACTTTTGGTGTACGGTTACAATTTGGATCCACCTACCGGCGAACAACAAGAAACTTTGTTGGCGGACTTGAGTCGTTTGAGGCATATCGAATTCCGAACGTACAGGTTTGTATGAAGTGAATTTGGCAAATATTTGGTGGATATAATGTTGGGGGGAGAATACAGAACTTCAGTAGATGATGATTTGACGTCCTTTTCGCAGGACTGCTGTCCTACGCCACTCCAACTAGCCGTTTTTCATAACTGTCTTGTTTTCAGTATTTTAGCAAATAAATTGTTTTTTTGCAGAGCTGAAAAGAATTACGCCGTTGGATCGGGTAAATGGTATTTCGAGTTCGAAATTTTAACAGCTGGACCGATGAGAGTGGGATGGGCGAAAGCGGATTGTGCTCCAGGTTGTATGCTCGGTTCTGATGAAAATACTTGGGCATTCGACGGATACAACGTAAGTAGAATCTTTAATATTTGTAAGATATCTTAATTGAAGTGTTTTATATAATTATTATTATGTGTAAATTTAAAATTGTGTTCCGATTATAGGTTTTTTTTTGCTCCTATCGCCAGTTTTTTGTGGCTTCCGAACTTAGTTTGATAACACCCACTTCTTAATTCTAGTTCCCAGTGTTGAAATATTATCATTTTCTAGGTTTTTCCTTCTAGTTTACTAGTTGTTATGTACTTGTTTATAATATACAAAATTGATACTTGTCATATATAATTTTAATAGTTGTCATTATTATAATTTTTCTTTAAACATAAAAGTCTTTTAATAGAGTATTTCTGTGTTATTGGGTTTGCTTCAACAGGAACGCAATAAATAAATATACCCCAATTTTTGTCATCACCGATTTAGTTGACAAAATGGATTATACAAAAGTACAAATTGGACTTTTAGAAGGTAAATCAAATTGGTCTACGTGGAAATTTAAAATTTGCATATTACTAAGAGCTATTATTGGAGCTCTAGAAATTGTAGAAGGTACACTAAAAGAACCTACAACTTTAGCAGAAAATGCTACGGAGGCAGAAGGTATCAAGTACAAAAAAGAGTTGAAAGAGTACAGAAAAGTAGAAAGAAGTGCAATGAATATCCTAACAACCAATATGACCGAAGATACTTTAAAGAAAATTATGAGATTTTCAACAGCAAAAGAAATATGGCAAGAATTAAATAGACTATTTGATGGTGCAACAGAAGAAAAAGTTTATGATCTCTGTTTAGAATTCTTTAGCTTTGAAAAAGATCCAAATGACGATGTAACTACACTTATGTCTAAGCTTAAAAATCTTTGGAATGAAATGAAATTAGCAGTTCAAAAAGAAAATGCAATTGAACTACCAGAAGTGTTGCTAATTTGTAAAATTTTAGGAACATTACCAGACAATTATTTCTCATTTAGATCTAGTTGGATGTTAATATCCAAAAATAATAGAACAATAGACAACCTTACGAATCAATTGTGTGTTTATGAGAAAGCCTTGAATGAAAAAGATAAAAATATGGCGAATCAAGAAGTTCTTTTTGCTGGTACGTCTTCATATCCAAATAAAAATAAGTTCAAGAATTGGTATTGCAAATATTGTAAAGAAAAAGGTCATAAAGTTAAAATGTGTCCCAAATGGCGTGCTGATGGCAAACCCCCTAAGCCAAGTACTACAAATTCAAAAGCTAACGTCATTCTAGTCTGTTCAAATGAATGTTTTAATTCAGAAGAAGTGGTCCGTAACTGGTATGTAGATAATGGTGCTACAAATCACATTACATTTTGTCCAGAATTATTTGATACTTATGAACCTTTCACAACAGCTCATCAAGTGATAACTGCAAGTGGTGAATCAATTGAAGCCCTAGGAAGAGGAACAATAATTTTTGAAACATTGGTCAATAATAAAAAAAACACACTAATTCTTAGTGATGTTTGGCTTGTACCAAAAATCAAGAAAAATTTGTTTTCCGTTCTCGCTGCTCAAGATAAAAAACCAAATAGTCAATTTATCTCCAGAGCCACAAAATGTTTTCTAAAAATTGATAATATAGTTGTTCTTGAAGGTTACAGAAGCCAAAATTCCGGATTATTTAAACTAAATATAAACACTATTACGAAATTACCTGAATTGAATAACATATCAAATCAATCACAACTACAGTTATTTCACGAAAGACTAGGTCATCAAAACAAAAGACATGTGAAAAACTTAATAGAAAGAGAATTTGGAATCAAAGTATATCTCGATAGCGAAATATGTGAAGGATGTGTGTTTGGAAAAGCCAATCGAAGAAAATTTGGTACAAGAGAACATGCAACTCTACCTGGAGAACGTATTCATACGGATGTATGTGGTCCATTTTTAAATTCTATGTCAGGGTTTAGATACTACGTTTTATTTAAAGACGAATTTACTTGTTTTCGTGAAGTATTTTTTATCAAACATAAGTCAGAAGTTTCTTCTAAGCTGCAAGAAATGTTGCTTCAGATAAGAGCTGCAGGTCATACAGTGCAAGAACTGCTTTGTGACAATGGAGGAGAGTTTGATAATAAAGAAGTTAAAGAGATTTTAGCTAAGTATGGAGTAAAACAACGCTTTACTATGCCGTATACACCGCAACAAAATGGTTCTTCAGAAAGAGAAAATAGAACGCTGGTAGAAACAGCTAGAGCTCTTATGCACTCCCATGAAGAAATTCCTCAAGGATTGTGGGCTGAGATGATAAATACAGCTAAATATATTCTCAATCTCAGTGGTTCTTCTAGAATAGAAGGAAAATCACCAATACAATTATGGACTGGGAAGAAACCAAGCATTAAGCATCTTAGAATTATTGGAACTACATGCTATGCTCATATACCTAAACAACAAAGAAAGAAAATGGATAAAAAGGCCATGAAAGGTATTTTAATTGGCTATGATGGTGTAGATGGGTATCGCATATGGTGTAGAGAAAATAATAAATTAATCAGGTCACGTGATGTAACTTTCCAAGAGAACATTCTCCAAATTAAAAGTAATTTCAAATTAGAATTTGTTCGACAGAAAAATGAAGAGACTCATGTGGAAAATCGAGATGTTAAGGATAATTATATTCAAACAGAAGAAATCTTGAAGAAGACAGAATTTATAAGTCAAGACGAAGATAATGATGATGTTGAAATAGAAAATTCAGAACCGCAAATAGATGAAACAAGAAATCTACGAAATAGAGCATTAATAAAACCTCCACAACGTTTTGAAGACTTTGTAATGACTTCTTTAGCAAATATAACTGAACCTTCAGAACCATCTTCATGCAGAGAAGCTATAAACAGCTCTGAGAAGGAAGAATGGCAAAAGGCAATGCAGATAGAGATGGAATCTTTACAAGAAAACCAAACGTGGACTTTGGAAGAACTCCCGGAAGGAATTAAACCACTTCCATGTAAATGGGTTTATAAAGTAAAGACGAATCCCGACGGCTCCATTGATAAGTATAAAGCTCGACTAGTCATAAAAGGTTTTGCTCAAAAAGAAGGCGTAGATTATGATCAAACATTTAGTCCAGTTGCGAGATCTAGCACTATAAGACTTTTACTTAGTGTTGCAGCAAATGAAAAGTTGAAACTCACTCAGTTTGATGTATCAACTGCTTTTCTTTATGGAGAGCTAGATGAAACAATATACATGCGTCAACCTGAAGGATTCAATGATAACTCTCAAAAGGTTTGCAGATTACACAAGAGCCTATATGGGTTAAAACAGGCGCCTAGGTGCTGGAATCAACGTTTTGTTAAATTTCTAAAGGAATATGGATTTATAATGAGCGAAGCTGATCCTCGTCTTTTTATAAAGCTACATGGAAAAATCAAACTTTTACTTGCTCTTTATGTAGATGATGGCCTGTTAGCTTCTAATCATCCTGAGCATACTGCAGATTTTGTTGAAAAACTGAAATCTGAATTCAAAATTACCCTCAAGCCTACTTTATATTTTCTAGGTATAGAGATATCTACCAAAGACAATGGTTCAATAAAAATACACCAAAAGTCCTATACTAAGAAAATTTTAGAAAAGTTTGGCATGGAAAATTGCAGACCAGTTTCAACACCTATTATTAAGGACTATTCTCAATCAGGGAAAGATCAAGATGAATCTCTAAATTTTCCTTATAGAGAAGCTGTTGGTTCATTAATGTACCTTATGGTATCTACGAGACCAGATATATCTTATGCACTAGGAGTTGTTTCTAGATCGTTGGAACATCCCAGTAAAGAAGATGTTATTAAGGTGAAACGTATATTTAGATACCTTCAAGGAACATTGAATTATGGAATCACTTATAAACCACACCATCTGCAAGGAATCATAAGAATATACAGTGATGCTGATCATGGTGGTGATACACTCACTGGTAGATCAACATCAGGAATTGTTTGTATTTATGCTGCAGGTGCGGTATCATGGTTAAGCCAAAAACAAACTTCAGTAGCAATTTCCACAACCGAATCAGAAATAGTTGCTGCAAGTGAGGCTGCTCGCGAAATAGTTTGGATTAAACGTCACTTGACAGAAATAACTAACTTATCAGCTGTACCAGAACTTCATATTGACAATGAACCAGCATTGAGGTTAGCCCAAAATCCCGAATTCCATAGACGTACCAAACATATTCGAACAAGGCACTTTTTTGTACGGGAATTGGTATCAGCAGGAGAAATTGTCGTTAAGAAAGTACATACTGAGCATCAGTTGGCTGATATGATGACCAAAGCTCTTCCAAAACCTAGATTAGTACAGCTTTGTGCAAATATAGGATTAAACTAACTTAGTGAAGAGAAAAACCACTTAATGAGGGAAAGTGTTGAAATATTATCATTTTCTAGGTTTTTCCTTCTAGTTTACTAGTTGTTATGTACTTGTTTATAATATACAAAATTGATACTTGTCATATATAATTTTAATAGTTGTCATTATTATAATTTTTCTTTAAACATAAAAGTCTTTTAATAGAGTATTTCTGTGTTATTGGGTTTGCTTCAACTAGTTTCTACAGGTTCTTCATCGGTTAACAGTTGTATTCTTCAGGAGTTAACTTTGGGCTGCCTTTTGCGGTCTTAGTTTCTTCGCGTTCTGCAGTGTATGTTTGGCCATATTGTCTGCAGTAAAGTTCTCTGTTGTACATCTGCATTTTGTTTTGGACTGTGACCCGTTATTGTACTGATTTGATTCCTGTACATCTTCTTTTTGGGTTCCGATTATTTGTTAATGAATGTTTTCCAGTGGTGCAAGAGATGGGCTTCATTCCACATCTCTCTTTGTTTTCTTTAGACCCAGTCCTCAGAGTCAGATTGAATAACCCAGAACCCAGGACCAATATATGGAGTTGAGCTATAGCTACTTCAACAGCTTTTTCATTACTCTCGATGCGACTGTCCACTGGAATCCACAACAAATTTATTTTGTTGAATTCTGAAAGGAAATTGTATTCTTCTCAGCATTCCCTTCCTACTAGAAATGAGACTCTCGGATTGCGCCGCCATATGTGGTTTCTGTATCGTTTATAATATTTTCATTAATATCTCATCTCGTCTTACCGGATTTTGTTGAGTGTTTCTACAATCTACTTATTCACGGTATACATAAAATAAAAGAACTCTTTAATTGTAACAAATTTCTGAATAATTAAAAAATCTTCAGATGAGCAAACACCATAGCGGTACTTTTGAACATTACGGGAATAAAAAATATCAAGTAGGAGATGTTATTGGATGTTTTATAGACATTACAGACGGCAATATAAGTGAGTTAGTTGAAAAAAAACGCGTCAGTTGTTATGTCCTTTTCATGAACTGTGTGAAGTAACTAACGTTTACACTGTAAAATGTAAAAAAATTATCACGTAATAATGACTTTTTTTTCTTTTTTTTTTTGAAAATTTGAATATCTTCTGCAGGAAGAGAAAGTATACAGCAATGCGGCTGAATCTTTTGGCAAGCAGTGGCAAGTGGGAGATGTCGTGGGGGTTTTCCTTGACTTAATCGACCACACTATAAGTAAGAAGTGTTGGAAATTATTCGCCGCTACACGCTTATTTTTATTAATTGCAATATATCTATTCCTGCAGCTGGTTTACATTTTTTTGTCGTTGCATGATTTGTGTTTTATTTTGGAGAATGGTTTTGAAAACTCCTTTCAGATTTAGATATATGACAATTTGGACAATAATCACTCATATTATCTAAACATTTTTCAAAATTATTATTTTTTTTTGTAAATTTTTGGTTTTCTTTGAGTTGAAAGCAAAAAGTTTATCGTCTTATCCATCTCTAACACTGAAAGAATGATAAAATTTTGAAAAAACAGTAAAAGTAATGGGCAACAGGGAGCATTTCTTGATATAAAAGGAGCGTTCGACCACTCCTCCTTTGACTCTTTTGGAGCAGACGACACCACGTGAAGGTGGATGAAAAACATGCATTTCAACAGGACCAACTCCTGGAGAAATTGAACAGGAAGAGGATAAATACCCAGGGGTATCAGATGATCTGACAATACTTGTACTGGGGAAATACCCTAATGTTATATCGGAGCTGATACAACAAGTTCTAGATATGGTGTAGGAGGGAATGCCTAAGGGTGAACCCTGCAAAAACTGCGCTCATTACCTTCACTAGAAAAAGGAAGCTTGAGAGACTAAAACTGCCAAGCCTCTTCAACGTGCAGCTGTGTCTTAGCCAGGAAGTTAAGTATCTGGGTATAATGCTGGATGCAAAACTAACCTTCATGACAAAACCAATAAAGTGAAAATGGCTCTAATCCGTTTGCTGCCAAACGGGCGATGGGAAACACATGGGGACTAAATCCACGAATCGTTCCTGTGGTGAGACCCATGGTTACCTAAGGAGCCTTAGTTTGGTGGCCAAAAGCAGATCAGAGGAAGGCCGAACTGGAGCTATCAAAACTTCAGATGCTTGCCTGTCTGTGCATAACGGGTGCGATGAGAAGCAGCCCGACTGAGGCAATGAAAGCCATTATCAATCTTCCGCCTCTTTTTCTGCATGTTAAGGCGGAAGCGAGAATGGCTGCATACAGGCTGGAATGCAATGGGAATTGGCACGAAGGAACCAACACCCATAGAAATTCCAGAATCAGAAATTATATCACAAACTCGCTTCTTAAAATGAGAAGTGATAACATGTTTGCCACAATTAACGACAACCAAACATACCATATCCAGCTAAACTGGGATGGGTTGGAAGCATGCAGTCAGGAAGGAACGTTGGTGTAGTACACAGACGGATCAAAAACTGACATAGGAACAGGAGCTGGAGTCCATGGTGCCAGACCCAAGTGCAATGTCCACGCATCGTTGGGGAAGTTTGCATCTGTATTCCAGGCAGAAGTTTACGCTATCGACACTTGTTTGCAAATGAACATCGATAGAGGCCAACAGTTCCTCATACTCTCAGATAGTCTGGCAGCACTGAAATCTTTAGACTGTTCTGGGACTGCCTAAAAAAACTTTTAGCCCTTGCAAACCATAATAGAGTAACTCCCGGGGCACAAAGGTATTGTAGGCAATGAAAATGCAGATACCCCAGCATAGCTATTGTCTGAAACTGCATTCACTGCTCCTGAACCAGTATTTGGAATATCGAAATCTGATGCACGTGTCGATGTCTCTAAGCCTCTGATTGGTGGTGCCGAACCAATCAATCAATCAATCACCCACAGTTTAGAACTGTTAGTACTGACAGTTTCAGTAATATGTTAGAGGTGGATATTATAACGCAAAAATTGTATTATTCTTTTTTCTAATATACCGATTTAAAGGCTTTTCATTGAACGGTGAACTTCTAATGGACGCCCTCGGCGGAGAAACAACTTTTGCCGATGTTCAAGGTGACAACTTCGTTCCAGCCTTCACCTTGGGCGTCGGTCAAAAAGCTCGACTCATATTCGGTCAAGACGTTACGCAGTTGAAATATTTCACCATGTGTGGATTACAGGAAGGTTACGAACCTTTTTGCGTGTAAGTATTAATCAATAAAAAAAATTCGAAACGTCATTCGGTTGTTTATTATAGAAACATGAATCGAGCCGTTACTTATTGGTATACGAAAGATCAACCGATCTTCGAAAATACCGAAGATATTCCGGATACAAAAATAGATGTTACTAGAATACTGGGGGGATCCGAAACACCTCCATGTTTGAAAATCAGCCATAACACTTTCGAAACCATGGAAAAAGCTAATTGGGAATTTTTGAGGTTAAGTTTACCCATCATCTGTCACTCGCAGTTTATAACGTAAGTATAAACCGATAACTTGAAAAGGTATTCTATTTTTATTTTATTTTAGCGAAGAACAAAAAATTAGAAGATGGGACGAAATTAAAATCAGACAGCACCGACTTAAAGTAGAGGTGGATCAACAACAAGGACCTCCAGCGGCTCATATAGAAAACATAATGAAGAGCGGGTTTTCGATGAGCGACATTAAAGGTCTTCAAAGGAATTATATGGAAGACGCCGTAGAATCTGACGAAGTAATGAAACAACACACTATTACTACGACTACTGGTAAATCTGTTAGGTTACCAGCTCGACCGCCTAGGAAAGGATCTTTATCCAGAAATATCAATGGATACGATGACGGTCTTGGTATTAGTCCAGTTCGAGGTGTACATAGATCGACTAGTGAGCTAAACATGAACAGATACATGCAGAATAGTACTCAAGATAAAACAGACGATAAAAAGAAAAGGGGTAGATCACCGTTTAGGTATGTTTTCATTATATATTCGGGATGATATTAAAAGTGAAAATTTTAGATTCTTCTCAAAGAAAAATCGCGAAGGTACCAGCGGTGAAAGAGACCGCAAAGGAAAAGCCAGAACGCCGGATCCTCCGAATCGAACTGCCGAACTGTCTCCTCAAGCCAGATCCGTTGGTTTGTCTAACACCGCTTTACAAAGACACGCAACTATTAAACAGTCGCAGGTAAAAAATCCTACCGCTATTCAACCGCTCAGTAGCGAGGTAAGCAAGCTGTAGATACGTTTTCCCTCTCGTTATATATGTCCACGACTAAACTATTGTGAACAAATCCAGGACTATATTGTTTGCAATCCTTCCCATTCTTGTTGTCGACTAATTTTCATCTTTCTAAAAGAAAATCAGGCTTTGACCGATGCAAACAAAATACCGTTGGCAGCGAACGTGTTAACTCGTCTTTAATGCATTTTATTTTATATTACATTTTATGTCCCGTATCTGTGGAACACGTGCGACGTAGCATAAATTGTTGCACCAAGGAAACGTTTGAAATTTAAGCACGGCTCCATTTATTGAATACTCACACAACCTTGATAACAAAGGGTGACAGGGGATTTTTTTATATGAAGATTTAATTTATTTTTGTTAATCTTATCCATTTTCCGACCTTCCGCTGTCTCAATCTTCACCTGTTATTGTTCCAGCCCTACTCTTCTTCTCTAACCTCTATTTGAAGGTTACCGCCCTTTCTTTCAGTACAAGGTAGATATTCTCTGTCCAGAAGCTCTGAGAGCCTAATCCTCGAATAAAAATGACACTGAAATCACATCAATACACATCCTCAAGTGAAGGAAACGTGATGTGATTTCAGTGTCATTTTTATTCGAGGATTAGGCTCTCAGAGCTTCTGGGCGGACAATATCTACCTTGTACTGATGAAACCGGTCTTCAAGTGATGTTGTCCCTTCAAATTGCAAACCAGAATGGTTGGTTATATCTTGTAGATATACCAACCCCCCGTTTAACTTAGAAGTGTAATTCAATGTCTGTCGGTGCATATAGCCCGAGAAATAGTTGTTTCTTCTTAGTTGAACGGTCATTGTTTTTTGAAAAATATTTGTCGAAAACTTGGTAAGGCGTTATAATAGTATAAAATCTATTATCTTCGATTTGTATATAAAAGTCACGAGATGCCAGATCAGACAAATAAAGTGGTTAAAATAAATGTTTTTTCGGAGTAAAAAGTGATGCCAACTAAAAACTGGCGTGTTTCTCCTAAAAATGGTATTAAGGAATGGTATTAAGGAATTAACTAATTTTTGTGATTAATCAATGTTGCTTTTTATGTTTAGAATACGCTTTTATAGCTTTATCGTTTTTTTTTCTTCATACTAAGTACGTAAGTGTAAAATTAAACTAATGGTGGGAGTTTTACAGCTCGATCTTCAACCACAATCTACAACTGACAGACAACAAAAGCAGTTAACCGTGACTCAACCATCGGATATAGAATCAGTTGGAAACGAAATTTACGATGCCGAATGTCTTAAACTCATAAATGAGTATTTTTATGGTGAGTTTTTGTGAATTATAAGATTTTTTTTTGCATATTATTATAAATGTGTCAAATTTGTGTTGAATGGTTCAAGATTCGCTTTTGGCTTGAACTTTTAACCAACCACTTCATTAAATGTTAATATTGAGTAATATAGTTCTAGAGGAATATAGTGTGTACATTTTGTAGGAATATTTTGATTAAAAATTGTAATCGACAAAATTATCAAAATAAGGTAATAGACCGTTTTAACGGAAGACATATTGTGGTAGCGGCGACCGTTGTCCACCTATACATTTATATAGTAATTAATAGAAGCTAACTGTAATTTTAAAAGGAACTGTAACTTAGGGCTTGGACAGCTGTGCCTGAGCTTACGGCAACGGTATATTTCTTCTCTTTTTTTAAGGACTCGTCGAGACAACAGTGACACTTTTAACGTAATCTTATTGATCTACCAGTTCTGTGGTTATGTATTCTGATTTTATCTACGATCAATCTGTGTTTACGATTTTAGCCATTTAGCGTTGTTTGGTCTGTTGTGTTTTTGATACCCGTGTTTAGTTTTTGTTTAGAATTGCATTGCTTGCTGTTGCGACTATTTTATTACTTTTTTGATTGCTCTTCATTCAGTGTTTACTGTTTAGTATTTTTGTATATATTTTTAATCTACAGCATCTCAAGGACACTAAGTGCCAGTTTTGTATTTTTTAGTGAGTGTTCGACTCCTGCCTTTAAGAATATGGAAATAAAAAGGTATGTTAACAAAGATAAAATACACTTAGAAGAATTCAGTAAGTTTTTGTTTTAGTATTCCAAAGGGGCCATGGACAAAAAATTTGTCGAAATATCCCAACCATTTTAAGGAGGAGAATATCTTATTTTTCAAAAATAAGGCTGACGATGATGTTATTAGACCCAATCACTTGGGCTATAAGATGTTCAAAGCAAACAAAGTACAAAATATTTTACTTCATTATACTGATGATGAAAATACATACATTAAAGCAAAGGTACATGCAAGCATGAAGAGGAATGTATATAATTCAGTAGTTCTTATTGACAATAATGGAAATGTGATTTGGGGCAAATGCAATTGTGTTGGTGGAATATTGGGGAGATGCAAACATGTGTTTGCAATATTATGGCAAATGTTAGATTTTGTCCGTTGTGAAAAAAAAATTATTGAAGAAGAGATAGCTTGTACCTCTAAGGCAGCAGAATGGGGAAAGGGTTCCACAGCTCTGTTTGAAATCAAACCGTTTCAAGATTTCAAATTTGTGAAACACGATCCTTTAACCCAACAAAAAAACATTAAAAATCTTATAAAATAGAAAAAATAAATTGTCAGTGCACATGAAGACTCAAGTGTTAGATGCTACCACTTTAGAAGAACATGCGGGCCAATTAAAAGAAAATAATTTAAATTTCTTTTATAAAGTGTTACAAAGCCACCATTTTACACCACTTCCATTAAATATTTGTGAAAATGAGGATACTAACGATAGCAACCAACTTAACTTACCACTTACAATTATGTGGCAGGAAGAATTTTTGGACATTTTAAATGCATTTAAAGAAATCATTAGAAGAAAAGCTCCTGTGAATGAACTATTTATTAAAAGAATTTTTCCTAAAAGAAATTTTCAAACTGCGACAATGAAACTAGGGTTAGACAATGAAAAAAAAGCTGTGGCCAAATATACTGCAGAAAATCCTAATTTTGAAATTTTTAATGGTGGACTTTGTGTTAACCCTGGATTGCCTTTCCTAGCAGCTTCACCAGACAGATTAATTTATGACCGCGAAAAAAAGCAACACCATCTACTTGAAGTAAAAACATTGGTAAAAGGAGGACTAATACAAAATTTGAACATAAAGGAGTGCATTGAAAGAGATCTAGCCATATATCTGATGTACGATGAAACAAAAGGAATATCGCTTAAGACAAACCACGAATATTTTGTTCAATTCCAATTACTTACCACCATTAGCCCTCTTTTATTTTATTCACTTTGAAAAATCACTGATAACAAGGTGAAAAAACCCTTGGACAGTGAATTTAACATTTTAGAAAATTACATATGGTTGAAAAATGTTAAAATTGTGAGGATAAAATAAAACAAGTATAATAAATAATTTGTTTTTTATTTTTTTCCTTTCCTATCTAATAAAGGAAGACCCGTAAAATTATTTAATGTGCAGCATATAAACCATATTTGGTTAAGTTGATCACATATGGAGTTTGGAACATTACCATGTAAAATTCTAATTTTTTTTACATTCCTTATAAGCCGTTCAATATGAATGCGGACACCTACAAAAAAAATATAAAGCTTATTTAGAAAAATAACTGTGTATCGGTGTAATTTTTCAGAATGAGAAGTGATGAGATATCCTATTTTCACTTCTACAATACACTATTAAAATATTGACCTCTAATTTTGGAACAGCCTGTATACCAACTACTTAGAAAAAATGAAGATAGCACCTGTCTTTTTATTTTTTGAATTACTTACTTGCTATATCTCTAGTACGCTGTTCTTCTTCTTCATTAAATTGGAAGTCGTTGACGTTTTTTGCAAAAGGGGGGATATTTAAATCACAACCAACATTTCTCAGTTCTTGTTCAATTGTAAATCCTCTATCGGCCATGACACCCCATCCAGGCTCCAGCTTACTTAATATCCCACTTGACAATACAATAAATGTGATAAATCGATTTGGACTCATGCCAATTAATCCTTTTGCAGTGTTGTGTGACTTATATTCGGAATATGTAGAAGACTGCACAATGCAGTCGCTAGGTGTCTGGATAAATATTTCTGTTGCATCTAAAATAATTCTGGTTTTGTGGTATTTTTGTTTAAAACAGTCAGGCAAATTTTCTTTTATTATCTGCTCACTAGCCCAAATTGGTATTTGTTTAAAATAAACATACATAACATTTACCCACAACCTAAAAATATTTGTTATTGTGGCTGGAGAAATATTGTATTTATTAGCCAGGTCCACAACTAGAAGTCCAACTCGAAGCCTGCTGAGAACAATAAATATTTGTGTATCAAAGTCCAAACTACATAAACTTAATTTGTATCCAGGATTATTTTGTTGGAGGAATATGTTCCCTTGCTTAATAATTATGCTCGTAAACAGTTTGTACCTATCAGGTTCGTCAAATCCGGTATAAAAATTTAGAAGGTATGAGTTTTCCAAACACTTTTCCAAACTTTTATATTTTTCAGCACCCTCTAGTTTTAGTTTTAATTCAGCATTCTCTGTTTCCAACTTATGGAGTTGAATTTGTAAATTTTTAAATTGGTTTTTATGTTTGTCTATACGTCCAACATATGAATAGGAATGCTCTTCATAAATTTGGTTTGTTTCTAAAACAATAAAAACTCCTAATGATAACATTCATGTAAAAAATATGCTACCTATTCAAAGAATATATTACCATACTTTTTGGTTTGTAAAGATTCCTGCAAAACTAAAAAATGCATATGACAAATCCTCTTCGTAAAATATCTGTCGGAATCAGTGGTTAAATTAAGTTTACTCATCCAAACTAATGCCATTGTTCTGTTTCTAGGAAATCTGTGTAAAGACATCATTCTAGAAGTATTGGGACATGAATCCATACAACATTTCAAATAACCACTAAAAACAATAAAAAAATTAGAAATAGAATAGGTAGAGTAGGTGTTTTTTATATATAAATATTCACCACAGCAGAGGGTCTACTAAACAAAAGGTGATGCACACTTACCTTGTACTCATAACTTTTTCTGTTATATCCTGTATTTTAAAAATAATTACAAACTTGAGATAGTGCCTGATCACACAAAAATTAATTAGAAATTTGTGACAAAAAAAATAAGACAAAACGAATCACTCATACAAGTAGAGAAGATAAAACATGAAAAAAGAAGAAATGTGACCTCGTTCATAGGTACCTCGTTTACTCGAAGAAGATTTTAAAAGGTCCGAAAAAAATCATCCTTATTCCCTTGACGAGTCCTTAAAAAAAGAGAAGAAATATACCGTTGCCGTAAGCTTAGGCACAGCTGTCCAAGCCCTAAGTTACAGTTTCCTTTTAAAATTACAGTTAGCTTCTATTAATTACTATATAAATCTATAGGTGGACAACGGTCGCCGCTACCACAATATGTCTTCCGTTAAAACGGTCTATTGGAAGTGTAATTGCAGTATACCGGTATAGTCCTGGCCTTATATGTTTTCTTCAGTCAGGTTGAAAGACGGAATCCATCTACTTCGCACTGATGAAGGCGCAACTACGCCGAAACCGTTCTGCAAGTGACGTGATTCCGATTTTCGTTAAAATATAATGCAATGTTTGTTAGTTGTTTCTTCTTAGTTAAATTGTCATTGACTTGAAACATCTTTTTCAAACTATATAAGGTGTGGTAAAATAATAGTTTTCGCCTACCTTTAGCAGAAGTTTTTCACCTTGATTACTTTGTCGTTTCTTGTAAACTTTTTAATTAAACGTCAGTGTAGGTCAAAGTTTTTGGTTATATTTTCCGTTTTTTTGGCTTATTCGGTAGGCGAAAAACAGTTGTATCATACATGCAGGAAATGCTTTAGCAGCCCTTAACTATCAGCTGCATCTAATAGTCTCGGGATGCTAAAGCTCATTTTATACACAATATAGTATTGAACTATTATCTTGATTCTTTATAGGCGTTCGTATCTTTCCCGGTCAAGATCCCGCCCATTGCTATGTCGGTTGGGTGACAACACAATATCACTTACACAGCAAAGATTTCAATCAGAATCAAGTCCGTAAAGCTTCGGTTTTAGTTTTGGACGATTTCGATCGAGTTATCGATGGGTAAGTAGTAAAAATTCACTCTATAACTAACCCAGTAACTTTTTATATCAAGTATCGATCATATTTAAACTATACTTGAAAGATAATATCATGATAACTCTAAACTAATCGTTATTACTCTGTTTAGAACTGCCCGTGACTCTTAAAATGTATCATTTAAATTCAAAGGTATCACGGATGTTTCACCATAGACTTGTATTCGGGTTATCAACTAATTCACTGTTTCTTACTTTAAGCGTTGACAGACAATCCTGTTACATGGTAAGAACCGACGAACTTTACAATCAAGTAACCCAAGACGCTTCCGGAAAAGGGGCTTCACAAGGAATGTTTATCGGATGCTTCCTAGACGCTGCGACGGGAATTATAACTTTCACTTGTGAAGGAAAACCTACATCGCACAGATTCAAAGTGAGAACTATCTACCTATTCTTCAACTATAGCAGTTTTTTTAACAAGATATTTTTTTCTACAGATGGAACCAGGAACAAAACTATTCCCTGCTATTTTTGTGGAAGCTACGAGTAAAGAAGTGCTGCAATTTGAATTGGGAAGAACGTCGACCAGTCTTCCTCTATCAGCAGCAGTTTTACAAAACAGCGCGAGGCATGTAATTCCCCAGTTTCCTCCAAGGTTGAAAGTACAGTGCTTGAAGCCCAACCAATGGGCCAGGGTGAGTAACAAATTCTATTAAATAAAAGCGATAGGCAATTCGATAGGTGGACGAGAATTTTAAGGACGTGTCAACTTTAAGGACATTTCGTTACATGAGAGAGAAGAAAGATGTCGCGAAGAGAAAGAGAGCTATATATGTAGGTTCGACTCCAACTGAAGTTCAAAATGAAAATTCTTTTGGGTAAATTGTGTTAAATCGATTGCGAGGTTGTCTATTCCACTTCTATCACTTGTGTACAGTGCTGCGCCTGAAATTTTTTTAATTTTTATTTCTAATAGGTGCCAAATCAAAGTCTCCAAGTTCACGCTTTAAAACTATCAGATATCCGAGGTTGGTCTATGTTGTGCGAGGATCCGATATCGATGCTAGCTTTGCACATACCAGAAGAAGACAGATGCATAGATATTCTCGAACTGATAGAAATGGATAAACTTTTAAGTTTCCACGCGCATACTCTTACTCTATATGCGGCTCTATGCTATCAAAGCAACTATAGAGCTGCTCATATTTTATGTAAACACGTCGATCAGAAGCAGTTGCTTTATGCTATCAAGTCCGAATATATGAGCGGTCCACTTAGACAAGGATTTTACGATTTGTTGATTGCTGTTCACTTGGAGTCCACCGCGACGACAATGTAAGTTTTAGTTCTTTGTTTGACAGTGCCTTTATCTTCCGTTAGTGTCAATTGTAGATAAAAATGTTCATTTATATGGTGATAATTTGAAGTTTGTATTGATCTGTTTCTAAACAGGATAAATTTTAGGTATTGATATTTGACAGTGCTTTGACAGTTAGTCCACTAATGAAAGAATATTTGACAGTAATTGCTATGGAATAGTTTCTTATAGAACGTTTATAATTGAAAAAATAGTTGCACCGATGTTTTTATGTCTATTTCAGGGAAGTGTGCAAAAACGAATATGTCATCCCGATCGGACAAGAACTAAAAGACCTTTACGAAGATTCTGTCATGGGACACAGCTTGAGGAAGTTAAAAATGGAATCGGTTCAACCTGCAATGAAAATGTCCGAAATAACGTAATATATAATGAAATATTACATAAATAATTGTTATTAATCTAATTATTTATATTGTAGAGATAATATTGGGGATATTAAAAACCTGTATGCACCGTTCTTTCCATTGGACGTTGTAAGAGATTACATTATGCAAGCTCTAGCGGAATCCGTTGAAACCAATCAAGTACACAACAGAGATCCTATAGGAGGCTCGAACGAGAATCTATTTCTGTAAGTATTACTTCTCAAATGTCTAATCTATGTCTTGATTCCGCTAAATGTACAATATCGATCGGCGCCTGTTTGGCTGTAGGGTGAAGCAGGGCATTTATAAAAAATCTTTGAATTTTAGATTTTAAAGGATTCGAATAGTGATATTGTGATTTTTCCTTAGGCCTCTTCTAAAATTGGTAGATCGTTTGCTCTTGGTCGGAATGTTAAGAGACGAAGACGTCGAAAAACTTCTAATAATGGTATGTCCCGAAACTTGGGACCCATCATTCGAAAAAGACGGCAAAGACGAACACCGCAAAGGTCTCTTATCCATGAAAATGGCGGAAGGCGCCAAATTACAAATGTGCTACTTACTCCACCATTTTTGTGACATTCAATTACGACACCGAGTCGAATCTATTATAGCTTTCAGTCACGATTTTGTCGGAGAATTACAAACTGATCAATTGAGACGCTACATCGAGATCAAACAAAGTGATTTAGCTGCGGCCGTAGCAGCTAAGAAGACCAAGGAATTCAGATGTCCTCCTAGAGAACAGATGAACGCCATTTTGTGTAAGTTCAAGAGAATCGCAGGTACGTTGAAAAAAATTGACAAGCGTATTCGTTGTTATAAATGTAGCTTGCAGTCTTGTGAATATTTAATAACTGGATATATTAATTACGGCGGAGGACTAACTAATTGGTGTTTTTTTTTTTAGATAATGTTTGGTGTTCTTGATTTTTTGTTTTGTTTTAAAAGTACAGTTTAAATATGTAAAAATACTAGTAACTTTTGTTGGTGAAACTGAAAAAGACAACAGTGCAACTGGCGAACCGTTGATATTGTTTATGTTTATACTTTTCTTGCTTGCTGTCAAATTGTTATAAGATTCCTGTGTATTTTGTACTTTAACAGCCCCTAAAAATGGAGAAATTAGCATTCCTACTGACAAGAGACAAGGTACTGACACATGACATACGTCAGATTTCTTTTACACGGAAGTATGAAATAATTATTAACTAAATAACTTCGTTTATCCTGTCAGTTTATGTTTGACTGGTTGATTCGAAGCAAATAGCTGGTTTCAGGAACACCAAGCAATTTTCTATACGAAAATATACACATGCGCCTGCCTGTCAGAGAACTCGCTAAATAAAAAAAAACATTATTAACTCGACGAATGTTATTTAAGTTTGACTTTAAACATTTAGAACGGTTTAAATATTATTTTTATTGAATTAAATTGGCTTAAATCTTGAATGTTTAATGGTGGTATTGTGATATGTTGGATCGATGATGTTAGATATCATACTAGTGGGAATTGTGTTATTGGGTAGACTTTCTACACCATATTTCGTTCTCCATTCTATGCATCTTGTTTGGGCGCTTGATTTTATAGTTTCTGAGAATTCCCTTCTTCTCTTCTTCACTAACGCAATTTACCTAGTATCAGTGTTTTTTTAATGTCACAATACAAATGGAGAAAGTAGTAGGTCAACTGACAAGTGACAAGATAAAGACATATGACATACGTCAGACTTCACCTCTTTCTGAACCTATAACTAATTATTGAAGGCGACGGTATATCTTGGCGAGTATTAAACCTTTTTTATGTCACAGTACTACTATTTTATTGAAATTTTATTTCGATGTTATGAAAACTTAAATAACATATCGTCTTTATTAATAACATTATTATTATAAATGTCTAACAACATTAAATCGACTTCGTAAGAAATAATTCATAGAACTCTTCTTTTCTTTAAATTCAATGCTGGTAAAAATAGTCTTTGTTAGAGTAAAATATCCTTTTGTAAGTATAATACGTATGTCAATTTTTTTTGTAGTATTTGTGGTAGTTTGATCCCTATTTTTTGAGGTCTTAGTTAAAGTAGATTTGTTTTTTAGGTAAAATTTTGTTCCCGCGTTTGCCAGTAGAATATTTTTATTTAAATTTTTATTTTTTGAACATAACATGCTTATTTCTATAGAAAACTGTCAGCTCTTTTCGCGCATATATGATTTTTGCAATTTTTTATTAACTCTGCTTAGTTTTTTACCGGGGCACATATTTTTCAAAACAATTTTGCTTCATTTATTACTAGAATAACATTTCTTTAAAATACGCAATCAGACTACGCGAAAGCTTATCTCAGGTCAATAAATGTCAATCAAACTTTATCTTTTCCGCTCTAGCAGTAGATGTTTTGAGTTCCTATTGCGCTTTCTGTGTGATTACATCGTTCTCTAACCATTTTTCCTTCATTTCAACCTTTTTCAAATTTGTAATACAAAAAAATATGTGCCGTAGTTACATGCTTGATGTTTTTTTTTTGTTCAAAGTGCTTCAATAACCACAACCGTCCATTTCACGTTTACGGTTTTCCAATATTTTAGGTTTCAAAAACTTAGAGGAGGAGGACAAAGAAAATTGCCCGTTAGGCGAAGATTTATGCGAAAGAATGAACAATTTCCACGAAAGATTAATGAGACACGTATCACTGCAAGCCCTTCTAACACCCGAAGAAGAAGAAAACGCTGAAGGTTTAACTAAACCGGGTCCATTTAAAAAATTGTATAATTTGATTAACGCCGTAAAAGAATTGGAAGAAGAAACTGGAAAGGAAGAGGCGGAACCGGAAAGAAAAACGCCCGAGGAAATTTTCAGGAAAGTTCTTATTGGAACTATCGTTAGATGGGCGGAGGAAACGCAAATTGAAAGTCCAAAATTGGTCCAAGAAATGTTCAGGTAATGTGGTTTGACTCATTTTGCTATCCGTCCCATCCTCACTCATTTTGCTACCCTGCTTATTCGGCATTTTGCTATCCGGTACTAATTTTTTTATCCGGTTCATTCGTCTCTCATTTTATTACCCGGCTTATCCGGCGCTTATTTTGCTATCGGACCCATTTGGCACTTATTTTGTTATCCGGTCCATACATCCCTCATTCTGCTATCCGGCTATTCCGGCGCTCATTTTGCTATCTATCCCATCTGGAAATTCTTTTGTTAACCAGTCCGGCGCTCATTTTCTATACGTTCTACTCGACACTCATTTTGATATCCGGCCAATCCGGCACTCATTTTGATATCCGGCTTATCCGGCACTCATTTTGTTATCTGGTTCATCCGTCTCTTATTTTGCTACCCGGCTTATCCAGCGCTTATTTTGCCATCCAACCCATCTGGCACATATTTTGTTAATCAGTCCATCCGACACTCATTTTGATATCCAGTGCTCATTTTCTATCCAGCCTACCCGGCACTTATTTTGCGATTAGACACATCTGATAATTATTTTGTTAACCAGTCCATCCGTCACTCATTTTGCTATCCGGCACTCATTTTGTTACCCGGTCCATCCATCACTCATTTTGCTATCCAACTGATCTGGCACTTATTTTGTTAACCAGTCCATCCGCCACTCATTTTGATATCCGGTGCTCATTTTCTATCCGGCCTTCCCGGCACTTATTTTGCGATTAGACCCATTTGACAATTATTTTCTTATCCGGTTCATCTGTTACTCATTTTGTTATCCGGTTCTTCCGCCTCTCATTTTGCTACCCGGTATATCCGGCGCTTATTTTGCTATCAGACCCATCTGGCACTTATTTTGTTAACCAGTCCATCCGTCACTCATCTTCTATCCGTTCTACCCGGCGCTCATTTTCTATCTGTTCTACCCGGCACTCATTTTGCTATCCCGCCTACCAGGCACTCATTTTCTTTCCGTTCTAACCGGCACTCATTTTGCTATCCGGCCTATCCGGCACTCATTCTGCTACCCGGCACTCATTTTGCTATCAGACCCATCTGACTATTATTTTGTTATCCGGTTCATCCGTCACTCATTTTGCTATCCGGCACTCATTTTACAATCCGCGCTATATAAAACTCAAATTTAGATGTACTAATGCCGATGGCCTGGTCGAAGATTCGCTATCCAGCCAGACCACTACTTCCTTCTCTAAATAAATGCTTCTCTTTCAGTTTATTGGTGCGACAGTACGATTCGGTTGGTGAACTCATTCGAGCTTTGGAAAAAACTTACATAATAAATGCGAAAACCAAAACGGACGTAGCTGAAATGTGGATAGGTTTGAGTAAAATTAGAGCCTTGCTGCCCGTTCAGATGTCGCAAGAAGAAGAGGAACTGATGAGAGAACGCTTATGGAAACTCGTTAACAATCACACGTTCTTCCAACATCCGGATTTGATAAGAGTTTTGCGCATCCACGAGAACGTAATGGCCGTTATGATAAATACGTTAGGAAGGAGATCTCAGGCGCAATCTGATGCCGGTGCGCAGCAACAAAATACCGAAGGAGAAGTTGTTATTAAAGAAAAGGACACGTCTCACGAAATGGTGGTGGCTTGTTGTCGTTTCTTGTGTTATTTTTGCAGAACGGGACGTCAAAATCAAAAAGCCATGTTCGAACATTTGGATTTCTTACTGGAAAATAGTGATATTCTTCTATCGAGACCGAGCTTAAGAGGTTCGACACCTTTAGACGTTTCCTATTCTTCTTTAATGGAAAATACTGAACTAGCTTTGGCTCTACGAGAACATTATTTGGAAAAAATCGCTGTTTATCTATCAAGATGCGGTCTACAGTCCAATTCGGAGCTGGTAGAAAAAGGATATCCAGATTTAGGTTGGGATCCAGTTGATGGCGAAAGATATCTCGATTTTCTTAGATTCTGCGTTTGGGTGAACGGCGAAAGCGTCGAAGAAAACGCTAATCTTGTGATAAGACTTTTGATTCGAAGACCTGAATGCCTGGGACCAGCACTTCGTGGAGAAGGTGAAGGTTTGCTAAGAGCCATCGTCGAAGCTAATAAAATGTCCGAAAGAATCGCCGATAGGAGGAAAATGATGGACGAAGCAGAAGGTAAGATATATACGTAACTAGAGGCTGTTAAATATAAAAACCTTTGAACGTGCCTTAGATCATTTATTTGCTGCTAATATATCAATATCAAAACTATATTTATGCTTACCAATACTTTTATATGTTTCATAAGTATTAGCTGACTATTAATAACCTACATTTACTTTGATTATACGAGGAGCAATACCGAAAAAATTAACCAACTCTTGCAAAGAACTTTAGTCGATAATTTTGAACCAAATCGTGAGATAACTTTGGTCCATTGCCACCTTTGAATCCTGCTGTAAGGGAAGCAAGCTACCTGATACTGAAATTAAGTGCTGTGGTAGCTGAAAAATATTAGCTTTATTTGACTTTTATTAGATTCTTATACAATCTCGACGGTTTGGCAACATTATGACGGTTATTATGTGCAACGGTTTTTATATGTTTAAAGCCTATAGCGCCTTTTTTGCTGAAAATTATTTATTTAAGCAGGAACAGTGGTTAATGTGGCTCAGTTCACTCATCCGTTGCCCGAAAGTGATGACGATGAAGATTATATCGATACCGGTGCTGCTATTTTAAATTTCTACTGTACTTTGGTGGATCTGCTTGGAAGGTGTGCTCCAGATTCGTCCGTAATAGCGGTGGTAAGTGGTTATGGATTTTGTGTCAAAATTTTTGAAAAAACTTCAAAATTTTGTTTGTTGCTTAGGGCAAGAACGAATCGCTAAGAGCAAGAGCCATTTTACGGTCACTAGTACCTCTAGAAGATCTTCAGGGAGTTTTAAGCCTTAAGTTTAGCCTACACAATCCGGCAGCGGGAGAAGAACGACCAAAGTCCGATATGCCGTCTGGTTTAACTCCACCCCACAAACAATCGGTTGTACTATTTTTAGAAAGAGTGTATGGCATAGAAACGCAGGAATTATTCTATAAACTTCTCGAAGAAGCCTTTTTACCCGATTTAAGATGTGCCACCATGCTGGATAGAGTAAGTAAATCTTTATATAAAAAAAATTTTTTAACATATTATTTTTTAGAACGACGGAAGCGAATCCGACATGGCACTTAGCATGAACCGCTACATAGGAAACTCCATCCTTCCCTTACTAATTCAACACAGCAGGTTCTACAGCGAAGCGGAAAATTACTCTTCCTTATTAGACGCAACTTTACACACAGTTTACAGACTTTCCAAGAACCGGATGCTTACAAAAGGACAAAGAGAAGCAGTTTCCGACTTTTTAGTCGCCCTAACAAGTCAACTTCAACCCTCCATGCTGTTAAAGCTACTCAGAAAGTTGACAGTTGACGTTTCTAACCTATCCGAATACACTACAGTAGCTTTAAGATTGTTGACGTTGCATTACGAGAGGTGTGCTAAATATTACGGTTCCAGCGGCGGACAAGGAATGTACGGTTCATCCAGCGACGAAGAAAAGCGGTTAACCATGATGTTGTTCTCAAACATATTCGATTCTTTGAGTAAAATGGATTACGATCCGGAATTATTCGGAAAAGCTTTACCTTGTTTGACGGCAATTGGTTGTGCGTTACCGCCGGATTATTCTTTGTCTAAAAACTACGACGATGAATGGTACACGAATAAAACCGACAAATCCGGTACAGACGGTCCTTACAACCCGCAACCCATCAATACTTCATCGATTGTTTTAAACAACGATTTGAACAATATCGTCCAACAGTTTTCTGAACATTACCACGACGCTTGGGCTTCGAGGAAGTTGGAAAATGCTTGGCAGTACGCGGAAAGTTATTCCGGATGGGAAGGTAACAAGACTCATCCTAGATTGAAACCTTACGCCATGTTAAACGATTATGTAAGTGGTAATTTTATATATTACCAGTAGAATAACTTCTAACTCAGTTTTTTTTAGGAAAAAGAAAGATACAAGGAACCAGTTAGAGAATCCCTCAAAGCTTTACTAGCCATAGGATGGTCGGTAGAACAACAACAAGTAGATCTACCTTCCAACAACAGGAGTTCTGGAATGAGACAATCCGGAGAAGGCGCTTCGGCTTTCAATTACAATCCACATCCTGTAGATATGAGTAATCTAACTTTATCAAGAGAAATGCAAAACATGGCTGAACGTTTGGCGGAAAACGCTCACGATATTTGGGCGAAGAAAAAAAGAGAAGAGTTGACTACGTGCGGAGGAGGTGTGCATCCACAACTTGTACCGTACGATCTGCTGACTGATAAAGAGAAGAAAAAGAATAGGGAAAGGTCTCAAGAGTTTCTTAAATACTTGCAATACCAAGGGTTCAAGTTACACAGGTAAAGTTACTTGTTTTTTACACTACTGAGAATTGGCTAATGAAAGACAAAATATGTATTATTCATCTAAATGGTCGTTGATGTCCTGCACGAGCGAAGCAAATCTTCCGCCACATCTTTTTTTTTTTGATGACAAATTCCCGGTACAATCTTGAAAGCATGTACATTGATTTTTATATATTTAACTTTTTCCAGGCCGAATCGCGGCGGACAAACAGAAACCGAACAATCTGCCTCCGGTCCAGCTATAGAACTTAGATTCGCTTACAGTCTTCTAGAAAAATTAATCCAATACTTGGAGAGAGCTACGATTAACATGAAACTACTGAAACCTTCTCAAACTTTCAGCAGACGAAGTTCTTACAAAACATCATCACGCGATATAAAATTCTTCTCCAAAGTCGTACTACCTTTAATGGAAAAGTACTTTTCAACGCATCGTAATTATTTTATCACCATAGCGACTGCTACGAACAACGTCGGAGCTGCTAGTTTGAAGGAAAAAGAAATGGTGGCGGCGTTGTTTTGTAAATTGGCGAATTTATTAAGATCGAAGTTGGCAGCTTTCGGTGCTGACGTTAGGATTACAGTAAGGTGTTTGCAAGTGTTGGTGAAAGGCATAGACGCTAAATCGTTGGTGAAGAATTGTCCAGAGTTCATAAGAACTTCGATGTTGACGTTTTTTAATAACACAGCCGATGATTTGGGGCATACTATCATTAATCTGCAAGAGGTTAGTATTTCCACGGCTAATTCGATACCAGCTACTAAAACACGCTCGAGGAGATAGAGACACTACCCTAATTTTGTAAAATATAATTATGTTTCAGGGTAAATACGGCCATTTAAGAGGAACGCATTTAAAAACGTCCACATCATTATTTTACGTAAACGTCGTAGTTCTACCCATCCTCACGTCGCTTTTTGACCATCTCGCTCATTGCGAATTCGGCTGCGACTTACTACGTAAGATAAAAAAACTCTGTTTTTCCAATTTAACTAATTTTCACCGTAATTTACAGTTGACGAGATTCAAGTAGCTTCCTATAAAATACTACAAGCTCTATACACTCTCGGCACCGACCCGACTTTATCCCAAGAAAGGAAATATCTAAAAACCGAAATGGAAAAGTACAAGCCATCGTTGGGATCGTGTTTGGGAGCTTTTAGCTCTACTTTCCCCGTCGCTTTTTTGGAACCGCATCTAAACAAGCACAACCAGTTTTCTTTGTTGAACAGAATTGCCGATCATTCCTTAGAAGCACAAGGTAAATACGACCGTTAAAAAGATGATTTTTTTCACTGTTCCCGAAAGAACGATCCTCCCGGCTAAATTTTGCGGCCTGCTTCGAGGGGTTTGTAACGCACTAGCGGAGCAACACGCATTACAGCGCCTGTGTTGTGACAGCACCGATAATTTATTCTTTTTACTGATAATTTATTCTTGTTACTCCTAATTTATTCTTATTACCGATCATTTGTTGTTTTTACCCATAATTCATTCTTTTTACCGATAATTTATTATTTTTACCATTAATTGATTCTTCTTATCGATAATTTATTAATATTACTTATCATTTATCATTTTTATAGATAATTTATTATTTTTATCGATAATCTATTCATCTGACCGATAATTTATTATTTTTACCGTTAAGTTATTCATCTGACCGATAATTTATTATTTTTACCCTCAATTTATTGTTCTTACCGATAATTTATTCTTATTACCGATCATTTGTTGTTTTTACCCATAATTCATTCTTTTTGTCGATAATTTATCATTTTTACCGATAATTTATTCTTTTTATCTATAATTTATTATTTTTACCGATAATTTATTATTTTTACCATTAATTTATTCTTCTTATCGATAATTTATTAATATTACTTATCATTTATCATTTTTATAGATAATTTATTATTTTTATCGATAATCTATTCATCTGACCGATAATTTATTATTTTTACCGTTAATTTATTCATCTGACCGATAATTTATTATTTTTACCCTCAATTTATTGTTCTTACCGATAGTTTATTCTTATTACCGATCATTTGTTGTTTTTACCCATAATTCATTCTTTTTACCGATAATTTATTATTTTTACCGATAATTTATTATTTTTACCATTAATTTATTCTTCTTATCGATAATTTATTAATATTACTTATCATTTTTATAGATAATTTATTATTTTTATCGATAATCTATTCATCTGACCGATAATTTATTATTTTTACCGTTAATTTATTCATCTGACCGATAATTTATTATTTTTACCCTCAATTTATTGTTCTTACCGATAATTTATTCTTATTACCGATCATTTGTTGTTTTTACCCATAATTCATTCTTTTTGTCGATAATTTATTATTTTTACCGATAATTTATTCTTTTTATCTATTGTAATTTATTATTTTTACCGAAAATTTATTATTTTTACCGAGTGTTTTGTATAACTCGTAGTGTAACACTATTTATTTGCAGATATAATGGCGAGAATGGAGAGCTCCATGCCTACATTGGAAGCGATAATTTCCGAAGTAGATCAGTATGTCGACAGCGAAAAAACTTACAACGATTCACCGCACATTATCGACGTTATAATGCCGATGCTGTGCTCGTATTTGCCGTTTTGGTGGTCGCAAGGTCCCGATAACGTCAGCCCGACCGGAGGGTAAGAAAAATTCCATCAAAAGGCGGAAAACAAAAACTTTATATAATTTCAGGACACACGTTTCGATGGTAACAGCGGAACATATGAACCAGCTGTTGAAAAACGTACTGAAGCTGATCAAAAAGAACATCGGCAACGAAAACGCTCCTTGGATGACAAGAGTAGCTGCTTATACTCAACAAATCATCATAAACAGCAGCGAAGAGCTACTTAAAGACCCGTTCCTTCCGTTGGCTGAACGAGTGAAGAAGAGGACCGAAGCTATGTTCCATAAAGAAGAAAGTTTAAGAGGATTTATAAAAAGTTCGTCGGAAGATACATCTCAGGTGATAATAAAAATACGCTTTTGGTTGTTGTATTTTTTTAAAACTGTTTTTTTTTAGATCGAAACTCAAATACAAGAAGATTGGATACTGTTAGTAAGAGATATATACTCCTTCTATCCGCTTTTAATAAAATACGTCGATCTGCAAAGAAACCATTGGTTACGACACAACGTCGCCGAAGCTGAAGATCTTTACAACAACGTCGCGGAAATATTCAACATTTGGTCGAAATCCCAGTATTTCTTGAGAGAAGAACAAAATTTCATTTCCGCCAATGAAATCGATAACATGGTGCTTATCATGCCTACAGCGACGAGAAGACCAGTCGTACCCGACGGTAACCAACCTACAGTAGGAAAGGTGGGTGTATTTAGAATATTTCGTGGATGGTTGTTGATATAAATGTTCTTTTAGAAAAAGAAAAAACATCGCGATAAGAAGAGGGACAAGGATAAAGAAATCCAAGCTTCGTTAATGGTTGCTTGTTTGAAGCGCCTCCTACCTGTGGGGCTCAATTTGTTCGCTGGGCGTGAACAAGAACTAGTGCAACACTGCAAAGATCGATTTTTAAAGGTAGTAATATTGTTTTTATCTTTTTTATTTCAAAATTCATTACAGACACTTATCTAGATTTATCTATGATCGTTTTTAAATAAAACTGTTGTTATTTCGGAGTCCCGGCCACCCTTATTATTTCTATATTGATTGAAGATCATTTCGCTGAAATAATCCAAACCCATTGAAAATTGAAAAAAAAAACAAAATCGGCAAAACTTCAAATTTTCACTTTTGAGGTTAAAAATCTTGCGGGAGTTCGTTTTCTCTTGGGTGAGAGACGGGGAATTTAAAATTCCCGGGAACGTTCACGTCACAGTGATATTTTCGGGGGTAATATAACTAGTGTTACGATTATTAGAGCCGTCAGAAGATTGAACTCGTGCTGCGCACTCGTTCAATCACCATCGGCTCTAACTCGGCCTATCATCGATAATTAATCGTAGCACGAGTTATATTTGGGGAGGGAATATAATGAATGCCATCAGATGAATTTTACGAAGCAATATTTTGAATGTCAAAACTGACAGTACTTATCACAAATCGTAGAAAAAGGGTCAGATGACACATGGATTGTATTCTCAAGAATATGACAATCACCGCATTAAGATTAACCACGCTCAATTCCCGGGGAAGTTTTCCCAAAAATTCATGAATACGGGTCCAGGGGGTCACAGTTTGACGGACGCCCGACTCCCATAAAAAACTCTACGGTCAGTCTTGCTTTTCATAGAGAAGGACTTCGGATTTATCGTTAACCAGTATTGAACATGAGTTTGTTTCCACAAAAAACCTTCTTTCTTTTGTCACATCCTTAAAATGGACATTATCCTCAATATCTGCTTTTTTTTGTATAATAAACGTTGTTTCTGGTGGTTACATTTTTGTGTGTATGTTATAGAAAATGCCGGAATACGATATAATCGATTTTGCCAAAAATCAACTAACTTTACCGGATAAAATCGACCCCGCCGACGAAATGTCATGGCAGCACTATCTCTACAGTCAGTTAGGAAGCAAAAAAAGCGTTTCTGTCGGTCCAGTAGACACTAACGGCAAAAATCAAGTTGATGAAACGGTGGATAGAATAGTGGCGATGAGTAAAGTATTGTATGGACTTCACATGGTGAGTTTAAAACATTTTATATTTTTCGAGGTTTTTAATTGGATTTCAGCCATTTTAAATAAACTGAAATAAAAATCTCAATTAATCATAAAATTATGGAAATCTTTTAAAATGTTACTTTAATAAATTTGGTAAAATCATTGACTTAGTATATAAGGAGAGACGCCGTTGCCGTAAACGAATTTGCATCAATTACGGGATCACTAGGCAGAGATTAGTCCAGAACCAATATGGCCGTCAGATCAGATATATATTTGATGAGGTGGACATAATCGGCCTATTCCACTGCGACCTTTTCAGATCCACTGTCGTCCTAAGAATCTAGATTACATTCTCCAGCCCGACTCTTTTTAAGTAGCCAACCAGCTTCGCGAATGAATCTTTCATGTAATTTCATCGCCTAATACAAGAAACCGCAAATTCGCCAGGCAAGCGCACTGGCGTAGGATATGCTCTGCAGTTTCTTCTTCTAGGTGACAGAATCTGCACATGGCTTCGTCTGTCAACCCCAATAGCTTTGCGTGCCTGTTAAGCTTACAGTGCCTTGTTAAGATACCTACTACGGGGTATTGACAGTTTTACTATCTTTGCTTATTAGGTCTGCCGTAAAAGTTGGCGAATGTCCTCTAATGAACTGCTTCCCCTGTCTCTGTACTGGTGAGATTACCTACCATTCTAGATATTTCGGTTCCGGTCCAATGAATGGCATATTTATATTCAGATATTCAGATATTCGACGTTATACCATCCAAATACGCGGAATCTCAAGTTACAACTCCCCCAAAGGGTCAATGGAACTCGGAATCACTCAAAACTTCTCAATTCTACTATAAAGATCACAAGATAACTTAATAATTAACGAACTCACTCGAATATACCTGAAAACAAGAACTAGCTTGCAATTCGACCATTATCCATTCTCTACCTCTCAAATACAGACAAAAACACGTAAGAAGTCTCAATAGAATCTAAAACAACGGAAAACACACATTTCAACGTTATACCATCCAAATACGCCGAATCTCAAGTTACAACTCCCCCAAAGGGTCAATGGAACTCGGAATCACTCAAAACTTCTCAAATCTACTATAAAGATCACAAGATAACTTAATAATTAACAAACTCACTCAAATATACCTGAAAACAAGAACTAGCTTGCAATTCGACCACTTTCCATTCTCTACCTCTCAAATACAGACAAAAACACGTAAGAAGTCTCAATAGAGTCTAAAACAACGCAAAACACACAATTCGACGTTATACCATCCAAATACGCGGAATCTCAGTTACAACTCCCCCAAAGGGTCAATGGAACTCGGAATCACTCAAAACTTCTCAAATCTACTATAAAGATCACAAGATAACTTAATAATTAACAAACTCACTCAAATATACCTGAAAACAAGAACTAGCTTGCAATTCGACCATTATCCATTCTCTACCTCTCAAATACAGACAAAAACACGTAAGAAGTCTCAATAGAGTCTAAAACAACGCAAAACACACAATTCGACGTTATACCATCCAAATACGCGGAATCTCAGTTACAACTCCCCCAAAGGGTCAATGGAACTCGGAATCACTCAAAACTTCTCAATTCTACTATAAAGATCACAAGATAACTTGATAATTGACAAACTCACTCAAATATACCTGAAAACAAGAACTAGCTTGCAATTCGACCATTTTCCATTCTCTACCTCTCAAATACATACAAAAACAAGTAAGAAGTCTCAATAGAGTCTAAAACAACGCAAAACACACAATTCGACGTTATACCATCCAAATACGCGGAATCTCAGTTACAACTCCCCCAAAGGGTCAATGGAACTCGGAATCACTCAAAACTTCTCAATTCTACTATAAAGATCACAAGATAACTTAATAATTAACAAACTCACTCAAATATACCTGAAAACAAGAACTAGCTTGCAATTCGACCACTTTCCATTCTCTACCTCTCAAATACAGACAAAAACACGTAAGAAGTCTCAATAGAGTCTAAAACAACGCAAAACACACAATTCGACGTTATACCAAATACGCGGAATCTCAGTTACAACTCCCCCAAAGGGTCAATGGAACTCGGAATCACTCAAAACTTCTTCAATATTCAGATATTTAAAATTCAGAATCTATGGGTATTTTAATTTTTACTTGTAAAGACATTATAGTTCTTTCATAAACAGTACAAAAAAAACACCAAAATAAGTAAAACTGAGCGGCGAAATCAAAAATACTGGTATCGATATACTACACTACACAATGACGACAATACTGACAGAAAACCAGCACTAGTATGGCGGATCCGATACCGCTATTGATCACGAGATGTCGCTACCTTCATATACTAACTCAGTGGTTTAAATGCAATATACCCATCACTTAATCAAATAAATTTATTCAAAATCGGAAAAACTTACCTTTCAAATATTGTTGGTTACACTCTTGGGCTGAACTGCAAGTTAAAAACCAATAAATTTATTAAGAGTAGATAAATATTATAAATAATATTGCATTATTAATTTTCAACCCTATGAATTTGTTTTTCAAAATTTTTAAAAGCATATTAATAAAATCTTAGAATGTTCATTTGGATGTAAAAAATGTGATGGTTCGCTAATACCGGGTGTCCCATTATAACTTTTAAACAAATAATTACAGATTCATGTGGTTTTCATTAAAATGCTTCACTTTGTTTGGACTTGAAGTTTTTTATATCACTTTTGGTTAAACAAAAACAAAATAGGGGTTTTGTTTGCTTTTTTAAATGCAACACCATGTGAGCATAAGGTTTTTTAAAATGGACGCGGAATTAACTGGTTTGTACAACAGATTTAGTTCCAGCGAAATAAAGGGTAACATATGCCTTTTCTTTATCGGAAAATATCATTTTTATGCAAAAAAATCTAGTGAAATAACTTAGAACGAGGGCGTCAACCCAGCTCTGAAGGGGAACGCCAATGATGCGATAATTACAGTGAAACACAGTCGAGCGCGGTTAGTACTTGTATGGGTGACCACTGAGGAAACACCGTCGTAGAACGAGAAATTGTGACATTTACGTCAAACTATTCCTTGAACTTTAATGGATCAATTAATTTCGCAACAATTTTAATAAACCGTATACCGACAGATAACTGAAAGAAGTGGCTTTCCTTTCATCTAAAATATAAAGGGTGTTACATTTAAAAAAGTAAACAGAAACGCCATTTTTAGTTAACCAGAAGTGAGAAAAAAACAAAAGCTTTTACCATTATGAAGAATTTAAATGAAAATCGCATGTATCTCTCTTTACTCGTTTAAAAATTAAAAGCTCTTTAAATACCGTAAAATATAATAGGACACCCGGTATATAAAAATAAACTTTTTGGTTTTTTGTTTTTTGTGTAATAGGATTTATATTCACTAAATTAATTCCAATTAAAGATTTTGCTGAGACATTTTGAAATAAATTTACCTCGTTTTTATAAAACCAAAAATATTTTACCGGAAACAGTTTAAAATTATAAAATTTCTTTGTTTATTATAAAATATTGAAATATTTAAATTTGAAATGATAGTGACTGATTTTCATTTAGTTATGCTATTTACTTTGCCTAGCTTAGCCTTGTTGAAAGCATGACTTCGGTTTTTCGTTTTTATTAGTTTACGAATCGCACATCGATATTAAAACAGAAAATAACAAACTATACAATAAAAAAATATTAACAAATATTGTAAATATTGAACAAAACAACACTATAACACTTTAAGTATTTCAATTTTAACGGTTTATATTCATCATCAACGTTTAAAATAAAAATGATTATCAAGTATACACTTACCAGGTCTTGAAGGTGAAAATATTGTTCGGTGGTTTCCATTACAGGAAATATTCCAGCACTAAAAACTTCACTTGAATTATACCAAAAGGTATCGAAATTGAAAACCTCCAGAGCACTTTATTTTTCCAAAAATTCCCGCACTTAACTCGTACCGATCCGAATCAAAATTAAAACGAAATTTTGACCGTTAAAAAACTGATTTGGACGAACTACTAGCCCCTGCAAAAGTCACGATAGTACTACCTTATTAATCACTTATTACATTACGTCGTTCTGATCAATAATAAGGCAGGGTAGTACTTAAATTAAATTCTAATCTAAATTCTGGTCACAAAAATTAATTTTTTAAAATTCGACATAGTTTAAAGGATTTAAATTGAAAAAACTTATTAATTTCTTCTTCTTTTATACATATATACATATAATTCTTCTACATATGCGCTTGTATCTAATTCAAGTCCTCTTAAACCAAAGGCTGGACCGATTTTGATGATATTTTGTGTGTATTTGAGTGAATCACTTGATGGTTTAGATTCACAATTGGTCCCGGTAGGTGTCGCTGCAATCAGACTCCTAAACTGCTGGATCGATTATGATTAAATTTTCTGTGTGGGTTTAAGTGAGTCCCTGGATGGTTAATTTACACAATTAGTCCCGATTGGTGGCGCTGTAATCGGGATCACACTGAATTCCTCCTAAATAGCTGGACTGTTTTCGATGAAATTTTGCATAAGGGGGTTTTTTAATCCAAAAAATAAGTGAATTTCTCAAAAAAACACCCTTGCTGGAAGAACTGTAGAGAATTTAGGAAAATCGACATTTTTCGGCCCAAAATAAGAACCAATAATTTGATATTTTTGACCATAATTTTAGAAATTAACCCAAATTTTGAATTTTTTGTGTTGAAAGACTATAAATAAATATAACAGCTACAATTATCATTTTTGTCTCATTCGTTATAGAAACAATGAACCTAAATAGTAAACAATAATTGGTTTATTCGCTTTAATAATTGCCAAAGCTATACAGGGTCAAAGTTTAACATTTTTTTCCTTAAAAAATTATACCGCCTACACCTATGGAATCGAATCGACCAAATAAGTATTAAAAGACAGTTGAAAGTGTAGGGAAAAATTTAAAAGGTATTGAAGTTCAAAGTTTGTGAAATATTTTTAAATTTCAAGGTGTCAGGACTGGACAACGTCTGCCGGGTCCTCTAATATTCAACATTAACATAATACAAAACATTATTACCGTATTTTACTTTGGGCATTTTTTCATCTTTTTTTATTTTGCAAATGGCTGTTAGATCGATCACCCGCAACAACAGCAGAAAGGTGTTTACAGAAGCTGTGTTTCGACTCAAAGGAAGCGTGCTGTACTTTCTTGCTTCCGTCAAGCTTCTTTGCACAGTTTGCCAAGGTTCGTTAAGTTTGTAGCTTTTTCCTAGATGTGCCTTTTAAAAACCACTTACATAACAAAACATCCGGCTCGAAGGACCAGTTTATATACTAATTATGTAGATTGTTACTAAAAAACACATCTCGAAGTTGAATTCGTTGTTTATTTTGATTTTTTTTTTGGTATTTTTCTTGATAATTCTAACAATTTTATTACCAATTGTGCTGTACTAACAGGCTAAGAAGCCAAAAAATAACAAAGATAATTGGAAGAAAATTTTGGGAGCCGCTAGAAAAAGAGCTGCCTTGGCTTGCTTCAGGATGAGACCTTTATACAAGCTGAGCAGGTACAAATTTTGATTTGCACTAACATTATTTAAATTCGACTATTCATATTTTTAACGAAATCTCGTTTCAACAGACATCGAGCAATCAATATATTTATAAGAACCTACCGAGATTTTTGGCTGCAAGATGAAAACGTCGGTCAAGAAGTGATGATCGAAGATTTAACTCAAAGTTTCGAAGATGCTGAGTTGAAGAAAAAAGATACCGCAGATGAAGATAACAAACCGGATCCTTTGACTCAATTAGTAACTACTTTCTGTAGAGGAGCGATGACCGAACGTTCTGGCGCCTTACAAGAAGATCCTCTATACATGGGCTTTGCAGAAATTATTGCCAAATCCTGCGGCGAAGAAGAAGAGGAAGGGGATGAAGAAGAAGGTGGTGGCGAGGGAGAAGAAAAGTCTTCGATTCATGTAAGTGTGTTTTTTGTTGTAATTAATTGTTTAATGCAGTTTTATCGACTTTTTATACGCTTACATAGAGACACGTGCATCAATATATGGTAAGATGACATTTTTTAAAACAATTGTCTTCATCTTTTTTTAATGTTAATTTTTTCTACCCGATCTTCGGCAGGATTTTCATTTGCGACGACTGGTTCCAAAGCAAACGTCAGTTGTCAATTTGAGGATATAAGTTTCTTGCATCCGTCAAATATATTGTCAAATGTCACTCTCATTGTAATTATCTACTTTTTGCTTGAACGTTTTATTGTGTAGGAACAAGAAATGGAAAAACAAAAACTACTATTCAATCAAGCTCGACTGGCCAATCGAGGCGTCGCCGAAATGGTTCTTCTACATATTTCAGCCTGTAAAGGAGTACCATCGGAAATGGTAATGAAAACGCTCCAGCTTGGCATTTCCGTCCTTCGTGGAGGTAACTTCGACATTCAGATGGGAATGTTGAATCATTTAAAAGAAAAGAAAGACGTAGGGTTCTTTACGAGTATTGCTGGTTTGATGAACAGTTGCAGCGTATTAGATTTGGACGCTTTTGAAAGAAACACCAAGGCGGAAGGACTTGGAGTTGGATCCGAAGGTAAATAAAAATGTCAACAGTGTCGCTCAATCATTATAAATCCCGTTCCACGTGACCAAAGTACCGTTAAGGGTTCGGGTTATGACAGATGTCACGTGCGACGGGATTTATATTGTACGAACTATATGACGTGTAATTCGCCTTTCGATTTTTAGGTGCCGCTGGGGAGAAAAATATGCACGACGCTGAATTTACTTGCGCTCTTTTTAGATTTATTCAATTAACTTGTGAAGGTCACAATTTAGGTAAATCTTGGATATTTATAATTTTAAAACTTTCTATATAAAATATCTTTTTAGAATGGCAGAATTATCTGAGAACTCAAGCTGGGAACACCACAACGGTAAATGTAGTAATATGTACCGTTGATTACTTACTTAGACTTCAAGAATCCATCATGGATTTCTACTGGCACTACTCTAGTAAAGAACTTATCGATTTAGCCGGTAAAGCGAACTTTTTCAAATCTGTAGGAGTTGCAAGTCAAGTTTTTAACACCCTAACAGAAGTCATACAAGGTCCTTGTACTCTTAACCAACAAGCTTTAGCACATTCCAGGTAAAAACAAAACTTAAACTGTCTTACAGCTGTCATTTAATAATTTTTCTTTATAGATTGTGGGATGCCGTGGGTGGTTTTCTTTTCCTCTTCTCTCACATGCAAGATAAACTTTCCAAACACACTAGCCAAGTTGATTTGCTGAAGGAGCTTCTTAATTTACAAAAAGACATGATCACTATGATGTTATCTATGCTTGAGGGAAACGTCGTGAATGGAACTATCGGTAAACAGATGGTTGATACTTTAGTGGAAAGCGCCAGTAATGTCGAGCTTATTTTAAAATACTTCGATATGTTTTTGAAATTGAAGGTGTTGACTTCTTCGGCTGGTTTCCAGGAGATCGATTTAAACAGCGACGGATGGGTTTATCCTAAAGATTTCAAAGAAAAAATGGAACAATCTAAAAATTACACATCGTACGTACGATAAATATAAAAATTTTCATTTTACTAACAAAATTTTTAATTCCAGCGGCGAAATCGAGTTTCTATTGGCGTGTTGCGAGACCAACCACGATGGGAAAATCGATTATGTTGATTTTATCGATAGATTCCACGAACCGGCTAAAGAAATCGGTTTCAATTTGGCTGTTTTGTTGACAAATTTGGCGGAACACATGCCGAATGAACCTAGACTTGCGAGGTTCTTAGAAACAGCAGGATCCGTTTTAAATTACTTCGAACCTTTCTTGGGTCGTATCGAAATTTTAGGAGGTAGCAAACGTATTGAACGAGTCTATTTCGAAATAAAAGAATCTAATATCGAACAATGGGAAAAGCCGCAAATCAAAGTAAGTTAATTTTTAAAAAAATTTTCAATGAAAGGTAAGTTTGTTCCCAGGTTAGGTCGTCGAGGGTATAGAATTAAAGCCACATGTTAACTTGACCAAAGTAAGTTTATTAATAATCGTTTTATCAAATTAAAATACGAACAATGCGATATTTATTGCTGGGCCATCCAAAACTACTACTCAAAACATTATATTATATATTTGTATATATATATATATATATAAAACCAGAAATATTGGGGAAACGGCAAGTTTATAAAAGTGAACTCTTCTCACTAATTTAACAAGCTTTCGGAAACTTTTATTTCCATTATCAAGTTACAGTAAATTGAGGATTGATATAAAATGGTAAATATATATTAAATGCTAAAATTGGTATTTGAATTTTTTAAAAAATATTGAAATATTGTCATTATGACAGATAAACAATTTCATTTTTTTTCCTTCTAATAAGTTATAAACTTTTATTTCCATTATCAAGTTTCCGAAAGCTTGTTAAATTAGTAAGAAGAGTTCACTTTTATAAACTTGCCGTTTCCCCAATATTTCTGGTTTTATACCTAATTAGTCGGCAAAGACTATTCTATATATATATATATAGGAGACGATTTATTTGGGGATGTGGCAATAAAATACCAGAGAGTACTCTTTTTAAAATATATTCCAAGCTTTCGAATATAACATATTCATTCTCAAGGACTGAAAATTATTAGGATGGTCAAATTATAAAATAAATTAATGTTAAAATTTACTTACATTATTTAAACGAGGATGTCGGTATAATTGTAAAAATAGATAAAAATTAAATTTTATAATTGACATAAACGTTCATTACATATTAAACTCAAAAAACAATATGACATTCAATATATATATATATATATATATATATATATATAGAAATTACTAGAAATATTTGCCAACTCAGTAACGGAGACGATTTATTTGGGGATGTGGCAATAAAATACCAGAGAGTACTCTTTTTAAAATATATTCCAAGCTTTCGAATATAACATATTCATTCTCAAGGAATTATTTAAACGAGGATGTCGGTATAATTGTAAAAATAGATAAAAATTAAATTTTATAATTGACATAAACGTTCATTACATATTAAACTCAGTTTAATTAAACTCAGTTTAATATGTAATGAACGTTTATGTCAATTATAAAATTTAATTTTTATCTATTTTTACAATTATACCGACATCCTCGTTTAAATAATTCCTTGAGAATGAATATGTTATATTCGAAAGCTTGGAATATATTTTAAAAAGAGTACTCTCTGGTATTTTATTGCCACATCCCCAAATAAATCGTCTCCTATATATATATATATATATATATATATATATATATATATATATATATATCCTTCTATCGTTAGAGCGTCCATACATTCTGAAATCGCATTCAATAGAGCGTCCAAGTGCATACAGCGTCCGTATACGGACGCTCTATGCACACCCCTTGTAATAATTTGTCCAGGGACTTGAAATTACGTCACGAACCTACCAACAAAATTTTTGGGGGACGCTTTTTTGATCATGAAATGAACGAAAATATACGGTTCCCGAATATATTTAGTTCGCGCAACTCTCCGGCAGAGACGCTAGGAGTATTAAGTTGTATATAGAGTATACATTTTATCTTGATAGTTATTCGCGCTTAGAGCGTCCCGAGATTTGACAACACTGCCGTTTCAGTAGAACGTTAAATTGCTTATATTGTTGAATGCAACAGTTAGAAAAATACATTTCTGGTACATTACTCAACTCTGAGTATTCTCTCAAATACATGCTCTCGTCTTTAGAGCGTCACGTCAACCACTCTCCTCTAATAGCGCCAAATTAAGAAAGTCGGATACATTAACGTGAGTAAAGGTTTAAATATGAGGTAGGAAGGTCAGTGAGCTGGCGCATTTCTTTATTAATAGTATTCTACAGTGAACGGCTAAATTATGGAATATTATTATTATTTCGAGAACCGTCGAGTTTTAAGGGAAATCCCGAAACAGATCGATTTTTGTTGTAAAATACCCATGTTATAACGTACATGGAGTAGGGATGACGTCACCGGTGTAGGTGTAGTGACGTAATCGTTAATTTTTTTAAATAGAAATCGGTATAATGTGACACCTCATTTGAACGAGAATTTAATTCCCTATTTAACGACATTACATTTTCAACTAAAATATTTTTTTAAGAGTACGAAATCAATTTTTTTAATTTAAATTCAACCAAATTTCAACTAATGATTTAATTAATAATGTACTTTAAAGTAACCAAATTATGCATAACAATTATTTTAAATTAAATGTTCGAACTGCCATCCATCGGTTTCTTGACAATATGCGAATGTACGGACACATTCATCAAGTACATTGCGGATGACTTCTGGAGTAATTAGACTCTTTTCATGCCTAATTCTATCTTTCAAGTCCTGTAAGTTTTGGGGTTTATTGACATAAACTTTTGATTTTATGTAACCCCACAGGAAAAAATCTAGAGGTGTTAGATCTGGCGACCTTTCTGGCCACTCTATCTCGTCTTCTGATCCACCTCCCGGGAAAGTAATTAGGTATTTAAAAATTGACGTACTTCACGTGCGTAATGCGGAGGGGATCCATCTTGTTGAAACCAGATATTTTCACTAGGTAAATTTGGATTATTGGCATTTGGATACATGTTAGCAAGGACAGGTATAAGTTGATTTCTCAAAAAAGTTAAATAGCGTCTTCCTGTTAGATTTTCTTCAAAGAAAAAAGGGCCAATGATTCTGTCATTGATGATCCCTGCCCACAGGTTTGTTCCAACCACAAATCACAAACTGATTTCCAACTATTTTCAAATCGTTTTCAACGCGCATGTCTATTTAATAGTCTGATCCCTGATCAATTTATGTTTTTGGTTGGTACATCTTACAACTTCAGTCTGTACTGTACATGCGCTTGTGTTGGCATCGTTAATCAGCTGATCCAAAGGCTTACACGATTTTTATTATGATCAAAAATTAGGAATATAACCAAGCTTTTTAATTATATCTAAATACAAACACAATTCACACTTTAAAAGTTCTAGTTTTAATTATATCTAAATACAAACACAATTCACACTTTAAGGTTATGCTGCAATTCAATGAAACCGTGAAAGAAACTGTAAAATAAAAACACAGCGATTCGCATGCGCCAGATTAGTGGTCAGAAGAAAATCCGTAAACCGTTCTGATAGTTTTCAAACCGTTTTAAATTTTGGTTGGAACAAGAAACTGATCGTTAACTTATCGTTTGTATGTCTTGTTGGAACGTATTTAAGTTACTGCGCAGAATCCTGACGGTTTTTGACGCTGGTTGGAACAAACCTCATACATTCACTTTCTGAGGATATTGCGTGTGTGCCTCAGTCATCCAATACGGGTTTTCTTGACTCCAATATCTGCAATTTTGACGATTCACGGTACGATGTATAAAAAATGTTGCTTCATCGGAAAAAAGGATTTGATTGATGAAAAGTGGATTGGGAATACATAAATCCTGCATAATTTCAGAAAATTGAAGCCGGCGATCGGGATCGTCGTCGTTTAACTCCTGATGTAGTTGAATTTTGTAGGGATGGTATTTTTCTTTTTTTAAAATGTGTAATACCGATCTTTGGGAAACTCCAGCATATTCACCCATTTGTGTTGAACTACTGTGAGGATTGTCATGTACATTTAATAAAATATCAAGTTTCACATTGTCTTCAATTTTAGGACGCCCTGCGTTTGGAATCTGTTTAACGTGCCTAGTTTCTCCAAATTTTCGGACCATTTTACTTACTGTTGATTGGCTGATGAGTCTGTCGGGATATTTTGCGTTGAATAAATTGCATACCTCGTTCTGTGTTCTTTTTTTCATCTCCGCATCCGCTAAGGATTAATATTTCTATGCGTTGTGATTCATTTAGGTGAGCCATAATTCACTATTCAAAAGTAAAAATTACAATTGACAACTGATAACAATTCACAAAATCAAAACATTTACGACAATAAATATGTCAGTAACTATGCCACTATCACTTGCTTGAATTACATATGACAAAAAGTTTCAGTGTTTATGAGAGAACTTTTCGTGTCCATTATTATTTTTACTTATTTTTGCTTTTTTAAGTATTTCAGAAAGTCATGGATTCAAGCATTAATTGTAATTTGATTGAATTTAAATTAAAAAAAATTGTTTTCGTACCCTTAAAAAAATATTTTGGTTAAAAATGTAATGTCGTTAAATAGATAATTAAATTCTCGTTCAAATGAGGTTTCACATTATACCGATTTCTATTTAAAAAAATTAACGATTACGTCATTACACCTACACCGGTTACGTCATCCCAATTCCATGTACGTTATAACATGGGCATTGTACAACAAAAATCGACCTGTTTCGGGAATTCCCTTAAAACTCGACGGTTCTCGGAACAATGATAATATTCCATAATTTAGACGTTCACTGTATAATTAATTTTTGAGTAGGACATTATATACAAACTATTCTCGGTCATCTAAAAGACAAGTATAATGTCAATATTATATTATGTTGACTACCCCTAAATTTATTTGGAAGCTAAAACGTGTTAAAGAAACCCACTTTAATTAGGTTATAAATCTAGATTTTATTGTTTTAATACCTAGTAAGTAGTAATTATAAAACAATGTCGAATATGGGACAAATAAAAAGTAAATTTTTACACAATACAAAAAAAAGTTTTCTACTATAAAATCTACATATACACAGAGAAACTTAAAAGTCCTGCAATAGGTACTACAAAGTTATTCAGATTGAATAAAAATCCTGCAGGGATACAAAAATCAAAATCATTCGAATTTAATGAACTACAGCCTTCATCTCTTACTTCTTTGTGCGTTTCCATTGCATGTACTTGTACGTATTCTTCGATCATAAACATATTTAGTTTTCTTTAAAAAAAAGAGTTAGCACGTTGTATGCGGATGGTCAGTGGACGCCGTAAACGCGAAACAATATACGCAAATTATACATGAAACGATATGAATGAATCTCTTTTTCATTTAAAATCGAAGTCCCAAGTTACTTCCCAGATCTTAATTTCTTAGATACGTTCCTGTATATAGGGTGCGTCCAAGTAACGCATAAATTTATTATAAGCTAAATAAAAAGTACTATTAAAAATTCCCCAAATAGGTCAGTTTTTGATTTTAAATTACCAAAATAAACAAAAGAAAATTTACAATAAATGTTCAGCTTGTTCATCATTGACCAGTAGACATGACTTAACCGGGCATTAAGGTCTACTCTAACACTTTGTAGCATAGAGGGTGTTATGTTCCGCATTTATTCCTGCCTCGGTCTTATAGCTCTCGAATAGTTGAATGAAATTTAAAAAAATTGCAAAATATACTTTTAAACAATAAAAATATATATACAGGGTGGTCCGTAAGTAATGGTCCAAAGTGAAATGGAAGAATCTTGGCCTGAAAATATTACAATCTGACGCAACTTGCCTCAATAAAATATTGATAATAAAGAAGATACAGGGTGGCAAAGTTGAAATGTCAAAAATGTTTTTTCTCAGTAAATTGAAAGATTTTGGATATACAAACGTAAAAATTTGATGAATTTTAATCAAGAGAAAAAAGAACAATTTATTGAAAAATACAACTACAAAATTTAAATATTATTTCACAGTAATTGTTCAATATGTCCGCCATTCATCTCGATACATTTATTCATGCGTTTCATGAAAGATCGCCTAATATTAAACAATGTCATTGGCGTAAAAAAATTTGTTGCTGCTCTGATTTCTTGCCAAAGTTGAACTCGACTATTTATAGGGTTTCTGTGAACTATTTCCTTCATTTTGCCCCATATACTGAAATCCAAAGGGTTATATTCTGGACTGCGTGTTGGCCAAGGAAAGGGACTACCACGACCAATCCAGCTTTCAGGAAACAAGGTGTTTAAATAGTTTCGTACTTCAAGAGTGTAATGAGATTAACTGTCAAAACACGAATGATTAACTGACAGGAGTATTGTTGACATCGGCACCTACTATGTTAATTCTTGTGATGATAAATTTGCTGACATCAGCGCCTACTAACGCTATTATTTGCATCGTTCACTAACTAACGACGTTAGTTAGTGTACGGTGTTATTTGTGCTAATAAATAAAATAATAATTATGTAGGGGGTTTTTAAAATGCGAAAACTAGTAATTTTTGAGACTAATGATACATATTTATTTTTGTCGCAAATGATGTAGTTTTAATATTTTTCAATAAAAAGAGAGATAGCGTTAACGATGAAAAAGTTAAGCGCACAGTTACACCAACAACATAGCTCATTTGGCGCCCTCTAGGAAATACATCAAAACGGATATCATATTACGATTTCTCATGCCTTAAAACCCCCATCTCTTAATTTTTACGTTTGTATATCCAAAATCTTTCAATTTACTGAGAAAAAACATCTTTTACATTTAAACTTTGCCATCCTGTATCTTTTCCATTATCAATATTTGATTAAAGCAAGTTGCAAGAGATTGTAATAGTTTCTGGCCAAAAATCTCCCATTTCACTTTGGACCATTGCTTACGGACCACCCTGTATATAATACTTCATTTGGAATGGCAAATCAGCAAGAACCAACTGAAAGACTCATTGGAAAACCAACAACAGGTTGATATGACTTAATTTCATTAGATTAATAACAAAAAATTCAATTTTTTTTAACAACAGAAATATTAGTACAAGGGTCAAAAGTTATTCCTTTTCCTATACACAATATTGATGTATGAAACATAAAAGTAGCCGATATCGCCAAGAGGCAGATTTTATAAGTATTCATGAATATATAGGATGTTCCAAAATTGATTGAAGAACCCAACTAAACCCAAGTAAATATAGGGACATCCATTCTTTTTTAAATAATCAATTGTTTTAGCTGAAAAATCTTTGAAGTTAAAAAAGTGATTTTCAACACCCTGGAATTTAGACTTCAAGTGCTATAGTTTTTCGAAATCAGCTCTTTGAAGAGAATCGAAAGATATTAAGAAATACAGGGTGTTACATAAAAAATATGTGTTTGTTTCGTCACTGAATTTTGGAGCAGACTGTATGTATGAATATTTTTAAAATCTGGTCCTTGACGATATCTACTTACTTCTTTTGTTAATAATGTTGTTTCGTGGCACTAAGGATAAACGAGATATCTAGCTCCGACTGATGTATTAGAATATTATTTGAACCAGTTAATGTACCCAGATGACTTCACCTCACCCAAAATTTGTTTTCTAATACTTTACTTGAAAAAAACTAAGAAAACTACTAAATTTGAATTCTTTCATTTTATATTGTAGATAATATACAGGATTGAAGCTGAAGGAAATTTCCAAAAAAAATTTGATTCCGATTTCGGAGAAATTTTGTATAGGAGGTTTTTTGATACGAAGATTCCAACAAATTTGTCAGTTATTCGTTAAAAAAATTATTTCGGGTGGAAAATTGAGAAAACTGCATGAAAATGGAATTTTCCGAAAAACTGTAAATCAGATTTTAATCATTTACGAACTCAGCCTTAGTTTTTATGTTCTGAACCTACTTATAAAATTTCATTGAAAAATTTTGTGAAGAAATTGTCCATTTGAAGATTTATTTAAGTTCACTGTCTTCAATATTTTGAGTGTTTGTAACTTGTTAAATGAATACTTCTGAAATTTCATTGCAATAACATAATATGGATCCCTCCTACTTACAATAACCACATCATATCTTATTTGTCCTCCTATTTTCTGTAAATAGCAGATATGTACTTACTGCGGCAACAACGCAATAACAAAATTGACGCCCTAAAGGCTATCATATATACGTAATGCTGAATATAAGAGACGCCCAATTGTCCATCGACTGAAAGGGCGCCATAATGTTAGGAAAATATACAGCAATGTTGTGTTTTCCGTGCCAAAGTCCTTTTTTCCATTTATTTTAACCATCCTTTATCTATATTAAAAAGTATTCAGCTCAATTAACACTATATCTGCAGAAAACAACGTCGGACGCCATAAAGCACATTTTTGTCTGGACGCTTTAACGATAGAAGGATGTATATATATATATATATATATGAATATATATATATATCTATATATATACAAATTTTTACATGTAATTTCCTTTCATAACCTTTCATAACCCTAAAATTTGATAATTATACGTTTAATCGTTTCAAAAAATATACCTTGTCAGATTTACTCGCTACTCTGTATATATGATTCTTCTGTGTACAACTTATTCTAATCGGCTGGACCGATTTTGGTGACATTTGTTGTAAGTTTGAATGAGACCCTAGATTATTTAGATTCACAATTGGTCCCGGTTGGTGTCGCTGCAATCGGGTTCGCACTGAACTCCCAAACGACAGTGGGTCCCTGGATGGTTTAGATTCACAATTAGTCCCGGTAAGTGGGTTATTCGCGCTTCCACTCAATAATACGACGAACTTTAACAACTCTTTATTTCCATATAAAATCAAAAAAATTCGTGATGATTACAAATTGATATGTCACTTTTACTGCGCCTTCGATCTTTATCAAATCAGGGTTGTAAACTGTCCGTAATCGGGGAGAGCGTGAAAGGAAAATAATGAAATGGGTAACTCCTGCTAAGCGGATGGATTAGTTTTTATGAAATTTTGTGTTTGCACGAGTCCCTGGATGTTTTTGATTCCCAATTAGTCCCGGTAGGTGGCTCTGCAATCGGTGACACTGAATTCTTAAATGTCTGGACCGATTTTGATTAAATTTTGTGTGTGTGTTTGAGCGAGTCCCTGGAAGGTTTAGATTCACAATTGGTCCCGGTAGATAGCGCTGCATCGGGCTGAATCGATTAGAAAACAAGCCAATATTTGGACAGGACAACGATAGTTAATCTATATTTTCATTTAGGAATCCAAACGAGCATTCTTCTACTCCATAGTAACCGAAGGAGGTGACAAAGAAAAACTTGAAGCTTTCATCAACTTTTGCGAAGACGCAATCTTTGAGATGCAACACGCTAGTGGTTTAATGGCCGTGGAAGATTCGGGCGGTGGAGGACCACAGAGATCGACGAGCTATAGCTACATGCACCAAGAAGACGAAGATCGTTTGACAAAAAATCCAATACAACGAGGTTATACAGCAATCAAAGAAGGAATATCGTACGGATTGTCTTCGCTTAGTCCTTCGAATATTAAGCACAAGATATCGGAGATGCAACAAATGACGTTTACGGAGTTGTTCATCGGTTTCTTCAAGTTGATATTCTTTGCGTTTTACTATTCAGGTTTCGGCGTTGCTATAGTTATAAAATATATTTTAGGTGAGTATTTTTGGTTTTTTTTATTGGTCCGAATATAAATAAATCGTTTTAGGTATCCTTATGTCCTTGATGAGAGGTCCAGCTGTTGAAGAACCGATTATTCAAACAGTTGTAGAAGAAAAAGTAGGTCATCTACGAGTTCTACCGTCTCTACCATCAACTGAAGAACCGAATACGCAAATGCAAGCATTCGGAATGGATATAACGAAAGAAGATAATGGACAGTATAAAATGGCTCCTCATGAGACACCGCCGGGAAGTCAACCTTCTTCAGGAGACGGTGAAACTACTCCGGAAGAAAACGGCGAACACGCCGAAGCGGAAACTCTCGAACAACAACCTTTATCTTTATCCGATCTTTTAGGGTTCGTTTACAGAACGATTTAAATGCAATTTTTTTTAATATTTCAATTTGCAGCGGGGAACAAGCGAAGAGAGCGCAACAAGAGAAAGTCGAAGCTCAAGCTGCGCAACAAGCAGCAATGCAAGCTATAGAATCGGAAAGCAAACAAGTTCATCAAGTCGAAACGTCTGCTATGTCTCAAATCAATTTTGCTTCGTACGGACATAGAGCGGTGTCATTTCTCGCTAGAAATTTTTATAATTTAAAATATGTCGCTTTAGTTTTGGCTTTCTGTATCAACTTCATGTTACTCTTCTACAAGGTTTCCAGTCTTAACGATGATTCAGGTAGCGGCAGTGGTAGCAAAGGCATTCCAGAAATAATCGAGGGTTCAGGTCTCGGTTCTTCTAGTGGCGCAGGTTCAGGTGACGGCGAAGAAGATGACTTACCAGAGCTAGTCCACGTCGACGAAGATTTCTATTACATGGCGCACGTTATGCGATTAGCGGCGATGTTGCATAGTATAGTTTCTTTAGCGATGCTTATAGCGTACTACCATTTGAAAGTACCTTTGGCTATTTTCAAAAGAGAAAAGGAAATTGCTAGGAGATTGGAATTTGAAGGATTGTATATCGCTGAACAGCCAGAGGATGACGATTTGAAGTCGCACTGGGATAAATTGGTGATTTCGGCTAAGTAAGTTTAAAAAAAATATATTTACAGCTTTGAAAATGATATTTTTTCAGATCTTTTCCTGTAAATTACTGGGATAAATTTATAAAAAAGAAGGTTCGTCAGAAATACAGTGAAACTTACGATTTCGAATCCATCAGTAGTCTATTGGGTATGGAAAAGACATCGTTCCATCAACAAGATGCAGAAGAGAAGAAAAATATTATTTCGTTGTAAGTATATTGCTTTAATTTCTTCTTACGATCTTTCCCGCTATTTCTTAGTTCCTTCTAATGACTTTCTAACCTCAAACTTCATCTACAAATGCATATTGTGTTCTCAATTTGATCCAAATATTGTTTCAAGCCATTTTTTTTAAGTGAAAACTTCCTATGTTGCGTTGAACGACTTTTTACAGGGCCAAAACTTAATTGGTTCGCGTCACCGACATGCTAATGTGACGTATCGTGAGCGTGTGGTACACTTTTTGGATGGGTAACGCTAAAATGTTTATAGTGAATTAATTTATTTGTAAAAATTTCCATTTACCATGGGCAATACGATCATATTTTTGAAAGAGGTTCATTTATTTGCTTCCATTACAAGATTTTAACGTGAAAACATTTTTTTAGAATCGTAAATATCGACTGGAGATACCAAATATGGAAATCAGGAGTGACGATCACAGACAATGCTTTTCTATACTCTTTATGGTATTTCACCTTTTCCATTTTGGGAAACTTCAACAACTTCTTTTTCGCCGCTCATTTACTTGACGTAGCCGTAGGTTTCAAGACTCTTCGTACGATCTTACAATCCGTAACTCACAACGGCAAACAACTTGTATTAACAGTGATGCTTTTGACGATTATCGTGTACATTTACACCGTTATAGCTTTTAACTTCTTTAGGAAGTTTTATATTCAAGAAGAGGACGAGGAAGTCGATAAAAAGTGTCATGATATGTTAACGGTAAGCAAAATCATCTCATTATTTTTGATAGTTTTTTTTTACAGTGTAAGGTTTTGTTTTAGTGTTTTGTATTCCATCTCTACAAAGGTGTCAGAGCCGGTGGTGGCATTGGTGACGAAATCGGACCTCCAGATGGCGATGATTACGAAGTATATCGTATTATGTTTGACATCACATTCTTCTTTTTCGTTATTGTTATTCTGCTGGCTATCATACAGGGTAAGTAATGCTATGATTTAATGTTAGTTTCTTCAAAAAAAGTCACCTTAAATTATACGTTTTATCTAGAAAAGGTCTATGAAGACATATGCAGTGATTTCCTTGTTAATCCCACATTTAAAAAAAATACAAGGACTTACTGCAGCTGAAAGACCTACATATTATTTGGAAAACTTTGATGCGTTTGCGCATTCAATAGTTTCTCACATTGACATTAGAGCGTATATACGAGAACTGTCATTTGTCAGACGCATTATTGTTAATTTCTTCTTCTTTAGGTTTGATCATTGACGCTTTTGGTGAGCTTCGTGATCAACTCGAGAGCGTTAAAGAAGATATGGAGTCGAATTGTTTTATATGCGGCATAGGAAAGGACTATTTCGATAAAGTACCGCATGGATTTGATACGCACGTACAACAAGAGCACAATCTAGCAAACTACATGTGAGTATAAACAATTTTCAAAACATTACAGCTCTGGTAAATACACATGTGCTACAAGGGCGCCCTCTACTCTTAAATGAAGACTGCGTTTTGCAAGTTTCGTGTGTAATATATTTATCCAAATACATTCAACACCCTGTATAATCACCACACATATTTGCCTTGATCTAAACTCGATAGGAAGACACGTGATTCATTTGAAAATGAATAATACGTCTTGAGGTTCCCTCTTTTAGTTTCCTTCGTACTTTTTTTCTGGAGATGTGCTCGTACTGCAGCATCTGGTTGATTTAAATTCTTTTTCAGGTTCTTCCTTATGCACTTGATTAACAAACCAGATACGGAACACACCGGTCAAGAAACGTACGTATGGAACATGTACCAGCAGCGATGTTGGGACTTCTTCCCAGTGGGTGACTGTTTCCGTAAACAATACGAAGATGAATTGGGAGGAGGAGGCGGTTAAATATATAGCATTAGTTTAATTATTTATGCTCAATTACGTCCAATTAAACATTTTAAAACTTTTAAAACGAGCATCTTCGCGGCAAAATCGGTTCATTTTGCGATGTAAATAAAAGTACTGATTATTATTATGTGACACGTTTGCTTGCAGCTAATTAAATAATAATAATATTAGAGAAACGACGGTACATGTTTGTTGAACTTTTCGAATATTTACGAGTTAGGATATTCAACTTTTTGGAATTTTAATCTGATAAATATTTTTCTGTTTTTTTGGTGTTTTATTGAAATTTCCTTTAAACGTTGGTCCTCATGAACAAACCCCCGATAATTGACTGAAACCAATCTATTTACCAAATAGAGATCGTTTGAAAATGCTGGCGTACAAGAATTCGAATCGGTACCAGTACCAGAAGAGAAAATAGACTAGCGGGCACTACATGAAACATTGTCTTGCAGCGTTGCGCAACAAAAGATATAGCCGGAGACCAAAACAAATGTTTCTTCGAGAGGATCAGTGTATCTTCAAGCAAAGCAGTTTTACCGACAAACCACCGAGCAAATTAGGCGCGTTCTGCTCGGAGACAGATACTCACTTGGCAAATACGGTGGTGCGCGCTCGGTTCGTTCGGACAGGAATGCTTTAATGAATACGCACCTTTAGATCCGCGTTTCCTGGTCAAATTTACATTAATATCCTGCGACTCGAAACAGTCATTTGACGATGTTTTCTTGCGATTCGTTTGGCGAGAATCAGTGTATCTTCAAGTAAAGGAGATTTACCGACAAACCACCGAGAAAGTACGGCGCGTTCTGTTCACAAACAGAGATACTCACTTTTCGTATTAAGTGGTGCGCGCTTGGTTCGTTCGGACCAGAATGCTTTAATGAATACGCACCTTTAGATCCGCGTTTCCTGGTCAAATTTACATTAATATCCTGCGACTCGAAACAGTCATTTGACGATGTTTTCTTGCGATTCGTTTGGCGAGAATCAGTGTATCTTCAAGTAAAGGAGATTTACCGACAAACCACCGAGAAAGTACGGCGCGTTCTGTTCAGAAACAGCGATACTCACTTTTCATATTAAGTCGTGCGCGCTTGGTTCGTTCGGACCAGAATGCTTTAATGAATATGCACCTTTAGATCCGCTTTTCCTGATAAAATTTACATTAATATCATGCGGCGCTAGACAGTCGTTTGGACCAATGCAAAGGATGTTTTTTTGCGGCTCGTTTGGCGATGATCAGAGTATCTTCAAGTAAAGCAGATTTACCGACAAACCACCGAGAAAGTACGGCGCGTTTTGTTCAGAAACGGAGATACTCATTTTTCATATTAAGTGGTGCGCGCTTGGTTCGTTCGGACCAGAATGCTTTAATGAATATGCACCTTTAGATCCGCTTTTCCTGATAAAATTTTCATTACTATCATGCGACGCTAGACAGTCATTTGGACTAATGAAAACGATGTTTTTTTGCGGCTCGTTTGGCAATGATCAGTGTATCTTCAAGTAAAGCAGATTTACCGACAAACCACCGAGAAAGTACGGCGCGTTTTGTTCAGAAACGGAGATACTCACTTTTCATATTAAGTGGTGCGCGCTTGGTTCGTTCGGACCAGAATGCTTTAATGAATATGCACCTTTAGATCCGCTTTTCCTGATAAAATTTACATTAATATCATGCGGCGCTAGACAGTCGTTTGGACAAATGCAAAGGATGTTTTTTTGCGGCTCGTTTGGCGATGATCAGAGTATCTTCAAGTAAAGCAGATTTACCGACAAACCACCGAGAAAGTACGGCGCGTTCTGTTCAGAAACAGAGATACTCACTTTTCATATTAAGTGGTGCGCGCTTGGTTCGTTCGGACCAGAATGCTTTAATGAATATGCACCTTTAGATCCGCTTTTCCTGATAAAATTTACATTAATATCATGCGGCGCTAGACAGTCGTTTGGACAAATGCAAAGGATGTTTTTTTGCGGCTCGTTTGGCGATGATCAGAGTATCTTCAAGTAAAGCAGATTTACCGACAAACCACCGAGAAAGTACGGCGCGTTCTGTTCAGAAACAGAGATACTCATTTTTCATATTAAGTGGTGCGCGCTAGGGTTCGTTCGGCCCTGAATGCTTTAATGAATATGCACCTTTAGATCCGCTTTTCCTGATAAAATTTACATTAATATCATGCGACTCTAGGCAGTCGTTTGGACTAATGAAAACGATGTTTTCGTTCGGCGCAGTGAGTGCTTATTTTTGTATGTATATACGTGGAATCGCCAGATTATGGACTGTTTATTGTTTTAAACAGATTCTGTGAAAAAGGGGAAAAGGTTTGTATAAAAAACAACATAAAAACAAAGTTTTAATGGTAACATTTAACAAGGTAGGTGGATTTATCTATCACAAACTTACATTTGGTACAGTCTACATAAAAATATCACTCTTAAAATACACTGTTCGTAAATTAATCTATTAATAAATGTGAAACAAATAGGTTTTAATGGATATAGAAACAATTTAAAATATTTAAGGTTTGATTTTATCGATTTAAGGTGGATTTATAAACTCAGTTGTTAATTGAGCCACAAGCAGCGCCAAGAAACGTCAACCTCATACGCAGGATTCGCGCATCAGAAGAGTGAATCTGATTGGTGTATTTACATGAATAATTGACTCAACAATTTGTAGCACCAATACATGTCCATATTTCATGCTGCCAAAGCGCATCAATATAATAGTAGTTTATTCAATTGTGGCGTCTCTCTTGACTGTAGTACAATAATGCGAGTATTGAGTTTGACATTATTGACACATGTCAAGCCACTTGGCACTAGTTTTGAGTTTGCAGATGTGTCAAGCCACGTGGCACTAGTTTTGAGTTTGCAGATGTGTCAAGCCACGTGGCGCTAGTTTTGAGTTTGACAGATGCGTCAAGCTATGTGACGCTAGTTTTGAGTTTGACAGATGTCGAGATACATGGCATTAATTCCAGTTTTCATTGGCGGAATTGAGAATCGGGTCTAAGCTAAAAGTCAACAACTCGTTCTAATGTACAATATAATAAAACGCTAATGGATTTAAAATGAGTCATTAATTTAAACTAAAATACAAAGTGAGACTAAAATTTAGCAAAAATAATTATACTAAAACACCTTTCGGTTGAAAAATGTAAGGTTTTTGGGAAAAAATTAGTTTACTCAACCTTCTGCATAATCTTTTCTCGCACATTTTCATAATAAAACAACATGAATTACTTCAGTGGAACCTTAAATTGAAAATATTCTAAGCTACAAAACAATTTTAAGAAAAAGCGTTTAGATTTACACACATTATGATTATTGAACATTATGTACCTTATATTAATGGAATGGCTTTGGGAGAGATCAAAAAATTTTGTACCTACACACAATAAGAAACTACGAGTCAACATTTTCTATAAAATCTTCATCCATACTTTCTCTTCTACGTTGGTAATCCGGATCGTCCAGCATTGATGCTTCATCATAATCTACAGAATATGATGAATCCGAATCTACAAATAAAAATATATTGGTGATAAAAGTCCACAATTAAGCAAGGGCATCGATTAGGGGGGGGGGGGTAATGGGTGTAATTAACCCCCAATAATAATAAATAAATAGTAAATTTTTTAATTAAATTTAATAAATAACATGCGCAAGTGCGATATGACTGCATCACACAACACAATAGGTCCGTTCCAACCGCAATCAGAAACAATCAGAGAATAGTCGACCATTACAATCGGTGATAGGAATTACGCAAAAGTAAACTCGTTGTTTGCTATGACCAGTTATTCTCTGATCGTTTCTGACAGGAACAGACCTAATATTGTTACTAAAACTATCCATAGAGGGATGTGGGAGTCTTTTATCTCTTTCCATCCAGTCCAATGGAATGATAAAGAGAGTTCTTCCCAATCACATTCACTGGTAGATTCTCCTTCAACAAGAGAATTAATACTCCAGGAGGTTCTATTGAAGAATACTTCTGAAAAAGTATTTTTATTCCTCTTTTAGATAACGTGAAGATCTTAAATTTCGATTTCATAATGAGTTGTACAGAATTCTCAACATAAATAGTTTAATTCCATCAAATTGGATATTAATGCGGACTATTCTTCAATAAGACAAAACTTATCAGAATATTTATCAAATTTCACGATCGAAGGCGAATATTTCTTATTGTCTCTATTAAATACGGAGTCGGAGCTTTGGTTTAAAAAATGGGATGGTGCCACTGATGAAAATTTGCCTAGTTCGGCATGTACAGGTTTGCGATAAGGATACTTATCCAAATGTATACCTAGCTCTATATTTAATCTCTGTTATGCCTGTGTGTGTAACAAGCTCAGAAAGAAGTTGAAAACATGGCTTAGAGCCACAATGGGTCAAGAAGGGTTAGTTTGCTACATATTCATAGGGACATATTTAAATTTAGATGGTGTCCTAGAGATTTGCGAAAATGAAAAAGAGGCATTTAGATTTGATTTTGTACATATGAGCGCTGTGTCACACATGAGTTTGATCAAACCATCAAACTGGTGACGTCATTGCGAATTTGATGCCCGACTCTATTTTCATCAGTTTGATTGTCACTGTCAATTTTGAGGTTGAAAATTTATTGATTTTCGATGGAAGGTAGAGAGAATTAAGGTCAAGTTCTTGTGTAATTTTACTATTATAAACCTTATTATGTATTAATTATTTACAACTTTATAATATATTCTATGTCTAACACAATTATCATACACTTTAATCTTTGAAATCACTTTTTTGTTCCTTTACCGATTTCCATTTGTTCAATATATTTATATTCACTAAAGTCAATAGCGTATTTCGCCAGCTTTAAAGGTATATTGAAAAATTTTTTGTTGAAATAAGAGATCAGAGAAAAGCCCACATCTAAGCCTATGAATACTGGAACTAAGGTGAAAGTTCCTACATCACTAGTTAACATGTTATCCAGGATGCTCGGTTCTATTAATTGGTTACAGTCATCTGAAAAAGAGCGACAAACGAATCATCACTGTGTAAATGGGAAAAAATCAATTGCCCTTACCAGTTAGCCACAATTTTATTATAATCACCACTTCCACAGGTAATAGATGCGAGTTTTCAATAATGGAAAGCATGAATTTTAAGTATCCAAACATGAACACAAACAACATATTTTTCGGTTTATTTCCTCTTGTATCTTTGAAGCAGGGTTGACCAGGATATAAGTATTAGAAAAAGAAATTAATGTCATCCTATTTGCGTAAAACCGGCTGGGATTATTAGAGTTTGAGGTTATCAAATGTCATAGGTTGTCAAAATAGAGCCTAGTCTAATAATCCCAACCGACTTTGCGTAAATATGATGACGTTAATGTCTCTATCTAAAACTTGTATCCTTTTTTTATTACAATCGTACCATACCTTATTATTTAAAAGCCAGGAGGAGCGATTTGAGTTGGCAATTCTGTAGATTTCTGCTTGTGCAGATTGCACCCAGTTCCATACAGCTCTTTTCAAACTAAAGCTGAAAATGTCTGGATAACTGTGATAACCTCTTGATCATATTACCAATGTTTTTCGTAAGGAACCGCTCACACATGCGCACTTGATATTATAAGTTTTATGTTAAAATTCAACAACGATTAAAGCTTTTACTTTTCCCGCAATAAAATTGATGGTGCTATCCGTCGAAAAATAACCAACACCACTTTTATCGATGAACAGATGAAACACATATAGTCTAAGAAAATGTTTTAAAAGTATACTCACCATGTTCTATTCTTTTTTTCTTTTCGATATGAAGAAATTCTATATATTCTTCAGAATTGATTATTTGGTACCAGCTTATTAAACAAACAAGTGCAACAAAGAATAAATTGGCAGTGATACCTGCAAAGTAAAGAAAAATATGTTTAAACGCTGAGCACAACATTATTTGATATTTGAAAACTTTTCCATGTAAAATGTGCTAAAAACGAATCCTTAAGGTTGTGTTCAGCATTTACTCTTGTTTATAAATACGAACATTGTCACATTTGTGATAATCATAGATCTAACAACTTTTACTGATGCAAATTAAAAAGAAATATGTGGAAATAGACTTTAGCAAAAATTCTAAACATTTTTTTGTAAATTAAGAATTTATTTATCAATAGACTGAATATTTGAAATGTTTTTTAACTGACATCCGAAAAAGGAGGTTCCCAGTAAGAATTGCATAGATATATTTAGATCCAGTAGGGGTCCAAGTAGTCCCATTTTATTTTCATGGGTATTGGACCTTGGACAAATAAGTATTAAATTGTCAAATAAAATATTTATTCTTTGCTTTTTTTAAAGTGAATTTTTTGAAAATGAATTCATATTTTATTCGATAACATTATTTCATGTTGTAAAAGAACGCCCACTACTTTCAGTTTTATTTTAAAAATAAACGATTTTGATTACTTTTTGATAAACTTTGACTCCCAATTAAAAAACACATCAAGATATATCCAGGAAAGACTCAAAATGATCACAAAGTGTTATTGTCTTGACAATGGTAGGTTATCAAGTGATTGTGGAGTATTAAATTTGATTCAATTTTATTACATACAAAAATTAAACAATTTATATAACTTTTTAAATAAAAGATGAAGAAATATGGCCAGTTCAAGGTTTTATAAAATAGAAGAGTTTAGTTTGAAAATTCTAATAGCAAATTATACAGCGAAGTTGTTGAAGCAATTTTCTTTCTTTCAAAGACATTGGCAAGTCATTACTATGCTAATTCTTTTTATTATTGTACGTTATTTATGAAACTGTAGTTCTACTAAAGAAATAATGTAATGAGGTAGAATGAAGAGTGGATTGGAAGACATTTGAGAATACTATTTTCAAATGATAAGTTGATAGAGCTTTGAAATATCTGGAACCATTGCAGATTTACCCTGACTAGCTTTGCGAATTGCATGAAAACAGTAGTTACACTTTTTTTGAGAAATTATCAATTCCATAATCCTGATTTTAGAGGTACTCTGGCTGGCTTATGCAGCAAAATCAGGGTTTCAAAGCTGTTTTCCTTTCCTTTTATTTGTTATTTATATGGAGTTTGAAATAATTGACTGTGATCCACCGTGGAGAAATTTCTTTCAAATTTAAATGATCCCTTATTAAAAACAAAAAAGCAATTGGCAATTAATTTTATTTCTGATATTAAATGAACAATCTTTCGAAGCAAGTTTCCTAAAAATAAAACTAATCTATTTCGTACAACATAAAACATTCTAAACATACCCATTGCTGCAGATATGACAGGCCAATGGAACATCACATATCGCAGTCCATTAAATTGGGCGTTTACTGTAAATTTAGCCGAATAAACTTCAATATTTCTGGTTTGTACTTCTATGAAAATGTCAGTTACTGGTTCATTCTAAAATTAAATAAAATATATCATAGAAAAAAATAAAATAATTTTAATTATTACCTCTTGTTCTTCGTAATCAGCAAAAAGTTCAACTTTAACATATTGTTTTTCTTCTGCCGAGCCCAAAATAAAAAATGGACTGAAAAATAACTTATAGAGAGTATCCAGTAATATTCCTCTGTAGTGTAACATCGCAGATCTGCAGGAACTATTCAAAAGAGTTCCATCCTTCCCCATAAACTCTACACATACCATAAACATACCTAGGTCACGGTTGGCAGGTGATTCTGGCATTTCTAAATTTAAATGTATTTTATATGCTTGTCCCATCATTAAGAGTTGTTGCTGTGTTAGTTTTACATGTGCCGAAGGAAAACTACAAATTGCTTTTTTGTCCACTGAACATTGATCTGTTGCTCCACATGGCCTATGGAAAAAATCATATAAATGGTTTAGTATGAAATGTTAATATGTAACATGAGTGTTTAGTATATCGAGTGCTATGATCTACGACAAATAATTATTAACAGTGGTACTTACTTGAATTTGAAATGCACAGGACGTTCATGTGATACTGTTGGTACATATACATAATAAAATGCAATGTACATAAAAATCGATAACCAAACTAAAAGAGCTGTTATTAAAGCTATTACTGTACCTCTAAATAAAACTTCCCTAATATTATTGACTCCTGCCTTCGTCCTAGATTTGTACAAATTTAATGTATCATGTATGAACTTTATTAGTGGTAATTTGAATTTTTGTCTTACATATTCCTTTGGTCCTAAACGTAACACGGTAGTTATCGAAGAAAATAAAGCAGACATTTAAAAAATATTTTACTATACTATCACAGCCACAAGAAAACTGATAAAGAATGACTTTTATTTAGAATTCTTTGGATAACGTTTTGTTTTGGTTTCAAACAAAAACACTTCAATTTAGGGATGGCGATCTGAAATCGATTAATCGAAGAATCGATTCATCGGAGCAAAAAAATCGATTTTTTAAATCGATATATTGTAATGAATCGATTCAGTGAATTGATATTTCACCCTCGAATATCGACATTCGATTTTTTCTGGTTTGATTTTGGGAACTATAAGCTATATTATCTATTTTCTTAACTTTTTAAAGTAGCAAATACATTTAGAAAATAAATGTCTTCTTTTATATCTGATCTGATACTTTGATATGGTAATAAAAATAATTGTTATTATCGAATTCCCTGAACTAAAAAATCCCTGATTTTACTGATAAGAGATCCCAGAGATTGTTTATTATGGTATTTTTCTTGTTTTTCATAAAATGGATTTATATTTACATAGTAAATACAAACTTGAAAAAAATCGATTTTTTGGAAATCGATCTTTTAGACCTCGATGTTTTTATGAATCGATTCATCAGGTTACGATTCGAATCGATTTAAAAATCGATCTTTTTTGGAAAGAATCGCCATCCCTACTTCAATTTTGACTTTTGACGTTTTAATGTTTGGAACTTTGGTTTTGGCACTCCTGCTGTGTATGCAGTATTGCCTACCACGTAGAAATAATTTTGAATAGTGATAAATATTTGATTTATTTTCGAATAATTTAGAAATATAATGAACCAAATGACAGAATCATATCAATAGATTTTTCTTAAATAAATCCTGGTGCGTTCTAGTCCTACTAGGAGTTTATATCTGCAATAAGTCAATAGTGCTTCACTTTCGAAAATGTACAGTGACCCATTAGTTTTGCTGGGGTATCCCCCGTTTCTTTGCCTAGAATGCCTTTTTGCCCTAGGGAGTTGTGGTTCGCCAGGGTGAAAAGTTTCTCTGGGAACATGCTTTGGATTTCAGTGCTGCCTGACTATCGAAGAGATTATAAGGATCTTTTGGTCTATATGCCCCTATTACTCTGTATAAGTACTTTTTTACTAAATATTTTAGTACATTAAATTAGATTAAATTAGAAAATCCTCATATTCCTAATTCTGGGACATTCTGTAAAGTAACAATATTTTAACTAGTATTTTAGTCTTTTTTATTAATACCGTAGTTAGCTATGAGTTTTTGCCGGATGACAGATATACTTAATAATTCTTAATTATATTATAGTGAAGTTTCGTGCGATGTGGATGACGCGTAATTTTATTCGGTTTTCAATTATTGTAATTATTGTGGAAAAAACTTTATTCCGGTACGAAAAACTATAAATTTGTGAAATAAGTGTTAGTGAACAAAATGAAATATCTGCGAGCATCTTAAGGTAGGTAATAATCTCTTTATTAAAATGTAATAATTGTGGTTACTCCCTTTTTGCACAATAATGGTCTCGTCTAGCATGTAGATACTTGTCGAATTTTTACGTTTTTTTGGACAATTATTGGAGAAACTATAATAATACAATTTGACGATATTTTCATTTCAAAGTTTTATCATTTTATTTATGACAGTACCTATTCAGTATTAAAACCGTTGCACGTCACATCTGTCATAACTGTACTATGTTGCCAAGCCATTGAAATAATATGAGAATCTAGTATATGTCAAATGAAGTTTATCAAATATTCTAGGTTAGGTTTAGTTATTGATGGTTATTGCGAGCAAAGAAACTTCGACTTATTTCAGTTATATACAGAGATGTTACATATAAAATTTTAATTTGTATGTTAACCGTACAGCACTAAGAAATTCTTATTTTAAAAACTATGGAATTATTTTTAGCACTAAAAAGGTATGTATGGAATAGTTAACACTTTTATTTGTATGTTTATACCACACACTTAATTATTTAGAAGTTATGGAACTATTCTAGTATTTAAAATGCATGTATGTATAAATAGCATCAAGGAAAAAATATTCTCTAATATAATTTTTAGGTTACAATTACCTAAGTACATGTTGGCTTCTAAAATGTTGTCACTACAATATGAAAGATCGATGTAAGGTTTACAGACAAATTATAAATAAAAAAGTTCTGATAACCTGGATCTACCTCCTTTTTAAAGGTAGGCAATTTTATTTTATATTTTGGTGAAATAAATCTTTAATTTTTTTTAGAAAAGCCGGGATGTGAAGCTTTAGTGTGTAGGTCATTTTCAACAAGGAAAATCATCCTGAGATATATGATCATAGCAAAAGAAAATTGTGCAGCAAGCACCACCACAGCTCAGAAAAGGAGAGCAAATCCATTCTATTCTCCGAGTGAAGGTATATGCAAATGATTGACTAAATCGTAGCACTGAAATCAATACATATTATAATTATCAGTATATTGGTGAATTATTCATCACTCCATCATCTTCTAATCAATCCAAATTTATATTTACCATTTTGTTTTAGCTCTCCAGCACCTACCGCAACTGAAAGTATTGCTAATAAATGATTGATCGAATGAGACCTTTCAATTCAATAAAAACTATTAAATTAATTCTTTGTAGTTTTTATAAAACTTTGTGATATACACATGTACCTTTAGAAAATGCTGCCTGAATTACTTATTTTGAATATCATGATTAAAATAAAATGATAAATAATGCCACCCCAATTTTTATGGAATTGTTTTATTAAAAAGAAACATTGCAAATTTATAAATTAGTTACTACACCGAAAAGTTTGTAATACTATTTTTTTAAATAAGGTAGAACAATAATTGTCAAATAGAAATCTTTCAAATTTGAGAGGTTCACAGACAAACCAATTCCAAACCGCAACTTCTGGAATGCAACTATCGGCTTGCTTGGCAGTAGCCAGTATTAACTCAATAGGATTTTTAAAAAGATGGTAGGTAATATTTTGTGACTATACTGTTCTATCATATCCACAATGTATTTTGTTGGGGGTTTGTTTCTGAAAAAAACATTTATTGAAAGGGCAGTATTCAAATAACCTATATTATTATTTTTGTAAAAATAAAAGTAAAACAGCATTTATTGTCTATTAGGTATAATTTGAAGTAAGAATTTTGAATGTATTAAACTAGTTGTGTAGTCTTCTGAATTCTAACATATAATTTGCTATATCACTGTTCAAATACAGTTTGTATCTACTTACTAGGCTGTAATATAAATAAGCTCAGCTTCAACATTTGTTGATTGAATTCTATATTGTGTCATTAACCTAATATTATCGAAAAGCATTATCCATAATTTATTAAAGGTTCAGAAAGATTCAATAGTAATTGGTTTTCAAACCATTTAAAAACATGTTCTTCATTCATTTCCCCATGATAATAACTCAACTGAGATTCATATAAAAATATACTTTCTGCTCCATCAATACAACCATCTTTATTCTCAGCATGTAATACAAAATATCTAGAATAAAAACAATTTTGCATTCTAAAATTTTACATAATCATTGTAACATACCTTTTGACATGAACCACACAGCACCATTTTGGAAAATTCAGGATTCATTAATAAAAACAAATTTATACAGTGGTTTATTTTTGTTGAAAGTTCCATAAGTCCTCTTTGTGGATGTATCATATTTTAGTAAACTACTCAGGAACATTCTACATTTAATAATTATTGTTCTTCCTCCAATTACTGCAGTAACATTCCTAAAGTGACATGATTATCTATAAAAAAATGTCCATGTATAATTGCCAAGTATTAAGAATAATGTAATAGAATATAATAAATACAGTTGATTGGGTATAATATTGAACTTATACATACTTGCTTCATAAACGCTGTAAATAGTATCAGGAGCAGGAGTAAATGCATCAACTATTGCAGTATTATTAAGTTTCATTTATACGTTTTTTTGGATGTGACTTTAACTTTAATAACTCATCACTGCTTGTGAAAAATTACTCACAGTTCTTTGCAGTTTTTGTCACAACATAACCCCAAAAATGTCAAGACGTCAACTGAACCTGAAATAAACCATTTTAATCGCGGCAACAGCGCGCATTTTTGCCAACATAAAAAGTTTTTATTAAGACTGACGTTAGTTTGAGTTTAATATTTAATTAACCTACGAGCTGTATTTGATATGAAATTAATCACGAAACCTTTCTTTAAACATATATTTATATTCTTTAATACAATGCGACCTACAAATTTCAATATTTATTGAGTTTAGAGAGGCTTAACATAGTGATTGACAGAGGATTGACAGCAGCAATCGAATGACATGATATAAACGAACGTCTCTTTTTCGACACTTTGATGACGTGCAACGGTTTTTGTACTGAACGGGCTATACCTATTTTGTACTGAACTACCTATAAATGCTTTCAAATTATATGAGCTGGGATAAGGATAGGGTTGCCAACTCTTGAAAGGACCAACCCGGGAGACTTTTATGGTTGTTGAATGGGGAGTGGGGTATTTGAAAAGAAAATCCTCAATTTATGTTTATTTTGCTTTCGGGTAGTATCTAATATTTGTCGGTTTTTCATCACAAAATCATAAAAGTGTTAGTACTTGTAACTCTACTGTTACTAAAGAAATACTCATTCGGTTTCTTTCCTTGTTCCATGCTCGCAAGAAGCATGAGACAGGAATGAAAAGAACAAACGTGACTATTTTTTTCAATTCGATTTTCTTCGTAAAGTTTGTCACTATCTAAGTCAATATTTAACAATTCCAGGAGTCTAGTGATTCCTGTCCATGTGATTGGTTTTTTTAGAGTTAAAATTTTCATTGCTTGGTATTCTGGATCTTCAAAGTTATACCACTCTTTTAAATATTTATGTCATTAGGAGGAGGGCGAAAAATAAAATACTCGAAAGAAAATACAATGTATATAATGTGCTATTGACATTTACAATTAATGAAATGTAAGCGTATTAAAAGATTCTTCCACTCTATTGAAGATGAGTAAAATGTTCGTGCATGTATGCCAAATGTACAATTTTTAATTATATATATTTAACGATATTTCTTAATATTCTAAATATGATGTAATCGAATATAAATATCTAAAAGACCTTAAACAGTAATAAAATTTTAGGAAATTATAATTTAAATCTAGCTTAAAATATATACCCTAGCGATTGTTTTCCCTCTAAAAATTCCAAGGGAATCCCCATTAAATGGAACAAGTCGTTTTGGGATTATTTCGAAAATCAATGGCTGAAGCTTTTTTTTAAACAATATGCACATTATAACAAATATATGAATTTTTAAGTAATAATATTTTTAGGTATTCTTATCACATTTTTTAATATATGTAAATGAATTTATCGAATATACAGGATGATAGATGTTTACAAGAGGAGACCCGCCATTTATTTAATGTAATAATAATAATACATTTTAAACTAGATGTAATGTACAAGAAACATTTTTTTTATTATTTACAACTATAAACTACTTTCGACATTATAACGAAAGTTATATTTTTACTTGATATAGTTATTTTATTTAAAGCAATAGTCAAAGCATCTTAAGTTGGAAGGAGGCATAAAAGTTTTTAAACGAAAGCACACATTTAATGCTTTTCCCAATAGATCGTTTCCAAGTGACGTCATCATCCAGCTGATCACGGACAACCTTCAGAAAGATGGATGGAAATAGCATTTTTTACTGATTTAAATATAAATCGAGAACAAAAGTTAATTGGTTTTGGTAAATTTGTGTACTAGTGTGTATTTTGGATACTATAATAATTCAAGTGTAAAAAGGCAATAGGGCAAGTCCACGTGACTGTGAATTGTTTATTGTTTTTTCTGAGGGCGACTGACAACTGTCAGTTGGTAGACATATGCCCTATTGTTAGGAGTGTTATGGTGTTGTATTATACGGTTTGAGGTTTTATTAGAATTTAGTGTGAAGTTTGTCCGGTGACAGAAATTCGTCTCGATGACGTACTTGGAAAAGGTCAAAAATGCTATTTCCATCCATCTTTCTTAAGGTTGTCCGTGATCAGCCGGCAACATGACCTATATATAACCTTGAATGGTCAAATCAATTTTTTGCATGATCAAATTTTACGATGCGTGCAGATGAATAAAACTTTGTCCACCTCCTTCCTATCGATAATATTGTTTCAATCAAACCAAACCTTATCTAGAAAAATATAGGTAATCTTCTCCATCTCAAATGGATATGTATAAGTGTACATATTTTTTTTCTCTCGAAAATATTGGACCACGCCGCAGTCTTTACTCTACAAAAGTTATAGCTCAGCTTTTTTTTTCAACTACATCACACTATATATCTATATCGAGTGGTTCAGATATGTACACAAGCTACAGGATGTCTCACTATTATGTTCATAAAGGAGAAACTTCTACGACTGTTTAGTTATAAATGATTTGGTTGTGATAAAAGTCAAATATTTAATAGAATTTTCAGTATTTTCAGTGTTGCCAACAATTTTTCTTAGCTTACATCAAAAACCCCTAAAATCATAACATTTACATGAAAATCCCCCCAAAAAAATAATAAATTAATAATAATTATGAAACTGAAGTCAGTAGACAACTAAAAATTTTTAGAATTCTTTCCAGCGAATTAATTGTTGTTAAGAAATTTTTCAAAAAATGGCATCTATATTTTAGCGCCAACCCACTAGGTCAACAAATAAATGTGAACATTTTATCCCTAAAAATACCCCCAAAAAATTCTTCCCCCTAAAAAACTCCATGTATAGATTTTGTCTCCCTAAATTTAGGGAGAAAACCCCAAGTTGGCATCACTGAGTTTTTTACCTGAGCCTGTAAAATTGGTAGTATTTGTATATACACGCTCACCTGTTTTGGTAGAGGGGACTGAGCAAACAATTCTCTCCCTTTCAAGTAGTGTTGTTCATATTATCCTTGTGGTACTATCTATATATTGGAAACTATCCACACGATTTTTATGAAAATTAGTAGAGATGGATTACAACTGATGGCGAATTCATGGAAAATCTTTTGACAGAAATAACAGTTCCGGTTATACCGGAACTGAGCAGCAACTTTGTTAACTTTTCGGATTCTATGTTGAATTTTAATGCCAATTTGAGTGAAATACTCCATACCTAAAATGTATACTTTTCGAGATATTATTTTTTTTTATTGAAAAATTGACAGGTGCAGACCTTTTTATTAATAATTCTAGGCGAATAGCCCCAATACAAAAAAAATGGTTTGTCGGATCATTTATTAGGAAGGTTAAGGTAATTAGTAACCCCTGTAAGAAACTGCTTTATTGTATACAGGGTTCGTAAAAAAGTGGCAGATGTCAAATATATCAATTTAAATGGATCTAGTTAATTCACATATCCTGTATATATTTTTATGATTCATTCATCAAATTTTCTCGTCAGATGCTCTTTTTTAATATTCCCACTGATTTCTATTCTTCAGGAGGTCCTTTTATAACTCATTAAATATAAATCTATTCTTGTTTATGAACTTTAATTTTAAAACATCCTGTACATAATTTATCTGGACGGTTTCATCTAATCTATATAGCAAAAAATACAAACTATTAATTTTAAAACTTTTTTTTTAATTAATAATTTACGCAGGATACGATTTTTTTGATAAGGATTCGTTATTTTTTTTGTTCTTCTAAATATTTTCATTATTATTACTTATTTTTTTTTAAATATTTTAAATGTGCTTCTTCATAAATATACAAAGATAATTAATTTTAAATTATTATAAATTCATATCGTCTAAACCATTTTATGGTCAAATAGACAAAGTTGTATAATATCTATATCTTTTCGAATTGAATTAAAAACATAGTTTATCCGTTTTTGTTTTCTTTGCGCTCCTAATTTTCGGGTTGCAGAACGATAAACAATTATTTCCTTTGTAACGCGGCATAATAATTTTTTCTAAAAGTCGGCATAATAACTTTATAATGCCACATTTCGTTTGATGCTAGATGCAGGTGTTAATCTTGATACTAGCATCCACAACATAGCCTGATAAGGGCTACTGATGGTCTCTTCACATAAACAGTATAACCAAGAGCACAAAAAGCCTCTCACATTATCTTCGAATGTGAAGCACTGTCTCATTGGAGATATAGACTCCTAGGACTAGCATGTCCAAGGGAGGATTTCTCCAAGAAGGACCTAGTGAAAAGACTGTTGAGCCGGATAAGGGCTACTGGTCTCTTCACATAAACAGTATAACCAAGAGCACAAAAAGCCTCTCACATTATCTTCGAATGTGAAGCACTGTCTCATTGGAGATATAGACTCCTAGGACTAGCATGTCCAAGGGAGGATTTCTCCAAGAAGGACCTAGTGAAAAGACTGTTGAGCCGGATAAGGGCTACTGGTCTCTTCACATAAACAGTATAACCAAGAGCACAAAAAGCCTCTCACATTATCTTCGAATGTGAAGCACTGTCTCATTGGAGATATAGACTCCTAGGACTAGCATGTCCAAGGGAGGATTTCTCCAAGAAGGACCTAGTGAAAAGACTGTTGAGCCGGATAAGGGCTACTGGTCTCTTCACATAAACAGTATAACCAAGAGCACAAAAAGCCTCTCACATTATCTTCGAATGTGAAGCACTGTCTCATTGGAGATATAGACTCCTAGGACTAGCATGTCCAAGGGATGATTTCTCCAAGAAGGACCTAGTGAGAAGACTGTTGAGCCGGATAAGGGCTACTGGTCTCTTCACATGAACGGTATAATCAAGAGCACAAAAAGCCTAAAGGGTAAGGTGCCGAGGTCTCTAAGCCTCTGACTGTCTGACAACACTATTCATTTGTAGCTTTTGCTCCACTTTTCCCCTCAATAATGATCCATTGATGTGAAAATTGTGTTCAGTTCAAAAATTAATTCTCAATCTCTCACCTTTGCCAGTCTTTTCTCTCTAAAGTGTTATTACCTTCATTTCTTTACTAATTTTTTTATATAGACCACCAAAAACTATGAAATTCCAATTTTTTTTCACCTCTAGTTTGTTTCTTGAGACGTAAATATCATACAACTTTATTGAACTTATTTTTATTGGTACAGTTTTCAGTAAGAATAATCACATATTGATCAAAATCGAAAATACATTTTTTTTTCAGTGTTTGTGTGCATTTGAAATATTGGTACCAGAATGTACCCACTGATGTGTGATGGATCACATTTCTTAACTATTTACAACTAACATCAAAAAAAGGAGGTGTTTCTTGTAGATCCATTATTTTGCTCTTTTCATTATTTTCAAAACAAATATTTTAGAGAAAGTTGATTTTACATTTTTTCACTTTCAATGAATATTTTTTGATAAAAAGGGCTGTAGTTTGACTGGAAATATCTTAACTATTAATTTAAATATAAGAGATTCATTTGACTATTGTGATTTATACTTGGCAACACCGTGTAAAAACAATGGAGTTGCCACATGTAATTAACAACAAAAGTATATTTTTCTAATTATTCTTATTATATGCTTAAAACTTTTTTAAAAGATCGTTGATTGATTTTAGTATTTGTTCTTATATTTATAATAATTTTGAAAAAAAGCGGATAGTGGTTTGAATTGAAAGAAGCACCTCCAAATAAAGTAGGTAGATACCAAACATTTAAAATCTCTAACTACAATATTTGATCCCGCATTCAACATACCTGAACGAATGTACTGGTGTGAACCCTTATTTAGGGTCGTCACGTGGAAGAAATTTTCTCGAAAATACTAATATTTATTTACAAACATAAATATAATGTACAAAATGAAGCTTTCATATCGAATGAAAATAAGCGATGCTTTTATCAAACATTTTAATTCAGGTTTTATGGAACACCCTATATACATGTTTTCAATATTCTTAGCTAATTTTACGTACAAATTTGTATTTTTTTTATTTAATAACCACAGGGCTCATTATGGTTAATAATTTCCATCAAATATTTTGTTTGGTACATGTATACAGTGTGTTTAAGAAATGTAATCTAATTTACTTCTTTTTTAATGTATATTTTAACGTATAAGAAAACGGCAACAAATATCGATGAAATTGGTGCATTTCGACTTACCAGTCGAACGAAGAGAAGTAAGTATTTTCAATACGTTTGGCGTATGATATGAAGATTCATTTTATAATTTTTCTAATTGAGCTTTAGCTGTTGTAGTTTTTTTTATTCCAGAAACAATCCAGAAAAAGGCAATTTCACTTTTTAAAATTCCAAAAATCAAACAAAAATAATATTAAAATTGTCCTGAATCTAAATTTTTGTCAAATTCAACAGTAAGCTGGGGTGGAAAATGCTTCAATTAAAAAAGGGTTGAATTTGTAGGAGCAAAAAGGAAAAAAATTTCCAATAGTTTCTTATCCATCCCAAAATATGTCTTCTTCTTCTTCCTTTAACGAGTTTTTTTTCAAATTTTTACATTTTCGACATTTTTCTTATCCATATCTCACCTGAATAATACTTTTCTATAGATTTTCTGAACTTTTTCAGTGTAAGAGTCGACTAGAATACCATCCATTCGATCCTATCGACTGCGCCAATTATTTAATTGATACATTTTTTCTTGTGATTTCTGTAACTTGCAAAGAAAAATTACCTGTCTCTAGGATTGTAACTTTGTTTTTTCACTGTTCTAAGCAGTTTTGGGTAATAGATTCAACTACATAATTACAAGAAAATTTGGCTAGCCCGGTGCGAAAACCGGAGAAACATATCAATTCATTATATCAGTCTAAGATTCTGATAGATAAGTTAATAAGGCCAAAAATGGTAAATAGCAGCAGCATGATATAGGCTCATCCCCACCAGATATTAGATTTTAATTAAAAAAAAATTGTAAAAAAGGGAATATTCTGGAAGAGGCAGGATGATTGAAGGAAGGAGTGTGATAAATGATGTAATTAAATTTTCACATCACTCGAACTATTACAGATACGATCCTTTGATGAACGAGGAACGATCCTAATTAGGGTGCAATCTTAAGTGTTTTCAATCATATAACTGGAATATTAATACAGGGTGATATAACAGTAAAATTATCGACTTATAGTCCTTAGAAAAATATGCTCTAACAGTGAATTGGTACCTATTATGACGTTGGTGAGATAAGTTGAATATATGATGGAGTGATACGTGGCATAGGAAAGATAAGCTGCAAAGAAGTTCTGGAATATAAGGAAAAGATAAACTAGCAAAAATATCAGCACCAAAATATTATTGGAAGAAATAGATAAAAACCAGAAGATTGGGTGGCTAGAAAGATCTAGTAGGGCTAAGGTAATCGAATGGAAAACTATGGCCAGGAGAGGTCAAAAAATGCAAGTCTGAGTAAGACTATTTTGACAGATTCTCTGGACTTCTGTAAAAGATTCCAAAGCACAACACACAACACTTGAGAAACAACTGGATGGAAGTGAACAATTTTCTTCTTTGAAGCCTGCTGATATCTTAAAAGTCCTTCAAGGAATATTTAATTAGACTTTCCTCGGGAACTGCGTAGAAAAAGTAGACGCAATAGATCTTTCAGATCTCAGTGAAACCAACCAAACCAAGGGTAAGCTGAAGAAAATTTAGAAAGCTTGGAGAAATGGAGAAAGACTAGTTTGTGGTTCCTGAAGTCCTTGGGGATGGTTCGTCGACGAATGAGTGATAATGATTTTAATTTTAAATTTGTTTTTTCTTTGGAGATGAACCTATTGAAAAAATGAGATGTTTCAAAATGCCACAAGGTAAAAGGTTTTCATCCAAATCAAAATCTGTAGGCCATCGAAGAAAATTACTGCAATTTTGATAGAGGTTAAGATCCACAAATTTATTTTTCAATAAAATCTATTGAAATAACAAGAAATTTCGTTATCATCTCATTTTTCACCTTCAGTGCTGCTATCACAATAAAAATTTATCTCCGCGTCCTCTCACTACACTCTATACAGCCGCAGAGTTCCTACTGTGGAAGCGAGAAGATTTAGAGCCACTTATTTCTCAAGCTGCTCATTCTTCTCCCCCACATGAGGTTGTATCATACTATTGTCCCTTGAAGGTGTTGCGGATCCGCAACAGGAGTAGGAGGAAGAGCAGCTTGTTGAGTAGCTCCTATTTCTCCATAACCTGAACTAGACATACCACCGAAACCCATGTTGATAGGGACAGAACCGCTCGAACTAGGTAGACCGCTTTGGGATAGACTCAGCGTACTACCAGAGAGCACCGAAGGTATAGGAGGTGGCATGTTGGGATTCATTATTAGTGCCGTGTTACTATTTATTACTGGCGGACTGTTCTCTTCCGGAGGGGTCACTTCCAAACCAATACTACCGTTTAAAGCGATTTTAATCGTATTCGAATAATTCGTACTGAAATGACTCAAACCTATGTCTTCTAAACTACTTTTTCTACGCGAGTTACCGATATTAGGTAGACCTTGTCTCAAAGAATTTGATCTACGCAGTAATATATCGTCGATTACTCTTAAACTGTTTGATCTACCTCTCTGATAACCCGCTACTGTCGGACTGTCTGGTAAAGATAACGAGTTGGATTTTGTTGTGGCTAACGGAGGAGGTCGTGGTGATTGGTATCCGCTAAGACCTAGACCTGAACCTCTTCGACTTCCTGCTTGAGAACTCGTCGCCATTTGTGCTAGAAGTGTTTGCGAACAGAAGCTGATGTTCGATTTTCGTCTGCTGTTGTGTCTTTCGAAGGTTTTTTGTGCTGAAAATGGACTGGGGCGCACCAAATATCTGTAAAAAAAGGGCATTGGTACCAAGCTCAGTTAATAAATTGGTTTTAGACATACATTATATCGCCTTCTTCTAGTTTGAGGTCACAACTGGGATTGATGATGACGTAAGAAAGGCTGTTCCTTTTTTCGCTGACATCGTTGTAGTCGATGGTCGGTAGGTTCAAACTTTCCATTCTGGATCTCACTAAATTTGCGATTTCGGCCCTTTCTATTTGTTGGTCGTGATTATCTTTGGCTTCGTCGTTGCCGTTTACGGAGTACTAAAAATAAATGTGACGTGAGTTAAATAAAAATATTGGAAAGATGTTTAGTTTGTTTGCTTTTCTATTGGTCTAATTTTTTTTTATATTAAAGGGATTAATTTGAAAGGAAAAAGATTTTCGAGGAATAAAATGTAATAATGCTTGTTCATTCCTAGCATCGTCATTCTTCTAAACTACATTTTACTAAGCCTAAAAGTACCTATTTGGTGGTGATTTTATACTTACGTCTTCTTGAGGGTAATCTCTCATGTCATCTTCTGGATTAAGATTATATTATACTTTTTTGATAATTATTGTGTATTAAGAAAGTGCTACTCTGTCGCTCGAGATGAAAATTTGGGTAAAGAAAACAAAAAGAATCCCAGTTTTTATGAAAGGATTCCAAAAAACACAACATACTACAACATAATACATAACCTCAACTACTCTACTTCTTCGTTAATTGCCCATGGCAGTCCTATATATGTGTTAATTAAGCATCTCAAATAAAAATTTTCATAAATACACTGCTTCACCCTACAGCTCACGCCGCATCACAAAACAATACTGTTTTTCTACAACTGCTATGAAAAGTGACGTATTTCTCATATCTTACTTGATTTCAAAACCAAATATTGCTCATACTGTGAGAAATAATATTTCTCACGGCACTTTGCCCACGCCACATATATTTATATGGAGAATCAAATAAAATCGACAAAAACTTAGTAGGCTACTGTCATCTTTAAATACCTACTTAGTTGTCACAAAACTGTCAGATTATATTAGAAAATATGTTAAAAATTTAAAAAAATTGTCAAAAATTCTGAAATATGGTCAAAAATTGTCAAAAATTTGGAAAAATGGTCAATAATTGTCAAAAATTGTCAAAAACTGTCAAAGTTTTGAAAAGATGGTGAATAATTGCCAAATATTTTCAAAAATTGTCAAAAATTTGGAAAAATGGTTAATAATTGTCAAAAATTGTCAAAAACTGTCAAAATTTTGAAGAATGGTCAACAATTATAAAAGACCTGTCAAATAATTGTTAAAAGATTTGGAAAAATTGTCAAAAATGGTCAATAATTGTCAGAATCTGTTAAATATTGTCAAATATTTTAAAAATAGTCAATAATTGTTAAAATTTTGAAAAATGATCAAAAACTGTCAAAATTTTTGAAAGTTGTCAAAAATGGTCAATAATTGTCAGAAACTGTCAAAAATGGTCAATAATTGTTAAAATTTTGAAAAAATTGTCAATAATTATAAAAAATGTCAAAAATGGTCAAAAATTGTTGAAAATTGTCAAAATTTTTGTAAAGTTGTCAAAAATGGTCAATAATTGTCAGAACTGGTCAATAATTGTTAAAATTTGAAAAAATTATCAAAATTTTTGAAAAATTGTCAAAAATGGTCAATAATTATCAGAAACTGTCAAAAATGGTCAATAATTTGTTGAAACTTTGAAAAATGGTCAAAAATTGTCAATAATTGTCAAAAATAGTTGTTAACATTTGAAAAAATCGTCAATTGTCAAAAATTGTCAAAATTTTCGAAAAATTGTCAAATATTGGCAAAATTTTGAAAAAATTGTGAATAATTATAAAAAACTGTCAAAATGGTCAATAATTGTTAAAAATTGTCAAAAATAATTGTTAAAATTTTGAAAAATGGTCTAAAATTGTCAAAATTCTTGAAAATATGTCAAAAATGGTCAATAATTATCAGAAACTGTCAAAAATGGTCAATAATTTGTTGAAACTTTGAAAAATGGTCAAAAATTGTCAAATTTTCGAAAAAATTGCCACCATTTTTGAAAAATTGTCAAAATTGATCAATAATTGTCAAAAATAGTTGTTAACATTTGAAAAAATCGTCAATTGTCAAAAATTGTCAAAATTTTCGAAAAATTGTCAAATATTGGCAAATTTTTGAAAAAATTGTGAATAATTATAAAAAACTGTCAAAATGGTCAATAATTGTTAAAAATTGTCAAAAATAATTGTTAAAATTTGGAAAAATGGTCTAAAATTGTCAACATTTTTGAAAATATGTCAAAAATGGTCTATAATTATCAGAAACTGTCAAAAATGGTCAATAATTGGTTGAAACTTTGAAAAATGGTCAAAAATTGTCAAATTTTCGAAAAAATTGCCAACATTTTTGAAAAATGTTCAAAAATTGTCAAAAGTGGTCAATAATTGTCAGAAACTGTCAAAAATGGTCAAAAATTGTCAAAAATGGTCAATAATTGTTCAAATTTAAAAAAATAGTCAAAAATTGTCAAAAATTTTGAAAATATGGTCAATAATTGTCAAAAATTATCAAAATTTTTGAAAAATGGTCAAAAATTTACGAAAAATGGTCAAAAATGGTTATTCTATTAGCAAGCTTCTATCGGCGGTCCGACGACCGCACACCTTTTGTTTTTGTTTTACTAACCATAAAGATAAATATTAAGTTACTTTACTTGTATTGTGCAACATGTGGGGAAAGTACTTTTCTCACTCGTGTGTTTGCGGCACTCGCCCTTTGGGCTCGTGCCACAAACTTCCACACTCGTGAGAAAAGTTGAACTTTCCCCACTCGTTGCACAATATACTATTGCGTGTTTAATCTGCTGTCCCCGTCAAACTTGCGGCAACAAATGATATTCTATGAACGAGTAGTAACCAACAATTAGTCGTCCTTTCCCGTTTTCTTTTTCCTTCCTTGATCGCTGAATCCTTAATACAGATGATATTCTGATATATTCGAGGTCTACTGGTAAAATTCCTTTCTTTCTCATCCTGAAGTAACATCAAAGATATTTACGTCCTAATGCCTGCTCTAAATATTTCAACCTCAGTATACTCTTCTCCCTCAATTTTCTGATGTCTATAATACACACACACGTTTTTTTCCTTTCTTTTTCCCTCACATACCTAATAACAGCCGATTCCGGCATATTTATCCAGTTTACCCTCAAAAATGGTTGTCAATTGAACAGTTGTTTTATAAAATGTTTAAATAGGAGAAATAACACGAAATTTAATTTCAAATAAATTCATTTCTTATGATAATTTTAATGAAGGACTGCGAATTATTGTAGGACTCGCGAGATTAATTACACAAAAAACTTACCAGCGAAGTTCGTCTATTGGTACATCCAAGACAGTTCGTTCCTTCCTTGGGTCGATAAGTGACACCTACTCTTTCTGGTCCTAGATCCTCGTCAAGCTAGCGAAAAAGGAAGCCGGCAAACTAAGTACGTGCAACTAGTTTTTCTTTTTCTCGACTATAGTTACTTAAGAGTCGTCGAATGCAGAGGAATTTGAGCATTGTGATAAAAAAAACAATCTATCGTGCGTCCATGGTAGATGGAAATTTTTTTCTAATTAAAAAACCCCTTTTGAAAGTTTTATCGTACTCCTATGGCGAATGGTATTTAAACAAATAATGATATAGAAATGTTTCAAAATAAATTGATTCCTTACATATTAACCCCCTTTTACAATTTTATCGTCCAATAAACGAATCTCTTTTGAAAGTTTTATCGTACTCCTATGGTGAAGGGTATTTAAACAAATAAATTATCCCTCTTTAAAATTTGATCGTATCCCCATTGATTGGTTCGGCACCTCAGCCTTTAAGCTTTAAGTCGGTAAAAAACCAAAAATTATTATACCAGTCAAACATTTCAGTTGTAAAATAATCATACTATTAGGCATTATCTTTTCGAAGAAACGAGTACGATACGATACTGTGCAATTGTTATCAGATTAACGACTACCTGCTGTTGGTTTTTTTCTCGAATCAATCATGTTGGTGAAAAGTTAATACGAAATATCTTGGAATAAAGTATACAATCAAATTATTATTTATCACAACGCTCAATTACAATAATAAAATATCAAATCTATTAGGTCAACGGTGCTATGTACAAAGGAGAAATTATTATTACAAAAAATACGAAAAGTTTAATAATTATATGACATTTTTTAATTTTCATACAAAATTAGGTCAAGCAATAATTTTTTTTTTATTTAAAAATAGTCAATAATTGTTAAAATTTTGAAAAATGATCAAAAACTGACAAAATTTTTGAAAGTTGTCAAAAATGGTCAATAATTGTCAGAAACTGTCAAAAGTGGTCAATAATTGTTAAAATTTTGAAAAATGGTCGAAAATTGTTAATAATTATAAAAAAATGTCAAAATTTTTGTAAAGTTGTCAAAAATGGTCAATAATTGTCAGAACTGGTCAATAATTGTTAAAATTTGAAAAAATAGTCAAAAATTGTCAAAATTTTTGAAAAATTGTCAAAAATGGTCAATAATTATCAGAAACTGTCAATAATTTATTGAAACTTTGAAAAATGGTCAAAAATTGCCAACAATTTTTGAAAAATTGTCAAAATTGATCAATAATTGTCAAAAATGGACAATAGTTGTTAACATTTGAAAAAATCGTCAATTGTAAAAAATTGTCAAATATTGGCAAAATTTTGAAAAAATTGTGAATAATTATAAAAAACTGTCAAAACGGTCAATAATTGTTAAAAATTGTCAAAAATAATTGTTAAAATTTGGAAAAATGGTCTAAAATGGTCAAAATTTTTGAAAAATTGTCAAAAATGATCAATAATTCTCAAAACTTGTCAATAATTGTTAAAATTTGAAAAAATAGTCAAAAATTGTCAAAATTTTTGAAAAATTGTCAAAAATGGTCAATAATTATCAGAAACTGTCAAAAATGGTCAATAATTTGTTGAAACTTTGAAAAATGTTCAAAAATTGTCAAAAGTGGTCAATAATTGTCAGAACCTGTCAAAAATGGTCAAAAATTGTCAAAAATGGTCAATAATTGTTGAAATTTGGAAAAATGGTCAAAATTGTTAATAATTATAAAAAAATGTCAAAAATGGTCAAAAATTGTTGAAAATTGTCAAAATTTTTGTAAAGTTGTCAAAAATGGTCAATAATTGTCAGAACTGGTCAATAATTGTTAAAATTTGAAAAAATAGTCAAAAATTGTCAAAATTTTTGAAAAATTGTCAAAAATGGTCAATAATTATCAGAAACTGTCAATAATTTATTGAAACTTTGAAAAATGGTCAAAAATTGCCAACAATTTTTGAAAAATTGTCAAAATTGATCAATAATTGTCAAAAATGGACAATAGTTGTTAACATTTGAAAAAATCGTCAATTGTAAAAAATTGTGAAATATTGGCAAAATTTTGAAAAAATTGTGAATAATTATAAAAAACTGTCAAAATGGTCAATAATTGTTAAAAATTGTCAAAAATAATTGTTAAAATTTGGAAAAATGCTCTAAAATGGTCAAAATTTTTGAAAAATTGCCAAAAATGATCAATAATTCTCAAAACTTGTCAATAATTGTTAAAATTTGAAAAAATAGTCAAAAATTGTTGAAAATTGTCAAAATTTTTGTAAAGTTGTCAAAAATGGTCAATAATTGTCAGAACTGGTCAATAATTGTTAAAATTTGAAAAAATTATCAAAATTTTTGAAAAATTGTCAAAAATGGTCAATAATTATCAGAAACTGTCAAAAATGGTCAATAATTTGTTGAAACTTTGAAAAATGTTCAAAAATTGTCAAAAGTGGTCAATAATTGTCAGAACCTGTCAAAAATGGTCAAAAATTGTCAAAAATGGTCAATAATTGTTGAAATTTGGAAAAATGGTCAAAATTTTTGAAAAATTTAATTTTCATACAAAATTAGGTCAAGCAATAATTTTTTTTTTAATTTAAAATCAGTTAAAATATTTTCGGCATGTTATTTCTTTAACAAGTTTCTAGCACCAAATGAAGTTAAAATAAACATAGAGACATAGAGGAAAGTAGTAGAAATGCTTTATTATTAATATTAGTATATATTATATTCTGAAAAACGCATCGAAAATATAAGGTTTTAAAAACAGAATATAATGAGTATATGAGTATATCAATAATGAATAATACGAAATTATAAAGTATTTGTGAGATTAAAGCATCATTTCCAGCAACAATTAAAATTATTGCAATTTTATTTTTTTTAAATGTCCGTCAAATTTTAGACGATAAATATTATTTTAAATTTTTTCAAACAAATGAGATTTTGAATGACCATATCTGCCGCTGTCGATGAATATTTCATTTTTAGTAATTGCATTCCGTCACAATATAAATTGGAATTCCTAGTTAGTTGTTAGAATATGTCGTGCCATATTTCATGCTTATAATAATATATTTATTGTTGGTCAAAGAGGAATGTGCGTGTGCTGTCGGGGGCAACGATGTGTTGTTCGGTATGGAAAACACACACATACATCTATCTATCCAATTGTCTGAAAGTAATATTTTATGTTTGCACTACGAGTACATATTTTGAAATTCGAAAAGTTAGATAAGATCGTAACCGGGGAGCTCGGAATATAGTATTTGATCGTGTTGTTTACACTGTTGCAATATTGGTATTTTTTTTTAAATGGAACATTTGTTTCTGAAAATTGATATTTGTCTCGTAAATACCACAAAACCAGCAATATTGAACTGAAATTTCTGAAAAGACCAGTCTACTAGGAAAAAAATTTACAACAGTATAACTTGGAGGGTTTTCGTTTTATGAATAATAAATGTAAAAGTAGTGAAAATAACTCGACTAATAGTCCAGTAAATGAAGTACGAAAAGTGTATTTGTGTGAATTTTCCGTGAAGGATAGGGTTTGACTAGTAATTGAACATCCAGAAATTTCACACACCCCATCGCCATTTTGGGGGGGTATTCCCGGCCCCAAAGTTCCAAAAATTGGTTTCCCGCCAATATCTCCTAAAATATGACATTTAGAGAATTTTTATATAGAGGAAAAATGAAGATCAGGTCGTTATCTACAAAAATTGTCCTCATGATTTTTTTCGCAACATTAATATTTTTCGAAAAAACCGATGTTGAAAAATCCATAATTTTGAGGTTTCATGGATTTCTGAAAAACCACTAAAAATGAAGGCACAACCAAAAAGGAGAAATTCCCAGCTTTAAAATGACGTATCTTGGAAAACAATCCGATAATGTACAAACTTGTAGACAGTGATTGTTCTCAAAATATTCCCAATCTCGAAAAACAGCAAAAATTTGGAAACTGAAAAATCAAGGGGCAAAAAAATTTCTGAGATCAATAAAAACCTTTAAAGGACCCGTAATAACAAAAAATCGAGAGTAAATTAAGAAAAATATGAGTAATTTCCCGACGCTCGAAAAAAAAGTTATTACAAAATCTTTTATAAATATGGTGGAAATATAAAAATGGGCATTGAATCATCGGATATGATAGCTGTGAATTTCCCTTTCATCTTAATTTTGAATCGTAAAGTATCGATACAGTAGAATATCGAATATTAATTTATCGATACTCGAAGTATCGATACGTTAACGATCCAAGATTTTGATAATTTTACGTTTTTTCGGTAAAAAACACCTTTTTGGGGGGTGGAAAAAGACATTATTGCGATTTCCGTCCAAAGTTGAGTTCCTAGAATAAAAAGTTGAATATAAAAGTTGTAAATCTTGGGAAAATCTACAACTTTTTAATCAGTGACTTTTTCACATAACCTCAAAAGTTGCCCGAAAAACGCAAAAAACTGCATTTTTCGTTTTTTATTTTTGGTTTCGTTAAAAAATGTTCGATTTTGATGAAAATTTAGTAGAAGATAGCCTTCATAGTCACAAACCATGAAAAAAATTTCAAATTGAAATATTGGAAATTTTTCGAGTTATAACGTTTTTTCGGTAAAACACACTTTTTTGGGGGGGGGGGGGGGGCCAGGGGGGTGGCAAAATACATTATTGCGATTTCCGGCCAATTTTGAGTTCCTAGAATAAAAAGTTGATCATAAAAGTTGTAGATCTTGAGAAAATCTACAACTTTTTCATCAGTGACTTTTTCATCAGTGACTTTTTCACGTAACCTCAAAATTAGCTCGAAAAACGCAAAAAACTGCATTTTTCGTTTTTTATTTTTAGTTTCGTTAAAAAATGTTCGCTTTTGATGAACATTCAGTAGAAGGTAGCTTTGATAGTCACAAACCATGAAAAAAAATTTAAAATTAAAATATTGGAAATTTTTCGAGTTATGACGTTTTTTCGATAAAAAACAATTTTTCAAGTTTCTAGCTTTACTGAAATTTTAGAAAAAAAAATAATAAAAACTCAATTTTAGTCACCACCTTTTAAGGATGATATCTCGGAAAGGGGTGGACTGAGGAGATTTTGTTATAAAAAAGACCCATCTCAATTTCATACGAACAATCACTTTCTGAATATTGTCGCATGCATTTAGAAACACACTGTATGTATACTGATAGGAGGCGAAACTTTTTGTTAGAGAATTTCGAGAAATACTTTATTGTTGTGAAAATTAAAATATTAATTTTTAAATAATATCATATTTATATATATTTTTTTTCATATTTCAACTAAATTTCTTTCATATATGTATATGATCATATTTCCTACTTTTTTTTCTTCATTTTTGCCTCACTTTAATTAGAAAGTTCTAGTGAACACCAATCGATTCAGTGGAAAATTTTATCCCTTGACGTATTTTCTTAAAAGCAATTTATTTGGATAATTACTTTGAGACAATTAGATTTTGCAACAAATTAAAGGTATAAAAAAACTTACATCATCACTTTATTTTTACAATAACCCTGTATGTAATGTAATAATTATTTTTATAATATAAAATTACTAAAAAATTTATTTATATTTCAAAAAGCAGTTTAAAAAAAACTAGAAGATTATCAAGAACAGAAGCGCAAAAGCAAAATAATTAGGGGGTTCAATAATTAATTATATACAATTTAAAGTATTTCGATAATTTAATATTTATATTTTCTTCAATTAAACAACAAAGTTTCTTAAAATATTTATATTTAGTGCCTGTGTAGTACAATTTATCCATTCTTCAAGTGTCATTTTTCTTCCGAAAATTATTACTGAGAGTACATTCGATTCGAAATTGCATCTAAAAATATGTTTCATTGGAAAATTGGTGCTGGCGAAAATTTCAAAAGTTACGTAAAAAAATATCCGGTTCGGGTTTTTGCAAATAAAAACGATTTAAGATATCCGGAATTTCAATAAATATCCTTAATGAACATGAAATTTCCTCAAAAAAAAACCAACCTCTTGGAACTCTATCGACAAAATAACATTCGCTCAACGCGTTGAAAAAAACTTTCCCAGCTAACGAAGCTCGCTCTTCTCCAAAACATTTTTCGTCCCACTTTTCGAAACACCTCAGGTATATGCGCAATTTAATTAAACTTTTTTAATTACTTCGAAGCTTACGAGTTGTTAAGTTGCATTGGAGGTGAGAAAAAAAAATAAACCGAGTATTGCTTAAAATGGAGCGAGCAGTTCAACTATGTATACAGTGCGTCCATAAAGTAACGCATAAATTCATTATTAGCTAAATAAAAAATATTAGAAATTCCCGAAACAGGTAGATTTTTCATTTTAATTCACTATTTTTTCAAATTATAATCTAATATACAGGGTGAACCACCTTCGTGGTTTTTTAATGGAACCCCCCATTTTTTCAATTTCTAGATTTCCCTTTCTGAGCTGATTCCAAAAATGTACAACACATTGCTTCAAATTGGTACAGGGTGGGCAAAAATAATTAAAAAATTATGAAAATTGTTTATGGAAAGTTATACGTGACTGAATGTAGTAAACAAATTAAATGGATTTACGTAATTATGCATAGCGGGTGTTATGTTCTGTATGTTCTAATTCGGTCTTGTACTTGACGGATATTTACAGGTCTGAAGGCATTTTGGGCACTTGGATAGTTTCCACGTAAAAGTACCTTCTCTATTACAGAATTCTACTTTAATGTTTCTGACAGTTTTAAACGTTAAATGAAAAAAATGGTGAAAAATACTGTCAAACAATAAAAATATTTTTATGGTTCAATAGTTTTTAATAGTTTATTAAAGTAATTGTATAAAAATATGTAATTTTATTTAATGTGAGATTTTTGAATTTTTGCCCACCCTGTACCAATTTGAAGCAAATTGTTATAAATTTTTGGAATCAGCTCAGCAAGGGATATCCGGAAATTTAAAAAAAAGAGGGGGTTCCATTTAAAAAAAATTGTGATGACGTCATCACGCGAAGGTTAGGTTAGGTTAGGTTAGGTTAGGTTAGGTTAGGTTAGGTTAGGTTAGGTTAGGTTAGGTTAGGTTCACCCTGTGTATTAGATTATAATTTGAAACAATAGTCAAATAAAATCAAAAATCGACCTGTTTCGGGAATTTCCAATTTTATTGTTTATTTAGCTAATAATGAATTTATGCGTTAATTTATGGACGCACTGTATATTTATTATACAGTACCAAAAATATTCAACCGAAGACAAATATAGACATCATGAATCAAATTTTGATGAAACATTTATTGATTTTCAATAATTACTAATCAATAATATTTAGTACAATGTTATTAAAAGAATGTTTCATTTTTATATAAGTGAATGTGTTGAAAAAGAGAAATAAACAAAGGTTGAAATGAAACAGAAACTACCAGTATAGTACAGGTATGAATGGTCCAAAATATGAGGCATCTAAAGCCTTAGGAAAAGTACAACCAGAAATATAAGAAGGTCATAAATCACCAACCATTTGAGATATCAACAGGCGGTCGATTCTAGGCAGAGTTGTACCTGGCCTATCCATTAAATTTTGTTTTATGATGATGATATTGGGTTAAGATAATTATTAAGAAAAATCGCTTGATTATTATTGAGAATTGTTTATGTATATATAATTTCTGACAGACCATCTTCGATAAGACCACTCTAGCCACATGAGACAATCTGATAGCCAGGTTGCTTTAGTCTACAACTTTTGAGTTTAAAATAGTGTGGAAGTATAAACAATCCCTCAAGCAACTGGTTAGAGAAAACAAACAACTATTTAAAAAATGAACGGTAATGTTGAGAATACCGTACTCTGTAGTGCTAGATTTTACCACCTCGGAGCTGTAGATTGTTTTCAACGGTGCAACTTTTTGCTTGTTGTTTAATTGGAAAATATAAGGTTAAAACAGTACAGATTGGGGTATTTTTTGACAAAAGTTTTGATTAACAATCACAATTTATGTGCTTACGACAAAAAGAATTCAAAATTGTTGTTTTTGTGGGAATTATATGGGTGAGTCATGAGGAACTGTACATACTTCTTCCTCGTATTGAGATGGGGAATATTAAATGACTTAAAGAAACTTTACTCAAAATTTCTCATTTCGCTCTGTATGTTAGTAAACAATAGAAGCGGATACATTTTAATGGTCATTTCATATTCCCCATAAGAGCTAAGAGCTTCAAAATGAGGTAGGAGAAAGTACAGTTTCTAATGACTGACCCTGTATGAAGAAGACAAACGTGGATTTACAGTGAAATACTCTGGTTGTGGTAAACATATATATATTTGCGATACAAAATATTTTCAAGTTCCAGTATACTCTTTCTAAAGTCAGTGTGAAGACATGAGAAAAATGCAAAGTTGTCAGGTATATTTTCCATAATTGTTAAGGTCATTATGCAAAAGTGTGAGCAGAGTCCAAAAGATCCTCATACTCTCAGATAGTCAGGCAGCACTTAAATCTTTAGCAAGTCTCCAGATCACATCTAGACTGGTATGGGACTGCCTACAAAAACTTTCAACTCTGGCAAACCATAATAGCTCTTAAGTAGGTCCCAGGGCAAAAGGGTACTGTAGGCAATGAAAAGGCAGAAACCCTAGAAAAGCTAGGGCCTGAAACTGCATTGACTGGTCCTGAACCAGTATTTGCCATTTGGAATATGAAAATCTGCTGCACGTGGTTGTACATCTCGGTGGATTCAAACTCTCTCAGACGCACTGGAGACACGTGCCAAAACAGGAACAAATCAAGCTCCTGGTCACTGACCAACGAAATATTAAACCTCAGCAGAGGCCAGATAAGGAAAGTGACGGTATTACTCACCGGTCACTGTACCCTAAGGAAGCAAATGCAAACAATTGGCATATATAGGGAGGAACCTACCTGTCGTTTGTGCATGGAAGAGGAGGAAACGGCCTCTCACATTATCTTTGAATGTGAATGATATAGACTCCTAGGACTAGAGTATCCAAGGGAGGATTTCTCCAAGAAGGACCTAGTGAAAAGACTGTTGAGCCTGATAAGGGCTACTGGTTTCTTCACATAAACAGTATGACCAAGAGCACAAAAAGCCTAAAGGCCTCTAACTGGTAGTGCTGAACCAATCAATCAATCGATGCAAAAGTGTTCTGGACTTTCTTAGAAAGATAGGAAATGGTTAGAAATTTATTAGTTAGCATTAAAATAAGGTATTTAAAAAAAATGCTGTAAAAAGTAATTGAAAAAACTTTATACATATTACTATAATTTTTAAGAGCCGGCAACATCAAAAAAAGAAAAACTAAAGTGTCCGAATTACAGTATTCAGCATTGGCATCAACTAAGTCGGCTAGTTATTTATGCGAACTACTGTGTCGTTATAATGATTTATAACATTCCCTCCAGTGGCGTCAATGGGATTAAAAATATCTAATTTGCTTGTTTGATTTCGTAAAATATGACGTCTTAAAACGGCAAAAAATGGAATTGAATCTTAAATTTTGTATCGCAAATATAAATGATTTAGAATAAAAAGAGTAAAAGGTAGTTTTGTGTGTGCCCATAGAAAAGTTAGGAGTAAAATGGTTGAAAATAAAAAGAATGTTTGTTTTCTGTGTACTCACCGACGGCACACGCACGCACGATGACCACGGTGAAGACGCTTGGCTCATACTCACATGAGAAGAATCCGAAATCGAGGTATCCTGAGTCCTGTAGATACCTATGGGGATTTCACAACTGGTCGAACAGAGCTTTTGGTAGAGTCGTCCATATGTGCGAATCCACATGTCGTCTTTGGATATTCGCATCTTTAAACAAAAGAAAAACAAAGATATTTTATATTTTACTCGACCGGTTTCACAAATAACATTTTCATCGTCAGGATTAAATTCTGGAAATTGTTATTTATTGTTTTTATTCAATAATTATGGCAAGATTGCACGTAATAAGAGTTGGTAGGTAAAATTAATTTGGATAAACATGTCGATTTCTCAAAAAAGAACAAGTTACAACTAGTTAAATAATGAAAATGACATTTTGAGAATACCGTACTGTATAGTACTAGATTTCAACACAGCGATGTATATTTTTCCTGAAGTTATTAGATGGACTACAAAAAGTACAAGAAATGCTACAAATATGGGAAAGAAAAGTAATGAGGAAAATTGCAAAATGGAATTTGGATAAAAAGGACAAACAAAGAGCTCGAAGAATTATATAAAGATCCGAGTGTTATTGGAATGATAAAATCTCAGAGACCAGGACATATAAAAAGAATGGGAACAGGAAGGCTACCGAAAGCATCGATATATAGCTCCTTAGGAGGAAGGCAGAGAAGAGGTAGGTAGACCCAAAACAAGATGGAAAACGAAGGATGAAGAGAATCTACGAATTGGAAAGATAAGACAAAGGACAAGGTGAGATGGAGGCAAGTCGTTAATCAAGCCATGGAAAGGTTAAGTTATTAACATGCAAATTGGAAATTTTGGAGCGAACACAAGTAGTGGGCACTCGGATAGTCCATGCTAAAGTGGCAGTTGAACTTAGTAGATTGTCGCAGAAGGGTTTCGTATGGAACTCCAAGAGCCTACCAATAGAGTTAAAACATCAGCAATGGACCTACACTGTCTGTAGTATACAGGGTGTCTCATTAAGAATTGTCCATATAGTAACTGGAGAAACCTTAGCATGAAATATGATGATTTAAGCCGAAAGAATGTTTAATGTAACCTAACATGTGTAAACTCTTTGCTAAGTATGAACAAAAAAATATTGGAAGGTATCAAAACTATGGGCTTAAATCATGTAGAATATTTAAAATAACACACTATATCTCGGTAAGGAGGAATATTTTATTCAAGTGTTTTGGCTTAAATCTTTCACATTTCGTGCTAAGGTTTCTCCAATTACTATATGTATAATTCTTAATGAAACACCCTGTAAATATTAGATGGATAGTTTGTGATCTTTTGATATAATTTGGATAAAAGCACAAATTTTCTAGGTAATATATACTGTATTGTAATATATATCATAAACAGTATAAAAATATTAATTTTATTTTACAGGGTGCTGACAAAAATTCGGCACAAATTTTCAGTTGTTGATATATATCTCATATATATCACCCTGTATATTAGAAAATTTAGCTTCTTCACTTGACTAAAAAAGTAAAGCTAATGTTACATACCGATGTGAGGAATCCAGAACCAGGAGCTTGATCGACCCCGAGTAGCAGCCTGACGAAGGTGATGACATAGTCCTTAACGAAAGCTTGATACAACAACGTATCCAGCATACTGGCACTGAAAACACTACCGGCTGCAAATGGCAATCGAAACATGTACGAAATATGGGAACCTCTTTCTTTTTCTCTCTATATATAACAGAAATAAAATTAATTTCAATACAATTACGTGGACATTTCTAACTACCGAAAATTGAACAACTAATTCTCCAAGCACCGCTTCGAAAGGAAAGTAAACTCTTGATCAAATTTATACTTTCTTTTTTTTCAATTTAATTTTTCAAAATTTTTTTTTATAGAATCCGGAAATCCTCGCTAAAAATTTCTTCTATTTTTTGCATGCAGGACTTATTATCTCATTCATATTTCTGCTTACCAATATTTGATCGGAGTCTTGTGAATAGTAGCTTCTAGTACTGCTAGCAGTTGCTAACTGAAATTCAAATTGTTTTTATAACTTTTTTAGGTAAATCAACGAGAGTCACTTTTTTTTACGAAAGCCATGCAGTGCTAGAAAATAGAAGAAATTTCGGAAAAAAAAACCTTTACGATATAAGTACTACATAAAGATACACTATATTTCTTCATGCTCCTGTACTATTTAGATAGAAAAGTCGTGCCAATTTTGGAGAAAACTAAAACTAGATTTAAATTAACTAAGAAAGTGCAGAACACACTTGATCAATTATCCCCCTAAAACACACATTTGGGACCATCTCAGAGCTCTGTGATGAAAGACCCATCAAACATACATTTCGACCGTTTAAATTAATGGTTATTCCAGCAAATTTGTCATGGTAAAATAAGGTTCCTTTGTAGGAGATTCTTTTTTTAATTTCAATCTGGTGGAGCTCTGGACCATAAATGTCTTATAACATTAATTTTGACCCAATTTTTTGACTCAAAAACCGATTTTGGGCGGCCAAGATCTCCATATTATACAAAGGTTTTTGATGGAGCATCATCGTCAGACATCGAAACAAGTTTATCGATGTACTGTTGTTAAAAATATGTTGTAAACACTACAAACAATACAACTTTTACTTAAAAGCATGTGAAAATCGTGTTATGATACTAATGCTACTACTGTGATAAATTTCAAAGTACTATTTATATTAAATAGTTATTTATGATACAAGTGCGCGAAGTGATACTTTTGCGCACGAGTTGCGAAAATGAAAGGCACGAGCTTATATCGAGTGCCTTTATTCGCAACGAGTGCGCAAAAGTAATTCACGCATGAGTATCACAATACAATATTTTATCTACGACCACATTAAAAAATATTTTTCAAATTTTGATTGATAAAACACTGATTGTTAAGCTAAATAAACATGGAAGAAGAATCTGATTGCACTCCTCTTGAAATTTGCAAAAATTGCGAGCAATGTAACTCAAAACCTGCTTCCGGAAAAGTCAAGAAAAATATAATATACAAAAATCAAAAATTACACGGTTAATGTTCGTATTGCATATTTCTCGGAAAAGTAGAGCAAATGTCAATGGAAATCATCAACGTTATGGTCCCATTATTCAATGTTGGAAACTAGCATGAATTTAAAATTAAACATTGATATAAGTAAATTTCATAAACTTATTACCTTCATATATATACAAATAAAAAAATGTGTGAGCCGTCACGGGACGCCTGGCAGATGTGAAACATCGAAATTGTTTTGTACAAGTTACAATATATAAGTGACAATTATTATTGACCATTTTTGACAGTTTTTTATTATTATTGAACATTTTTTCAAAATTTTGACAATTTTTGACCATTTTTCAAAATTTTAACAATTATTGACCATTTTTGACAGTTTCTGACAATTATTGACCATTTTTGACAATTTTCAACAATTACTGACCATTTTGACAGTTTTTTATAATTATTTTCATTTTTTCGGAATTTTAACAATTATTGACCATTTTTTAAAACATTTAACAATTTTTGACAGTTTTTGACCATTTTTCCGGAAAATTTTGACAATTATTGACCATTTTTTCAAAATTTTGACAATTTTTAACAATTATTAACAATTTTTGACAGTTTTTTTATAATTATTGACCATTTTTTCAAAATTTTGACAACTTTTGACCATTTTTCAAAACTTTAACAATTATTGACCATTTTTGACAGTTTCTGACAATTTTCAACAATTATCGACAGTTTTTTATAATTATTGAGTTTTTTTCAAAATTTTGACAATTTTTGACCATTTCTCAAAATTTTAACAATTATTGACCATTTTTGTCAGTTTCTGACAATTATTGACAATTTTTCAAAAATTTTGGCAATTATTGTACATTTTTCAAAATATTTAACAATTTTTGACCTTTTTTCAAAATTTTTACAATTATTGACAGGTTTTGACAATTATTGACCATTTTTGACAATTTTCAAACAATTATTGACCATTCTTGATAGTTTTTTATAATTATTGACCATTTTTTCAAAATTTTTACAACATTTAACCATTTTTCAAAATTTTTACAATTATCGACCATTTTTTCAAAATTTTGACAATTATTGGCCATTTTTTTCAAAAATTATGACCATTTTTGACCATTTTTCAAAATTTTAACAATTATTGTACATTTTTCAAAATATTTAACAACTTTTGACGATTTTTCAAAATTTTTACAATTTTTGACCATTTTTCAAAATTTTTACAATTATTGACTATTTTTGACAGGTTCTGACAAATATTGACCATTTTTGAGAATTTTTAATAAACATTGACCATTTTTGACAGTTTTTTATAATTGTTGACCATTTTTTCAAAATTTTAACAATTTTTGACCTTTTTCAAAATTTTAACAATGATTGACCGTTTTTGACAGTTCTGACAATTATTGACAGTATTTCAAAAATTTTGACAATTTTCAACAATTTATTGACCATTTTTGACAGTTTTTTATAATTAATCACCATTTTTTCAAAATTTTAACAACATTTAACCATTTTTCAAAATTTTTACAATTATCGACCATTTTTTCAAAATTTTGACAATTTTTGACAATTATTGGCCATTTTTTTCAAAAATTATGACCATTTTTGACCATTTTTCAAAATTTTAACAATTATTGTACATTTTCCAAAATATTTAACAACTTTTGACGATTTTTCAAAATTTTTACAATTTTTGACCATTTTTAAAAATTTTCACAATTATTGACTATTTTTGACAGGTTCTGACAAATATTGACCATTTTTGAGAATTTTTAATAAACATTGACCATTTTTGACAGTTTTTTATAATTGTTGACCATTTTTTCAAAATTTTAACAATTTTTGACCTTTTTCAAAATTTTAACAATGATTGACCATTTTTCAAAATTTTAACAATTATTGTACATTTTTCAAATTATTTAACAACTTTTGACGATTTTTCAAAATTTTTACAATTTTTGACCATTTTTCAAAATTTTTACAATTATTGACTATTTTTGACAATTTTCAACAATTATTGACCATTTTTGACAGTTTTTTATAATTATTGACCATTTTTCAAAATTTTAACAATTATTGACCATTTTTGCCAATTTTTCAAAATTTTAACAATTATTGACCATTTTTGCCAATTTTTCAAAATTTTAACAATTATTGACCATTTTTGACATTTTTTCAAAAATTTTGACAATCATTGACCATTTTTTAGATATTTAACAATTTTTGACCATTTTTCAAAATTTTAACATTTTTTGACAATTTTTGACAATTTTTGACAATTTTTGACAATTTTTGACAATTTTTGACAATTTTTGACAATTTTTGACAATTTTTGACAATTTTTGACAATTTTTGACAATTTTTGACAATTTTTGACAATTTTTGACAATTTTTGACATTTTTTGATAATTATTGACAATTTTTGACAATTTTTGACAATTTTTGACAATTTTTGACAATTTTTGACAATTTTTGACAATTTTTGACAATTTTTGACAATTTTTGACAATTTTTGACAATTTTTGACAATTTTTGACAATTTTTGACAATTTTTGACAATTTTTGACAATTTTTGACAATTTTTGACAATTTTTGATTGGTTTTGACAATTATATTGACCGTCTTTGACAATTATTGACCATTTTTGACAATTTTTATGTTTCACATCAAAAAGAGTGTTATAATGATTATCCCATTTAAAAAGCATGAGGTAATGGATTTTGAGATGAGCCCTGCGTGATTCCGTCGCAGAATACCAGATTGCGTTCGAAAAAAAAGTTACTACCCATCCTAATAAGATCAGCGCTTAAATTTCATTCTTTGACTGTCCTCCGTTCAGGTTGTTTCGACTCCGAATCTTTTAATAGTGCAGTACATTTTGTTTCCTTTTTAGTTCCTTGTAGTTTAGTTAAGATTTTTGTAGACAATAATTTGTGAAAATATTTTGTTTAGTGAATTAATTTACTTGACAGTAAGGTATGTATTAATTTATTTTATTACGTGTTTAAAATTTAAAGTTTGATTTTTGGCATGTTATTACCTAATCAAAAAGAATGTTATTTTTACATGGGACATTGGGCAGAATAGTATATTACATAACGTGTGCGGAAAGTGACATTTTTCACACGAGTGGGAAATATTGTAGCACGAGGCATAAGCCGAGTGTGAAAAATCACTTTCGCACAAGTAATGTACAGTATTTTTCCTACGACCACGTGATAATTTCACCAAATAATGTGTAATCAACATCTGACATATTAATACACAAAATGTTACAATTAAAGTCAACATAATTGATTTCAAGAAATAACAATAACTATCATTAGTAACAAAAATTTAATTAGTTATAGGTAGGTTATTACAATCAATTCTTAATTATTGTATATATGTCATTGTCAGTATCCACGATATTGTTATGCATGTCTGGGATACGTTGTTATTGTAGATAGTTCCAGGTAGGTAGGTATATAAACTGACCTCACAATTATTGCGCTTCACATTCACTAATCAGAATAATTTTTTGACATTTCTCACAATTTGTCAAAGCCTGCTTTTTATATATTATAATAAATACCTATAAGATGATTACATTTTCAGTTCAGTATTAATGTTGGTTTGGATTAGTTGGTACAGCATCGGACTTCTGACGAAGAGTACGTGGGTTCGATCCCCGACCGCGTTTTAAATTTTTTTTAATCAAGAACATGAAAAAAATTTCACTTTTCAAATAGATCGCTTCAAATTTAGATATTACATAGGTAAATCTAATTAAAAATTATATATTTGACGGCTTGACAGTGGTCAATCTTAATAAAAATTATACATTTGACTTATTATCCGCAAGCGTGCGGAAAGTTACTTTCCGCTCATGTGTGGAAAGTAATTCGCACGCTAGTTTGATATAAGCCACTTTCCGAGGTACTGTATAGTGCGATATACGTTACTTTCCTATGTGGTCGTAGGAAAAATTTTTTTTAATTGATGCATATGTAAAACTTGAAACTATAGTTTATATTCATATATCTTTATTTTGTGTATTAATTTTTTAAATCTTTTGTTCTAGAATAAACCTGGAAACATGAGTGGTTCCAAAAAAGTTATACATAGTCAAGGTCGACAAATAATATACAGTGTATATAAATTTATGAAGGCAGAAAAAGAACAGAAAGACCTAGATGTCCCTCTGTTCAATTTGAATGAAAGAGTAGCTAAAGCTTGTGATGTTTCTAAGGCCACAGTGAAACGTATTGTGAGCGAAGCTAATAAAAAATCGCCTGGTGAACGCTTCGAATCACCTAGGAGAAGCGTCAACAAACCTTCAACTTCCAAAGGATCCGTTAATGGATTTGAGGAAGAAATAATTCGAAGAATTATTTATTCTTATAGTGCTATTCATAAAAGAAGACCTACCATGAAAAGAATTTTTGAAGAAGTGAGAAATGAAGAAGGGGTGAACTTTACTGGTAAAATTGATAGTTTCAGAAAATTGGTTAAAAGAATGGGATTTAGATGGAGAAAAACTGAAGATAAAAGGAAAGTTTTAATGGAGACATATGACATTAAAGCTAAAAGAACTGAATACTTGAGAAAGTTAAAACAATACAAAGAAGATGGACGGCCGATTGTATACTGTGATGAAACCTATATCCACAGTTCACATACCGTACCAAAAGCATGGGACGATGGTACAAAGGAGTGTTTAAAATCACCCGTAGCTAAAGGTAAACGGCTAATTATTTTACATGCTGGAGGTGAAGCAGGATTCGTACCCGAGGCACTTACAATTTTTAAATCGGGAATGAAAACCGGAGACTATCATGATGAAATGAATAATACAAATTTTGTCAAATGGTTAAAAGAAAAATTCATTCCTAATGCACCGAAAAAATGCGTCTTAATATTAGACAATGCCTCATATCATAATACACTCCCAGAACCCATTCCAAATTTTTCATGGAAAAAAGATGCAATGCTGAAGTGGCTTGCTGAAAGAAATATATTCTTTCCTGAAAAATCAACTAAAGCAGAACTATTCACAATTATAAAAATCCACAGGCCAGTTTCTAAAAGATATGTAATAGACCAAATTCTATCAGAACATGACATTTTAACGTTGCGTCTACCACCCTATCATCCAGAGCTAAACCCAATAGAAAAAATTTGGGCATTGGTCAAGAACGAAGTAGCTGCCTGCAACATAACTTTTAAAATGGATGATGTATGGAAGTTAACGGAGAAAAAATTTAGTGAGGTAACGGTAGATAATTGGAAAAACATTTGCGCCAATGTAATAAAAGTTGAAAAGGACTATATGGAAAGAGAACATGTCATGGATCAAGTGGCGGATTTAATAATAAACGTAGGAGAGGATAGCCACAGTGAAAGTGAATTTTCGGATGATGAAGACGATGACGACATATAAATTTATATAGTTAAATGCTTATATATATATATAGTTAAATGCTTATAGTTAAGAGCTTTTCATATAATTTTCCCAGTTATATTACATAGGGTTTTTCTAATTTTGATTTTATTATTAAAATCAGGTAGAACATGGTATTATTTCTTTAAGGGGCTAGGGCTCCTAAGTGGTATTTAATAGCTTGTAATCCATAAGCTGTCTAGGTCATTAAAATATCAATTAACTGATTACTTTGTAATCATATATCATTAGTTTAACACTCTGTATTGCTTTGATTTTATTTATCTCTAGACATTAACGCAATTCCCTATAATAAATGTAATTCCGTTGAGTATGTATCATGTTTTAAATTATATTTTACAATAAAATTATAATGTTATTTTCAACATACTTCGCCTGGGCTATAAGAATAAAATCAACCGAAGCGGACTTTTTCAGTTTTCACTTCACGAATTTATTGCATTGTTGCCATTTATATCTACGCAACTATTTACAAGGTTAGGGCTCATCTCAAAATCCATTACCTCTACTTTTTCGCACTCTTTTGGGTTTTATAATGGAACTTCCATTTAAAAAGCATTGTTCTTTTTCGCACGCTTCAGACGTATGTATAAAATGTAATTTCACGTATTTATACGAGTTTGTAAATGCTTCATTTTAATGGAGGTCGTAGATAAATAAGTTTTTTATAATAGAAATCATTTTTATCACAAAATCTGTACTTTTTTGTAAAATCTGGCAGCACCGGTGCACGCTTGTTGTCTACGCGTGACCACCTTGACGTTTTCACGTGGATCTACTTTTAGCTGATAATATTATGCAGGAAAATTGTAAGAAAAACGTGAACACAAAGTTTTATTTTTGTTTGTTTTTAATTACTCACTTTTTCCATTTTCGAAAGATGTAAGGCGTATTTGTCGTGTGCTCTGAACTGCATAAATCTCATGTTCGACGATTGAGATAATTCAGTTATACTTTTGATACTCGGAAAAAATCTGAAACAAAAAAATTTTACTACTATAAATTCGTATATGTTTTAAGTGGGACAACCGGTATAGCTTTATATTTTTAAATAGACCTTATTTAGTTCAAATATTTACGGAATGAATTTTAATACATTGCGATATCTACATAGCGTTATTTCTTTGAAAAAAAAAAACGTAGAATCAAACATAAAAATCTCATTCTTGGAATAATAAGAGGAAACGAAAAAGGAAAAAAAAGCGTAACCGACAGTCGTGTTCTGAATTTCATCCATAAAATAAGTGTCTTCTTTTATCTCTTCTTTATATTTTATACACTGAATAGTCAAGCGTTTTAGAAAACGTAATCGAGAGAGAACCTTTGAAAACTATTTTTATATAAAATAAAGATATTCTTAATTACACTCACCGGCGAAATAATCGATCCACTCAAAAAATTGATGAAGTTTGCTCATTAATAAATTTGTTATTTTAAATTCGATTCGATTAATTTTTGAAGTGAAAACTTCTATAGGCGCGTTGAGCATTTTTTTGGACGAAGAAATAGTTATTTGTGTATTTAGGGCGTAAAGTAACAGATACACACACATAATTTTATCTACAGTCGCCCTTTTAATAATTAAAACAGTTTTTTATATTATCTTAGGAGTGCTAGAATAATCGTCATTTTCGCTATTCATTATGATTAACCTTAAAAAGATCTACTGACTAGGGATGTTCAAAAATAATCGATTTTTAGTTATCGATTTTTATAGTAATTATCGGTTTTCAGAAAATCGATTTTATAAATTACGTGTTTAAATCGATTTTCGGAAACGGCTCGTATTTTTCAAAATTTTGACAACTTCTGACGATTATTGACCATTCCTCAAAATCTTAACAATTATTGGCCATTTTTCAAAATTTTAACAATTATTGACCATTTTTGACAATTATCGACCATTTTGACTGTTTTTCAAAATTAGTGACCCTTTTTTCCTAATTTTTGATAATTTTCGACCATTTTTCAAAATGATTACAATTTTTAACGATTTTTGACAGTTTTTGACAATAATTGTCCATTTTTAAAAGTTTTTAACAATAATTGACAATTTTTAACCATTCTCGATAGTTTTTGACCATTTTTCAAAATTTTAGACCATTTTTGATAATTATGACAATTGTTGACAATTATGGACCATTTTTCCAAATTTTTGACCATTCTTGACCATATTTCAAAATTTTGGACAATTATCAACTATTTTTCAAAATTTTGACAATTTTTAACAATAATTGTCCATTTTTGATAGTTTTTGACAATTATTGGCCATTTTTGACAATTTTAACAATTTTTGACAAATATTGGCAATAATTGTCCATTTTTGATAGTTTTTGACAATTATTGACCATTTTTGACAATTCTTGGCAATTTTTGAGAATTTTTGACCATTTTTCAAATTTTTTTCTTTAATTTTTGACAAGTGACCATTTTTGACTATTTTTGGAAATGTTTGACCATTTTTTAAAGTGTTTGACAATTATTGACCATTTATGACAATTATTGACCATTTTCGACAATTATTGATCAATTTTGACAATAATTGTCCATTTTTGACAGTTTTTAAAAATAATTGACAATTTTTAACCGTTTTTGATAGTTTTTGATCATTTTTGACAATTATTGACCAATTTTGACAATAATTGTCCATTTTTAAAAGTTTTTAAAAATAATTGACAATTTTTAACCATTTTTGATAGTTTTTGACCATTTTCGACCATTTTTGACAATTTTTCAAAATTTTAGACCATTTTTCAAAATTTTAGACCATTTTTCCAAATTTTTGACAATTTTTAACAATAATTGTTCATTTTTGATAGTTTTTGACAATTATTGGCCATTGTCAAAAATTTTAACAATTTTTGACAAATATTGACCAATTTTGACAGTTTTTAAAAATAATTGACAATTTTTAACCGTTTTTGATAGTTTTTGACCATTTTTGACAATATTTGACCATTTTTTCTAATTTTTCAAAATTTTAAACCGTTTTTCCAGATTTTTGACCATTTTTGACAATTTTTGAAAATGTTTGACCATTTTTCAAAATTTTCTTGAAGTTTTTGACAATTATCGACCATTTTTGACAATTATTGACCATTTTTGACAATTATTGACCATTTTTGACAATTTCTGACCATTTTTCAAAATTTTAACAATTATTGACAATTATTAACCATTTTTGACAGTTTGTGACAAAAATTGTCCATTTTTAACTGTTTTTCCACCATGCGAGAAAAATGTGTAGTGGTTATGGATAATATGTTACAATGAACTCTGGTCAGTACAAGGTGGCCTTCATCGAGTTTTAATATGATTAACTTAATAAACTTAATTTTAAAGTCATCTAAAAAATGCATCTTACTCTAAATAACTTACTTGAACATCGTCTGTACAGCTACAATAGTATTACAATCAGATAACGAGTCTTCTTCTGCAGAATTCGATAATTCCTTATTGACGACTACCACGTTCTCAGCCAAAGTTATTCCAGCTCGAAGTAGATCGTCCAAACTGAAAACAATTCACATGAATGAAAAAATCCATATTTTTTTCGATTTTTATATCAAATTAACAAAAAAAAATCACCCCCAATCAGAATAAACGTGGTCACGGCAACAAGGCTAATTTTATGTCTCCGAGTGCTCTAAAAGGGATTACAGTGTACTTTTTTTCACATACGTCAAGTGATGGAATAGTTAGAGCTATTAAGCCAATTTGAAGATATTATAACGTAACGCCATCTGGCAGGGAAAGTTGATCCTGAAGACGTACTTCTAGGGCACAGCAGCTGAATAGATAAGAGACCTAAGCTGAAGCCTGCTAAAATTTCTTTAGAAAGTAGTACTATGTGAACTATTAGTTTCTGGATCAGAATCATGTTATCACAAACTCGCTTCTTGAAATGAGAAGTGATAAAATGTTGGCCACAATTAACGACAACCAACCATACCATATCCAGCTAAACTGGGATGGGTTGGAAGCATGCAGTCAGGAAGGAACGTTGGTTGATGTGGTACACAGAAACTGACATAGGAACAGGAGCTGGAGTCCATAGTGCCAGACCCAGGTGCAATGTCCATGTGCATCGTTGGGGAAGATTGCATCCGTATTCCAGGTGAAAATCTATAAAGGGGTATAGAGGCCAAAAGATCCTTATTCTGGCAAACCTCGATAGAGTAACTCTTAAGTGGGCGTCTGAGACTTTTCTCGGAAACCGAGTAGAAATAAAGGGACACAATAGATCTTTTAGGATATAGTAAAAGGTATTCACTTACCAATCGATGGATCCCAGCATCCAATACACCAACGGAAAATACGACACAGCATCTAAGAACGCAACATCTGGTCTGCGTTCTAGCAACAGTATGATCGGGTTGAGTGACGTTTTGGATCTAAAATGCGCCCTCAGTGGTATGATAAAGTTGTAGATGCCGTTTGAAGCGTAATCGGCGGCCAAAATAATGGTTTTGTTTTGCCATTGATAGTCTCTGGCGTTTCGGTAGCTGCAGTGTTCGCAAACTTGAGCTAGTTGAAGGCAACAGAGCGGTTTCTTCTCTTTTAAGAGATAGCACAACGTCGGGCTCACTCCGATGTAAGGGGAGACCGGTGGAAAGCCTTTCACGATGCTGGGGGGAAGAAAAATAATTAGGGTAGTAGGAGGGTTCCGGTTAAAACCAAAACCGTTTATTAGTGGTGAAATTTTATTCCTTATTTGTTGCCTGGAAATGCTGATCTGATGTGCTATAAAACTGAATTGAGCTTTAAATTTAATAAAGGGATTATGAAAGTTTTTTCGAAATTCTACTGAGATTATTGAAAAGTTATAAAATTTTGATTTTTTTTGTAATCGAAACTAAATATTCTCTACTATAAGAGGGTTGTCCTTTAAGTGTAGCTGATCCATCGTGAAATTGGAGCATCATTGGTCATTTCAAAGACTACAATTCAAAAAATTTTACATCTGTAAAAAAATTAGTTTCTCGTTGGATACCGCATCTGTTGACGTAAGAACAGAAAGCAATTAGAGTCAGTTGGTGTAAAAATATAAAAGACAAACCTCGTACAATATGTTAATTTTTTGTAATTGGAACTAAATGCTACATAAATATCGTCTACTATATTAAATAGTTTGGTATTATGTATATTACAAATTGTCTATGGCATTAAATTACATTACATGCAATGTTTAATCGAAATATAATTGGAATATTCTAACATTTATTATAATACATTAAGAATATTGCTGGCTACGCGTATAATATTATCTATGAATTACATAATCGCATTTAAAATGTTGAAGTAATAAAAATATTGTGTATAAAGTTTCGGAGGTTAGCAATAGCTTAGGGCGGAAGAGAAAGTCAAGGGACTAATAAAAAAACAAGAACGTCAAGGGTGTAATCCCATAAAATTTACAATTCTTAAAACAAAAAAAAACGTTGTACTTATGTTTTATTTAGGCTTCCATTTTTGAAAATATAACCCCAGATAATTAAAAATATATTTTATTATTAATTTACATATTTTTGCTTTGCTTTGGGTTTATCAAGTATTCGTAAGCATAAATATTTTTAGTTTTGATATTACATGACATTTTATTATTAGAAAAGAATTAATGATAACTCGATCCTTTACATGGCGATGCTGGCAGGATTTCTATGTTAAGGCTTCTCAAATGTCACATCCCAATCATATCGATGCATCTTAAAAAACCTTATCTGATAAATACCCTTGACGTTCTAAGCTACAGAAAAAGACAGACATATATATTAAACTTACCGAATACATTCGTCATGCCATGCGAGTCGACTCGAATCCTCAGAATCGTCTAGAGTAAGACTGGACCTAGGGAGTGCAAGGTTCAGGACAGAGTGATCAAAGAAACAGAGCTATTTGTGCAAAGTCACCGTGCGAAATGTAATTCAAGCTCTTGTGTCGATTCGTTTCCGTTAATTTATTCGGTATACAAAAAATATATAACATCTCTCTAAAGGCCATGAAGGACTAGCTTGGTTGACGATTTTCCTCCATTTTCTTTTATTTTCGAATCTGCGTATGTTAAACAGCTCTAGGTCCTTTTTTACTGCCTCTATCCACTTCTTTTTTGGACTTCCTCTCTTTCTTTTACATCCAGTTCCTCTTCTAAGTACTTCTTTTGTAGCTCTGCTATTTGCAAGCTGATACCACAAAGGACTTTGACCCCCTTAATGGTTTTTCAGCATCTCTACCTCAACAGCTCTAGGACCTTTTCTACTGCCTCTATCCACTTCTTTTTTTTTCCTTCCTGTTTATGACCAGGGACAAAGTCCATTAGCCGACACTTCTTTTTGTACTTCCTCTTTTTCTTTTACATCCAGTTCCTCTTCTAAGTACTTCTTCTTTTGTAGCTCTGCTATTTGCAAGCTGACACCACAAAGGGCTTTGATCCCTAAATGGTTTTTCAGCACCTCTACCTCAACAGCTCTAGGTCCTTTTCTACTGCCTCTATCCACTTCTTTTTTGGACTTCCTCTCTTTCTTTTACATCCAGTTCCTCTTCTAAGTACTTCTTTTGTAGCTCTGCTATTTGCAAGCTGATACAACAAAGGGCTTCGATAACCAAAATGGGTTTTCAGCACCTCTCTTTGCTAGTTCATTTGCTATTTCATTTCCTTCCATCATTTCATAGTGTGGCATATACCAAGATTTCCGGTCTTGTTCAACCATGTGGACAAATAAGTGGAGGAAAAGTGGTTGACGTTTTTATCGTACGTATTTTATCTTCCTTTTTAAATATTATCCAAGATCAGGGTGTACTGTTTCCAGTGGTTCACTCTCTATTAATTTTATTAAATTTTTTCTGGTTTTAAATTTTCGATTTAGATATTTTTATTGAAATATGACAGCTATTTAATCTTAGATTAAGAAACTCTAGCTGGTTACTGATTTTCTTATTAATGTTTTACCTTTGTTTAAAAAAGGGCGTTGTTGGGATTGGAATCTTGAACAAATGGAAGGACGAAGACGGTATAAAGGATTTGGGAATAAAAGAAATCGGATGGATTATTTGTACATGTAACTAAATTTTTAAAAGTAATTGCCTTTTTTTGACAAGAGCTTGGATTACTCAGGAATAGGATGCGTTCAGGTGATTTAAACAGAGAAAGCACAAAAACTACTATGAAAAATAAAGAGAGAGAAGAAATAAGGAAGGATAGGTATAATTGCTCTAAGCTAAGAGGTCTAGATCTATAATTATGTAAGTTTTGACGTATATCATGCAATGTTTACAAAGTATTATACACAATATAGACATATATACGACAAGCGCTAGTTAATAATTGTATTTTATGCAATTATCATATAATCAGGTCGTTGCATGAAGGTGTATACATTTTTTGAATTACCAATATAAAAGTGAGACTCTATCTCTCCATTTCTCTAGATATCTCGATCTCTTTATCATCCTGTCTCTCTATCTCTCTAGCTATATATCTCTCTATTTTTCCATCTCTCTATCTAACTCTTTATCTCCCTGTATCTCTATATTTCTATATCTCTATCTAACTCTTTATTTCCCTGCCTCTCTATATTTCTATCTCTCTATCTAACTCTTTAGCTCCCTGTCTCTCTATCTTTCCATCTCTCTATCTAACTCTTTCTTTCTCTGTCTCTCTATCTTTCTATCTCCCTATTTTTATATCTCTCTATCTTTCTATCTCTCTATCTATTTCTGTATCTCTCTATCTAACTCTTTATCTCTATCTCTCTATCTAACTCTCTATCTCTATCTAACTCTTCATCTCTATCTAACTCTTTATCTCTATCTAACTCTTTATCTCTATCTATTTCTCTATCTCTCTATCTAACTTTTTATTTCTCTGTCTCTCTATCTTTCTATCTCCCTATTTTTCTATCTCTCTATCTTTCTATCTCCGTGTCTAATTCTTTATTTCTCTTTCTCTCTATCTATTTCTCTATCTCTCCATCTAACTCTTTATTTCTCTGTCTCTCTATCTTTCCATCTCCCTATTTTTCTATCTCCCTATCTAATTCTTTATCTCTCTATATATTTATCTAACTCTTTATCTCCCTGTCTCTCTATTTTTCTATTTCTATATATTTCCATCTCTCTATCTAGCTCTTTATTTCTCTGTCTCTCTATCTTTCTATCTTTCTATCTCCCTATTTTTCTATCTCTCTATATTTCTATCTCTCTGTCTAACTCTTTATCTCCCTGTCTCTCTATCTTTCTATCTAACTCTTTATCTCTTTGTCTCTCTATATATTTCTCTATCTCTCTATCTAACTCTTTATATTGCTGTCTCTTTATCTAACACTTTATTTCTCTGTCTCTCTATCTTTCTATCTCTCTATCTAACTCTTTATCTCTTTGTCTCTTTATATATTGCTCTATGTCTCTATCTCTCTATATCTTTCTATCTCTCTATCTAACTCTTTATTTCTCTGTCTATCTTTCTATCTCCCTATTTTTCGATTTCTTTATCTCTCTATCTAACTCTTTATCTCTCTATATATTTCTCTATCTCTCTATCTTATTCTTTATCTCCCTGTTTCTCTATCTTTCTATCTCTGTATCTAACTCTTTATTTCTCTGTCTCTCTATCTTTCTAACTCCCTATTTTTCTATCTCTCTATCTTTCTATCTTTCGCTATATCTAACTCTTTATCTCGCTGTCTCTCTATCTTTCTATCTCTATTTGTTTCTATCTCTCTATCTAACTTTTTATTTCTCTGTCCCTCTATCTTTCTATCTCCCTATTTTTCGGTCTCTTTATATATTTCTCTATGTCTCTATCCAACTCCTCATCTCCCTGTCTCTCTATATTTCTATCTCTCTATCTAATTCTTCATTTCTCTGTCTCTCTATCTTTCTATCTTCCTATTTTTTTATCGTTCTATCTTATATATTTCTATCTCTCTATCTAACTCTTTATCTCACTGTCTCTCTATCTTTCTATCTCTCTATCTAACTCTTTTTCTCTCTGTCTCTCTATATATTTCTCTATCTCTCTATCTAACTCTTTATCTCCCCGCATATCTATCTTTCTATCTTTCTATCTCTCTATCTCTCTATCTAACTCTTTTTCTCTCTGTCTCTCTATATATTTTCTATCTCTCTATCTAACTCTTTATCTCCCCGCATATCTATCTTTCTATCTCTATATCTTTCTATCGTTCTATCTAACTCTTTAGTTCTCTGTCTCTCTATCTTTTTATCTCTCTATTTTTCTATATCTCTATCTTTCTATCTCTCTATCTAACTCTTTATCTCTCTATATATTTCTCCATCTCCCTATCTCTCTATTTTTCTATCTCTATTTCTGAGATATAAAATGGAGAATGATGGCTGTGAGAACAGAACCTTGGGTTAGGTAGTGATCCAAGTCATAAAGGAGGATTATTCTACTGATGGGCTTTCATAGCTTCATAAAATAAGACTTGATGACAATAAACTTGTCAAGGACATCCCCTCCGAGATGCCAAGTTTGTCATTTGATAATTCATGAGATGCACAATCGAGCACAAATGAGATGGGAGTCCTAACAGTAGATTAATTTTTATACAATTTTTCAGTGTTTCTATTCTCATTTGAAATAAAATGGGGCGTAAAAAATCGACAACTTTAGCTCCTCTAAAAAAGTAATGGACCGTATGAATGAAATGAGGAGTGTTGAGAGGAAAATCATTTTTTTTAACCACCCATTAGGCATAACACCCTATCCCATTTAATTTGGGAAATAATATATTGCTACCTTGTTATCCAGGGAAAAATTCTTCATAAAATTATAACTAGCGCTTGAAATAGAATTTTTTTCACATTTCACATCATACGTTTTTCAATATTAATTTTATCTCGACTTACGCTATTTTCTCACTCGGCGATCTCCAAGGAACATCGTCTTCAAGTTCGTCTTCGCTTTCGTCGGCTTCGTCTGTAGCATCTTGAGCAATATTCAAAGAGCTACTGGTGAACATATCAGGTACGGGAAGGATGCTGGGTCTTCGAGAATTTCGACGCTGATTGATCATTTCGGGACTTAGAAGGTTCGGGTTTTCCCCGCCGCTTCTAGGAATGTCTAAGTGGTTGCCTACACGTATAAAATTCTTTTATTTTAGTATACAGAGTGTACCAATGAAAACTAGATCCTTATTAATACTGGGAGATATTGTTGTCTAGAAGCTGAAACGATAATATTATCTACATTTTTATGAATTTCTCTTTATTTATAACGAAATTTAGATTTCGCTGCAAATTACTTCAACAATGAGATGAAGGAGTGTGCTTGGTATGAATAGTCTAGCGAAAGTTCCAGTTTTTATTCGACAGACCTCCAATAAAGAGAAAATAGAATTTCAATTGTCACTAAAGTGAAATTTATGATATGATGAGTCAGTAGTTGAGTCGTTTACCTCTCTTAATCAAACACCCGGTACATCTATATCAACTGGGACTCAGTTCAGTAACATATTATTCGAAGGATATGAGATTTTTTATGATAAACAAAATATATGCATCGTAAAAATCCCTTTCCTGATGTTATATTCAAAAACGTTTTTTTACAATCGAATTCGTAAGTACGGCTGTCATCCCATGTCTCCTGCATTCCATGAGAGTCCTAAAATCCAACGCGATTCCCATCAATGCTTTACGAGGGTAAATCCAAACATTAATTTGACGTGAATAAGAGAAAAGGTCGGTGTAGGAATGAGGTGAGTGAAAGCTTGGAAAAAGTAGGTCAAATCCGAAACATTTGTATACTTAAAATGAACATACGTAAAGTACGACCAGAGATCTAAGAATGTCGTAAATAAAAATAAGCCGACGACCCTCATTATTACCTATTGTTCGAAATATAGATAAACAATAAAAATGTGTGTCCCTTAAAAGATTCACAGGTCCGGATTAAAATATCTCATGAAATAGGCTCTCCATTATTTTTGACAACGGCTTAAAAAAAGTGAAACTGGAATCCAGTGATGCCAAGAGACTTTAAAGTTTTTCTCAATAATTATCTTAACCCAATAGCATCATCATAAAACAAAATTTAATGTCTAGGGCAGGTACAGCTCTGCGTAGAATCGACCGCCTGGTGATAACTCAAGTGGTTGGTGATTTATGACCTTCTTATATTTCTGTTCGCACTCTACTTAATTAAGAGCTTTCAGAATTGTCTTCGACTCTGTATAATCTGGTTCCTATAAAATTTGAAAAATCTGATCCCCCTCGTATCTGCGATTCGACTTACCTGTTATAGAGACGTCGAATGTAATAGATCCTGGTGAGGATTCCTTAAGGCATTGTCGGGAGTCGCTCGTCACCGTATTGTCAGGGAATGTGGCTGTTTGGAAAAAAAATGTTTTTTGTGGTGATTGTTGAAATGACATTCCAAAATTTTTAAATATAGTGCTTTTATTCCAATACTAGGCAGTTCAAACAACGTAAATTTAAAAACAAAAAGTTATCACCCCTTCATTCCCTATTTAAACTGCTTATAATTTTTAAATGGCTGTGTTGAAACCACACATTCAACAATTTGTATATTATGTTTATTTATATTTAGTCCCTTTGTATATTCTTGTTTAGTTATATTTTAGTGCGCGTCACTGCCTCCAATTATTACTAGTTTCGTAAAAAAACCTGCGTTTTGATTGTTTCTCTGGCGTCTGATCGTCGCCTGCAATGTTTACAATCTTATTATTATTATGGTCAGTGAAGAAATAATAGAAAAGGCAAATGGGGCCTCATTAAATTTGCTGCCGGAGAAATCCAAAGAAAATTCTGTAAAAGAATATGAATCTATTTTTCCATTCTTGAAAAAAAAGTACCACTTTATGCATTTGTTACATAAATTACTATTCTTTAGAAATGTTTCGATTTAGCATAAGTTTCTTTTGTTTTTCATAAGATTTTTAAAGGAAAAAAGGTCTGAAGCCCAGTGGGGATTTGAAGATTTATAAGTTTGGACTCTCTTAGGAATCATAGTCAGAAACGGTTGGAGTGTACCCGAGGGGCTACAGGAACTACAATTTTCTGAAAAAATAAATGGATTTTATAAGCAGTTTAAAAGGAATATGATGGTGAAATTAACTGTCACATTAGATCCCCCGGAAATCCCTTTTCACTTCTGTCATAGTGATGAGCAAATGTGTGTAACTCTGTAAATATATATACAAGTTTTCCTGGTTGAATTTTGATTCATTTCCAATAAGTCGTTTAAGAATTACAGATAAAAACAATTATTTCTAACTTTAGATACCTATAGTTCGTTAACGAAAGGAGTAAGGCACAAATTTCAGTTTTATTATTATTTTAAGGCCCTCTATTATATCCTACGAACTCCCCAAGCCCCGCCAAGGCTTCGCTCGCGAACGATCTCATGTTCTTCTAAAGGAGGAAATTCATTATTTCCCATTACGTGGGCCAATGAAGGCTTTTTTAAATAATTTTAGATTCATTATTAAACAGAAAATACAAAAAAAGTTCAAACGTAAACTTTTCTCAAAGCTCTGATGTGTACTTTATAGTTTTCTTGAGATATAGTGCTAGAAAGGGGAAAAACTTCCTATAAATTGAAAAATTAGAAAAAAAATGGAATTTTTTGAGATATAGTGCCAGAAAGTTGGAAAAACTTCCCAAAAATTTGAAAAATGGCCAAAGAATTGATTGTTTTTTGCATTTAGGCAAAATTGTCAAAGAAAAATTACAAAAAAAAGAAACAAATAGTTCAGTCTTAAACTTTCCACAAAGATTTGATGTGTATTATTTAGTTTTCTCGAGATATAGTTCTAGAAGAATGAAAAAACTCCCCAAAAATTTGAAATATGGATTTTTTTGCATTTAGACAAAATTGTTAAAGAAAAAACACAAAAAAGAGGAACAAATAGTTCAGGCTTAAACTTTTGAGATTCAAAACGTAAATGTTGGTAAAAAGTCAAAAAATAATATTATTTCGGTATCTTTGGTTTCACACATTTGCTGTTCACTATTTATTTTTCTAGAAAGATTATATTGTCAGAAAAAAAATGTATCCAAAAAAATTTTTTGACCTACGAAAAAAAATTCCCCCAAAATTTCAGTTCGATATCTTAAAAATTGAGCTGGCGCATGGGGGGTCCACTTTTCCATTTAAGATACATTGAAAAAAAAATTATTCATTTTTGAATTTACTATTTGAACCTTTAATTTGTGGAATCTACTTATATTCCTTTTTTAAATGAAACCTACTGTTTCTAATTAATTCCACTATTTAATGAAAAAATTGATGAAAATTTTAATATATCTATAATTAATTAATTAATTATAATATCGAAATAATTTAGTAATAATTAATATTAATAATAATTTAGAATATTAATAATAATTTAGAATATTAATAATAATTTAGAATTTTCATAATTTTTTCATTAAATAGTGGAATTAATTAGAAACAGTTAGTTTCATTTAAAAAAGTATTTTTTTTTAATTATAAATATGTGAAATTTTTTTTTAGGGATATCGAGCTGAAATTTTGGGGTAATTATTTTTGTGGGTCAAAGAGACTTTTTGGATACATTTATTCATTTTTTTCATGACACAGTCTAATATATACAGATTGATGTGATATTCGACAGTCGTTCTCCCATAGAAAATTGACAAATTTTGATATAGTCTCAAATGGGAAATCTTTTTACGCTTTGGGAGAGTACCAAGAGGTAATATTAATGGCTTAAATTGTCTTTGAATGTTTTTTTCACATTTCCAACAAGAGTGAGTCTAGCTTATCTGCAGGTGAGTTTTTTGAGGGCATAAGTAACCATGGGTGTTACACCCTGTATCTTAGTAATTGAGTTTTCGTATATCAAAATTGATCAATTAACAAGAACTTTTTGTGGTAGAGTTTTGTCGGTTTGAATATCGCAGCACTCTGTATATCGTGCAGGATGGTACTATCGTACCCAGAATTCAATATGTCATTGAACTATTTTAATTATTAAGATTATAATTTAGTTTGGTGTAATTTTATAACAAATTAGAAAAAATAAACTTTAAAAATTAAAAAAGACGCTGCTAGTCTTATAGGGTGGTATACATATTGAAAATGGGCCGAACAGACCCACACCCTAAATCGGTTAGACCAATTAGCCCAACATCTTTCCTGCTTAAAGGACTTGAAAGGGTACTGGATTGCAACATCAGCCGGGTAGCTTTATATAACTTCCCCCCTGAGCACCCACCAATACGCTTATCAAACTGGCCAGACTATCCTTGTGGAGGATCTGTGGAAAATCTTGGGGCTTGGGACCCGAACATATCCATTGAATAATTCGATTTATTTAACCCCATTTATTGTTTTCAAATTATATTACTTCAATATCTCTGCGGCTTCAAAGGAATTTTATTTCGCCTCTTTCTTAGCGATAGATTCAGAGCGACCAGACAGCAGACCGCGTTTACACTTTCCTCTCTCAGGCTTAGCGCAGACCCGCTCGTGCGCATGTCACATGTGCAAATCAACACTTCTCTGGAAATGTCTACTATACCACTCTCCCGTTAATGTAAGAAACAATAATTACTGTTTCATGGTATAACCGCTTCCAGAATTGGTTCCAAATGATGCAAAAATGCATTTCTCTTTGAAAAACAATAGTTATCTACTGTTTTTTAATGCTTGAATTGAAGAATACAACCAATTTACAAAACTTTTATGGGGGACTTTTACATACTTATTCCTCTTCCTACGAACTTAATCCAAAAAGGGAAATTAAAAAGGTCTGGGCGACGAAAAGTACTCAACGTTCAATAAAAAAAAGGTATAAAAAAGCTAGAGGAGCGTTGAAATGAATGTATCTCTCTTGAAGAAAAATATGTTGATTGAATAAAGTCGAGTTCCAAAGAAAAACATTGTTTTTCTTGGTTAGATTGTAAACTTTTTAGAGAGGACGAATTTTGAATGTTATTTAACAAATATTTGAAACGTCATGTATGAACAGACTATTGTTGGTATAAGTAACTTATTCCCACTATTTCAAAGCATTTTTTTTGTAAGGATTTACACAAACTTTATCGGTATAGAAATAAAAGAATCATACGATTTTCTAGACACTGAAAACGTAAAAACCATTTTCCACGAGAACGTAATTTCGAGTATCATAAAGATCTTTAACTCGAAGGCATTTTCTCTTTTCTCTATAACCTTTAGACATGGAATCGGAAAAATACGTTCGTCGAGTTAAAATAAACTCACGATATACGACAAAAGAGTATCTAGAAGGGACAAAATAAACCAAAATTTAACATAAAACAATTTCAAAGTGTCTTGGATAAACAATATAACCTTAAATAAACGTTAAAAATACAAAAGGGTTTCAAATAAGCACAAAGTAAAGTTTCGGTTCAACCCATCATCAGGCTATACAATTACTTGATGAGAAGATCTTGCAATGGTGAATTTCTAAAGGGTGATAATAGTTCATTCTAGAGGTGGAATGGGGTTTATTAAGGACATCCTATTATTGCTTATATCGAATAAAGCTATTGAGACCCTTAACATGTGGAGTTTAAAAACATAAGGGACAACATAACTTGTAGACCGGTTTCGGCGTATTGCGCCTCATCAGTTCAAGGTATATGTTATCGTCCGAGAGTTAATCCCGAACTGAATTTATCTCTACAATCGCCAACTATACATACCTTCCACTGACGGAAATGTGTTAGTTGCGAAAGTAGCGACACCTTCACCTCCAAGTCACAAACCAAAATTCGAAATACGACAATTTTACAGTAAACTGTAATAATTCATTTTTAATAATAATACTTTATTGAGGTTAAGTCTTTTATGTACGATTCGTTTCATCCTGCACATTTTATACTAAAAATATTATCGATCATAAGTGCGAAACATAAAAAGCTTTTATTCCATATAAACAGCATCACATCAATATCTATGATATACTTTTAGTTCTGCTTTCGTGAAGTACAAACATAATCGAAAACAAAGCCGTTTTTATTGTTGTGGCAAACGATCGTTAGCAAATGATATATATGGTAGGTATTCAATACACAAGGTGTTTTTTTTTCAAGTACAAAGCTTCAAAAAATATTTTAATTTCAGGCTATGTACAGCAGACCGACGTTATTGACAGGTCGACCATATTTGCTAAGGAGCAATAAAAGTTTGTCTATGGTTTAGTTTTTTAATTTCTTATTGAGTATCTGAACATCTTTAGCGTTCCGAGCAAAAAAAATCCCGATTGACTTACAAATTATTTGTTTAAGTGTCCTAAGTCAATAAGATATGAGAAAACAATCAAGGTCAAAAGAGTTTGACGTCAAATGATGAACGAGATCTTGAACATATTCTTTTTAACTTTCTTTTGTACATAAAACTCGATATTTCAGGAGATTAACGGGAATCTGTTTATTTTATTTATTTATAGAGTGCTGGAAAATCGCAAACATTGTTTGCTCCTCGTCAACAGTGTTACTAACTCTCAAACATTTTCCCCCTAAAGCTCCAACCAAAAACTCCTAAAAACCCCTACAATTACTGAGAAACTCCCCATATGCATCAGCACCATCTAGTAACTATCATTGACAGTAGTATCATTTGATCAATTCAAATTTTTGTATAAACTTTTATTGAATACGTATGGAGTATGGATATAGTGCAATTAAAAAAAACACACAATATTTATCCCTAAAAATACCCCAAAACATTCTTCCCCCTATAAAACTCCTTGTATACATTTTTTTCTCCCTAAACTTAGGGAGAAAATCCTAAAGTTGGCATCACTGCTCGTCAAAGATGGCTGAACTGTCAAAATCACTTGTTCTATTTGAACCATAGAACTATTTCCAGAGTAGAATTGAAATTACATATAAAATTATAGATTCAACGTAGTAGTGAGCATGCGCAGATTATTAATCTTCCTGCATTTATTTTGTTTTTTACAAAAACTGTAGTTTCGAGCGTTTTTTTAAAGCAAGCGAATGGAACTTTAATTATTTCTTGGATAAAGTAGTGATTTTTGTTTAATTAGAAGCACATTCCATTTTAATTTTTGGTACGATACTTCACTTTTATACTTCAAATAATATTTACTAAATACCGTATATAACCTAAAAAGGAATGGCATCTTTCTATGACTACCCCCCGAAAAATACACGACACGAATGTAAAAATTTTGTCTCTGGTCAGTCTTTGTGCCGGCAACATGGCTACTAAAACATAAGAAGAACTAAAGTGACCTAATTATAGTATTTTGCATTGGCATCAACCAGGTCGGTTAAAATTATTTACAACATTAGTTATTCCCGTCAGTAGCGTCAGCATTTTATTTCAACTATTTCCAATTCTTTTATACACTTTAATTAAAATAATTCACCCTGTATATTGAATATAGCTGATGAAGAGTATTAGACCATTATAAATTTATTTTTGACATAAATTTCAACTAAATATAAATTTTTTTGTATCTCTTTGTTCTAATACTCCCTAAATGACACTAAAAACCAAAAAAAAATGAGTCCATTTAAATACAAATATTGTATAATCTCACAATATCAAGAAAAAAATATTTTTAATTATATACAGAGTGAATCCAAGTGATGTTCATCTTACCATCCCTTCTCAGATTGAATTCGAGTACATTTCTCCGCTAGTTGGCGCTGCTGTATATGTCAAAGTTTTCAGTGTAAAGGGTGAAATAATGATAATGTTCATATATTCTAACGTGAATGAAATATTCTGATAATAAGATGTATCGTGAAAATTTGTGTTGATCAAAATTACTTGAAATAGTGATAGAAATCGGTAGATATTATAAGAATTGTCGACCTTGAAGTTTAGAATAAAATTGGAAAAAATACAAGGTGTCCCAAAATGAAGGTTTTACAGGAAAATTAGACGAGATAGAAAAAAATGTAGTACCTACTACGACCTCTGGCTCTAGATATTTGCTTCCAATGTGTCGTACCTATACTGTACTGCCTTTTTTCTATCTCCTAATTTTCGAAATATCCTGCAAAATCACTACTTGCTTGCCTTTGATATGTAGCTGGAAGTGATAAATTTGCTATGATAAATATGTCAGTATTTCTAATATTAAAAAAAGTTGATTTACCCCGAGGTGTAACCATTCATCTAGATTATAGAAGAAGAAACCTATTTTGCAGTTAATAAAAAACTCGTGAGCAATAGGTACTTTTTAGAGTACAGTATGATAATGATGATGAGCAGTACTTACTCATTAGAATCCTAACTGTGTTGGTTTTCCGATTCACTTTTCAATCGTTTGTAGCAATACGTAGGTACTTTTACTGAATGACTCAAAACTCGAACGAAAAAAAAAACATTAACAGACATGCGCAAGCTACAACACTCACTGACACATGTGGGGACTTGCAGAATGAGTTGAGGAGGAGTGGTACCGTCTTTGGGTGGCGCCGGTGGTGGCGGAGCGCTTTTTTCCTCTTCTTTCGAAGGCACTGCAGCTGTTGTTTCGCCGGAAGTGTTATTGTTGTTCGGTTGGTGATTGGTGACGCTGAAAGAAGAGTTTTCTTCTTTAGTGATGCTCATGTAGTAGCAGGTGTCGTCTTTTTTCATGATATGCCTTGGTCCGGGGTTGAGGAGGATGGTGTCCTCGTAGAATTCTGGGAGTTGTGCTGGTCGGACTCCGACTAAGGCGACGCCGTATCTGCAAAATTAATATTATTTCTACATTATTGACCTATTGAACTTGCTGAAATTGTCGAATAAATATGGAAAATCCAAAAAATGACCCATTTACGAAGGTTTTAGGGAAAATTTTGGAAAAATACTTTTTTTTGTATTCCGGTCCGGGAAATCTAAAAATTTTTCGATAGAAGGTATACTTTTCCGGGAAATTCAATTTTTCGGCAAATTTTTCAAGTTTTCCGGAAAAGCAATTTTTTTTGGAAAAACTGATGAAATTTTTGAAATTGCCGTATCGAAAAACCCCTCTATGCGAAATTTCAACGAAATCGGAATTCAAATTTTTTTTTTGAATTTTTGTAGCAGCCTTTGAATCGAAAATTTTTGAAAAAATTTTCAACTTTGACCTTTAATAACTCGCTCCCGTATAAAAATTAAGGAGTGATATATTTTTTTAATGTTAATATAGACCTTCTGCTTTCGTTTTTTGTATATTTGCTTTCTTCGATTCCATAGGCGTAGGAGATATAAATTTTTTTTTAAAAAAATGATGGAACTTTGACTTTTCATAACTTTTTTATTTATGAAATCGAAAAAACCAAATATGGTCCAATAAATAAATCTTTGCTCTATCGAACGGTCAAGAGATGAACGTCATAACTTCAACGGTTCGGCCGTAACGGCAATTTAAAGAAAAGTATGTAAAAAAAATTTCGAAAAATTTCCGGTTTTTTTAAGAAAAAGCCAAAAAGTGGTGTATAATGAAGGTATTGATGAAACGGTCAATTATTAGGTATTTTGGGTTGGAAAAACCGAAAATCGCCTTAAATTTCGAAAAAAAGTATATTTTTCCAAAAAAATTAAATTTTTCTAAAATTTAGGGGCAAAAATTTAATCTGACCCGACTTAATCTTATCTAACCCCACTTAATTTTCTTAAACTTAATCTAACCCAAATCTTATCTAACCTAACCTAACCTAACCTAACCTAACCTAACCTAACCTAACCTAACCTAACCTAACCTAACCTAACCTAACCTAACCTAACCTAACCTAACCTAACCTAACCTAATCCCAACCTAACTTAATCTTGTCTAACCTAACTTAATTTTTTTTTTTAATTTAAAAATTCGTTTCCAAATTAAAATTAAGGAAGTAAATATTTTTTTAGATAAATATGGAAAACATCGACCGTCGATTAATGTTAATTTGGTCGTTTCGATTCCATAGGCGTAGATGATATAAATTTTTTAAAGTAAAAAATTTCATATATGAAGGTTTTTCTGGGAAGTATATGGTAATAAAATTTTACAAAAAGAGGATTTGGTATCAATTTAGACGAGGTAGGTCCGTTTTTGGCATTAAAAAATTTCGTTAGAATTTCCAATGGTGGATCCATGTGGAAAAAGCGAAACGGATTTCGGGAAAAATAATGATTTTTACCCATCGGCGCTGCCACTGGAATTATATACGAAAATATAAAAGTAACTTTTTTATTTATGAAAATATGGAAAAATACCTAAATTCATAATTGAAGTAAAGGTCGAGACCTACGTATAAAACATATAGGTAATACGATAAAAAATTGGAAAAAAATTGAAAAACGTTTATTAAAAAAAATTTTTTTTAAAGAAAATTTTCATTATGCCCACGAAAATTTGCGGGTTCGAATCTATGGGAATTGATTTGAAAAAAAATTAAAAGTCGAAATAGAGGGCGCCACAAGTGGCGCCAAATTTTGAGGTTACGTCACAATTTTCACTAATTTCGTAATATACCTTAATAAACGATGCCTAAAAACACCATACGCGGTTTCCAACATCAATTCGAGACCATACTTGGGGGGATTTTGGGGGTGGTCAATTTCGAAAAAAAAAAATTTTTGCATTATAAGCACCACAAATGAGGAAGATTCCCCGAATATTATCGTTCCGAGTTGAAATTTTGGCGGGTCTTGCCTCCCAAAAAAAGGGGGGGTAGGGGGGTGAAAATTTAGGGACAAAGAGAGTTCGATACCCTCTTCCGCCTGTGGGTATTAAAAAAAATTTTCGACTCACATATTTTCGACTTTACCGGTATATATTTTCAGGTTGACCCCCCCCCTTTTATTGGGATCTATAGATTCGTACGATTTTTACGAATCGAATGGTTTTTGTTTCAACTGGATAGCTCAAATAATAAAAAAGTACGTTCCGCTTGGATGATGAGTCTTTTAAGGGGGGGGGGGGGCGCATTTTTTTGGCAGCCGAAATACTTTTATGCGATCCATTTTGGGGTCTCAAATTTACAGCTTTAATAATTTCCGAGAAAGCTATGTGGTCCGAGAATGTACGTTGGGGGGCGTAAAAATCCATGTCTTGACTTTGTTTTCCAAAAAATTTTCCCTACACGTATTAAATATAAAATAAACATAATAGGTGAATTTACGATAAATTAGTATTATTATTGATATTGTAATGTAAAAACTTTTTTTGGTATTATATATTACGGCGATCTTCAATTTTCAAATCATGAAAAATTGATGAGACCCAGTATTTTTTATAATCGCATAAAAAAAAGCCACACAAATAATGTGTAAAAAATTTAAATTAAATTTAAAAAAAAACTTTACAAAAGTTGAGTCTTTGTACCTAAAAATATATCTTTATCTTATACAACGATTCTCTCGTTAAGCACGAAATCGAATATCAAATGCGAGAATTTTATCTACCGACTACGCTGTTGGTTATGACGTCCCAAATAAATTCAATATTCATAAAAAACGTAAAATAAAATCAAGAGGGTTCTATTGTGCACGGTTTTTGATATGCCGCTTATCTTATTTTTGAAAAATGATAATTTAATTTCGAACGAAAAAAATATATTCAAAAGAAAGCATGTATTTTGCAATCTAACAAAAATTAGATCCCAATATAGACTGTATAAATTTGGCGATGAATCACTATAGAAAATATTTATATATCGTTGATATACAGGGTGTCTAAAAAAAAGGTGACCCTATCTCTAGGATAGGTAGAAAACTGAAAAATAATTACTTTATACCAGCATCGGTTATTACTTCATAATTTTCAATATTGCAAGGCGTCGGTCAGACGCCAGGGAAAGAAAACAAATCGCGATTTTGAACTAAGGTAGAAGTATTTTGGAGGCAGTGGCGCGCCGGTAGGAATTTCGAATGAAAATGAAAGGACTCAAATATAACTGTACATGAACGTACAAAGGAACTAAAATATAAATATACAAATTGTTGAACGTGTGGTTTCAACACTAACCTTAAAAAAGTTATGTTATACTACTTGGTACGAACCGTGTAACTAGCGCTCTCTATGAGAGTCAAATATAAAAACAAATTCATGGGATGTATCAGCTTCCAAAATATATTCGTATAAAATTTCATTACAATGTTGCCAGTAGTTTCGGCAAAATCGTAAAAAACGTGTACACATTTTTTTTTATTCAACCTTTATCTTCAATACGGATGGAGTTACGAAAATTTTTTACCAATTATTTTTCGGTTACCTATCCTAGAGACGGGTTACCTTTTTTTTAAACACCCTGTATATCGGTGATATATACAGGGTGTAACAGGCATTCGTACCAAAAACTTGGGTGATGATAGAAAGACTAAAAATAATTATAGTACTTTATATAAAAATTTTTCCTTACTCCCTTCGTTAATGTGCTATAGGGCTCTAAAGTTAGGATTTAAAGATGGTTTTTTTATCTTTTATCTTTTTATCTTTTTTTTGCATTTCAATCAACAATTTATAATATTAAATAATTTAGTACATTAATTTATTTTAAGACCACACTAAATCAAGAGTTATAATAATTATTGTTTTCTTTTATAATAATTTAAAATTCAAATACTCACTTTCTATGCGAATGAAAGCTAGCGTAAGTGAAACTTTTTCCTTCATACTCTCCAAAAAATCGACTATCCTCTAATTTGATATGATAAATTTCGTTGCCAGAGCATCGTCCATATAACCGATGCCATTCTTCTTGAGATTGTTGACCCTCTCTATAAAAATAATATGATTGTCAGATGAACAAGAATTTATGATTATTATTATAGCATTATACAATTTTCTGCATTTATTTGAGAGTAGTTTTGGTTTAGAGGGTCTCAGTGGCGTCTACTCCGTTAGGTCATTGGGTCAATGACCTCCCATTAAAAAATAATTTAAAAAAATAATTAATAATTTAAAAACATAAAATATACCTACTATACATGTAGTATAGAATTCCTCTTATATAAAATTTACCTAAAACCTAAAACGTTTCAAGACCCCCGTGTAAACGTTATTCCGCATCAAGCATCAAGTACTCGGCGAAAACCAAAATTTGAAAGCGGGCTGGAGTCCACCGTTGACCTCAAGGTGTTATATGGGAACGGAATTTGCCGAGCGCTGACGATCTTCGCGGCGTGAGAGAAACACGCCCGAAGTTTACATGTGATGGGTCAAAAGCCCGGTTTAATATCGACTTACGTCGGCTGATTATTACACGCTTAGAAAAGAGATGAGTAGATGAGGGAGAAGGGGAGAGCATTTTAAGCGAAATAATGAGCTGTGTTTTGACGTAATAAGTTGTTGCAAATACAAAAGATCGAAGGCTTGACTTAAATTTTAAAAAGATTTAGACTAATTATCATTTAATTTATGTTTGTCATATTTAATATGTATAGAAATGAAAAAAATATGGTTGTTTTTTAAGAGAGCATTATTTTTATATGAAACAAGCGTGGCCCAAAAAAATTTTTTGCCTCCGGGGCTTTGGAAAGTAACTCCACAAATTTTGCTTTTTTAACGATTTTAACGACTTTCGGGCAGAAATTGGGAGTGGTTTTTCGAAAAATTTCCTCTAGGGGGCTGGTCAGTGGCGTTCCGTATTTTAAGATTTTGGTGACATCATCTATGACCCCCCTATCAAATTAACCACGAGCCGCCACTGGAGGGTCTTATGATTTATTTTGTTTTGGAAAAGTTCCACGTGTGTCACCGTAGAGCTTTTATCTAAAGGTCATCAAACAAAAAGAAGTCGAAAACATTTTCTTTCGGATTGTTGACCCGTCATTGCGAAAAAATACCGGCAAATCACTGAAAATTGTAAAAGTCGAGACTGGGGATTTTCGTTCGTGTCAAATTAAATGGCAAAAGTACGAAGCTAACGAGAAAAATACGACAAATGGTGAGGTTTTTCGTGGTTTCGGTCGTTGAGAAATATCAGCTCAGCTTTGTTATATTTCCAACTCGTACAATGGCTTAGAAAAAGAGTTACTTTTTATGAATTCAGTTGATATAAAAAGGGATTTAGATTTGCTAGTCAATTTGTAGACGAATATACTGGATAGGGTTATCCGTATGGAAAGATTTTTCATTATGGAGAAAAATTGAAAACTCTCGTTTAATACTCTATTCGGATGGATAGTTAAATTGAGTAGGGATGTATTTTATTACCGATTGACTATTAACAATTGAAATCCATCTTAAAAATATAACAAAATTGATAGTGAATACTTACTGCCCTCTTGAAGTATGTAATAAAAGAGTTACCAACGTAGAAGCACCGGGACAGGTGCAGTTATTGGCTAGCAAAGCATATTTGAATTCATCCTCGCAAACTACGAACTCCGCAAATTTTACGTGAAGTTTATTTTCAGGTCTGAAAATTTGTACGTATTGGGCGACATTTGGTGCGAAGTCTTTTACCGCCCAAGATCGTAAGATCGTATGTTCGTCCTGAAAAGAAGAAAAAAATTATGGAAATTCAATAAAGGGAAAATTGCCCTAAAAGCTGCCAAACGGGCGATAGGACTAAATCCAAGGCATGGAGCCTTAGTTTGGTGGTCAAAAACAGTTCAGAGGAAAAATTTTTGCTCTAGTAGATATCCAATGAAATCAGTTAATTTGAGGTCATTTGATTGAACACAACCAATCAGAACAACATTATACTGAAAACAGACCATGGGCTGTTTTCACTCTATTAGGTACGTTGCCTTGGATACATTTTGATTTATTTCGATTTTGACGTTTCAAATATTTGATATTTCAAAATGTCACGATTTTGTCATAATACTGAAGATAACATTAATGAAATTATAGAAGCAAATATACTCTGTATTTTTTTCTATAATTAGCAAAAAAATTTCTATTCGAATAACCCTCGAACATTGATAAATGCTCAAAAATTTTTCAACAACTTTCTCAAGCTTTTTGCTTATAGGCAACAGACCTCCACCTGCGGCGTCGGACTGTTTCCAAGCAACAAGCTTTCGAAATTTGTTATAAAATTTTTTCGAACAATTATCAATGTCCTTGGGTTATTATTACTACTGAAAACTGAACTGGAGCTATCAAAACTTCAGATGCTTGCCTGTCTATGTATAACGGGTGCGATGGAAGCCATTCTCAATCTTCCGCCTCTTGCTCTGCATGTTAAGGCGGGAGCGAGGATGGTTGTACACAGGCTGGAATTCAATGGGAATTGGCACGAAGGAACCAACACCAACACATAGTCATTCCAGAATCACAGATATTATCACAAGCTCGCTTCCTAAGATGAGAAATGATAACATGTTGGCCACAATTAACGACAACCAACCATACCATATCCAGCTAAACTGGGATGGGTTGGAAGCATGCAGTCAGGAAGGAAAGTTGGTGTGGTACACAGACGGATCTAAAACTGACATAGGAACAAGAGCTGGAGTCCATGGTACCAGACCCAGGTGCAATGTCCACGTATCGTTGGGGAAGTTTGCATTTGTATTCCAGGCAGAAATCTACGCTATCGACACGTGTTTGCAAATGAACATCGAAAGGGGGTACAGGGGCCAAAAGATCCTCATACTCTCAGATAGTCAGGAAGCACTGAAATCTTTAGCATGTCCCCAGATCAGATCTGGGACGGCCTACAAAAACTTTTAAGCCTGTCAAACCATAATAGAGTAACTCTTAAGTGGGTCCCGGGGCACTATCGATTAATTAGAAAAAGCTTTTGTTTAATGAATTACTACTTTTACGTCGGATAATAAATTGAGGTAAGATTGATCCTCGACACGTAGCTGAGACGTAAGATTCCTGGAAATCACAACCTAAACAAAAATGCGGAGTCGTAAAAAAAGTTTATTTCCAACAAAAGTAGTGCCCTAAAAGACAAACATGAAAACAGAATCAGCGACTTTCGAAGAAATACTAGTTTTGTTCTTAAACTTACTCTTATTATCATTAAGTTTTTAATTAACAAAATTATTTAATATTTAAATACGAAAACTATAATGAACCAAATAACAAAAAATGCATTTAATCAGAATTCTAATGTCTACGTCTTTCAAAAAGAACACGATAATAATGTCATTTGAGGCCTAAGAATTGGTTACAAAAAATTTAAATGTTTGGGACTTAAAATATACGGGGTCATCATAACTATCGAGCGTCTTATTTGGACCAACTGAACTCTGTCATTCTGTCTCAATAGCTATCCCTATATACTCTGTACATACATGTAATCATGATCTGTTTTTAAAATCTTAATATTTTCAATTCTAGGACATTCTGTAATTTTTATATTATGTCCCAATAGCTATGAATCCCCCTATATACCCTGTACATACAAGTAATCTTTTTCTAGATATTTTAATTAGATTAAATTAGAAAATCCTAATATTTCTCATTCTAGTACATTTTGTAATGTCTATATTATGTCCCAATAGCTATGCATCAACCTGTACCGGGTGGTCCAATAATACAGATACATTCAAACACAAACGGAACATAAGGATTTTAAGCATTGTATCAGAACTGCTTTTGAACTAGTCGACCAACATCCAGCTTCGACAGATCAAAAACACAATTATTACAATCGTTTATTTGGACACCTATAACATATCGTACAATTCCCACCACTCCGTATTCTCAACTGTGGGCGGTCCTTAATTAGCGTCAGACAGTCAGTAAACAGCAGTCGGTAGGTAGAGTACAATTTAAAGAATCTTATTTTGTTTTATTTACGAATATATTTTTATTTTGAAAGCCGTTATTGCCAAAAGAAATCAAAACATATTATTTTAACTCGAAATATTAATTGTTAAATAGAATTTAACAATTAATTTTCGATTTTAACAACATAAAACGTAAGAATATTGTTTTAATATGTAGCGACGTTTACTACCCCCATCAAATAATTATTCAATACTAAATCGCAGTTCGCACATAACTAACAAATTTTGGAAGGAGAATGGGCGGGGTTTCTTACATTGGTCTGAATCCAGCTGTCCAGATCAATACTTGATATTCATTGAAGTGAACTTGTAGAAATGTTTTGTTGGTGGACTATTTAGATTGGACAATACATTGAATCCCTATGTTCCGTTTCTGTTTGAATGTATCTGTATATGAAAAACTATTCATGTTATAACTTTAGGAGAAAAAATTCCTTGGTAAAAGTGGCCAAGAGAAATCGCTGGAAATAACTTTCAAGTTTCTAGGTTAACCGCTAGGGGGCGTAACCTGTGAAGAAAAATTTAAAAACCAGTTTTTTGTGAAATATGCCCAATTATACCAAGTGTTAAATAAGTTAACTAGAAAGAGGCCTAAATTCCGCACAAATTTGTTTAGGTACTTTTTATTTTATTTTTACAAATAAAGGGTGGGGGAGAGTGGGGAAGTGTTCGTGGATAAATACCTATAACTTTGGTTTGGATTAACCGATTTTAACGAAATTAGTGTCATTAGAAAGAGTGTAGATGAATTAATTACATCTACTATAAAACAATTGCATTTAGTTTTAATTGTCATAGGTAGAGGGTACTTTCGAATGAAAATTTGTTTTTCTTAAAAATGTTTAATGGGAACACCTAATTATTGTAAATTATAATGGAACTGGATTAAATTCGTAACAAAATGGCGCAAACCGCATGTTGATAGCTTTTGTCGAACTCGAGATATCCTAAATAAAAACGCATGAACATAACTAAGTATAGTATTGACTCATCCTGTATTATAACTTAAATTGAAAAATAAGTCAGTACTTTCAAATTTTTTTATAGCAGAAGGTACACCCTATACATACAAGGAATCATTTTCTAAATATTTTATTTAAATTAAATTAGAAAATCATAATATTTTTAATTCTAGGACATTCTGTAATGTTTATATTCTGAATATTAACAACAAGCTCGACTGTAGGTAAACATTCTAGTAAAAACTAGTATTTTAGTATTTTTTATTCCGGTATGAAAAACTGAAAATTTGTGAAATTAGTGTAAGTGAACGAAAGGAAATATCTGTGAGCTTTTTAAGGTAACAATATATTTATTAAAATGTAATAATTTAAAATTTGTCGTTTTGAATAATGAACCCGTCCAACAACTGGATAATTATTTATACCAAATGTTAACTTTTTTTGCACGATTACTTTATTTATTATAAATACGTTTAAAAAGAAAATTTTGAATGGATAATAAAAGTTTACGTTTTTTTCATTATTTTATAATAAATACGTTTAAGAATTCTTGTGATCAAATGTTAGGAAAAATGTAATAAAATCAAGTGTTATACTGATGAAAAGTTTTTCTTTTCTTATGAAGGAGGATGAAAATAAAAATTTTTATCTGTAATAAAACGACGCTTTAGATACCATGTAGTCTAAAAGCAACTTAAAACGAGCTGTGTCTTGAAAATAAAGACAGAAGTAGGTTGTATTATTATTATTATTTATGAGGTTTTATTAGAAAATCTGCATGTATTCCATTTATTCCCTTACTTTATAGGGCAGTTATTCTGTCAAATTTTGGTTGTGACTACACAACTTCTTGACCAAAAGTATCGAAGAAACCGTTTTCAGCCCTTACCAGTCATTAGTTACAAATTTTAAGTGACTGTTGTCTGTTGTAATACTGGGTGTCCCAGATGTTTCTGACCCATTTTAACTGCAAAAATCTCGGAACTCAGAATCATATGTGATCATCCTATTCCAGAGACTCTGGAATAACTGCGAGGCAACGTTGTCCGAACATTTCCAGAAATTACCCCGAAAATGTGACGCAATTATTTTGATCACTTTTTGTTCAGGTTGCAAAAATGTATGGATCAAAATGGACAACACTTGGATATTTTTATTAAATTAGATAATTTATAATAAATTTTTTCTAATCTTTGGTATTAGTTAGCAGGCAAATTTTGTAATTGTTTTTTATTTAAAACGTTTGTGTCAGACACCTTTATCTAATAAACAATACCTAATCATTAAAAACCAAATAATTTACTCATTTTTCATATAAACCTCAACAAATTATACATTTTCGGAACGGGAAAGAATTCAGCTTTCAAATAGAATAAAAATATATAGGGTGTTTCATTGAAAAAATAGACGATATTTGCAATTAAAAAATACCATTTTTTTAAAACACCCTATATAAGATTCCACTAATTAAACATTTATACTGAAAAAACTTTATATAAAAAGAAATTGTTCAACGAAAACCGCACCTCCCTATCGTTTCTGAGTTCCGAGATTTTTGCAGTTAAAATGGGTCAGAAACTTTTGACGATTATTGACCATTTCTCAAAATTTTGACAATTATTGAGCATTTTTCAAAATTTTAACAATTATTGACCATTTTTCAAATTTTTAACAATTTTTAACCATTTTCGACAGTTTTTGGCAATAATTGTCCATTTTTAACAGTTTTTAACAATAATTGACAATTTTTAAACATTTTTGACAATTTTTCAAAATTTTACACAATTCTTCCAAATTTTTGATCATTTTTGACAATTATTGACCATTTTTGACCATATTTAAAAATGTTTGACAATTTTTTAGAAACTTCAACAATTTTTGACAATTATCAACTATTTTTCAAAATTTTGACAATTTTTAACAATAATTGCCAATTTTTGACAGTTTGACTATTTTTGATAGTTTTTGACAATTATTGGCCATTTTTGACAATTTTTCAAAATTATTGACCATTTTTGATACTTTTTGACAATTATCTACCATTTTTGACAATTATTGACCAATTTCGACAATAATTGCCCATTTTTGACAGTTTTTAAAAATAATTGATAATTTTTAACCATTTTTGATAGTTTTTGACCATTTTTGACAATTTTTCAATATTTTAGAGCATTTTTCAAAATTATTGACCATTTTTGATAATTATTGATAATTGTTGACAATTGTTTAACAATTTTTGACAATTATCAACTATTTTTCAAAATTTTTGACCATTTTTGATAGTTTTTGACAATTATCGACCATTTTTCAAAATTTTAAAATTTTTTGACAATTATTGACCAATTTCGACAATAATTGTCCATTTTTGACAGTTTTTGACCATTTTTGACAATATTTGAAAATTTTTGACCATTTATCAAAAAAAAAATTTCTTTTGACAATTGACCATTTTTCAAAAATTTTTGGCAATCATCGACCATTTTTGACAATTATTGACCATTTTTGACAATTGTTGACCATTTTTGATAAAATTGTCCATTTTTAACACTTTTTGATAAAAATTGACAGTTTTTGATAATACTGGACAATTATTGACCATAATTCAAAATTTTTGACAATTTTCATATAATTTTATTTAATTTTTAATCTGATAAATTGTTAATTATTCACCAATTGAGTTAATTCGGAGGGCGTGGAATGATTAAATAAGCGAGCGAAAAAGATTCCTTTTTTGCGCTAGAGCGTATTGTTGCGAGGCCACCAACTCAAAGCCGGCCCTGTCCCTTGACTGTAAATTTTGGTGGCTACGCCGGGATTCTACCTGCGCCGGCATGGTCTCGAACATTCTGGGATAAGGTTTTGTTTGTGCATAGCACGAGCGCGTAATGTACTAGAACTTTCCAGAACTGATGCGGATTTTTGAGTGCGTAAACAGTTAGTTAGTTCGAGAGAATTAGTGAAACGGACAGTAAAGAGTTAGTTCATAGAAGTTCTTAATAATCGGACAGTTCTTAAATAGTGCAGATAAATAGTGTAATAGTCAAGTGGTGAAAATAAATTAGAACTAATATACCGAGTGTAAATAGATTAGTAGACATTAAGTAAAGTGTATATATAAATTAAGTTTGATACAGTGTGTGTTCCTTTAAATAAATAGATAGTAATTAGCCATAGTGTGTATAATTTTATCCCACAAGTTGAAAACTATTTAAATGAATAACAAAAAACATTACAGTATTGTTTCATTTCAAAACAGTCAGTATTGGACTCTATAGATTATTATTACATTTTCGAAATTAATGCAAAAATTCATCGTATTTTCATAAAATTGACTATAAAATGAAGCAGATTTGAAAATTTTGAATTTTATTTCATTTCATAGGGTTTCAGAACAATCAAAAATTTTTATGAAGAATGACATTTTTCACTAAAACTACAAATAAAAATGTTTTTCCTCATCCGTGGACAGACTGTATATACGATAAAAATCCATGTTTTGTGTTTGACAAAACCGCTACCAAGTTTCTTACTTTTTATTGAAATAAAGAATCTTTGAAAATTACAACATTTTCGAACAAAACTATCATCTAATCACCATCATCATGATACTTTTAAATAATACAACTATTACAATAATAATATTTTGTGTTTCATAACGATCAACTATTTTTTTCTGTTTTCAGCTGATATTTAATAACCTCAAAGTATGGAGCTTTCTAAAAGCTTTTCTGGTTTTGTCGGTTAATCCGTAATGTGTGTCGTAAAATAAGTAATTTAGTAAATTATAGTTCATTTCACAACGAAATTTGTTGTTGCTGTTTTTCCATCTATAGGAAAAAGCAAGAAATATACCTTTTCCCCCTCGTATATAATCGATTATTTTTCCTCAGATCTACTTTACAATTCGAAATCTTGTTAGTTTTTTACTTACTACAAATAATTGTTATCCACTTTAAGTTGAGAAAAAATTTGAACTACTCCCAGAGGAATTTTTACTATACATCCGCTTCCGTTTCACGCAACTTGCTGTGTGTACACACCACGTTACAAGCAGAATGTTAACATAAATTGAACAATATATTATTTAACAAAACGCTCTGAGCCGGATCATTTAATACGCTGCTGTGGAATTTCTTGCTCTGAGGGATTTAAATCGTGGACAATGGGTACTAACCAGAAGGATTAAATCGTATAGAGCATATATTTTTGGGTCCTAGTAGCTGGTAATAAATGGAAATATACGAGGTAGACTGACAAACATACTATATTTTATTTGAAAAATTAAAAGTTGCAGTTTTTTTAATAAGGACATCCTGTATATTTTTTATTTTACGTTCGATATTTCAAGCAATATTCATTTTGTTTTATATGAAAAAAACAATATGTCCCAATTCGGGACATATTAGGTGGAAGGAGATCGAAAAAATAAACCAAAAAACCCAAAATATACAGGGTGTCCCATTTAAAAAGACCTAAGTTTATGTCATACCTACTGACCTGAACCCCTTAAAAAATTATTCTATTCTACTGTACTTTTTATAAATTTAGTAAGTTAAAAGAAGATTTTTGAGATTTCACTTTAGGCAACATAAAAATTAATTTTTATTTTTTTGTAACTTACCGCAGCTGTTTTATCGGCATAATTTCTTGCGGCCAAAATGAAGCACGCCTCTGCTTCGTTCATTCGAGCTCTCGCTAGATCGGTATCTTTCAAACAAGATCCTTGAATATATATAACCCTTTGAGCCCAAATCGGTACTTGAAGTATCATCCTCATGGTCGTATCGAGCTCCATCGGTGACAAAAGGACAACATAATAATCCTAAACAAATAAAATATAATTTTCCGATGTTAAATTATGTTGTTTTTGATAATGTCAGTTGAAATATTTTCACCGAAAACGGATTTTTCGTCATGAAATTGTGTTTACTAGGGATGGTTCTTTATCACCAAACGTTTAATAAATTACATCGATGTACTGTTATTTGGATAATTTACCTGTAAAAGTGGATGAGCGTAAAATTCGTTCAAAAAATCCATAATAGTGTCTGCGTGCAACGTCGTACTACAAACAACCACATGTTTTTCCGATTGTGCTCGATGCGACGAGTACGAACCACCTAATTTTTGACGTTCCATCCAAGTGAAAGCCAATTGTTCGAACTGCAATTAAAAAAAACACTCTTCAGTTACAAATTTCACTATAAAAACAATATATTATACAATCATTTAATAAGTTTGTTCCAATATCCTCACCAGAACCATCAGTTTTTTAGTTTCTTAAACTTTCAACTTTACAAGTTATTTAAATGGGGAAATTCATGAATAACCTAAAACTTCCATTAAATGCCACAATATGGCGTTAGGAGCTTCTTTCTATCGTTACTTTAAGGGATCTATTTATAGAGCCACTTGTTTTCTGAAAACAGGTATTTTGAATATTTTTGGACATAATAACACTGAACAAGGTTACATCTTGAAGATTTTTATCTTAGAGCCAATACAGGGTGGTCAAAAATACTGATATTTTCTACTTTCAAAAAAAGAAAAAAACGTTCCTTCCAAATAGAACGCACTGTATATTTTAACTTTTTAGTTCTACTATCTATTCTAGCTTGATTTTGTTCAATAACTTTCAATACCGAGATAAAATCAACTAACAAACGATCTGTTTGGAGACACACTGTATATATTGTAATTTCTCTATGGCATTCTGGCTTTGTTCTATGCGGTTAGCAACATATTAAATAATTCAACAGCTTGTTTAATCGATTAATTGTTGAACATACCTGTGTGGGTAGGACGATTAGGGCAACGCATATCATAATGACCATCCAAAGCTGAGAGGGCCAAATGTCAGGTACGAAATCCCCGTATCCGACTGTCGAGAACGTCACCACGACGTAGTAAGTGGCTTGGAAGAGGTTTAGATGACGATGTCCGGCACGTTGACAATGTTGGATACCGCATACGCTAAAACAAAACCAAAAAAATATGTATTCCTTTCGTATCCCACTCTGTATAACAAACTTCAATACTCGTTTATATATGATTATTCAAATATTATATACTCCATTTGAAAAAGGCAGAGAACCCTTGTAAAATGACCATTCCAAGGGCGAACCTGTTTGTGATTCTAAAAATCTCAATAATTGGGAATTGAGGAATATGTTGAAAAAAAAAGTGAGCGATCGTCGGACCGCCGACAGAGGCTTGCTTCTTATGCACAAAAGAATGACCATTTTTCAAAAATTTTGATCATTTTTTACCATTTTTGACAATTATCGACCGTCATAACAATTATTGACAATTTTTCAAAAATTTGAACCTATTTGGCAATTATTGACCATTTTTTCAAAATTTTGACAATTTTTGACAATTTTTCCAAATTCTAATAATCATTGACCATTTTTGCCAATTATTGACCAATTTTGACAGTTTTGACAATTATTGATCATTTTTGACAATTTTTCAAAAATTTTGACCATTTTAGACCATTTTTCCAAATTTTAACAATTATTGACCATTTTTTACAATTTTTTAGCATTTTTGACAGGTTCTGACAATTATTGACCATTTTTGACAATTTTTCGAATATTTTGACAATTTTTAATAATTATTGACCTTTTTTGTCAGTTTTTTACAATGATTGACCATTTTTTCAAAATTTTGACAATTTTTGACCATTTTTGACAATTTTTCGAAATATTTGACAATTATTGAACATTTTTCCAAATTTTTGACAATTTTTGAAAATATTTCGCAATTATTAACCATTTTTTCGAAATTTTGACAGTTTTTGACAATTTTTCAAAAAATTTAACAATTATTGACCATTTTTGACAGTTTTTGACGAATTTTGACAATTATTGACCGTCTTTGACAATTATTGACCATTTTTGACAATTTTTCAGAAGTTTTAACATATTTGGCAATTATTGACCATTTTTGACCATTTTTCAAAATTTTAACAATTATTGATCCTTCTAGACCATTTTTGATTGGTTTTGACAATTATTGACCGTCTTTGACAATTATTATTATTGACCATTTTTGACAATTTTTCAAAATTTTTGACAATTATTGATGATTATTGACCATTTTTGACAGTTTTTGACAATTTTTGAAAATATCTGGCAATTATTAACCATTTTTTCAAAATTTTAACAGTTTTGACGATTTTTCCAAATTCTTGACCCTATTTAAAAATTTTTGATAATTTTTCAAATATTTTAACAATTATTGACCATTTTTGACGAATTTCGACAATTATTGACAGTCTTTGACAACTATTGACCATTTTTTCAAAATTTTCACAATTTTTGACCATTTTTCAAAATTTTAACAATTATTGATCCTTTTGGACCATTTTTGACGAATTTTGATTGGTTTTGACAATTATTGACCATTTTTTACAGTTTTTGAAAATATTTGGCAATTATTAACGTTTTTTTCAAAATTTTGACAGTTTTTGACAGTTTTTGACAGTTTTTGACAGTTTTTGACAGTTTTTGACAGTTTTTGACAATTTTTGATCATTTTTCCAAATTTTTGGCAATTATTAACCAATTTTTCAAAATTTTGACAACTTTTGACCATTTTTGACAATTTTTCACATCTATAGGTGTGCGAGCTCAGTGCGGCAAGAGAGATTGCGCACGGTCGCTTGAATGAGTTATCGCGTGACGTACGCTTTTTCGTAACATCACACGTTTCACGAGTTCACTAGCCTTCCCAAAAGTCCTATGTCATTGGATTAGTGGTTTATTCAGAAATCTGGCAACTCTGTTGCCTGACGAACCCTTATTCGCTTTTTCGTAACATTACACGTTTCACGAGTTCACTAGCTTTTTCAGAAATATGGCAACACTGTTGCGTGACGGACTTTTCGTAACGGTTACACGTTTTACGAATTCACTAGCCTTCTCAAAAGTCATGCAATAAGAAGCAAGCTTCAAAAATTGTTCTGGCAATTGTGAATATACATAAACATCGTTTCCTAAGATATACTATGGACGAAATGGCAGAAAACCGGAGTATTATAATACTTCTGTGATGCCTTTTGGCATAAAATAAAATAAGAAATAAGTTAAAGTTAAAGAATGCATAAATAAAACCCATGAGGTCGACTGGTACCGAGAGTCAAGGTCATCACGTATGTTTACTATAATTAATTATATAACATTTAATAGTAAATCATAATATGAACTTGACCAGAAAAACAGGGTGTTTCCAAAGTAATCTGAAATATTGTTGTTGGTGATTCCTCATTTAATTTTAAGACGAAAAGTTCCTATAAACATGTGTGATAAGTTGTGATACCGGGTGCTTAAACTGTTTAATGTGTTTATTATTTTAATAGAAGCAATAACATTGTGATAAACATAAAAGTAGTAAATTTCAGAGCAAATGTTCAAAATGTGCCCCTCCAGATAAAATACCAGCTCGACGTCTAGTGGATTGCCGAAGAAGTTCGAAAAATCCAGGAGTATTTCGAATAACATTACTGCCTCATATAATGCGATTTTGAAGATCTTGTAATTTTAAGAACGGTGTTGTGTAAACGAGTGATTTTAAAGGTCGAAACACACCTATCAGCACCTCATAGGATCAACGACTGATCATCACTGTCGACTCGACGGTTGTGTATGGGCCCACTTAACGCATCGACACGGGATCAGCACTGCCACGATACCCGACTATAGGCCTTACTTTATATTGTCAGAGATATTGTATTGGCACGCCGTCCTCAAAATATTCTCTCTGAGCAATGTGTTGTGGTCGAGGCGTTGACGTGCCTTGTCGGTGCTGTGCTGATGCTGTTAGGTATACGCCTTTACATTTAAATACACATAAGAAATAAAATCTGCTGGTGATGATCAGTCGCTGTTCCTGTGAGGTGCTGATAGGTGTGTTTCGACCTTAAATATCCCCACACACAAAAATCCAGGGGATTGTGTTCAGGTGACCTTGGGAACCTTGGGTGTGGAGATCCTCGTCCTTTCCAACAGTCAAAACTCCCGTACGATTACTGAAAAATGTGGAGGAGCACTGTCATGCATGAAACACATATGTCTTCTAATTATGAGAGGTACATCTGCCGAAATAACTGGAAGTTCGTTTTCCAGAAAATGTATTACCGTTTCAAGGAAAAATGGTCCTAATAAATAATCGTCGATAATACTAATCCAAACATTGGCCGAAAAGTAGCGCCACTGAGGAAAAGTTATAGTCGAAATAAATTTCACTTTCGTTTATTACAAAAGGTTAACACCCTGTATCTCATTAACGACAAAACTTATCATATATGTTTAAACGAACTTTTCGTCTTAAAATTCGCCCACTACAATATTTCAGATTACTTTGGAACCAATTTAAACAAAGATTGAAAACAAGCAATTGAACTGGTATGGACACATTGTAAGAATGAACGAAAACAGGTTAGTCAAAGCATTTACAGTGGCAGGAAGGGATAGAAAAAGAAAGAAAGGAAGACCAAAGAAAACATGGCAGGGGAGGATACAGGACATCGGAGAGAAAAGAGGGAAATCAATGGAAGTGATGAGAGGACTGGCCAGAACCAGAAGCGATTGGAAGAAATGGGTAAAAAAGGGCTAACCCGACGGCATAAGGGTTTTAGAGAAAGAAGAAGAAGATTATTCAAGATATTCTATCCAAGTTTTTCCTTTTCGCTGTAATATTTCCCCTACTTATTATCTCATCCCAAGTCTATCTCTCTTTTTATTCTTTTGAATTGTCCCTCCCCATATTCTTTTAGTTAATCTAGTCTCCCCCATGCGCTGCAAATGTCCCCTCCAAGCCCAGTTGTCTCTCCTCAATAAACTCCAAAGTTGACTGTATTTCCAGTTCTTCTCTTATTATTGTGTTTCTTATCTTATCTTTTTTTTGTTACTCCTCTTATTCGCCTTGTATTTCATTCTTTTGTGATCTATTTCGTATCCAAGACTCACAAAAGAAAACAAAAGATAAACTAATGTGACCTAATTATAGTATTTTGCTTTGGTATCAACTAAATCGAGAGAACGGAGTCAAGTTGGAGTGAACTACGCTGTTCGCCGAATCATGTACCAGTTTCCTCGCAGATACTCGTCCGACTTTAGGTTGGAAGCATAATGGGTGTGTCCAAGCCTTAAGAAGTTTAATTCCAATAAAAATACGTCTCTGATCAATAAATTGAGCTCGTAAATTATAAATTCACACTGAATCAGTTCTGTCTATACACCTAAAGTGTAATCAGCTTAACCAAACAATGCCACGACCAAACAAGGTAATATACAGGTAACGTCGATTATGAAGTAAATGCTGGATACGATAACAAAGACAATGAGTGGTTTTCCAATATTATTTCATGAATAAACATCGAAAATATCAAACATCTAAACAGATTTTGGAAAACATCCATTACCTGTTAAAAGTTTTAAGACATATAAATGAGCATAGCACATCTATGTTTATATAAATGAAGAACAATCGACAAGTAAACACCAAACTTTGATATCACTAATCGATTTATAGGGCGTGGTTGTTGACCTTTGTACCTACACGACCATGATTACATGGAAAACTTTTGTTTGAAAAAACTGTTTTCCAACAACAAATCAATAACTCAACTGTTGATATACTACTAGATTTTTCTAAGCATCGAGAGTGAAATTTTTAGGACGCGTCACGTTTAGCAACATTTTGTTACATGACAGAGAAGAAAGATAATACGTAGAGAGAAAGAGGAGGAAGCTGGTAAAAAAGTTGAGTGTTTTCCGGAATAAGATTAAGATTAATATGGATCCTGCCCATGTTATGATAAAGTTCCTTGTCTAGACACATCCTTATTACTAGACTCCGTAAGCCAAACCATTTATCCACATTCTTCTGCACAGGTTGGAGGCTATCGTACTTTCTTTGTCAATTTTTTGTAGGGTTTGATTATTTATATATTATTTTGTGTATTGTACAATTGGAATTTCCACCCTGTTCAAAGCTGATGACTTAGCACTTCTTGTTAATTATGTTTAGGACAGTTTGTGTCTGTTCCGAGACTCGTCAACGTACCCTAAAGGCCGCTTGACATAGTGCAATGCAAGATTTCTTGCTCGAAAGCATGTGCAGTTGAGTCCCAGCTGATAAATTTCTGCAATTCCATGCAATTGCAATTTTATCGGTTTGGTGCCATTTCTATTGCCTGCAAGGCGCAATTCTAGGGAAAAATCTAGTTTCTTTTGTGTTACCAACCAACTGTTTCCAATCAAATGATATCTATCAGCTGATTGCTGATTGGGGTGACTGACGTTTTGCCATTTGTGATTTGATAATCAACAGTGATGCACTTAGTTTTTTTCTCTGATCCTTTCTCATTTTCTATATCTTCATTTTAAATAATAATAAAATAACTTTATATATTATGTTTGAATAAATTATTTTTTGAGGTTAAAATCTACTTTTTTCTTTCTATTCTTGGTTGGGTTGGCAGCAATGTTGCAATACCACAAAATGTAAAGTTTTTAATATTTGTTTATCTTTCTTTATTTTGGGAAATGGTAAAAAACATTTTTCACACTTTTGATTAAATTTTCCATTATCAACGTTTCTTCCTTACTGAGCCACCTTCACTTCTATCTAGTGTACGGTTCTGCAAGCGAAATTTATTTTGAGGAAAATTTGTATACACTCCTCGTAGATTTATACTGTCTTATGAATCGATAAAAATCAACCTTCTCTCTTTCCGTTTCTTTCACAACAACCCAGCGATTTTTAAGTGCCTGTTTTTTTTTATATATTCTTAATTAAGTGTTTCACTGCTTTTTTACTTTGATTGAAACGCCGAGAATCTCAATCGAAATTCAGAGGTAAATAATTGATGCAAATGAAGTCAGCTCCAAGCATGTCGTAATCGGAAAGATTTATTAGAGGTGATATATTATGCTATAACTCGTATAAGGAAACGAAAATATTGATTGATCACTTGTCTGGGAAGTATTAAATAATATAATATCCCTACTGACTACCTATTATCCATAAATTCGATACCGAACATAAGTTAAACGCCAAGTGGTGCATAAAATGTACGAAGAAAGAAAGCATGTATGGGTAGAAACAATTCGTGAGCGATTCCGAGAAGAAATTCTTGTAATACAGAAGTTGCGAAGTGGGCGTCACTGAGCGAAGCCGTGGCGGGTTATATAAATCCTCAAACATAAATATATAATGTTGAAAAGTCCTTATGAAATCTGGCTGGTGATGATTTTCCGCTTTCCGTTCTATATTTTGAGGTACGATTTCAAAAACCACAAACAACAAAGTTTAGTTTAAAAATTCAACAAGCGGAAATAAAACGAACAATACCGTCGACATCACAAGCGAAAAAAAAAAAAATTAATGGAAAATTTTACTCCCTTGTTTTTAAAACAAATCTATTCAGAAATTTTATTGTTCGGACGAAATTACAAATTACTTTTGGTTTGCCATTGCAAGTAAAATTTTTTCTTTTATTATTTTCAGATACAGGGTGACTATTCTGGAAGGGACGAGTTCCAAGTCATTTCTATTGTAAGTATTGTAAAATTTTAAGCAACTTACAGCCTATAATTAAAACAAAAGCAGTTTTTTCACCCTTCTACACTTATTCCACCTTCTACACTCAATCCACTTTCTACACTTATTCCCCCTTTTTCAATCTCCCTCTCTTTTTCAACAGCTACCCAACTATTTTCCCTCTTTTTTCTCCCCTTTTCCGAAGTTTATCCACTTTTTCTGTTATTTTTCTGTTTTTTCTCTTTTCGGCATATTTCCTTCTTTTTCCCATTTTTCCCACTTTTCCCCCTTTCCCATTTTTCCCTTTTTCCCTTTCATCATTTTCCTCACTTTTCCTCCTTTCCCAGTTTTTTCCATTTTCTACTTTTTCCTTATTTTTTCTAATCTTTTTATTTTCATCCTCTCTTTTTGCCCCTATCTGTAAAGTGGGGAGGGTGAGTTTAGGCCCACAGCACTTAGGCTACATGAGACCCATTGTACATCCTCCCGAGGTGTTGTCCTCCTAGGTCATCATCCATCCTGTCCTTTTCAGGAAGGTGTACAGGTCACTAGGAGACATCTCCTTTATATCGGCAGGTGTAGGCCAAGACTCACCGAACACACACTCTCTTATTGACGATAACTCCGGGCACTCACATAAAACATGCCTTCTTGTTCACACATTCTGCATAGAGGTGTGTCCACTAGCCCCATAGTATGGAGGTGTTTCCTTAGTTGATAGTAAATCCTACTGTTAAGCGTAGGTTTTTCCTGGTCATCATCAAATATTTCTTCGGCTCCAGCTTCCCAGGGTCGCCCAAGGTGATCCTGGCAAAATTGCATCCTTTGATTACATCCCATCTCTTTAGGGATTGAGCATGGGTGTGACGCTCTTTTTGCTCTGCTCTGTAGGTGAAAATTCCATCTTAGCTTCTTGTCGGGGGAAATACCAATGTATTTCACCTCTTCAGAGAAGTTTAATTTGCTATTGAAGATTTCGGGGGGGTTTAAGCCCGATAATCCTCTTTTCCTGGTGAAAAGGACCATCTCAGTCTTCTTGGGATTGATCGACAGTGAGTGTTTCTTACACCATGTTTCTATTAATTTGAGCTCTATCGCACAGTGTGTTCACAAATTTTCCAGTCTGCAAGATAACTATGTCATCTGCGTATGCGATTGTGTAGAATCCATTATTGTTGAGGTGATTAATCAGGGTATTCAGGAAAATGTTCCAAAGAAGGGGTGTCTTTTTGCCCCTTTTTATACTTTTCCCTTAATCTTTTCCTCCTGTATCCCCCTTTTTCTTCATATCTCCAGTTTCCCCTTCTATTTAAGCACTTTTTTTCTCCCTTTTCCGAAATTCTTCCAATTTTCCATATTCTCCCATTTTTTAGAATATTTCCCTCTTTTTCCCCATTTTCAAATTTTCCACTCTTCTCTTCCATCCCCCCCTAGTGCCGGATTTCCAGTTTTTTTCACTATCCCAATTTTCGTTCTTTTTTCTCTCTTTTTCCGAAGTTTTTCCACTTTTTCTGTTCATTTTTGCTCTTTTCCCTATTTTCGGCATATTTCCCTCTTTTTCCCATTTTAAACATTTTTCCCATTTTCCCATTTTACTCACTTTTCCCCCTTTTCCATTTTTCTTATTCTCCCTTTTCCCTCTACCAGTTTTTTCCATCATACACTCTTTCCAATTTTTTTTCTTTTCTTCCTTTTTTCACCTCTTGTTGCCCCTTTTTACACTTTTCCCTTTACCTTATTTTCCTCCTGTATCCTCTTTTTTCTCCATTTCCCCAGTTTCCTATTTTATCAATTCTTTCTCCCTTTTCCTGAAGTATTTCAAATTTTCCATATTTTCACATTTTTTAGGCTATGTCCCTCTTTTTCCCCATTTTCACTTTTTCCCCTCTTTTCTTCCATCCCCCCTCCTATTGTCGGTTTTCCAGTTTTTTCCATTATCCCAACTTTTTCCATTTTTGTGTTCTTTTTATCCACTTTTTCCCTATTTTTCATCCCCTTTTTACACCTGATCCCTTTCTTTTTTCCTCCTTCATTCCCTTTCTACTCCATATTCTCCACTTTTTCTTTCTGCCTTATAATTTATGTTGTGACTTATAAAAATAAAAATTACCTGGTAAAAACGAGACAAATAAGTGTCGCCGAAAGTATAGTGAGTTGCTGCGACAGAGCCGATTGAGATTTTTGCATCGCCCTATGGAGATCGTTCTGAAACAAAAAATAGACAGTTTTACATTAATATATATCAACAAAATTAGACAGAAAAATACTAGATCATGTTGTCGCTACAGCCATTTAACTACGTTTTGATATTGATATTAATCGACTTGAAATTTGCATTTCCATTTTCACGTGTCTCTTTTAGAAAACCACAAGTTTCATATAAATGAAAAATTATACAGGGTCATTTATTAATAAGTATCTTCATTTTTACCCGTTTACACAGAAAATCCTGAGCCTAAACCAAAATTCATAAATAAAATATGACCATTCAGAGATACAGGAAGTATGAAAACACGTTAAAATTCATTGGGATGTAATATCTTCACCCTTTTCAAAGGATTACGACAATGGCAAGGGGGGATTCTGTTCTCCCTACATTCCACTGATTCTCCAAAAGAGAGGGTTTTGACCCTGTCGTACTCCTTTGATGAATTTTTAGATTTTTACATTAAACCTCAAGATTTTCTATGTAAAATATTTACACTCGTTAATAAATCACCCTGTATAACTGTTCTATAATTAAACAAATCGTTAATTTAAAATTATTTTCGAGGCGTCTATTAATTTATAGTCAATAAAATGGAGTTACGTAAGACGTAATTTCATTTTAATGATAATTTTAAAGTCTACCTATTAACTAAAATTGTTACGCACAATATCAGGCAGGATAATAAAATTATAAGGATGTCGTCCTTTGTTAAAAGGAATATGGAAGATACTTACGTTTAAGTATAATTTGGACAGCAAAAAGGAATGAACTAATGATAAGCACACAAAAATAATGGTGTGTGTAGGGCAGAAGTGTGGAAGCAAGTGGACGGTTAAAAATTGCCATTCCAAAATATCTAATTTACGGGATAAAACCATATAAAATGAAGTCACACAAATATGGAGATAAATGAAATATCTTCTTCTCAAATATCATTTGGGATATTTACTTTGCTCAATACTTTCGCCCCCCACTGTACCGGATGTCTGATTAAGAGGTCAAAAAATATACATTGGAGGCTCTTCCGAAGTGGGGGATCGCTCTGGCTCAAGCTAAATCTTTGAAACCCGGCGATATTTATATGGAAAAAATGAATAACGCTTTGTAAAACTCACTGTAGAAAATATATCAAATGACACAGTAACCACAAAGATTATGAAAAGCAACAGGTATGCAGAGGTATCTCGCTGTATCTCAGAAACTATTTATCGTAGAGCTAAGAGGAAAAAATCTGCATTACAAACTTGCATACGAGAAACTGCTGAAAATTATTTTCAAGTTTCCTATTCCACCGCTAGAGGAAGTAGTTTACAATAATAACACAAAAACATCATTTTTCTATAATAAATGTACAGTTTTAGTACCACAAACTTCATATATTAGTAATGATCAGATCATTTTACGTAAGTTTGCTCCAATACTTTTTCCTTGATCTTGTAAAATAATTGGTGATGTGAGTGGGAAAACTGACTCAATAGAACCGTTATTACTTTTGTTCAGCTTTATGGATTTTGACAAACTTAGTATCATTTGAAAGGGAATTCAATGCCTAATAAAATATTAAATCATCGTTACATTCCAGTGGTTTTAACGGTCGCTAGGTGATTGAACTAAGTTTGTTAAAATCCATATAAAGCGGAACAAAAGTTATAATATTTTTATTGAGTCAGCTTTCCCCCTAACCTCTACCAGTTATTTTACAAGATAGAGGAAAAAGTACTGGAGCAAACTGACATAAAATGATCTAATGGTTACGAATATTTCAATTTTGTTGTACTATAATGGTACATGTATTATAGAAAAATGATGTTTTTGTGTTATTATCGTGAACTACGCTCTCTAGTGGTGGAGTATGAAACTTGAAAATAATTTCCAGCAGTTTCTCGTATGCGAGTTTGTAATATAGATTTTCATTCCAGTGGTTTTAACGTCGTTAGGTGGCGGTGATTGAACAATTGTTTTGTTTTCAATTTTTATTGAGAATCTTCGAATGCGTTGCTATATTTTTTACTTGAAAAAGGATGGAATTTAGAAAAAAATGGTGAAAACCGCATCCCAATATATATTTTATTTCTCTCTTAATCAGACACCCGGTACGTTTGTGTTACACAGTAGAGATTTGCCGGTTTCAGTTTATCGGCGGAAAGAATAAAATGTTTAGTTTACCGATAAAATCGATAAGAACAAAAAAAATGGTCTAGACGATATAGTTTTTATCGAAATAAAAATATATTATAATATTCCACTAATGGGCGTAGTTCTACTATTCCGTTCATAAACACCCACCCAAGGGTTTTTTATGATTCATATTTTTTTATGTAACCTTACTGCGACATTGTCTGCTAATGCTTACACCTTCAGTTCACTTATTTCTTTGATATTTAAATAGAAAACAAAAATTTTATAGACAATTTACGAATTTCGAGTGAGGCGTTTTTTGATGCACCCTTGACCACTAAAATTAATTCCTTATTTTGGAAAAATCCCGTCTTGTTCGAAACCCCTCAAGCCTCTTCTACCCTTTACTGGGCGAATAAGGCCTTTCATTCTTCGTTCTCTCCAAACTATCGCTAATGGTACGACTATGTTTTTGTTACACAGTGTTTTAGAAAAATCCATTTCGTTAAACTCCAATTTTTCAGTGCTCGTAATACGTAATGTCGAAAAGTGCTTTAAAAACCGCTTTGTAATCTGCCTTACATAAATTCGTATAAATTAATGTTCTTTTTGTCATAAAGCTAGGTTCGGTATACCTACATCTGTCGACAAACATTCGGTCGGAAAAACGTGAAGTTTCGCGACAAAACGAATATTTTTTTGTGGAAAAAAAGGCGGAAAAGGTATACTTACCGAACGAAAGTTTTCACGGCTTTTTCCTTATTTATATTCGAGGAAAAAACTGGATATGCTACAGACACTTCCTACATGGAATGTATAAAATTTATATGTATATACGTGAATAGAGTGAGTTGATACTTGATACAAAAAACGTTGAGTTGGAAAAAAGTGTCGTACACTTTGTAGGGCTTAGCAGAGAGCGATTTAAATCTCGAAATATTTCCAGAAACAAAAATTTCTTCAGAAATTAAAAATTTGTGAACTAGAAAATTTTTGGGACGAGAAATCGACTGTCACAGTCAGTTTTTCGTCATTCATTCACCTTCAAATGGTGTCATGAAATTTTCAACATAAAAATTTTTGTAAATACCACAAAACTATGAATATTGGGTCAACGACAAAGAAACCGTATAATTATTATACTTACAAACATATTTTCCAGAGCGTGTTTGGCAAGCCAGCAATTCAAAAATACTGGTATAAACAGGTTTCTCAGCGGCGGATAGAAAAGCTGAAAAGAACATGAAGATTACAAAATCTATTGCTAAAAATAATTTCATTTGATTCTTTAATTTAAACCAATAAAAATTGACTTACCGTTAATATAAAAGGTATCGTATTCACTATTTCTAAGATGAAATGAAAGGACATCAATTGCTGCCAAATATTACCCTGTAACAAAAAAAAACTCAAATATCTCTAAAAATATGTTCAATAACTACAATTATCATTTAGTCAGTACAGTCCTGTACTACAATCCTTTAAGCCTCCTCCTGCCGCCAATAGGGATGTGAGATTAATGGAAAATAATCGATTAAATAAAAATCGATTTTTCTTTATTCAAAATTAGTCGATTTGTCAAAAATCGATTTTAATAAAAAATTAATCGATTTGTGCAAAAAAATCGATATTTTTTGTAATATTTTAAAAAGTAAATGCTTTTCATATTCCGATAATAAACCTAAAATATTCAATCATTAACAATTTATCAGATTGAAATTCAAAATTTTTTTTATGAAAATTGTCAAAAATTTTGAAATATGGTCAAAAATTGTCAAAAACTGTTAAAAATGGTCAATAATTGTCCAAAATTGCCAAAAATTGTAAAAAATTGTTAAAATTTTGAAAAATGGTGGATAATTGTCAAAAATTTTGAAAAATGGTCAAAAATTTTCAAAAATGGACAATTATTGTTAAAAATTGTTAAAATTTTGAAAAATGGTCGATAATTGTCAAAAACTATCAGAACTGGTCAATAATTTTGAAAAATTGTCCAAAATGGCCAATAATTGTCAAAAACTATCAAAAATGGTCAAAAATTGTGAAAAACTTTCAAAAATGGACAATTATTGTTAAAAATTGTTAAAGTTTTTGAAAAATTGTCAAAAATTTCGAAATATGGTCAAAATGATCAATAATTGTCAAAAATGGTCAAAAATTTGGAAAATGGTCCATAATTGTCAATAATTATCAAAAATGGTCAATAATTTTGAAAAATGGTCACTAATTTCGAAAAACAGTCAAAATGGTCAATAATTATTAAAAATTGTCAAAAATGGTCAATAATTGTTAAAATTTTGAAAAACGGTCAATAATTGTTAAAATTTTGAAAAATGGTCAATCATTGTTAAAATTTTGAAAAAGGTCAATAATTGTCAAAATTTTGAGAAATGGTCAATAATCGTCAAAAGTTGTCAAAATTTTGAGAAATAGTCAATAAATAATACGAGCCGTTTCCTAAAATCGATTAATATTACTATAAATATCGATAACTAAAAATCGATTATAAGAAAATAATAATCGATGTATATAAAAATCGATTATTTTTCAACATCCCTAGCCGCCAGAGATGTTGAAAGCCGCATATACCGTCAAGATTTAAGGCAAAATCCGGCTCTTTTCCGTTCACGCATTTCCCAAGTGACACGATAAGTCTGTCACTTTATTCATTTTACAATAAATACACCATATTTAGTAATTAAAGACCAATCGGATTAATGATTAAAGTATCTTTATTTACGTAAAACATAAAATTATTGTAGAGTTACGTCGGACCTGTACTGAGGATATGGTAGAGGTCCATGAAGAATAATCTGGAATAATCCAGAACTGTCATCGAAAAGTCTAGAAATGACATCGAAAGATCGAGAACTGTCTGGAACAGGTGAAAAGTATAATAAGCGGGACAATAATAATTGTTTAGTTTAGTTTTGGAAGTATTAGAAATTTGAGTTTTGTGTGTGGAAATAAAGAGAGTTTGATAAAGAAAAAAGAGTAACATTGGTGTAAGAGGTGGGATCTAAGAAATATTTATATCTTCTTATGGTAAATACTAGAGAGAGACATGGATACTTCCGGACCCCCAGGATGCTTTTTAATGATGGAAGAAGAGAAAGACAGACGCAGAAAGGTGGAAGAAGAGGAGAAGTATAGACGTAGAAAGGGGGAAGGGGAGGAAAAGGAGAGACGTAGAAAAGAGGAAGAAGAGGAGAGGGAGAGACGTAGAAAGGAGGAAGAAGAGGAGAAGGATAGACGTAGAAAGGGGGAAGGAGAGGAGAAGAAGGAGAGACGTAGAAAGGAGGAATAAGAGAAAAAGGGGAGACGTAGAAAAGAAGAAGAAGAGGAAAAGGAGAGACGTGGAAAGGAGGAAGAAGAGAAGGAGGGACGTTGAAAGGAGGAGGAAGAAGAGAAGGAAAGACAGAAGAAGGAGAGACGTACACAAGCAGTTGTTTGGCCTAACGCAAATTCAGGAAACAACAAAGCTAGAGGTAGGACAGTTTGATAATAGAGTAGACCATTTGGAACGACAAGAAAATTTAAGATCTGGAATTTTTGTTCCAAGCTTCAGTAACTAATATTGAAATTAAAGGCACGACCTCGTCCTCTTCTATAATCGAACCCGGCCTCATTCAAAGTACATCAAAGTGCCTATAAAAGTATGTCTATTCTAACGGCTCGCTAGATATGCTCGTAAACGATACGCGACGCGGTGAAACTGCAATCACTGTTTATAGTGTGAATGTGATCGTTAAAATACGACCCAAGACTCAAAATTAAAACAATGTATTCGTTATAAAAATTGACGATTTTGTAGAATGGCTAATTTCAGTTTAAAACTACGTAGTCGTAGTTGTTACAATGTATCGAATCGTTAACTAAAGCCGTTAAGTACGTCGAAAAAAAATGGAGGATATGGGGATTCATACGAGGATAAGTTAGTGACTTTTTGAATTTCCCCAGCTGTAACTTACGTAGATGATTTATTATTATTGTTTTCAAATGACATTACTTTGACTTTTAAATTAAAAAGTAACCTCATAAAATAATTTAAAATGAATGACATGGTTAAAGTGCATTTCTGTTTGGGAATGAAAATTGAGAAAAGAGAAGATGGATCAATTACACTGGATCAAGAAAAATACATCTCGGATATTCTATGACTGAATGCAAAGGTATTTATACACCCAATGATCCGAAGCAAATATTTACTTCAGATATGTCTCCAAAAACTGAAGAAGAGAGAAAAGAAATGAAAAAAGTTCCTTATCGTGAAGCTGTTGGTAGTTTACTGTATGCATCGAATGGAACTCGTCCAGACATAGCTCATGCAGTAAATCTTTTGAGTCTTTACTGCAATAATCCAGGTAAAGCTCATTGGCAAGGAGTGAAGCGAATTATAAGATACTTAAAAGCGACCAAATCTATGAAATTAACGTTTAAGAAAGATGGGTCAATAATAGAGATGATCGTAGCTCTACCACAGGATACGTTTTTCTTATGCCCAATGAGGCTATTACTTGGAGCTCAAAGAAACAACCAACAATTGCTATGTCCACATTAGAAGCTGAATATATGGCTTTAAGTAGTGCAACCCAAGAACTGATATGGATCAAAGGATTGCAAAATGAGATTTTTCCAAGTTCTCCGAAATGATTACATTGTACTGTGATAATCAATCAATGATAAAATTTGCAGAAAATCCAGTTGTTTCACAGAGATGTAAATATATTGATATAAAATATCATTTTGTAAGAGAGAAGATTTAAAACTACCTTTCATAAGCTCTAAAGAAAATCCAGAAGTCCAAGAGTGCCGTACTTAAAGAGTAACAGGCAACTTGGTTAGAGATGGAGAAATTATGGAGTCAGAAAGTTTTATATGGCATAAATTATTACCACCCAAGAGTGCTAAGTTGACTTACAATTCGTCGTCAAGGGCAATAGATCCTTTTTAGGAATTGTTATTTACGTCCTTCAAAACAATGTCAAAATGCGTTGTTTACAACATAGGGAGGAGAAAAAAATCCATTTACGGGGTCCTTTCGTTAAACAAACCTTTTTCTTCCTTAGTGCAATCCTGTATCAAGCTACGTTGAAATATCGAACAAAACGTAGATAATCTGATCGTGGAAGGAAAAGACAGTCATAGTTGATATTACTAAAACGGAAAAGTTATATTTGCTCCCGAAATGTAAAATAAGTTTACAAGATAATTTATTAAAGTACATATACGATAAGTCTACGCATGAAATGTTGATTTATTCCATAAATTATTAAGTAGGTAGTTGTTGCGACAAATTAAATTATTCAGTAATAAATTTACGCACGTTTTCTCCGATTCACATAGAAGGGAGACATAGAAATATAATACAAAGACGAATTTTAATCTATTGCATACAGGGTGTTTCCGTGTTCAACCGACAACGCTTTACCCCAAAACGACTCCGAGGGTTTTTTTGACAAGAAAAAATTCTTCAGCGTCCTACTTGTTGATACAGTAGATCGCTGTAATAAAAACGATCTAATTATTATTATAATAAAATTTTGAAACAAATCAACAACTTTCTTATACACACTGTATCTCTGCTCTCTTATGATTTACAACATCGACACGATAAAGGTAAGAAATGATCCAAGTAATACGACCTTTTCATAAACCAGATCCTTTACCGTGGTTCACCCCGATCTCAATGTATAATAGGTATTTATTATGTCTGGTATGACAGATGGGACTTGAACATTTCCTAAAGCTTTCCTGTCAGTATGCGTGAATTTTAGATCGTCTAAATGGACCGTGAAATGTTGAATATTGCGATTATATCTAGTACCAGGTGTGTAATTAAGAAGAGTAACCCGTTCAATCTCGAGAATTATTTATCATCAATACGAGCTACAATTATAATATAAAACCATTAAAATTTCATAGAACTCTTCTAGTATGCACTATTTGTGATATTTTTTGGAATAATAATAATAATAATAATGGTAGGTAGATAATAATAATTGACACCACGTAACCATTGGTTACGCCCTTGAAAAAATTTGATAATTAATACATATTTCGTTTATCATTGACCTATTAACAGTACTTTTTTGACATGGAAATAACAAAGACATTTGGAAAAAGTAAGCCGCAAAGGTGGACTAGCATTATGAGCTTGTGAAAAAATTTTGGAACAAATTAGGGACGGATCTACTGGAATGATTACATATAGTTCCGTGGTCTGGTGGAGCAAGTGCCAGCAAAATCTGCTAGACTCACTAGCCTACAGGACCATTCTTTCATTCTCCACCTTTAAAGGGTGGTTGTAATGGGAAAAAATCCATACTATGTGAGCTGGACTCTTATCCTGCCTTCGGACATGCCAATTAAAAATTTACAACAAATGACCTTCATGTACATTATTACTGTGGAAGGATGGGAAAGAAATCAATCTTCTGTTTGTGGATATGAGCTGGATCAGAAACGGATCCACAATAGACGTCCAAGCTGGATTCGCCACCTGGTGGAGCAGACCAAAGACTGAACTTTTTGGGGATCTTAGACAGCTCGCAACAGTCGTCCTAGCGAAAGATATCCCTGTAAGTTGGATGGATCTTGGAGAACATCTACAATAACGGCACTGTGCTCCAACAGCTGACAAAACTGTTTTGGAATACTAGATTACTCCTTAGCAAACTGGATGTCCTGATATGGATTTACCTGGAATCCTGAGTAACGAAGTAGTGGACTAACTTGTCACGAAAGGAGTTTAGTCCCAGTTCATAGACTCTGAGATCTAACTGGGAATCCAATTAACTCTGACAAAGAAAATTAGCTCGGACCAGATAGACCGCAGGAATGAGATACCAGAAAAAAAAACTAGTCTCATTTCTACCTAGAAGATTATGAGTTGGCGGAACAAATTCTCTGCTACTGAGGATGTAGATACAAATTGTCAACTTCCTTGGGGAGATTGAAAGTGGTAATATAACGCAGTGAAGGGTTTTAGACTAACCATACCAACCAAACCTTACCATTAAAAGTGCAGAAGATTATTTTAAAATTCTGTATCCAACAGCAAATTATACAAAAAATACTCATATATTATTATCTTTTGCATTGTGCGTTTTGTGGTAGGACTGGATCGAAAATTGAATTTTTTTTTGTTTCATAACATCACCAAGTAATCGAAAACTAATCACGTTAATTATCCCGTCATGTTGGTATGTAATAACGGTAGTTAATTTTCATCAAAGTGTAGTTAAGATTAATGGATATGATTCGGTGGTGAAGAAAATACCACCACACCAAAAATTCTCCTTTAACTATTATAAATGATTGTGGTAATGGCTTTGTTATTTCGTTTCATTTATTTTAATGATACTTCTTAAGATTTACGCTATAATACACATGAGTGAATGATTTTCTCTTAAAAAATGTATTTAGAGAAAGGAAAACTGAAAAATGGGGAGAATGGTCAATAGCTTCTGTTCCCGTGAGTGTCTTAGCCCCCCCCCCTACATTGAATGAAATAGGAGCTGCTACTTTTGTAAATTGTAGACAGAAAATCTTATAAACTTTATAAAGCTTGATACATTTTTCTAATGGAAAATCGAAATGGCATCTTGAAATAATTTTTTGAAATTTTTTCCTTCCCAATGGCACACTCTATAGACTCAAAGTTGAAAATGTTTTTAATAAATCCTCAATATCAACAAAAGACGAAACAAAAACCATATCAGAAATAAAATAGCAAATAAATTCGAATACTTATGTTGAGAGCGAAGTCTTCCCCATCGAATTTTCCATAAACTTGAGCGCACTCAAGGAAATTTTCCCCGGAATAACGTTTGTTGGTGCGTGGAAACGTCGTCTGGATTGACTAAGTACAAGTACTCCAAGATCATAATGAATCCTATCTACGCTCCTCGTTCGAAGACAGCGTCTTGCCACTCAAGAATCTGTAGTGTTTGAGTTAAATTTTTTTTCTTGAAAAAACAATAAACAACAAAATGTACATTTAAAATTATTTTTCGAGTGAAAATTTTTGGTAGGGGCCCGCGGATGGCAATAGATTTATAAAACTTTCCATTTACCATAGGCGTACGATATGTTTAAAATTGATTGATTTAATTGTAAGAATTTCTATATTTTCATTTATTTGTGTTTTCACCTATGACTAAAATTGTCCAAAGATAAATTGATGAGTAAAGTCACCTTTTTTGAACAAACCTCGTACATCGCATCGGTTTTTTTCAAGTAAATAGGCTACTCAGTTTAGAGAGCACCTCAGGTGTAGATTCTGAGACCAAACTAGTAAAAATTCAGAGAGTAGTCTTACCGGTTCTCGGGTAATCCTACTTGAAATTTATTTTGATTAAGGTATTGAAGGAAGTTAATTATGAATCAAGTTACTGAAATTAATAAAAGAAAAATTTTGAAAGTTAAGAAAGGTAAGTGGCCGCCACCCTGAATAATACTAGTTTATTTGTTACTCACATCAGCATTATAGCGACAAATCCTGGAATATTGGAAGGGAAAATAAACTCTATGAACAACGTTATTAAATTTACAAGTTGTATATTGACTTTAAAAAAAAACATTAAACAGGAAAAAAAATGACTAGGTTTTTATTGGGTTGTTCTATGTTGAAGAGTTGAAGAAGCGATGAAATATATAGATGTTATTTTCCTGGAGTGATAGAGTCCTGGTTCCAGATAAAGTCCTTGACCTTCTGGTTTCAGGTAAAGTTCTTGTCCCAGGTAACGTTCATGTCCCAGGTAAAATTCCCAGGTAGAGTGTCCCAGGTAAAATTCATTCCCAGGTAAAATTCCTGTCCCAGGTAAAATGCAAAGGAACAATAATAGTATCAGGAACAAATTTACCCAATTTAACAAAATCCAGGATGTCTGAAGTATGAATTTGATATTACAATGTTAAAGAAATCATTTAACAGCGTGGTTCATACATCCTGTATTTTAGATAAAAGAAAAAATAAAAGAAAGCAAATAAAAAAACAATAAAATCGAATAATTGATTCTATACCGGTAAATACAGACATATTTTAAATATGTATATATTTTAAAAAGGTTTGAAATATATTCAAAGAAAATATGAAAGAACAAAAAACACAAAATCATATCGATATATACTCCTGGCACTGGAACGACATTGCTACATAATAGAAATAGGAAAGTGGAAACTGCTGAAAGAATAGTTAACACACATTAAAGCGAAATAACTTACCATTCACATGAATGCACTTTTTAAAGATAAGATAAGATACAGTAAAATTTTGCTTCAATAGCACATGTTCACTGGAAAGAAGAATGAAAACTCTTCGCCACTGTTTAAATACACAAAGAAAATATGAAAGAAATATGAAAGAACAAAAAAAACAAAATCATATCGATATATACTCCCGGCACTGGAACGACATTGCTACATAATAAAAATAGGAAAGTGGAAACAGCTGAAAGAATAGTTAACACACATTAAAGCGAAATAACTTACCGTTCACATGAATGCACTTTTTAAAGATAAGATAAGATACAGTAAAATTTTGCTTCAATAGCACATGTTCACAGGAAAGAAGAATGAAACCTCTTCGCCACTGTTTAAATACATAAAATCATATGAAAGAGAACAGACTTACGTCTCGTGTTCATGTCAAGCTCAGACGCTTTGACCAGGAAAGGAATTTACATTTCAATAGTGAATTCTTAATTCACATTTAATTAATAATTGGTAGAAGAAGAGATAAGAACGAGGTCGAAGTGGGAATAACAAATAGCAGTGCCTATTTTCCCGACAGACGGAACTCTTTCGGCCCGTATGGAAACGTTGATTTCGACTCTTGTCGACAGTAAATATATTCAGCCTCGAAACATTTTTCGGTGTTGGGTATGAGAAAGGACTGGCTATTCGCCGCCCATACGATAATTTATTATTGATAATTTATTGTTAATTAAATAGAGAAAAGTAAAGTGAACGAAATTAACGTTACACTGACCTATTTCAAACAATAAGTTATTAAATCCTGAAAATATATTTCTAACTTTCAACTATAAGCAGAAATAGTCTTTCCACCACATCTCGGTTTCTTTTGGAGAGAAAAAAAAAATTGATGTGGATACGTTATAAACTGGCACGTCCCGAGAGATATTAACGCTTACACTCCCCTGACCATTTTTTTACACTCGGTTTTCCAACTAGCTAAATTATGTACCACCTGCTGGAGTTCGAGCACTCCAGGGAGTGTTTGCAAAAGTTGTTTTCTCCTCGCAAAAGCCATTTATTTTCCAATTGTTGACCAATACGGTTCTTAGCAGCGTGGGAGTTATTTTCACGGAAAGTTCCTTAATATCTTTTTGGTGTTTACATTTTTATGACGAGTTTTAACCGAGTTTGAAGATTTTTTGATAATAAAAGTGTCATTTTTACCCAAACCGTGTGGAATTAGAGTATACAGCGTTGCTGAAAAGTCTCGCACCTAGGGATTATTTTTGAAACGGAAAAAGGGAAAGTTTTGAAATTCTAGGACCATGAATGAGTCGTTATTCTGTATATTTTAGAGCAAATGTCAAATGTTTTTGACGTCAGCGTTTAGCGTACGGCCGCAATCTTGACTTGACTTCATCACAATAAGTGCTAAAAATGCTGTCCATTTGTTAGTGGACAGTGATACAATCTCTCTTCGAAGCTAAGAATGGAATCGTTGATCATTTGTGGAATAATTCCCTGAATTTCGAGATGCATGCGATTCTTTAAATCGTTAGTTGGTCTGTTAACATAAACGCGGTCTTTCAGGTAGCCCCAGAGAAAAAAATCAAGTGGTGTCAAGACGGGGGATCTTGCCGACCATTCAATTGCACCTCTTCGACCATTTTATCCCTGAGGAAAAATCGTATTTAAATATTGCCTAACGTCTCTTTGATAATCTTGTTGAAAGTATACATTCATATTAGGAAATAATCGATGTATTTCAGGTATAATTTCATTTTGGAGTGAATCAAGATATTTAGCACCGGTAAAAGCATACCTTCAACAAAAAAAAGGCCGATCAAATTTTCACCAAATCCTTCATCACAAAACTAAGGAATTATTTTGCATCCCAATTTTCTCTGTAACTGTTTCACAAAATTGTACCTAATTGTAACTAATCAAAATCATCCTCAGCCAATATCTTGGAGATTTTGAACTAAACTTTGTTTAATCATCCTTTGCCCTTAGGTCAAACATTGTCACACTTTATCTTGCTCTCATGAAATGGTTGAGACGGAATTATGACATCATTAACGTATTTCTTAACTAATGTCGACGTAAATTTTATTTGTTAGTTTTGACAGTTCAGTTGTCATAATATTTTGATTTGTTCAGTATTTTTGGTCATTTAACATATGTCATTGATTATAATTTTGAGGTTAAGTGTAAAATAACATTCAACTAATATAAAACAGCAGAATACGTCACCGATTATGACGTAACGACAAATGATGGTTAAACAAAGTCTATAGTTCATATAATAGCCTTTTTGGTGTGCGTCATCGTTTAAACGGTTCATTATTGTGATATTTTGATTAGGATTAATCACCGACCTGCCTTTTCTTCCATTTCTTCCAACGTAATGTGTTAGAAAGACATTAACAATCAATGACGCATACCAAGAAGGCTATTATATGAACTTTACCATGATTTCTTGCCAATACGTTTATAGATGTTTTACAGGTTTTTTTGAACATCTAATAGAACATCTACAATACCTTTACATTACCAGTTTCAATAAATTTTGTTTATTAATTAGGATTTCGATTCGTTGTTTTTCCGATAAATGTTCCATTATTCTTAATTTACTTTTAAAATTCGTGCTTATCAAAAATTAGTATTAGTTTTGACAATTTGTACATAAATAATGATGTGGTTGAAGTTTTTAATGCCTACTATTGTTTTTTGTTTAATTTTAGATATCTACAAGAACATATCATTAGTACAGTACGATTTAATTTAGAAAAATAAAACTGATATTTTATAAGACATTTAGTATTAAAGTGATAAATTGCTATTATTTTTTGGAAAGAGATAAAAATAAGCTTCAAAGAATTCAAGATGGTGGCCGTACGCTAAACACTGACGTCAAAGTTATTTGAAATTTGCTCTAAAATATGTAGATTAACGTCTCATTTCATAACTTTCCCTTCATCCGTTCCAAAGATAATTCCTTGGTGCGAGACTTTTCAGCAACCCTGTATATTCTAAAACCCTAATGAGAAACTGCTCGTTATGGCCGTGTTTGTAGTAGTAATAATTATGTTTTAATCAAATTTCCAAGCTGGCGTGTAGCAAAAATATAATTAGAACCAGAATAAAAAAAAAATGTCCGGCGCATATAAATGAAAAAGCTGATATAATTAAAAGCGTAACCCAAGTATGTAAGCTCATTCATTTTGAAAATATTTTATAATTATGCAGAACTATTCAATCATTAGTTTGGGTTGTGCTCAACATCCCAGGCACTTGAACTAAATATTTTCTCATTTTGTGTAGATGCTTCATCAGGGACTCAATTCTTGAACTTATAGGGATGTCAGTAGCATACGAATTAAATTCGAACGAAAGATTCGAATACGAACGTCAATCTTAATTCTTGGATGGTATGCGGAAAAATTTCCGTATACGGATGTTTTATTCGAATCAAAAGTTTGAGAACTTCTCTTTTCTTCTTTTTTTTGTTAATATTCAGACACCTCCTAATTTCAGCCATCATCACCTCCGCCCTTAGAAAAAGGTCCCAGTAATACCAAGGAGAGCTTGTCTTTGGAGAATGAGGTGGTGTCAGATGTCAATTGGAATTGATCCTTTTGATTAAGGAATTGGACTTTTTCAAGTTGCTGCTTGAAGAACGATACTCCAACTGGCTTCTTCTTCTTATCCCGCCCTCTCCTGCCGAAGGTCGGCGATCCAAATGGCAATTGTAGCTCTGGAAACTGCAGCACGAAGGATTTCTCGTGAACCATCTCCTTAAATCTTTTAGCCATGAGTTCTGGCGTCTTCCTACTGTCCTTTACCCCTGAACTTTACCTTCTATTATGAGGCGTATTTATCACCTCTCATCGTATGATCCAGGTGTTGCATTTTTCTTTCCTTGATGGTGTTCAGTAGTTCTTTTTGTTTGTGCATGCGTTGAAGTACTTCATCGTTGGTGATCCTTTGTACTCATGAAATTCGCAGCATCCGTCTATACACATACATTTTGAAATTTCTTGCTAAATTAAGCTAATTTTAAAGAATATTTCACAAAAACTCATCCAGAATAGTCTACAAAATGTAATAGAGTTTCTCGTTGCAGTTTTAAAATTTTTCCATCAGAAAAAGATACATTATACAACTTCTCGCTTTCTGCCGTCACCGAAACTAGACGATTTTAAAAGGCGCAATTCCTCACAATAAATTATAAAAGCTTGTGTTCCAAGTTTCGTCTTTTTGTCGTCGTTTTCTGTAAATTTGCACTACATAAAATTAAACGTCTCGTTTTGTACAAATTTAAACGAAATTTACTTTACCGAATTGCGTTTTCTGCTTGAATTTGAGTGAAAAATTGAAAATGTTATTTTTGGAAGGTGAAATTTGATTATTTTGTTGTATTTTTAGCAAAAGCTATGTTAAAATTCTACTATATTTCGAAAAAATTCTTTCACAAAAACTTTATTTGCATCGTTAGAATTGATAAAAATCACATATTCTTCGAATTTTATCCATTTGCGAATATGTGTAAAGTACGACCAGAAATCTAAGAATGTCATAATTCACCTAGCACTTGAGTTATCAGCAGGCGGTCTATTCTACGCAGAGTAGTACCTGCCCTAGCCGTTAAAGTTTGTTTTATTTTATAGGTAGGTATAATGATATTGGGTTAAGATAATTATTAAGAAAAATCGCTCGAATAAGAGCTACAATAGTTGGAGAAGTGCTGTCTTAAGCTGATATCATATATTATGTTCAATTGGGTTAAACATACAGTGATAAGGAGGAAGTCTGACCACCTTATGTCCCAAGCCTTCAGCCAATGAATCACAATAGTGATTATTTATTGAATATTTTTCAAAGTTTTGACAACTTTTGACGATTATTGACCATTTCTCAAAATTTTGACAATTATTGACCATTTTGACTGTTTTTCAAATTAGTGACCATTTTTCAAATTGATGACAATTTTTGACAATAATTGTCCATTTTTAACAATAATTGACAATTTTTAACCATTTTTGACCATTTTTGACCATTTTTGACCATTTTTGACCATTTTTGACCATTTTTGACCATTTTTGACCATTTTGACCATTTTTGACCATTTTTGACCATTTTTGACTATTTTTGACCATTTTTGACCATTTTTGACCATTTTTGACCATTTTTGACCATTTTTGACCATTTTTGACAATTTTTCAAAATTATTGACCGTTTTTGATAATTATTGACAATTGTTGACAATTATGGACCATTTTTCCAAATTTTTGACCATTTTTCACCATATTTCAAAATTTTTGACAATTTTTCCAAAATTTTAACAATTTTTCCAAAAATTTTGACCATTTTTCAATATTATGGACCATTTTTGATAGTTTTTGACAATTATCGACCATTTTTCAAAATTTTAACAATTTTTGACAATTATTGACCAACTTTGACAATAATTGTCCATTTTTGACAGTTTTTAAAATTAATTGACAATTTTTAACCATTTTTGATAGTTTTTAACCATTTTTGATAGTTTTTAACCATTTTTGACAATTTTTCAAAATTTTAGACCATTTTTCAAAATTATTGACCATTTTTGATAATTATTGACAATTGTTGACAATTATGGACCATTTTTCCAAATTTTTCACCATTTTTGACAATTATTGACCATTTTTCAAAATTATTGACCATTTTTGATAGTTTTTGAGAATTATCGAACATTTTTCAAAATTTTAACAATTTTTGACAATTTTTGACCAATTTTGTCAATAATTGTCCATTTTTGACAGTTTTTGAAAATAATTGACAATTTTTAACCATTTTTGATAGTTTTTGACCATCTTTGACAATTTTTCAAAATTTTAGACCATTTTTCAAAATTATTGACCATTTTTGATAATAATTGACATTATGAACCATTTTTCCAAATTATTGACCATTTTTGACCATATTTCAAAAACTAACAATTTTTGACAATTATCAACTATTTTCAAAAATTTTGAAAATTTCTAACAATAATTGTCCATTTTTTACAATTTTTGATAGTTTTTGACAATAATTGGCCATTTTTGACAATTTTTCAATAATTTTGACCATTTTTCGAAATTATTGACCATTTTTGATAGTTTTTGACAATTATCGACCATTTTCCAAATTTTAACAATTTTTGACAATTATTGACCAATTTTGACAATAATTGTCCATTTTTGACAGTTTTTAAAAAAAATTGACAATTTTTAACCATTTTTGATAGTTTTTGACCATCTTTGACAATTTTTGACAATAATTGGCCATTTTTCAAAATTATTGACCATTTTTGATAGTTTTTGACAATTATCGACCATTTTTCAAACTTTTAACAATTATTGACCAATTCTGATAATAATTGTCCATTTTTGACAATTTTTGATAGTTTTTGACAATTATCGACCATTTTTGACAATTATTGACCATTTTTGACAATTTTTGACCAGATTTCAAAATTTTTGAAAATTTTCATATAATTTTATTTAATTTTTAATCTGATAAATTGTTAATTATTCACCAATTGAGTTGATTCGGAGGGCGTGGTTTGATTAAATAAGCGAGCGAAAAAGATTCCTTTTTTGCGCTAGAGCGTAAAGTAACAATCCTCGGCATTTGTCGACTTTACGATTTCATTTGAATGTAGTAATTAGTCATTTTACGCGCGACTGTAGAAAAAAATATTTCTTCTTTATCGAATTACTGCGTAAAGCTTTCTAGTAGCTGTTTTTTCTCATATTACATATCATTCTCCAACATAGATTCTTGTATAGTGTAATTTGAACATGGTGCTTTATCTAGTCCTTTACTGTTGGGTGAAATATTTGGTATGAGTTTAGTTTGGAACCAGTAAATTAACCTTAGGAGATTTTTTATCATCAAATCAATTGAAATACAAAACTGTAAACAAAAGTCAAAAATAATGGGGAGCCCACTATTATTAAAATGCCAATGTAATGTTGGAGATTTGGTGTGGATAAGCCTCTTAAATTGGTGGTATTCCTGGTCAGTCTTACTTTAATAAAACTACGACTTCTGGCACTGGGATAAGTTCTGTTTATTACCATACTTTAATACTACAACTAATTAAGATTACTAAATCTATTATAAATAGATATTGATCATTATAGGTTACTCAAGTATAGTTTAACTGAATAGCATAATGACTACAACTAGATTAGAATGAATATTGATTACCTTATGAAATGTGTTTTCACCTGTATATTTATATTACGGTTCAAGTTCGATGTTATTTAATATTTACTATTAGATGTTTATTTACTTGATGAACTTGACTCAGTACCTGTCGACCTCGATAGTTATATTTATGTAATATTCCAACGTTTAATGGTTCATTGAAAATAGTTTCAAGTGAATTTATTTCTTATTTTATTTTACTATTATATTATTATATTATGCCAAAAGGCACAACACCAAACTATTTCATGAGATACTTTAATCCGTACCTGGGACCTTTTAAGGGACACACACTTTTATTGCTCATCTATATTTCGAACAAAATTTAATAATGAGGGCTAATATTGATTTATGACCTTCTTAGATTTCTGTTCGTACTTTACCACTGGCTCTGGACAATTAGGCTTGAAATATTTTTCAGCTACACAAAGGAAATGAATTAAAAATATTGTAACAATTTCGTATAAAGCTTTTTTGGAAACTAAGGAAAAATTATGGTCGAAAAAAATTTCAGAACTAGTTCATCACAAAAAAGTCAACACCCTGCATCTCTTCAACGACAAAACTTATTATGCATATTTATAGGAACTTTTCGTCTTAAAATTTAATGACGAATCTGCCACAACAATATTTTAGCTTACTCTGGATGCATTGTGAAATTGAATTAAATTTATTTAATATTATCTTATTTTATACATTTCATCCAAGCTTTATTATTTTGAATACTTTGAACTTTACGAGCTTTTCATCAACTGCATTTATCGCTGAAGTGACAGTTATTTTTAGATCGACAATTTAATTTCCTCCCTTTTAAATATATTTCTGCCTATATAGTAACTTTTATACCTAAATTATACAAAGATGGTTTTAATGCGGTCTTCCGGTTGATTTTTATGGAGATATCGGTGTCATATCGAACCAATGCGGTATATGAAGAGGATTGGTTTGGGAAATTTTATTAAAAAAAAAATAAAGTGCTTTGGGGTTTTATGTTAAAGAGTTAATTGGGGATTAATTATTTCTTAAATAAATAAAAAAATGAAGTACTACTTTTAGGTTAGTAAATATTGGAATTTGTAGGTCGCAAGTTTGTTTCAACTGTCATTTATGAACCGTACTGGAATCGTTTCGAGTACTGTATAGTGCGCAAGCTCGAATTTGGGATGGACACATAAACTTTATCACCCCTTTCAGAAAGTACAGTTTGTATACCGCCCCAAGCAGTCCCAAGAACGATACTGCAAGCGCCAAGTATAGACTCTCCCAACTAAATTACTATTGGATTACGATAAGCCCCTTGCCGGTCAGTGTCGTACCTGGCGATGACATTTTTTCTGAAACAACACAAAAATATTCAGACAATGCCAAACGCCAACAGAATTGGAGGACAACTAATGATACGCCTCTGTACAGAGCATTTATATGTCTTGCAAGAGCTGTACTGGAAGGTATCATTGAAAATGAGTTTGTGCGCATGTGGGCGGGCTCGCCATCACGTTTGCACGAACGATACCAAAAACGGTTCTAACGCCGGTTGGAAAGAAGCTATTAGTGGATCTTTGCGCACAGGGCGTAACTATTGCAGGGTCGAACAGGTAGGTCCTCGCCAGTCTTCACTGCAATTGCACCAATATTTTTTACTGGTACTTTGGGAATACGACAATGCTTATTTTTTAATAGAATAGATACAGTCTCCAAACTACGATCATAACTAATATTTGTTAAAATTTGGGGATTTTTTTTCTCTAAATTAGAGATGGGAAATTTTTCGATAAAACTTTTTTTCCATTTTTTTGTTAAATGTCAAAGAAAAACTTACAAAGTGAGTGACATTATGATATAAAGATCCCTTCTGGAGTTATCATCCCATTTCTCATAGTAACTCTTACGTCACTCTTCCTTTAATACGAAGAGCACTTTGTACTGACATTTTATTGGACAGCTTGCCTATTACGAAATAAATATATAAGCTTTTAAGTGATTCTAAATCTATATTAAGCCGATATACATATACAGGGTATATAAGTAATAGCAGATCCTCGACTCTAAATATTACTATCTTGATGATAAAAAAGCTAGAGGGTGGCTAAGTTAAAATATAAAAAATATTTTCCTACGATCACTACCCAAAGTAGGCTTTTGCACACTCAAATCTAACCGCAAAGTTGATGTTTTCCGCGAGCTGTCATAATTTGACATTATTGGCGCTCTTAAGCAGAAAGTAACTTTGGCGCACGCCTAATTTTATTCATAGATAAAAGAGAGCTAGTAGTTATTTTAATATAAACTGTAGAATAAATAAATATTTTAGTTGATTTTCTAATATGTTGAAGCATCCAACAGTATTTTCCGTAATAATTTAATGAGAAATGGGGAAATCTAAAAAATATCTGACATTAATGTAATAAGTGTTGCCTACGTACAAAATTGTAATCTGGAAACTGCTAAGTACAAACAATGGCAATAGATAGGCAACACAACATACTTGCAAATAACTTACGGATTATAAGAATAAGTATGTCTATGTCAAAGAAAGAACCTAGTGCATTGTCACTGAAATATTTGTTGAGATAGTTCTGTGCTGTGTAATTGTATTAATATTTTACTATAAGTCAGTAGGTACTTAAAAAACAAGAAAAATGGATACAAGTGATACTGATTTTTCAAATGCACCGCCAGATATTGTCGAGGCGGCCAAAAAAGTCACACTTTAAATCTACTTACGGAGAAATCCAAATTAAAGTACGAAAATGAATATAGTCTATTTATAAGTTGGTGCAGATCCAAAAAAATTAAAAGATATTCAGAAAATGTGTTATTAACATATTTTGGGGAAAAGCAGCAACATTAAAGTCATCAACCCTGTGGTCCAAGTATTCAATGCTAAGGCAAATATTGAAAATAAAAAACGACATTGACATTAGTCAATATGCAAAATTAATTGCATTATTAAAAAAAAATCTGACGGTTATAAAGCAAAAAAATCTGGAGCAGGTGGAGGAATTTATTCGCATTGCACCCGATGAAGACTATTTATTGAAAAAGGTAATAAATAATTATTTCTATGTCTCCTATTATTTTGGTGTGATCGTAGAACAAATCTTGTGTGTATTTCGAGCAGAAAGTCCTTTGGTAGTTTCGACAGATTGCCGCGCGACGCGTCTCGACTGCCAAAGTACTACTTTCTGCTCTTGATACATAAATAGCTATTTTTCACTGCACTGCAAATTAACATATTTTGTAGATACGAACGTAAAAATTTGGAGATACGGTTTTTGAGGTATGGAAAATCATAATATGCTGATATACAGTGTGGATCAATTGGATGATGTATTTTTTCTTGTTAATTTGTAAAAAAATGAATTTGAAAAAAGAGAAAATTGATTATTTACCTTGTAGCCGAGATAGGCCAATAGCAAAGCCTCCGAAAGACTAATTATGGCCAAAATAACTTGAACCACGTACAGTTCAAGGGGGCGGTTCACCCACAGAATCGCGTCCCAATTTATTATTGGATTTTCTTGAAATTTTTCTTCTGTTAAATTGGCCGATATCATGAATTCGGTTTTGTTTCGTATTCGACAACCATAACTGGAAAATTAAGAGAAATTTTTACATTTTAATTTTTTTTTCATCTTTTCAGGGTAGTGATGGACTTACCATTTTGCGTTCATTGGGTCGTCGTCTATGATCACACGAATTATATATAGGATGCATGTAAGTAGTTTAAAGAATAGATTGGCGATTCTTATCCTAAGACCTGAAACAATAAAAATAAATAATTTATTGAATTTATAATATAAATTTACAAAATAGAGCAAATAGGGGGAAAGGTCAAAATCACTTAAACCACCCCGATCTACCCTCTAAGAGTGTAGTTGAAAGTTATTTTAAGAAAAATATTTAAAATACAAAGTTATTGCAGGGAAAGTCATGAGGAACTGTACCGGATGTCCTAATAACAATGGCTCTCGGCCACATTTCAGAAACTTTTTATAAGAGGATTGTCTTTAAGTGTTTCATATAACAATACGCCTAAGATGAAAAACAGAGACAGCTATATCAATTTGGTGTGATAGTCTAAGCTACCAACTACTTTATTTAAAAAACGTCAAACACCAATTTTCCAGTCCTTCACCAAGACAACGACACACTGCTAGAAAAACAATTGAGTTTTTAAAGCAAGAAAACTTCGAATTGTTGGATCATTCTCCTTATAGTTCCGATCTAAGTCCTAATGACTTTTTTTAATTTTCCAAAAATTAAGATTGCGTGGTCAAAGATTCCAGTTCCCAGAATTTGATATTACGAGTTTAAGTCTATCATGACTGTAGCAAAAGTCGACATTCAAACACAACTTCAAGAAATAAAATTTTCATGAAAATCTATTTATTTATAGTTCCAGCTATATCCGCTAAAATGTATCATGTACTGTACCAGAAATAAGAGTAAATAGAACGTAAGATCTGCACCGTAAAATGCATACGTTCAGATTTTATGACAGCAAAACTTTTATGATACCTCTAACCCGAGAGTTTTTTCCAATATAAAAATAAAAAGATTTTCATGTACCCACTACACCGAAAGTAGACCCGTTTTTAAATTTAAATGACGTTAGAAAAATAAAAAATGGTTACTTAAAAATGTAATAGGGCATGATACAGAGTTGTCGCCAATTACTTAGATGTACTGAAGAAAAGAGATAGCGATATCGACGGTTATTGATTAAGCGCCCAACCAGAGTAAAACACTCAGTAGCGTGCAAGCTGTAGTCGTGTTAGGAAGTTTATAAGATGTGTGAACCGACGCCACTGCCTATCATAATTTATTCGTCTGTCTATCCCTAGGCTCATTTTAGTACATCTATGTAATTGGCGTCTACTGTGTATGTAATTTTTTATTTAGGATTCTCTGCTCGTAGCTGTAAGACGTAGTTTTTTTTCTTCCATAAAACCAAGTACATAATTTTTAATAAATGATTTGTCAATAGTCGAGTATTCTAAATAATATAAATATTTAGTGAATATTTTAAGTAATCGTTGTCTTAATTACAAAAGTTGTTTTCATTAAAATTATAGGTGAAGAATGGAAATATTATAGAGGTTCGTTATTTATTCATACAAAATGCCCCAAGTATGGATTCTCAATCAGTCTTTTTTAGGTCAATGAAAGCATTAGCCGAGACATGATAAAAATGGTAAATTTCGAGGAAACTAATTAAACTTTTCTTAAATTTTAATCCGAAAATCTTAATTGTCGTCTAAATACAGCTATATGCAAAATTTCAGCCTTCCAGCTGGATTAAAATTGGTCGAAAAATTACTTTTACCATTTGAACTAAGCATATAATACAAACACAAACACCATGTGAAACCTTATAAAATAATTCATGTCTCTTGTCAATTGTCATGTCTCACATCAAACTTTACGTCTTACGTCTTACGTCAATCATCATATCTAACGTAAAACGTCAAGCCACTCGTTAAACGGGGCCCCTAACGTCAAACGACATACCATACGTCAAAAGTAACGTATTACGTCAAACGTCACCTTTCTTCAATGTTCTCCAAGTAAAACGACGCTTTCCACATCAAACGTCGCACCTCGCATCAAATTTTACGTCAAACGTCACGCATCTCGTCGAGCGTCATGTCTCACCTAAAACGTCATGCCATCGTCAAACGATACTCCTCACGTCAAACGTCATGTCCTACCTCAAACGTCACATCTCCCTTCAAACGTCACGCCTTTCTTCAGTCGTCACCACATATGAACGACGATCTTCACATCAAACGTTACGTCTTACGTCAAGCATCATATCTCACGTAAAACGTCAGGCCACTCGTCAAACGGGCCTCCTATCAAATGACACACCTCACGTCAAACGACACCACTCGTCATTGTTCTCCAATTAAAACGACACTTTCAACGTCAAACGTCACACCTCACATCTAATGTTACGTCTGACACACCTCACGTCAAACGACACCTCTCGTCCACGTTCTCCAATTAAAACGACGCTTTCCACGACAAACGTCACACCTCACATCAAATGTTACGTCAAACATCACGCCTCACGACGAACGTCATGTCTCACGTAAAACCTTCATCCTTCATCAAACGATACTTCTCACGTCAAACGTCATGTCCTACCTCAAACATCACATCTCCCTTCAAACGTCACGCCTCTTTTCAAACGTCACCTCACGTGAAGCGACGATCTTCACATCAAAGGTTACGTCTTACGTCAAGCATCATATCTTACGTAGAACGTCAGGTCATTCGTTAAACGGGACTCCTAATTTTAAACGACACTCCTCACGTCAAACGACACCTCTCGTCAACGTTCTCCAATTAAAACGACGCTTTCCACGTCAAACGTCACACCCCACATCAAATGTTACGTCAAACATCATGCCTCACTACGAACGTCATGTCTCACGTAAAACGTCGCGCCTTCATCAAACGATACTTCTCACGTCAAACGTCATGTCCTACCTCAAACATCACGTCTCCCTTCAAACGTCACGCCTCTCTTCAAACGTCACTTCACGTGAAGCGACGCTCTTCACATAAAACGTTACGTCTAACGTCAAGCATCATAGCTCACGGAAAACGTCAGGCCACGCGTAAAACGGTACTCCTAACCTCAAATGACACACCTGACGTAAAACGATACCTCCCGTCATCGTTCTCCAAGTAAAACGACGCTTTCCACGTCAAATGTCACACCTCACATCAAATGTTACGTCAAACGTCAAGCCTTACGTCAAGCATCATATCTCACGTAAAACGTCAGGCCACTCGTCAAACGGGACTCCTAACGTTAAACGACACGCCTCACGTCAAACGACATACCATACGTCAAAAGTAACGTATTACGTCAAACATCACGCCTCACGACGAACGTCATGTCTCACGCAAAACGACACGCCTTCGTCAAACGATACTCCTCATGTCAAACGTTATGTCCTACCTCAAATATCACATCTCCCTTCAAACGTCACGCCTCTTTTCAAACGTCACCTCACGCGAAACGACGCTCTTCATATCAAAGGTTACGTCTTACGTCAAGCATCATATCTTACGTAAAACGTCAGGTCACTCGTCAAACGGGACTCCTAACTTTAAACGACACACCTCACGTAAGACGACATCTCTCGTCAACGATATACAAGTAAAACGACGCTTTCCACGGCAAACGTTGCACCTCACATCAAATGTTACGTCAAATGTCACACCTTCGTCACACGATACTCCTCACATCAAACGTCATGTCCTACCTCAAACATCACATCTACTTTCAAACGTCACCTCACGAGAAGCGTCGCTCTTCACATCAAACTTTACGTCAAACGTCATGTTTCACGTTAAACGTCACGTTTCTCGTCAAATGACACTTCTCACGTCAAACGTCATGAATCTTCTCAAACGTCACGTCTCACGTCTTACGTCAAGCCTCAAGTCAAACGACACGCCTCAAGTCAAACGTTACGTCTTACGTTAAACGTCACGCTTCACATCTAATGTCAGAATTCTCGTCAAACGTCGGCAAATAAGAAGAACGGTGGTGGAGAGGGTGCTAAGTCACCTATATTCAGTGGTGGATCTTCACTAATTTCCTTAGTTACTTTATAGAGTAATTTAAGGATAAAAAAAACGTTTTTTGAAAAACTTTGGTTTGATTTTCGTATCAAATTGATACGAACGGATGAGAAATATCAAAAGTGAGTCAATAACAGTTTTCATCAAAATGTAACATGTCTATCGACCTGTTTCGATTTTACAGAATAAATCCTTTTAATTAGCGCTCGTCGTCACTAGCCACATCCAATTATAGTTCTGTGACCCCAAACTCTTCTACCCCGAACGTAAGACAATTGACGCCTGCCAACGGACAACGCCTCGTTAAACAGCCTTTTCGTTATCGTCTGCCTAAAGAGGCACATCGTCTTTCGCTATCTTTCATATCCCAAGTACCTATCTTATGAATTTTGCTGTGGTAAGTCCAAAATCATAATCTATAATTAATAAGCTTCTTCTAAAGTACTGTCTGATATAATTTTCGTATGCATTCTTTATTTTTTTACAGAGATAGACGAAATTAAATTCAACACGTGGTCATAAACTGTTCTTTTATACTAATATGGTAGTTTTAAGCCAAATATTTTTTTTATAATTCACTTTTTACTTTTATACAAACATTTTCGAGCTTTTTCAGTTGCGAAATAACTCTTAAAATAACATTTTTATGAATTACCGGTAACCTATAAAATATTCTTTCGCAACGCCAGTGCCGGTCTCAGATATTTCCTAAGCACGATATTTTTTCATATAACTAAATAAATAACTTTTTGCTATCATAAGTTTCTTTCGGATCATTAGTATATTTTTTTTTTAGCCGATAATTGCTATTTTTACTGTTTTAACATGGGACATATAATGTTGGAAAGCTTTCAGTAAATTAAATCAATTTTTTGACTTTCAAATAACTGCCTTCCTTTTCTTTAACCTGAAAAGCTGACCAACATAATGTGCCATAACATTCAAGTTCCTACATATCCCTGATCCACTTGTACTTCCAGGTAAGCACAGCCCCTAGGCGAGAATATAAGCCAAGAATATAACCCTAGGCGAGAATTTAACGCCGAGAATATAACCCTAGGCGAGAATATAAGCCAAGAATATAACCCTAGGAGGATATAGCCGAATATAAACCGGAGAATATAACCCCAAGAATATAGCCAAGGATACCGCCCTAGAACAGAACTCATCATTTCGGATCAAGACCTGACTTCTTCTCCAGGAAACCACTTCATCTAAGCTAAGTACCTATAAAAGTACAAATTCCTTTAGTAAATTCCGTTGTTCATTTCCTGTGGCAGAATAAACTGTAAATTTGTTTTTAATTCTTTTTTTTATTAAAATCCTCAACTATAAAAGTTGAGGGAGATATCGCCCGGGGTAATTTTTAGTAGTTTTTATTATTAACTTTCATTTAAATTCTACAAGGCGTTTCTACCTTTTCCGCCTTAGTTTTTGTAGTTTTCATCGTTAAAAAGGTAGTGGCGCCCTCAATTTTTACAACCCTTCTGTTATCCCTGTGTGACATAAACTTGGGGTCGAATCACCCTTGAGAGGAGTCTCTAGCCGGAGCCCTTCGAGCTGGTGCCCTGTGAGGTACTACTTTTACCGTTACAAAAATTTGAAATGGTCTAATTTTAAACGCAGGTAACTCCAGCCGTAACCAAAAATTAAATAATTCAAAATTAATTACAGACAAAAGTCGGATCGATTTCCTTCACCCAATTAGTAATCCGAGTCGGTAAATTGTTCTTTTCTACTACATCAAGTTCGTTTTTATTGAACTTTGTATATAAAACGTTAAATAAACACCGTGAATTGAACGTAAAATTTTACTCGCGCTTCATGGATTTCATGTAAAATACCAGAATAAGAATTTTTAATTGTATTCTTTTTATCAGCTAGATTTTTGATATTAGTTTTCAGGGTAACTCAAAATATTTATATCTTTTGGAGTTACCTTTGTAAAATTCAAAATATTCAAAAAAGGTGAAGTGCGAGTGGCATTGATATGAACAAAAAAGGCATCTGGAAAATTAAGTTTTTTCTAACATGATAATTTTTTATTATTGCAAGATCAAAAGTATAGAGCTTGTTTTTGAAAAAATTGTTTTAGAGACGAAGTTTTTCAAGATTTTTTATTGTTTTTCTACAAGAAATAATAAAATCATCTGTATACTTACTAGATCTTTGATTTTTGATAAAATATAGTTGCAGTCGTTCCTTAAAAGTATTTTCATTGACGTAGTATTCGACGCGGACCCTGTAACAAAAGAAAACCCAATCAGTGTATTTAAAAAAAGTCATTTTTGGTTAAATTTTTAATTTTAAAAATAATTTTATCATTACGGGGAGATTCGTTGTTTAACTACGGCCGAAATATTCAATTTTTGAAAAATTTGCATACAGTGTTCGCTTAAACGATGGAATCATCAACATATTTTTGATCCGCATTTTTCATAGGACAATCTGCCTAATCGTCACCGCGTATCATAGGCGTACAATTTAGTTTTTAAAGGGGGCTAATTTATTTGTATAAATTTTCATTTTCCATGGGCGTACGATGAAAATTTTCAAAAGGGATCAATTTATTTAATTTATTTATTTATTTAGAAATTTCCATCTACAATTACATTTTTATAAGGAATCAATTGATTGGAAAAAATTTCGATTTCATGGGCGCACAATAAAAGCCTTAGAAGGGATTTATTTATTAGCAAAAATTTCCATCCATCATGGGCGTACGATATTCTTTTAAAATTAATTAATTTATCAACAAAATTGTCCATCTATTATCGACGTACGATTAAAATTTTTAAAAGGTATTAATTTATTTACAAAAATTTCCTTACAATTATATTTTTATAATGGATCAAATTGCGATTTATTGAAGGCACAAAACTTATCGGTTGGTCACCTTGTATCAAAGACGTGCAATTTAATTTTTAAAGGGAGTTATTTATTTGTAAAAAATTCCATTTAATATGGGCGTTTGATAATATTTTTCATTATTTGTTTGCTATGCAACTTTTTACAACAATTTTTACAACGATTTCAGAGAAAATAGAGATAGACGGTTGTATTTCTTGAGACCTTAAGAGTGGTATGACCATAAAACACCTAAATATATACAGTCGATACGTTTTACTTTGAAAATGAGGCCAACATTTGTGTAAATCATACTTAACGAAATAGAACATTTTCTTCTCTCGAAAAAATCAGTAACTCGAATTCCAATTTTATGTTCTTTTTTGTTAGATCTTTCGCATAAATAACTCTCACGGATCGTAAGTGCCTCGATTTACGCTTTCTACCTTGGTTTTTTGCCATAAATACATCGCCACTGTAGTAGACAGCTCTTCCACGTTATATTTTATCTTGCTGTTGGGCAATTCGCTCCTAAAAAACCCCCCTGTCGGTGTACTTAACATTAAATTATATATTTGCTCGTTTAATATTTTCATTTTACTAAAATATCCCAATGCTTCATATTAATGAGCCTTCACGGCCCCCTATTTTCCAATACCCAAACAAATCGACCCTCTAAGCGTTTTGTCTCACGTAGAACGTCGCGCCTTTGGAAAACGACACTCCTCACGTCAAACGTCATGTCTCACCTCAAACGTCACACCTCAACTCAAACGCCATGTTTCACGTCAAACGACACGCCTTACGTCAAACGAAACGCGTTTCTTCGAGCGTCAAGTCTCACCTCAAACGTTACGCCTCAAGTCAAACGTCATGCTTTACGTCAAACGACACGCCTCACGGCAAACTTCATGTCTCATGTAAAACGTCACGCCCCTCTTCAAACGTCACACTTCACGTCAAATGTCTCGCAATATGTCAAACGTCACTCTTAATGTCTAAATTCAGGTCACGCGTCGAATATCATCTATACGGCCTCTTAAAATATCTAAATTCTTTACATTATTGAGCCTCCTCGGCCCCCTATTTTCCAATACCCAAACAAATCTACCCTCTAAGCGTTTTGTCTTACGTAGAACGTCACGCCTTTGTAAAACGTCACTCCTCGCGTCAAACGTCATGACTCACCTCAAACGTCACATTTCAACTCAAACGCCTTGTTTCACGTCAAACGATACGCGTCTCTTCGTGCGTCGAGTTTCACCTCAAACGTCACGCCTCTCGTCAAACTTCATGTCTCTTGTAAAACGTCACGCCTCTCTTCAAACGTCACATTACACGTCAAATGTCATGTGTCACCTCAAAGGTCACGCCTCACGTCAAACGTCACGCAATATATCGAACGTTACCATACGTTAAACGTCTTACTTCAGGACTCGCGTCGATTTTCTATACGGCCTCTTAAAATATCCGAATTCTTTATACATTATTAAGCCTCCTCGGCCCCCTATTTTCCAATACCCAAACAAATTGACCCTCTAAGCGTCTTGCCTCACGTAGAACGTCACGCCTTTGTAAAACGACACTCCTCACGTCAAACGTCATGTCTCAACTCAAATTTCACACCTCAACTCAAACGCCATGCTTCACGTCAAACGTCATGCCTTAAGTCAAACGTCATGCTTTACGACAAACAACATGCCTCACATCAAACTTCATGTTTTACGTCAAATTTCATATCTCACGTCAAACGTCACGCAATACGTCAAACGTTACCATACGCTAAACGTCTAACTTCAGGTCTCTCCTCTTAAAATATCCGAATTCTTTACATTATTGAGCCTGTACGGCACCCAATTTTCCGCTACTCCAAATGAATTAATAAAATCTGACGTTGTATGTCAATAAAAGTGTAATTAAATGTATGAAATTCGAAAATACATTATATTTTAACTAGCGCTGAATCAAAAATTGACTAGACGTGACATCGATTGCCTTTAGCAACATTGGGATGATGGTGGGCAATTAGCGGGAAACTCGTCAGCGAGATATCGTCCAAATTGGATTCCAGTGTCTCTCTGATTCGATAAAATTGCCAGTAACTTAAAATGTCCGGACTGGATTTCACGTTAATACGGAATAGAGAAAATATTTTTCGAAAATTTGAAGTGTAACTTCCAACAACAGTAGATACTTTTTTTTTATTTTTAAATGTTCGGAAAAACTTCCGCGGTCAGAAGAATTTTTCTGGATAAACAGCGTTCCGAAAAATAATTTTCTCGACGTTTCGACTCTTGCTTTGCAATCATCATCAAGAGATAGGAAAAGGTAGGTTAGGGAGGATAAGGTTCAGTACGATTTCGTGGTCTTAATCTGCATGGGCGTACGATAAAATATTTTAAAGTGATTAATTTACATACTTCTATCATGGGCGTACGATGAACTTTTTTAAGGGGGTTAATTTTTTGTAAAAGTTTCCACGTACCACGAGCCTATGATAAATTTTTTTCAAAATACTATTTTTTTTATTAAAAAATAGTAGCCAAAAACTTTCAAGTCGGAAACTTTCCGATGTGTTGATTGTCCGTACTCTTTGACTCGATGATTTTAATCCGCATCGCCATGAAAATATTTTAGCAAAACCCAACAATGAATACCTAAAGGTCGAAATATCATGTTTGTCTAGAAAGTTATAGCTGACGATTGAACCGCAACGAGATAATCTGGTTACTTCCTTCGACTGGATTTGGGTTTCCGAATAAATTAGGACAGCTATAATAGTTTTGTAGGTCGTATTTTAGATGAATTGCTATATAGGATGTCTCATTTTTAACGAAGAAGTATTGAAGTTTCTAAAAAGCCAACTCCTCGTTTAAAGATTTGACAAAGAGTACTATCTCAGATCAGAGAGCAAAGCAAACTCCTCTGCCTTAATACACAGTAACAATATCCCAAATCCCATAAAAATACTTTTCACCACAGAAAAAGTAATTGTGACCAGGAAACTTTTCATCGAACTGACTCTGGGTATAATAAATTAAATCCTTGTCCATTTAAGAGTTTCTTTCTATTAATACGAAACCCAAAAAAAAAAAGAATACAAAGTCGTTTTGACGAAAATCAATTTGGAAGATTAAAATGTAAATTCTACCTTCAAACATTTTCTCTCTTTCCCTATCTCTCCTCTGTACCCGGCTTTTGAAAATTGAATTAAGAAATGTCCTTTCATCGAGTGGGCGTTTATCGTTCTCGTCATCAGAGGTTGTAAAATATATATTTAAGAATAAGATCTCGAGTTTTTTTATTTTCCTTGAAATGTTCTTTTTTGATGAGATAAAGGAACAAATTATACAATGGTAAATTTAAGTTTTACTCTAAGTATAAAATTATTTAAAAAATTAAACTACTGTTTACTCAGTAATTTTTATGTTGTTCTTTGATCCAGTTCCTCACATGACTTGATATACTAAGAATCTGCCCTGATGAGTCCTCTGGACCTCTGTTTGCAAATTCGTCAGCTTTTTCATTGCCCTCGATACCCTGGTGACCTTCATTCATTCATATATATTTTGGTTGTGCTCATCAGCCCAGGCACTTGAACTAAATCTTTGTACCATTTCCCATGTTATCTACTTCCATTCCAGAAGCTTCGTGTCTTCTATAAAAGCCAGTAGTTTGACTGGAGGGATTTTCAGTAGTTGTGATGGTTGTATAATTCCTCTCCAAAGTGCTTCCATTTAAGTACTTGTAAGTTCTCGCAGAAGCAGAGTATGTGAATAGGTGCTCCATCATCAAGTTCACATTTTCTGCACTAACTTTGCCCATTTTGTGCCAATGTTTCCTCAGGGTGCAGTATCCAGTCACCAGGTCGGTAACTGTCTTCAAATGTCTCTTACCCAGTTTCAATAGCCTGGTTGAGAGTTCCTTGTCTACCTTATTCAGTAAATTCTTTGTATGAAGATGCCCTTGTGTCACCCTCCATTTGAATTGGTGTTCCCTATCTAGCCAGTTTCCGATTTCCCCTCTTATGCAATCTTTTGTGATTCCACAAAACGGTCATTTAGAGCCTTCTTTAGCTAACTGGTCCGCCATTTCATTACCTGCAATTCTCTCATGTGCCGGCACCCTCTTTCTAGGTCCTTTTATATCAGCCCCAGTGCCATGGTTTGTTTTGGAGCCATCGGTGAACCAGGTGCTTTCTCGAGGATTACCTGGTACCCAGGTCAGCTTGACGTTATTTCGTTCGGCTGACGTCTTCAGCTCTTCTATGCATTCCTCAAACTAGTCTAGACGTAACTTTCTGGCTCGAAATTGTCTTAAGTGCCAAATATGGATGGTGTTTGATCTGTTGCATTTCGGGAACTTTCTGAATGGATAGAAGTGCTGATTCAATTTGTAACTTAGAAAAATCGTATAAATATTACTCTTGGTCTTTGGTTTTGACTTTCGGCTTCCATAAGAATCTTCTAAAGATGTTTCTTGCGTAACCTTCTTCAAATAGGTATTGATGACTGAATAATTTAATCCTAGACCAGTTAATAGAGAAAAAATAAGAAGACCTACCAAATTTTGCGACTCCTTACAATCATCGTAGGTACGCTATTGGTTATTGGTGAAGAGCTAGAAAAATGGCTAAACCTACGTTTATGGAATACGGCGAGGACTAATGACAATAGGAAATGGATTATATTACCATCGTAATTGGTTGGTTTGAACACCTACGACCTTCCAAGTTACAATGTCTGTGGTAAATGTGAAACTAAAACCGTTTCTATTTTTATGAGTAATTTTGAAAAGTGTGTTTTGTTATCAATTCCCGCCGGATTTGACAGAACCGCGTTTTTGTCTGATGCCTGTCGTTATTACCACACCTCTTTCATTGTGTTCCAGGAAAATCCATATCAACAAGGTCAACAACATTTACATATTCTTGAATCGACGACGGTTGGGTTACTTTTCCTTTATTTAAAATATAAGCAAGAATAACCTTTTCTGATATCGTTTTTTCAGTATTTATCTTCTCTACTACTTATATCTCATTCTACCGTTTAGTCACATCATCTTTATTATCAATAACTGCTTCAACTCTTCTAGTTCTAATATGTACTAGAATCTGATACTCCTCTGGAGTGGAATCATCCTAAATGTTCTTTAGCCTGAGCAGGATTGGCTCTTAACCGCTTTTCCATTTCATACCGCAAAGTTTCGATTGTCAAAAGGTCCGTACCAGAGGAAATCCATTTAAGGAGTGGTATTTCATGATCCAAAAGCCATTTCATGGATTTTTGGAAGGGTGACATGCAGCACCGTCTTGCTGAAAGATTAAGTCATTTCCAGAAATCCTACTCTTTTCCAAAGAGTCCTCTAGGATGTCTAAATAGTTTTCTGAGTTAACAGTACCGACAACAAAGTTTAATTTTCCAACTCCTCATAGAGCCCCAGACCATTACCGAAGATGGAAATTTAACACTGCGCTTAAGACTATCAGGAAGTTTCACGTTTCTGGCGGATAATTCAGCTCCGGCTATCACCGACACAAACTTCCATGTATCCTATTCTACCTCTCCATATCTTAATTTCGATGGTCTTTAGCACATTTTAACCTGTCTAGCTTGTGTTTGAACTCAAAAAACTTACCTTACCTACCAAATCCTAATTTTCTGACTTCTTTATGACATATAGACCTGCAAACAACACGTCTTCCAACAGCCTCACTCCAGAGTAAGGATGTGAGATTAAAGGAAAAAAAATCGATTCAATAAAAATCGATTTTTCTTTTTTCAAAATAAATCGATTTCTGTGAAAAAATCGATTTTTTTTGTATTATTTTAAAAAGTACATGCTTTTCATATTCCGATAATAAACCAAAGAGATTCATTCATTAACAATTTATCAGATTAAAAATCAAATAAAATTATATAAAAATTGTCCAAAATTTTGAAATATTTGACCATATGTCAAACATTGTCAATTTTTGTCAAAAACTGTTAAACATGTACAATTTTGATCAAAAACTGTCAAAAATGGTCAATAATGGTCAAAAATTGTCAAAAACTGTCAAATACTGTCAAATACTGTCAAATACTGTCAAATACTGTCAAATACTGTCAATAATTGTTAAAATTTTGAAAAATGGTCGATAATTATCAAAAAATTTGAAAAATTTTTGAAAAACTGTTAAACATGTACAATTTTTATCAAAAACTGTCAAAAATGGTCAATAATTGACAAAAATTGTCAAAAACTGTCAAAAATTGTCAAAAATTGCCAATAATTGTTAAAATTTTGAAAATTTTGAAAAATGGTCGATAATTGTCAAAAAATTTGAAAAATGGTCAAAAATTCTCAAAAATGGTCAATAATTGTCGATAATTGTCAAAAACTTTGAAATTTTTTTTTAAAATGGTCAGTAATTGTCAAAAAATATCAAAAATGGTAGAAAATTGTCAAAAATTGACAATTATTGTCAAAATTGTTAAAATTTTAAAAAATGGTTGATAATTGTCAAAAACTATCAAAAATGGTCAATAATTTTGAAAAATTGTCAAAAATGGCCAATTATGGTCAAAAACGATAAAAAATGGTCCAAAATTGTCAACAACTGTCATAATGGACAATTATTGTTAAAAATTGTCAAAATTTTGAGAAATAGTTGATAATTGTCAAAAATTGTTTAAGTTTTTGAAAAGTTGTCAAAAATTTTGAAATATGGTCAAAAATGGTCAATAATTGTTAAAAATGGTCAAAAATTTGGAAAAATGGTCCATAATTGTCAACAATTGTCAATAATGATCAAAAATGGTCTAAAACTTTTAAAAATTCTCAAAAATGGTCAAAAACTATCAAAAATGGTTAAAAATTGTCAATTATTGTTAAAAACTGTTAAAAATGGACAATTATTTTCAAAAACTATCACAAAATGGTTAAAAATTGTCATCATTTTGAAAAATGGTGAAGAGTTATCAAAAATTTGGAAAAACGGTCACTAATTTTGAAAAACAGTCAAAATGGTCAATAATTGTCAAAAATGGTAAATAATTGTTAAAATTTTTAAAAATGGTCAATAATCGTCAAAAGTTGTCAAAATTTTGAAAAATAGTCAATAAATAATATGAGCCGTTTCCGAAAATCGATTTAGACACGTAATTTATAAAATCGATTTATTAAAAATCGATTAATATTACTATAAAAATCGATTACAAGAAAATAATAATCGATTTATATAAAAATCGATTATTTTTTAACATCCCTACTCCAGAGTACCCTTAGCTCTTCGTAGTTGGCATACCTATTAGACTAAATAATTCTGGATAAGGATCATCTATCATTGTCGGTTAGAGTTTTCACATAACAGAGCTTTTGGGCATCTGAACTATTTCATTTGTGCAATTGGACAATACTTCAAACACTGTATCTGGATAAGCCGAGTAATATTCCCATTTTTTCGTTTGATTTGCCTAACCTAACCTAATCAGAAGATTCCAGATTCGAGGTTAATGTTAAATTATTTGGTTTAGGTTCCTTTTAATTAGAGTTGACGTTCTTTAAATAAAACACATCTTTCTTCGACAAATGTTTAATTTCAACTCCTTGACCAAAAACCCAAAGCAACAATTGCCAGCCTAAACATTCTTTAAATCTAGCGCGTGTCTGCTTATTTTGCAATTGTTACTTATATCGATAAATAAATTATAATCAAACTGCTTAGTCGATATATTTTATGATTATAATAATTATAACTAAACACATACATACTACTACTACTAATTTAGTCAGGCGAACCTTGGTCAAGGAAAACTCAAGCCAAAGTTCGGGCACTGAGGCCACTGGCGGGCCCATTGTGCCATTCCTGCTATTTGTGCATCCATGAAGCCGAGTCCCTCGATGAAGGACCCAATCCTCTTCAGTAGATGCCTGCTTATGTCCCCAGGGGCCACAACAGGGACTCCGAAGATTCGCCTGCGTAGCACATCCCAATGTGGACATACGAGGAGAACATGGTCCGACGTTTCGTCAGCCATGTCGCAACCCCTACATAGGGGACTTTCCTCCAAACCTAGGTTACAGAGGTGTTTCCTCAGACAGCAGTGCCCTGTTAGGAGTCCTGCTATCTTATTTAACCTACTCTTTGGTAGCTCTAGAGCAGCTCTAGCATGTCCATCAGTCCATCCCCTCAATAGGAGCTTGGACTGCCTGAGACCCTGTAGAGCCTTCCAGTGAGCGAGGTGCTGATTTCTCAACACATACTAAAGTTGATAACCTATAATTTAACAATAAGCATAAATTGTAACCTAAAAAATTAACTACCCATTACAGTTGTTTTCGTAGCCATCTTGGTCCTCATCGGTAGCATTACTTTGCAACGAAACTACTCTTTTGACTAATTTCTATTTTTTACGAGACAGTACTGACAACTGGACTACTTGTTTATTTTTTATTATTTTCTAATACAAAATTCACATCGTGATCTCAATTAGGTAAACCTTTAGCTAACGAACGTCTCTCGGGTTTAAATTATTTACATAATATTTTATCAGTGTATGGATTAGACCGCACTGACCTGACAAATTAGTAATACCTGAGCGCTGAGTTTCATCTGTTTTTGTGGATATTATGAATAAATATACGCATGAATAAATTACAGTGAAAATATCGATTCAACATCAGTTAATTCCTCGCCGATAACGGTATTAATTCAAAAGGATCTATTAGACTACATCGGGCACCAACTACAAAGATAATATATTCTATTGTCATCCGTCAAAGGGTCAGACATCTATTCCGATGGAACAAAAGGGCCAAATATAAGGTTTTACTATCCAGGTGGATGACATTTATGTATCGGGGTTAGATAAATTTTCCTATTTGGCAGGAAAGCAAACGTTTTACTGTAGTAGCTCAGCTTCCTTCGGTGACGTCCATTCCTAATTGGATTTTGGAACTATTTAATTACAAATTTTAAGTATCGAGGCCAATGATCAACTTTTTGTTGGTTCACTTTGCTTTAGATTGGTCGGTAGTGCGATGACGATAGTCAATAAACTTACTAAAATCATAATCCTCTTGTAGCTTGTACTATAAAGGTAGATTGGGGGTGGGCCTAAATTTGGGGGGTGGGCCTAAGTTTGGGTAGCATAAATTTGGGGGGGCCTAAACTTGGAGGCATAAGTCGGCGAGGATGACGTCAGTTCTCTTTCTCTGTCTATCTCGCACTTAACACACATACACACACTCTCTCTCTCTCAACAGGTATACACTTCAGTTGTGGGCTGGGCAGCCATCTTGTTGTATCCACATATTTTGCCGAATTGCTAAAGGAAGTGTCAAAAAACATTTTACTCTCGATTTCACCTAATCACTCTGTATATTAGCACGGTCCTGGTATCGTCTAAATAAAATAAAAAATGCCTCGATATAACGAGTATGATTGTGAAGCAAAAGCGATGGCTAGAGAGTTTTCTATAGGGGGCCGTAATCCAATAAAACTTCCACAAGAAATTGGAAAGCGTATTGGAAGTGAAATTTTAGTTTTCCGAAATAACAATTGACAACAATTAAATAAACAAAAGACAAAGGAAAGTTTTGCGAAGAGTGGCAGTGACACCTTATTCGATTTTACTTCAGTACAAAGTTTCTTCATTAATGACGAAGTTCTACAGTTTCGATGTCTGGCAGGCGGTGCCAAGAAAAATGAATGAATACGATGAAATTCGAAAGTTCTTTATTGCTTTTTGCAAATCTTATACTAAGCATACAAAAAGTTATCCACAAGGCCAGACTATCCTTGCGGACAAGTCGTAGGATCTGTGGAAAATCTTGGAGCTTGAGAGCCAAACAAATCTATCCAATTGTCACATAAGAAGCTATTGCTCAGTGGTCAAATGCTTCACATCGAACGACACAAACAAAACTCTCTGGTATACAAATACAAGCTTGTCTGGCCATTAATGGTACCATACCGTAAGCAGCCATGGAAATCCTCTCCATATAATCAAAGTCAATACACGATACATAAAATGCACGTAGAGACGGCCAATGGAACTGCAGGTGGTACTATCGCCTCCTACCTCTACATTTTGGGTTCCTGAACAAAGGACACTTTTCATTCATTCGGTTAGGTTGTGCTCAATCATTTCCCATGTTATCTACTTCCATTCCAGTAGCTTCGTGTCTTCTATATAGGCCTCTAGTTTGACTGCAGGGTTTTTCAGTAGTTGTGATGGTGCTTCCGTCTAAGTACTTGTAAGTTCTCGCAGAAGCAGAGTATGGGAGTAGGTGATCCATCATCATGTTCACTAACTTTGCCCATTTTGTACAGATGTTTCCTCAAGGTGCAATGTCCAGACACCAGGTCGGTAACTGTCTTCAAATGTCTCTTACCCAGTTTCAGTAGCCTGGTTGAGAGTTCCTTATCTACCTTGTTCAGTAAACTCTTTGTATGGAGGTGCCCAACCTCCAGTTGAGTTGGTGTTCCCTATCCAGGACACTTCTCATTGTAACGTTAATTTCGTTCACTTTACTTTCCTCCAGTTAATTAATAATAAATTATCGTATGGGCGGCGAATAGCCAGTCCTTTCTCATACCCAACACCGAGAAATGTTTCAAGGCTGAATATATTTACTGTCGACGAGAGTCGAAATCAACGGCCGAACGAGTTCCGTCTGTCGTGAAAATAGCCACTGCTATGTGCTATTCCCACTTCGACCTCGTTCTTATCTCTTCTACCACTTATTAATTAAATATGGTCAAAGCGCCTGAGCTTGACATGAACATGAGACGTAAGTCTGTTATCTTTCACATGATTTCGTAATTTCGAGAACCGGTAAGGCTACTCTCTGAATTTGTACTAGTTTGGTCTCAGAATCTACACCTGAGGTGCTCTCTAAACTGAGTAGCCGTTACATCATGCGTCTCAGAATTGTCTCTGACTATATAGACACTTGTAGGAAACCTAACCGAACTAGATAACAAATCGCTAGATAAACATTGTTTATGAAACATCACGCTATTTATTATTGATTTTTATGAAGTCATTTAATTCAAAATTTAAATAATTCGTCGGTATCCCACTCGTTGCATGTTAAACGACATTAGTATAGTCTAATAATTAGCTTCGACTTTTCATAGCTTTAACTGATAAATGTCTATCTAAAATTGATTATGGTGGAAAAACGCAGTATGTAAACTGGTCAACTTGGAGCTAACGTAGTATATTTATTTATTTATTGAAGTCCTAACAATATAAAAATTAATATTTTCAGTAAATTCAAATACAAATATAATATACAAAATACAATACTGATAGAATCAAACTGAATGTCTTATACTTCGGCACTTTTTAAACATTTATACATTTCTTGCCTAAATTGTGACAATGGAACAATACAATTGATTTCCGACAATTGATCTACATTGTTAGTTGCAAGAAATTCAGAGAAAATTTTCATTGAAAAGCTGTGAAAAGTTCAGATTTCTTGTAAGAGAACGTTTGTTAAAAACCCTCTAACATTGAAAACTACTTTTTCTACACCCACATGTATATTATCCATTTTCTGCACAATTTACATAATGTATATGTAGGCCATTCCGGTTAACTGAACGGATATGAGTTCATATACATCCTAGAATGTATATGAAATCCACCAATCAGCATTTGTGTTTAGTACCCGCCAACTAATCTTTTTTCAATTTCATAGAAACGTCAAAATAACTTGTCAAAATATTTCTATGGTTTTTAAGAAAAATATTAGTAAAAATGAGTGATTCCAGTGATGAATCAATAAATAATTTTCCACCAGATATTCGATTTTAGCCGCAAAGGAGACGTATAACGTATAGAAACAGAATAAATTGAATATTTAAGGGTACTCCTGACAAACGTCAGTTTTTATGTAATACATTTGACGTTATAGATATTTGATTAGTATATTCATCGGTAGTCCAGTGGTAAGTATCCCAGCCTCTCACGCTGTAGACCAGAGTTCGATTCCCCGTTGGGAAATTTTTTTTAAATTTTAATTTTATTTCTAAATAATAATAAAATAATAATAGTAAAATTATTAAAAAATTTTAATTTGAAGTTATATTATAGTGTAATAAAATGTTTATTTTCTAGATTTTTCCTTAAGTGGGTCGTAGAAAAAATATACTGTTCGACTCGTGTGGATTGTCCATATCCACAATAGTTGCACAAACTACTATATACTACTTAGTTAGGGGTAGCTAAATTTTTATTTTATTGGTATATAAGTTTGATTAGGTTCGTTCGATTTATATTGGGATTTGAGTTAATTTTTAAGGTTTAGTTAGGGGTAGCTACTCAAATCCCAATAAAAATCTAACTAACCTAACCAAACTTTAAAAATCAACTCAATATACCAATAAAAATTTAGCTACCCCTAACTAAGTAGTATAAGTAGTTTTCAATGTTTTAATAAACGTGCTCTTACAAGAAATCTGAACTTTTCACAGCTTTTCATTGAAAATGTTCGATAACTCTAATATGAAGTACTATAATTATTTTCAGTCTCACTATCATCTCCCAAGTTTTTGCTACGAAGTCCTGGGACACCCTGTATACTGATTTAGTAGCAGCCACGGTTTAAATAATTGCAAAATAAGTAACTGATGTCTGAATTATTACAGTTTCCTGTAAAATTATCGTATTTAGTAAAGCGTTTTAATGTAATAATTCATTTTTATTTCAAACCCACGTGGTTTGTTGTCTCATTCGAATTTTGGTTTGTGACTTAGAGGTGAGATGTCGCTATTTTCGCAACCAAAATATTTCCGTAACTGGACAATATGTACCGTTGTTGATTATAGTCACATTTCAGTCCGGGATTAACTCTCGGACGATAACATATACCTTGTACTGATGAGGCGCAATACGCCGAAACCGGTCTACAAGTTATGTTATCCCTTCTAGTTGCAAACCAGAATGGTTGGTTTAAATCTTATAGATTTACCAACCCCGTTTGACTTAGAAGTGTAATTCAATGTCTGTCGGGGCATGTAGCCCGGGAAGTAGTTGTTTCTTCTTCGTTGAACGGTCACTGTTTTTGGAAAAATTATTTTTCAAAACTTTGTCAAAGCGTGAGAATAATATATTTTTATTCTTCGACATCTAACTGATGTCTCTTAAAAATCTATAGTTTATAAACAAAACGAAAAAAACGTTAATTTTTATACTCATTATTATGTTAAAATTATTTTATAATGAACCTCTAAAGGTTCCAATAATTTTTGAAGTGAAAACTTCTTTAGGCCCGTCGAGCACTATTTTTGGGTGAAGAAAAAACATGGATTTTTCGTCAACGTCACGCTTTTATACAACACACAATACTATTGGTTATGCAACACAATTAACAATGAAGCGTATATAGTGTTGCATAAATCATCGTCACGTTTTCCATGAGGTATATGAGTATACTGTGTACTTTTTTTTTGTAAAAAATCCCATTTACGATGGGCTTGCGACAAAATTTTTAAAAGGGATTCATTTATTGGTGTTTTCACTTCTTAAATATATTATGCCACGTTTTTTTTTTAAATTATCATTTGAGCTTCAACAGTAATACATTAATTGCATGAAAAATTGCTGAAAATCATGGATAACCTTAGGGTCGAGCACTTTTTGGTCAAATACTATACTATATTTTTAATATTACCAGAAGGTTATTAAAAAACAAATAAAAAATTTATTCACCAAAATAGACCCAAAATAAATTTTTGAAGTCTTAAATTTCAAAATATTTTCATTAATTGTCTAATTGTCGAAAGTTTCAGGTAGGTACAGAATTTTAAAAAAATATATAATTATTCTTGATAACGCTACCGAAACGTTGAAATAAAAGTAAAAAAAAGATTGTGTTTTTTATTTCCCAAAAATAACAAACAAAGGAACATTTAGAAAATATTTTTCATTAGGTTTTTTCTTAATTAACTGAATTTTCAAAATTTAAATTGATTTTACCTACCTTGGAATTTTATCGTAACTATCCCAACTAGTCAGACAATTATACGAAGAGTACCTACTAGACGATCCCATTATAGCAAAAAACACTACTTAAAACACTACATGGCTCTCAGCCGTTCTAACACAACTTCTTCTACGCGACAACTTCGTGAACCATCATCAAGAACGCACCGCATCACGATATCCTCGTGTGTATTCACGACGCACGGCGCGAAAAGCCACTGAAAGACCATCGCGACTCTCTTCGAACGACGGGCGTCGCGGTGCTGGTCGACTCTTCGACGACGACGTCAACGATGACGATGGTACGACGATATTTACTACGGTGCCGCCCTGATCGCATAAAAACACACCTTTGTGGGGGTTAATGCTTTGATTATTTTACTTCACCGAAGCTATTTTTAAGAATCTCTTCAAAAAGCGAAAAAAACATCTTCCAACGATGCTCTACAATCTCGTTAACGATGAAAATATTTTTAGATAATAGTAAGCTTTTCAATTATACTCCTCCAATATAGAGCGAACTGTTCTCTATTATCTGTGTAGTTGCTCGACATCACGGCAGGGTACGGCGTTTGCCCTAATTTTCTCGCATAATAGAGTTCGGAAAAATACTCCGCATCACCATCACATCCCCTTAACAAGAATCACTCCACTAAGTCTTGCTCTCACCGGCCCTCAGTTAAATACGGATCGTATTCAGCCCCAAATGATATTTATTTTCGAAGAGTCGGGGATTTTATTCTCTAGAGCTACAGTTGTATGTATGTACTTAATTCCTGAGGAAAGTCTCAGAGACTAATAGCTCCTTTAGTTCTATTTCCCGAAGGAATTTTGCAAGCTTCAACTTAGGTAAATGTCCCTCTTCTATCCAGTAATCTCAAAGGTGTTGTTCCCTAGGATTCTGAATTGCTGTGCAATTCGCCTGGAGGTTTCTTCTTCTTCCACTATTTTGAGCTTTTTCAGGCGACAAGTGACAATGTCCCGTAAGAATGCCTGTTAAAACTCTTAGTGCAGTTTTACTTTGACTTATGCATTCATTTGATCTCAACAGGTTGTAATCACCTAGAAGAATCTGTGATTGTTTAAGTCCTAGTAGATCTTCTCTTTTTTCCGGCTTTGCCTAGTTCTTCCAATACTACATTGGAGCTGATAAAGCAAAAGGGTTCCGGCCCCCCAAAAGGGTGTTTCAGTTCCCCTCTTTGCTAGTTAATTTCCTTCTATTCCAGTGTGTCCTGGAATCCACAGTAGGTGACTATATCGTTCTGGCCTAGTTCATTGAGTTTGCCTAGGTATTTCCACACCATTTTGGAACTGATTACACAAGAGCTCATTGCTTTAATGGCTGCTTGACCATCCAACATTATGATAATCATTTGCCTTCTAGATCTTAGAGCTACAGTTAAATTGGTCTGGATATATTAGAATATTATACTCAATGTAGAAATGCCTTAATCTTAGATAAAATAGAGCCATTAAAAAGAACTAGTACGGCTGGGAGAATTAAAAATACTAAATATAGTGCATAAACCAGAGCAGACTTGAATGAACATCTCGAAAAGCTCATAATAGTAGATTTTGTGGCTTGGAAGAAGCAACCTCCATTATAGAATACCAGGGAGATACAGAACACTTGGGAGATTATTGGATAGGAGAGATAGACTTGTCTACTAAAGTATATTCTAAAAGTTCTTCAAGGAACTGGTGATCTGTGAGATTTTACTCAGAATCTGAGTAGAATGAGAAAGAAACATACATATATGCAACTGCTCGAAAGAGCTCTTGGTCCAATAGCAGCATTAAACAAACGTTAATAACTTGTACGTTAATCTGCGCAGTCGTGCTCCCATCAAGCATTAGGAATTCTGTGCGCCCATTAAAACAAACACCTCCCCAAACTAACTCTGAACGGAAGAACTTCCTGCGCTGCTGTTCGATTTCTGGGCATCCATACACGAACACTTCTAGATGTTTCTCTCACGTTTTCTATTGCACGAAATCAGTAGATATAAAATGACAGTGCAAAAGTGCTAAGTACGAATGACCGCAGTTGACCTTTATATAATAGGAGGATAATAATATACAGAGCAGCGGAACTATGTTTGCTCCGACATATCATTGAAAATATATTATACGGGGCAGAATAAAAAGTCAATTTCATTATAGAGAGAATACACAGCGATGAATGTTCTTTAATGACAGTTCAAAATGAGCAAGGGCCATGACTGCAGTTGAACTTATATATAATAGAGTAGGAATGGGGTAAGCAGAATGAAAATTCATTTATTAGGTATTGAAGATTAGCAAGGATACACCAATATACCGCATTTGCAGCAATACTTGCTAATCTTGGGGCACTGTAGTATACACATTCTGAATTAAAACTAATATCTTGTGTCACACACCTGCTAGCTTCCATTTCTTTCCTGCTAATCAAATTAATAATAATTTAATAACATTTATCGCTGTGTATTCTCTCTAATGAAATTTACTTTTTATTCTGCCCCGTATAATAGGTTTTCAATGATATGTCGGAGCACATATAATTCCGCTGCTCTCTGTATATTATTATCCTCCTATTATATAAAGGTCAACTGCGGTCATTCGTACTTAGCAACTTTGGTCTGTCATTAGAAAACTTTTTACTCAGCACTTTTGCACTGTCATTTAATATCTACTGATATTTACGGAGGAGCCGCGAAATGACACTTTCACTGACTTGGAAAACGTCCGCAACTTCTCTCTGAAGACGACCGGCCTCAATCATACCAATTAGCCCTACTAGCTTCATCCGCACCAAGTTTACGTCAGGCGTACTCGAACCTCGTGCAATAATAGGAACACAGCTGGCCCAAAAACCTTCACCAACGAAATATGAAGCCTAAGTAGGGATCTGCATCGTAAAGGAGACAAAAAAGCCTTACAGATCATCTTCGAATTAGAAGAATTGATTTATTGGAGATATGAACTCCTGTGGCTAAAGCGCACTAAGGAAGCACAAAATATCAAAACCTTGACTGGGTATACTGTAGGAATTAATCAATCAATAAATGAAAAGTATGAAAAAAAAATCATTAAAAAGGGTTTAGAAAGATTGGGAATCTGGGGAAGAACGAAGAATGTTTTTTTTTGGAATTTCACTCCTTTTTCCCATAGTTGTGAATTTACATTTTTTTTAACCTCTTAACATAATCTGATTCTATCCCTTTTATTTATTTTTATTCTATAAATGTGTTCATTGGCTTATGAAGTTTATTAAGGAGTCCATCCCTGTCTTCGTTGAAGTTGATGCAATAAGTAGAAGTCTGTAAGTCAATTATTATAAGACGAGAGCCGAGCGAGTACCTAAACTTGTGTCGTCACTTTCGTTTACATTGAAAAGCTCAACCGAAGCGCTTTTGGCATCAATTCGTCTCGTTGTACAAAAGAACATTTGATGGGTACATCTCTTGATCATATCGAATTTAGACGGTGAAATGTTTGTGTACCGAGCATGAGGAGTAAATGAATAGAGAGATTAGTGTTTCTATTGTTTAGGTACTAATTTTCTCACTATTAATCCAAATTCGTGAACTTTACGTAACAATGTGGGAAGCGTAATGTCGAAAGAAAAAGAGAGATACAGCGAGAGAGAAATATAGTTTATTTGCGTAACAGGACTGTAATTGTGGACAAGGCCACCAAATATCATCAAATTTGTCAATTGCTAAAACTCATTGAATCGAAAGATTTGCTAGGTCATTTCAAAACATAAGGTATAGAATGTGATCCTTGTGGAACACCCCTTAGACTTTCTTGATGCGAGATAGTTGTCTTCCGTCAATAGATGCGGCATCCAACGAGTAATTAATTTTTATACATAGAATTCTTCATGTAAAATTTTTTGAATTGTGGTCTTTGAAATGCCCAATGATGCTCAAATTTCACGAAATATGACATGACGATCTTCTTGGATCAGCTTGTGTACAGCATCGACGTTTTTCTGGGTGACTGCTGTATTGTATGTCGGTAATGCGGAGTTCCACAGGGACTAGTGGAAGCCCGGGTCCTGATGGAATACTCTACTTACGGAAACTACAGTATTCACTGGGATGAGCTTTATTGTATACTTAACTTTTTACACTAGTTTTACTTAAGATGATCATGTTACTGGTATAACATAGTTTTAGATCTGATATCGATGAACTACATATAAATATAACTAAATGTATGTGAATAGATCAAAATGTCTCTGACTGTTTCTGAATGTTTCTTATGAATTATTCTGAATTGTTCGCTTATCTACTTCATCAGCATATATACGTACTGCCCTATGTCAACTATCCAGTTACGTGATACTTCTCTGGCCTTTCACTGTCACGTTCGTGACCTCGCGTGATATAACAAATAACTAAATAGTTTGTTTTTATAAACATAAATACCTTAAATGAATTAATTAATAATAGATAATTTCAATGAATTTAATTCTTTATTTAATGCCCAAAATACATCACACTGCCGTTGTTGGTGTATAATACGACCAGAACAGCTAGAGTGTTGGATGTGCGCGAAGAAAGGGAGTAAAAGTATAAAGAGCAAAAGTGATTGACTGAGGTATCAACGTACATGCCAAACCCTTTAGGCTAGAAAATTAAAATTTCCCACACGTATTCCTCACATGACGAAGGCATCCACTAAGGAAGGATTTTTCGAAAATCCAACCCCCAAGGTGGTGAAATAGAGAATAATTGTTAAAGATTTTCAAAGATTTGGAAAAATTGTCAAAAATGGTCAATAATTGTCAGAATCTGTCAAAAATGGTCAAAAATAGTCAATAATTATTAAAATTTTGAGAAATGGTCGAAAATTATTAAAATTTTGAAAAAATTGTCAATAATTATAAAAAAATGACAAAAATGGTCAATAATTGTTGAAAATTGTCAAATTTTTTGAAAAGGTGTCAAAAATGGTCAATAATTGTCAAAACCTGTCAAAAATGCTCAAAAATTGGCAAAAGTGGTCAATAATTGTTAAAATTTGGAAAAATGGTCTAAAATGTTCAAAATTGATCGATAATTGTCGAAAAAGGTCAATAATTGTTAAAATTTGAAAAAATGGTCAAAAATTTTGCAACAATGGTCAATTGTCAAAAATTGTCATAATTTTCGAAAAATTGTCAAAAATGGTCAAAAATTTGAAAAAATTGTCAATAATTATAATAAATGACAAAAATGGTCAATAATTGTTGAAAATTGTCAAAATTTTTGAAAAGTTGTCAAAAATGGTCAATAATTGTCAAAACCTGTCAAAAATGCTCAAAAATTGGCAAAAATGGTCAATAATTGTTAAAATTTGGAAAAATGGTCTAAAATGTTCAAAATTGATCGATAATTGTCAAAAATGGTCAATAATTGTTAAAATTTGAAAAAATGGTCAAAAATTTTGAAACAATGGTCAATTGTCAAAAATTGTCATAATTTTCGAAAAATTGTCAAAAATGGTCAAAAATTTGAAAAAATGGTCAATAATTATAAAAAACTGCCAAAATGGTCAATAATTGTTAAAAATTGCCAAAATTTTTGAAAAATTGTCAAAAATGGTCAATAATTGTCAGAACCTGTCAAAAATGCTCAAAAATTGGCAAAAATGGTCAATAATTGTTAAAATTTGGAAAAATGGTCTAAAATGGTCAAATTTTTTGAAAAATTGTCAAAAATGATCAATAATTGTCAAAACTGTCAAAATTGGTCAATAATTGTCAAAAATGGTCAATAATTGTTAAAATTTGGAAAAATGGTCTAATATGGTTAAAATTTTTGAAAAATTGTCAAAAATGATCAATAATTGTCGAAACTGTCAAAATTGGTCAATAATTGTCAAAAATGGTCAGTAATTGTTAAAATTTGAAAAAAATGGTCAAAAATTGTCAAAAATTTTGAAAAAATAGTCAATAATTGTCAAAAATTGTCAAAGTTATAAAAATGGTCAAAATTTTCTAAAAATCGTCAAAAATTGTCAAAATTTTGAAAAAATGGTCAATAATTATAAAAAACTGTCAAAAATGGTCAATCATTGTTAAAAATTGTCAAAAAGGGCCAATAATTGTCAGAACCTGTCAAAAATGCTCGAAAGTTGTCAAAAATGGTCAATAATTGTTAAAATTTGGAAAAATGGTCAATAATTGTTAAGATTTGGGAAAATGGTCTAAAATGGTCAAAATTTTTGAAAAATTGTCAAAAATGATCAATAATTGTCAAAACTGTCAAAATTGGTCAATAATTGTCAAAAATGGTCAATAATTGTTAAAATTTGAAAAAATAGTCAAAAATGGTCAAAATTTTCGAAAAATGGTCATTTTATTGATCATAAGAAGCGGTCCGACGACCGCTTACCTTTTTTTTGGATTGGTGTAACACTAAAAAAATTAAAAATTAGACGGAAAATGTTCTTATTGCATATTTCTCGAAAAACTCAATGGAAATCATCAACGTTATGGTCCCATTATTCAATGTTGAAAACTACCATAAATTTAAATTTAAACATTGATATAAGTTAATTTCATAAACTTACTGAAAAATGGTCAAAGTTTTTGAAAAATTATCAAAAATGGTCAATAATTGTCAGAACCTGACAAAAATGGTAAAAAATTGTCAAAAATGGTCAATAATTGTTAAAATTTGGAAAAATGGTCTAAAATGGTCAAAATTTTTGAAAAATTGTCAAAAATGATCAATAATTGTCAAAACTGTCAAAATTGGTCTATAATTGTCAAAAATGGTCAACAATAGTTAAAATTCAATAAAATAGTCAAAAATTTTGAAAAAATGGTCAATAATTCTCAAAAATTATCAAAATTTTTGAAAAATGGTCAAAAATGGTCATTCTATTGTGCATAAGAAGCAAGCTTCTATCGGCGGTCCGACGACCGCTCACCTTTTCTTTTTGTTTCACTAACCATAAAAATAAATATTAAGTTACTTTACTAGTCTTCTTTGAATTTGTGCAGTTGTAGAAAAAGTATAGTGTGCAACATGTGGGGAAAGTACTTTTCCCACTAGTTGCACAATATACTATTTTACCGTTTATTATCTTCATCTGACGGATAATGTCGATTTCATCTCTTATCTTCTCTTCTCTTCAGCCGGTTTTCACTCCCTGTATCTTCCCTACTCTTCTACCGAAAGGATCACTACTAGAATTCCTTGTACGGGGTGTTACAAATTGGCCTCCAACGCTCTTCGTTACAAGTTTGTATGAAACTTTTTAGGATTTTTAGGTATCAACACTCTAGCTGTTCTGGTCAACCTATACCTGTTCTTGGATCGTAGCTAAGATTAAGCCGTCCACGCTTAAATTCTCCATACCAACGATAAATTGTCGACTTATTTGAGGCTTCAACAATATTTTTGTTTTGAAGTAACTTAGGAAGAATATCTTGATTCCAAATTTACACCGGAGTAAAATTGAATTAAATTGATATTATAGTTTCCACGTAATACAAATTGAAACGTCGATTGTTTTTGGCGTGCGCGTAGTTTGAAAATTATTACCAAAGTTCAGGAGGCAATGAACTTTCATCTCTTGGCTCCATCCTTCCTGCGGGATTTTAATAACTAATTTTATATCCGAGCGGGAAATTCCGTACAAAGATTTCTATATAACAATATTCTCCAGATATTGAATAGTTTCGTGGATAATATAATAGAAGGCAGAAAAAACCTGTTTCCTCTATTTAATAAATTTAGTTAAAAAGTTGATTAAAATGGAACAAATCCTTTAAAGATGATATTAAACAATGAAAATTAAATTTTTATGGCTTGTGGTATTATTAGAAGCATTATTTTCAAAATAGAACAATTCTCTGTAATACATTTTTTAACTCCTGGGAAGTTACTTTTTTTAACATCATTAATATGCCCATAATCCTCTAGGAATCCTTGTTGCAGGTATTTAACTCCTGATTAATTTCATTTTACTGATCCAAAGGATTATTTAATTTCTATACAAAAAATACCAACAGCAGTGTACGTGCTGTTTTGTTTTCGTAAGGGATTAATTTATTTCTAAAAATTTTCGTATCATGGGCGTACCATAAAATTTTTCAAAGGGGTTAATTTTTTGTATTTTCTTTTTTTTTTAATTAAAAATATTGGGACAACCGGTATACCATTATGTGAAAAAAACACTAGATTTGCATACCGTTTTAACGGTAAGTAATAAAAGAAGTAAACTAACGATAAACTTTTATTTATTCCACATCTCGAGCGAAGCCAATAATAAATAGTACAAACACACACGTGACATGACATGAAATTTAATGCGACTCGAAAACACGCACGCTAAAGCTTTATACTGAAAATCTAAAGTCTACTCGACGAATTTTGATCATAAAAAGATTTAAAAGTACTTTTTAATGGGTTTTTAAGGGTAACGCTTGTTTCGGGTACAAAGGAAAAGCTTTTATTTGCTTTTTACAACATACAATCATTCAATTTGGTTGTTATCGATTTACTATTTCGCATTAAACATGTTTTAAGGTAAATCCCACGCACACATGAATATACAGCTTTTTACGCCAACAGAACTGAGAACACAAATAAAAGAATCCTCTTTAAAAATGTTATCGTAAGCCGATGATATAGAAATTTTTACTAATAAACTAACAACCCCTAATTGAAATTTTATCGTACGCCCATGATGGAAGGAATGTTTTACGAATTAATCAACAAACCCTTTTCACGCCCATCCAAAAAGAGTTTAGCTTTTTTTTTAACTTTTCATTTGAAAAATTCTGTTGCATGCGTCCTCTGTTCTATTTCATGTTTTTATTACGTCCTAAGTTCGAACCAATAGATTATTGGATTTCAACAACGAGAATCATAAGATATTAGTTTCGGAATTGAGCAACAAAATTTTGAAAAATATTTTTCAAAAACAGTGACCGTTCAACTAAGAAGAAACAACTACTTCCGGGACTATATGCCCCGACATACATTGAATTACACTTCTAAGTCAAACGGGGTCGGTATGATCTACAAGATTTAACCAACGACTTAGTTGATCGGTCACGGTTTTTGAAAAATATTTTTCAAAACTTTGTTTTAAAGCGTTGGAATAATATATTTCGATATGGTTTAATTTGTAGAGCTATATCAATTCCATACCTTTTATAAATTAATTTTTTTTATTTTATTATTTTCGTTTTAATACTATCTTTATTTATAACAATCTAGCTCAGTCGGAACTTATCAAAATATTCCTTTTTTTTACTTTATTATTTTTTTATTATGATTGTTATGAGACTTTATTATATTATTTTAATATTATTTTGTACATTTATTTAAACTCAGGGAATTATATTTTTGTTTGTGAGTTCAAATTTTTGTGAGACCAACTCTGTCCTTTGACCTTCAAAAGGTTCCAACGTTGATAGCCTGTGTTGATTGTAAAATATATCATGGATACAAAAACAAACACTTTCAATTTTAAATAAATGTTCAACAAATGAAACGTTTGATTTATTGTTTAATTCTGCTTAACGGCTTAATTACCTTCAAAAATATTCGAAAATAATTAAAACTATTTATTTATTATTAAAATTCATTCACTCTCTCATTCACAACAAAATTAAGATTCTTATCACAGCCTATGGTTTTATATTTCTATGGTTTTAAAACTACAGAAAAGATGATTAATTTTATGACATTCGACAACGTTCTAGAATAAAATGGAGTCAATGATGGTTAATACCTTTTTGATTCTTTTGAAAATTTTTATCAGTAAGTATAATCTTATGTAATACTTTTTAAATTTGAACAGTTCAAATTTTATACATCAATAAATTTAAAATTAAATTATATAGATAAATGATACCTGATTGTCTTTCGTAATTAAAGTATTCATTTCTTTTCTTCTCTTGAAGGCCACACTAAATTCAATGTTCGGTGTGAAAAATCTCCTCCTTCTTTCTCAAATTTTCAACCCGTTGTTGATTTTTTCCTTTGTTTTTTTTAACAAACGCTCTTAGATTTTATTTTAAAATTATTTCTATCAATGACTGTCTTTGAAAGATTTTATTTCTATTTTCGATTATATTGATAGTTTATTTATGTTAAATTATATGATTATTTTTATTTTATCTATAGTTCAATTTTAGGTTATAATTTTCTATATTGTGGTGTTCATTTTATTTTTATTTCAATTTTACAATCATCACTTTTTTAGTCGGTACTCTGTTAATTTTTTATTTTAAAGTTTGTGTTCCTGTTTTACTGTTTGTCATTGTATGACTTCAATTATTCAGTATACAGGGTTGATCAAAACTAATTTTACATATTATTCTTTTTCTTTCTAAATGTTTCTAACTTTTGATGTTTAGTTTGGGCTTGTGACGGACTTATATTTAAATTTATTATTGAGTAACATACCATAACAATTTATTCTTTTATATCTATTGGAGATATTTCATCTAAATTCCATCAAAATAAAAAAGTTTTGACGGTTTCTATAGGCCCTCGGGAGTTAGAAGGGCTTATATTATTACAAGACAATAAATTTTAAAAGTAGTTTGTTATAAACAAAAATCTCAATTTCTCATCTAGGAAACGGAGGATATTTTTCAATCTTCCCTTACTTTTGTGGAGCAATTTATTATCATCACTATTTTAAAATGAATCAAAAAATAAAGAAGATATTGCTATTTCTACACTTGGATAATATTTATATTCAAAAAGCATACCGAATCTGTCGACGGTAAAACAGCAAACTACATCGTATCGATTGCGACCTACCACTTGGAAAAAAAAGAAATTTATACTGTCCCTCGGGATATGGTGGTGAATCGATAATCTAAGCGGTATAATAAAGTTCCGCTTTTCGCCTTCAGATGGCGCAACGAAGTGAGCAATTTATCTTGAAATATGTATATTGGTTAGCAAAATCAGAAAAGCGAGTTAAGTAAATGGAAACATTTTTATTTTATGCTGATAGAAATAGGGATAATGTAAAGCAACTAGAAAAAAACGGATTTATATAAAAAAAAAATTTGTTAAAATGCATGCTAAAAAATTTAAAAAATTGAGTTAAAATGTATCGAAGTCATAGGTTTTTCTGAAATCTACAAGCAAAGAACTATTATTTATATTTTTTTAAAAAATTTATTCTTAGTATTTTCGGAGATGAGTGGGAAATGTCTAATAGTCCGAGAGCTGGTTGAAATTTTTTGGAGACACGCTGAAAACTTGTCCAATATTTCTCTTTGCCAGGTGATTGATAAGTACCAGTCAGAAGTTTCGAGTCCTCTGCACTTCAGCTTTTATATAAAGGCTTTTTGTACTCTTGGTTTATGTAAAGAGACCAGTTGTCATTAAGTGTTGGACAAATTAAATACCCAAATACCCAATCAAAAATGACTACTAGCTCTCCTACTATAATCTTCATCTATTGCTTTCAAAAATTTTGGAATTATTTATTTTAAAATTTTAAAAAATATATATTTGAGCACCTATATTCATTTACTTAGAGGTGACATTTACATACAGAGTGATCCTATATAAATTTCTTTTATGATGAAACCCAACAATTGATTCAAAAAATTTCTCTCTGCTTTTAAAAAATGTAACAAAACATTTCTATATAGTTTTTGCTCCTTAACGTAGCTAAACAATATAAATGGATCTGTTTTTTTTTTAAATAAAATTAGTAAAATTGTTGTTTTTCATTTTCCTGATTCCTTCGATTGCTTTTTAACCAGAAATAATAAAAAAATTATCCCGCTTCTGATTAATATAAGAATATAGTGGGTTGGCAAGAGTAAAGCAAAAATCATGCAAGACTATTTTGAGTGACTATATATACAAAAATTATTTTAAAAAAATTGAAAATTCAAGCAAATTCGTAAAATCAATAATCATGTATTTATCGAATATTTTGGTAATTTTGAAAATATTTCGGAAAATTAACAAAAATTACATATGGATGTGCACATGTATAGAAAAAAAGTAGTTAAGATATCACTATTTATTTTTTTGATAAACAAGCCATGGACCAACTAAATCTTTAGTAAGTTATTTCATTTTTGAGGTATAGACTAGTAGCTCCTTTAGTCCTGTTTCCCGGAGGAATTTTAGGATATCCGCAGGCTTTAACTTAGATAAATGTCCCTCTTCTATCCAGTAATCTCCAAGGTGTTGTGCCCTAGGATTCTGAATTGCTGTGCAGTTCGCAAGTATGTGGATGGAGGTTTCTTCTTCCATGTCACAGAATTTACATTCTTCTTCCTCCACTATTTTAAGCTTTTTCAGGTGCCCATTCAGGCTACAATGTCCCATTAGGATCCCTGTCAAAACTATTAGTGCAGTTTTACTCTAACTTAGGCATTCATTTGACCTCAACAGGTAGTATCTTTGATTGTCTAAGCCTTACTAGATCTTTCCAATGGTCAGATTTCTCTTTTCTTCGGCTATGCCTATTTATTCCAATATTACATTGGAGCTGATACCTCAAAAGGGTGCCGGCCCCCAAAAGGGTGTTCCAGTCTCCCTCTTTGCTAGTTCATCTGCTATTTCATTTCCTTCCATCCCAGTGTGTCCTGGAATCCATAGTAAGGTGACTTCATTGTTCTCGCCTAGTTCATTGAGTTTGCCTAGACATTCCCACACCATTTTGGAATTTATAACACAAGAGCTCAGTGCTTTAATGGCTGCTTGACTATCCTACATTATGATAATCCTCTACCTTCTATTTCCTTTATTAATATTGAACTGGTCACACTATCTTATGGCGTGAATTTCCGCTTGAAAGATACTCGGGGTTTTTCCCAAGCTTTCAGAGTGTTTGGTTCGTGGCCCGTTCACTCCTATCCCAGTTCCTTCTATTGCTTTTGAGCCGTCTGTGTACCATTGAATGGCATTCTTTTCAAGTCTGGTTGTACAGATGTAGACAAAGTCTTTGCTCGTCCTCCTCTCTGCTACTCTAGTGGTAAGCAGTTCCGACATCCATTTGGATGATGTGCTGTCTATACCTCTTCTATTTAATGCTCTTTTGACAGCCTCATTAGGAGTATTGTCAAAAGCTCCTTCTATATCCAAAAAGGTGCTTACTACGGCTTCTTGGTTGTTTAGAGCACCTCGAATATCATCCGTCAGTTGTACCAATGCAGTCTCCGTAGAACTCCGTTTTGAGCACAAACGATGTTAGATTAATTGGTCTGAAGGATTTGGGGTTTGTTGTGTCCCTTTTTCCAGCTTTTGGAATGAAGGTTACTATTTCCCTTTTCCATGCTTCTGGTATATAACCCAGTTCTAAGCTGCTTCGATCAATTCTAATCAAATGTGGTAGAATTTCGTCTTGTCCTTGCTGGAGCAATGCTGGGAAAATTCCATCGGCTTCCGGTGCCTTGAAAGGTGAAAAGGTGTTCATAGCCCATTTTAACCTTTCGTTACTACAAATGTGCTTAGCCATTCTAGTACTTTCTCTCGAAGGTCTGTTGTGACCTTCGAGACGATTATTTCCCCTATTTGGACTACTCCCAGGAAAATGAGTTCCTAGTAAGAGTCTCACTCTTTCCTCCTCATTTTCGGTATATTTACCGTCTGGCTTCCTCAAAGCCATATCTGTGTTGACCCTACTTTTTGCCATGACTTTCTAGAGTCTTGCCGCTGCAGGTGTTTATATCTTCACAGACTTTTCAGAAGCTGTTTCTTTTAGCTTTTCTAATTTCCTTATAGTAGGAGTTTCTCGGTGTATCTCTGCCAGTCTCCGGTGAATTTCGCTCTATTAAAAAGATACTGGATTTGAGATCTTAATTCTGACAGATGTTTATTCCACCAGGGTGCATCTCTGCTGCTTCGTTGCTCTTGAAGACGAAAGCTCGATTCAAATGCATCGATTCTTGCCCTGTTCAGGTCTTCAAGCTCATTTTCCAGATCGAAATAATGCTTAGCCCTCCATTTTCTCTGGATATGTGCTAGGTTTTCTTTCAGACGGGTGTTATAGTTGTCCCAATCTGTTTTTCTTGGTTTTCTTCTGGGGTTCACCTCAGGTTTGCCTAGTTCTAACTTGAATGTTACGATGCTAGAAACTCTCCAATCTTTTACTATATGTTTTAGATCCTGTGTTGCCATTATCATTATACCTATTTGAGCCTATGTCCAACTTAAACTTGTGACGCGTTTCGCTAATACAATAGCTTTATCAAACGGGTGAAGGTATACAGTTCAAGTTGAACATAGGTTCAAATAGGTATAATGAAGATTTAATCATTTAGTATGGATCTTGATCGAGTAAAAGCCTCATCTATTCAATTCTATCTTCTTTACCTTTCTAAAGTGCCAAAGAACTTTTGATAGAATAACCAAAGAAGAGTTCAGTGTAGTGGACAATTTATTTTTAGGAGGTTCAGAACAAACAGATTCTTCTAAAAAATAATAGAATTTCGATATAATTTTTGGTTCTATAGTCACTCTCTTTATTAAAATAAAATAGAGAAAAATGGGTATTAGTCAAAATAAACAGTTAATTATCAATGGGACCTGTATTGTATTCTGTGAAACTTTCAGAATAGAATTTTTGTAATTTAATTACGAAATGTCTTTTTAGTTAGAAAATACTGTTCATTTTGATTACACTGAGCAATGAACTCATTGGGGTTTACGATCAATCCACCGTTCAAAAGTTACAGATATCCTTTTCGATCTAGACGCCATGTTTGGAAGACGCCGAAGAAGGATAAAATATTTCATTTTAGCGTCGATACTGTTTATTTTGACATATATACCGGATGAGCAATAAAAACAAGACAAGGGAACATATACCAACTCGTATTTACATAGATGAAGCACCTGGGAATCTGCAAGGCTACTTCATCCAAGCTGTCGCTGGGTGTGAGCGGCGTCTTTTCGAATAATCTGCTAGGAGCTAGAGTCAGTGCAGCGTTGCCGGTGTAGCGATGACTTCGACGATTGTTGGTGCTGCGGCGTTGTTTCTGTTGGTGCAACTTTTTCTTTTTGTCCTCTTCGGCGGCCCTGCGCAGATTGTGCAGCCGGAAGAAGTACATAGACATTCTGAAGAAGGGAATTTGTTGATATTTGATTTGAATTTAATAAATTCTTCTTCGACACAAAAATAGCTTTTGAATTATTACATCGTGAACAGGTATCACAGGTCAACAGTTACTACAGTATTCGCCAGCTAACTTGATGTCCCAGAAATTACCAACTAAGAGAGACAGAGTAATAGTGCCCTGCCTACTCGGCTGCTATTGGTGGTAAAATTTTGACAAACGCCAATTGCATCGAACCTTATTAGGTGTTAAGATTTTCGATAGAATAGCGTCACACAGTTATTGTTTATGTACTCAGAATTCAGATATAAAGCAGAGATCCGTTTCTAATAAAATCAATATACCAATAATTATAACAAAGAATTAAATATTATTTAAGATAGGATCATATATTTCCGGACGGACTTTACTTTATTAATTGTACAAGTTGTGTTAATTTGTAACAGAAAGCGTATCCTCAGAACTTGCACGGCACTGTTTACAGTTATCGGATGGGTGGCGTCAATAGCTCCCTAGAAAGCATTTAGGACATCAAGTTAGCTGGCGAATACTGTATAACTTCATTATAGAAAAAACGAAAGCGTTGGATATTTTTCGAGAAAGAGATGGAAAAATACCAAAGTGTGAAAATAAATTGCGTAGTACGAACTTTTTGATAATAATTTGACACATTTTGCTATTTTTGTGTCTAAAACGATTATTTATAATAATGTAATATAATAAATGGCTTAAGCATGCAATTATTCAGGCGTGCATTGAAGATCGTGCAAAAATTGGATTGTGTACTTTAACACAATAAATAAAAATATAAAGCATTTGCATTTCACATTAATTGATATAAAAAATACATTTCGTCGTACGCTCATGATATCGAAAATATTACAATTAAATTGATCCCTCATAAAAATTCCGCAGTACGCTCATGGTAGATGGAAGTTTTTGCCACTAAATGAAACCCTTTTGAAAATGTTATCATACGCATACGATATAAGTATTATAGTAAATAAATTGATACCTTATAAAGATTTCATAGTACGCCGATGGTAGATAAAAATTTTTGTTTATAAATGAAATCCTTCTAGAATTTTTATCGTACGCCCATAGTCTATGGAAGTAACTGCTACTGAATCAATCCCTTCTAAAAATTTTATCGTACGCCCATGACAGAATTAGGAAATTCTTTGCCAATAAATGAATTGATCCCATATAAAAATTTCGTAGTACGATGATGGTAGATAAAAATTTTTGCTTAAAAATTAAACTTTTCTAGAATGTTTATCGTACGCCCATGTTAGATGATAATATCTGCTACTGAATGAATTCCTTCTAAAAATGTTATCGTACCCCCATGACAAATTTTTCTTCCAATAAATTGTTCCTTCATAAAAAAGTGTTGTTTCGCCTTTGGTTGATGGAAATTTCTGTAAATAAATTAATCCCTTTTAGAAATTTTATCATACGTCCATGGTAAATGAAAATTTTTACAAATATACTAACCCTTTTACAAAATTCTTCAAAGCGAAGTATCGTTCCACAATTAATTGTTATTTTTGTTGTCAAATAAATTTTTCTGCTTTATTGTTACACCCTGTATAATCATGACTTAGACCGTTAAAAAGCATTTTCTACGGGCTTTCTAACGACGTATCACAAGTAGGGGGTTGCCATTTAAATTTTTGTAGGTGGGGTAGGAAGTGCATAGTGGGTTGATGGGGGTGCATTTTCTCTCATGTCATTTTAGTTCCCCCTCTCTACCCTAAAAACGGTTTTGAATTTTTTTTTGAAATCTCTTTTCGTTCACGAGGTACAGCCCATTGTAAGTTTTAAAAATGACACCCTGTATGTATACGTATTTTGAAATATGAATTTCTTTTAATGAAATTATTTCACCAAATTTTTAATAATATCGATTGCCATAATGGCTTCTTCACCACTAGCTACACACCGGTGAAATCCATCGTACTTTAAAGATAAAGCGTAGAAAATCTAATATTAAGAATATTCTATACGTTCCTTGTAGTATATTCATTATTTTTGTTTTTTTTATATTATTATTTTCAAAAAAATGCTCCGCTTCACGATTTTTGCGTTCCACATTTTTGGAATAAAAAAAATACCTTCTTGTCAATTTTTTTTTTCAAAAAGCTTTTTAATGGTGAGTAAATTATTAACTCTCGGTCGATAACATATACCTTGTACTGATGAGGCGCAATACGCCGAAACCGGTCTACAAGTTATGTTATCCCTTCTAGTTGCAAACCAGAATGGTTGGTTTAAATCTTGTAGATTTACCAACCCCGTTTGACTTAGAAGTGTAATTCAATGTCTGTCGGGGCATGTAGCCCGGGAAGTAGTTGTTTCTTCTTCGTTGAACGGTCACTGTTTTTGGAAAAATTATTTTTCAAAACTTTGTCACAAGCGTTAGAATAATATATTTTTATTCTTCGACATCTATTATAAAGTATGTATTCCTCTATTTAAATATTTGATCAGTTTAGCCAATGAAATTTATACCAATTATTTAAAAACTCACATTCATAAACGACTTTGAATTTGAAAAAATATAAATAATATGAAAATATACATAGTAAATGTAAAATATGTAAATAATAAATTTACTGATAATATAACCATAATGGATTTGTTCTTTGAACTATACATCGATACATTATTATTAATTTAAATTTTAAAATGTTTCATATGAAACGAGATCGATTTTGAGCCACAAAACATTTTATTTATTACGGAATATTTTAACGAATTTACCGTATTTGAGAATATAAAAAAAATTACTGTATCAATTTCTATTACGCTTGTAATAGCTCCAGAATAAATAGAAAAATTTTACACTTATCAACAATATAATAATTGTATAAGTTTGTTCCAATATCCTTACCAGAATCATCAGGATTAATTTATTATACCAGAAATTTAACTTTACTTCAAAAGTTATTCTCATTCCACCGTTCCTTTAATTTTTTTATGTCATTTTTTGTAGAAAGATTTGTGATTTCTCTCAAAACAGGTATTACTTTTTTTAATAATTATTGACCATTTTGACAATTATTGACCAATTTTGACAGTTTTGACGAGTATTGATCATTTTTGACAATTTTTCAAAAATTTAGACCATTTTAGACCATTTTTCCAAATTTTAACAGTTATTAACCATTTTTGACAGGTTCTGACAATTATTGACCATTTTCGACAGTTTTTTATAATTATTGACCATTTTTTCAAAATTTTGACAATTTTTGACAATTTTTCGAAAAATTTGACCATTTTTCAAAAATTTTGACAATTTTTGACAATTATTGTCCATTTTTCCAAATTTTTGAAAATATTTGGCAATTATTAACCGTTTTTTCAAAATTTTGACGGTTTTTGACAATTTTTGACGATTTTTCCAAATTCTTGACAATTTTTGACCGTATTTAAAAATTTTTGACAATTTTTCAAAAATTTTAACAATTATTGACCATTTTTGACAGTTTTTGACGAATTTTGACAATTATTGACCGTCTTTGACAATTATTGACCGTCTTTGACAATTATTGACCATTTTTGACAATTTTTCAAAAATTTTAACATATTTGGCAATTATTGACCATTTTTCAAAATTTTAACAATTATTGATCCTTGTGGACTATTTTTGACAATTTTTGACGAATTTTGATTGGTTTTGACAATTATTGACCGTCTTTGACAATTATTGACCATTTTTGACAATTTTTCTAAAATTTCAAACATTTTTCAAAATTTTGACAGTTTTTGACAATTTTTGACCATATTTGTCAAAAATTTTAACATATTTGGCAATTATTAACCATTTTTTCAAAATTTTGACAATTTTTCACACCTATAGGTGTGCGAGCTCAGTGCGGCAAGAGAGATTGCGAGATTGAGTTATCGCGTGACGAACGCTTTTTCGTAACATCACACGTTTCACGAGTTCACTAGCCTTCCCAAAAGTCCTATGTCGTGCAATAAGAAGCAAACTTCAATTTAAATTTCATTGGATTAGTGGATTATTCAGAAATCTGGCAACACTAATGCGTGTCGAACCTTTTTCGTAACGGTTACACGTTTTACGGGTTCACTAGCCTTCTCAAAAGTCGTATGTCGTGCAATAAAAAGCAAGCTTCAATAAATATTTAATTTTAAGGATACTTATTGTAAATTTAAAATAATCTACGGAACTTTACACAAGCTGGCAACGTAGCTCGACCAAGCTAAGTGATGTCAGGCTAGGCTAGAACGACGTGACCGCGACGGGACGTTTATAGAAAAGAGAAGACGCGAGCAGGTGATTCTCGGCTTTTCGAACGCCCAGTGAGCGGCATTGCCACGGTTATACGGGAAACTTCTAGGAGGCGGATTTAAAGGCGAATTAAAAGCAAAAAGAAGGAATGGGATACAAATATCATTACTAGACTTGGAAAGAATACCATTCAATGGTCCACAGACGGCTAAAAAGCTATAGAAGAAACTGGGATATGAGTCTACGGACCAGGAACCAAACACTCTGAAAGCTTGGAAAAAGCCCCAAGTATCTTTCAAGCGGAAATTCACGCCATAAGAAAGTGTGCCCAGTTCAATATTTATAAAGGATTATCATAATGTCGGATAGTCAAGCAGCCATTAAAGCACTGAGCTCTTATGTAATCAGTTCCAAAATGGTATGGAAATGCCTAGGCAAACTAAATGAACTAGGCGAGAACAATATAGTGTGGATTCCAGGACACACTGGAATAGAAGGAAATGAAATAGCAGATGAACTAGCAAAGAGGGGGACTGGAACACTCTTTTGGGGGCTTAACCCTTATGCGGTATCAGCTCTCCAATGTAATATTGGAGGAAATAGGCAAAGCCGGAAAAAAGAGAAGATCTGGTCATTGGAAATATCTAATAGGACTCAGACAACCAAATATTTTTCTGGGTAAATACAACCTGTTGAGATCGAATGAAAGCATAAGTCAAAGTAAAACTGTACTAGGAGTTCTAACAGGGATCCTGAATGGTCAACTGAAAAAGCTCAAAATAGTGGAGGAAGAAGAATGGAAGAAGAAACCTCCATCCACATACTTGCGAAATGCATATCAATTCAGAATCCTAGGGCACAACACCTAGGCAATTACTGGATAGAAGAAGGATATTTACCTAATTTAAAGCCTGCAGATATCCTAAAATTTCTCTGGGAGATAGGAGTAAGGGAGCTACTAGTCTATGAGACTTTCCTCAGGAACTAGAAGTGAGGGGGCACAATAGATCCTTTAGGTCTCAGTGATTGTCACCCCAATATACATACATACATACCACTGTCATTTGTATCATTGATTGATTCCTGTATGTTACGACAAAACTCATATCACATTTTAAAATCACACATTTTTAATGATCTCTTGACAACCGACAAAAACAGTTCGGTTAAACACAAATACCAAAAAAAAAATTGGAAAAATATGTCCCACCCTATGCGGGACTTTATTAACCCCTATATATCCCGAACAACCTATTTCCTTTTTTTTACTTTATCCTTTGCGGTTCGCATTTTCCAAAAACAAAAATTGTCACCAGGAAGAGAGTTGCAATTGAATTTTCCCGCAAACTTCGTTGCGGTCCAATAACCTTCCTATCGCTTTTCTCTTCTCTCTCGTTTATAATTGGATTTTCCGCTTTGATAGATTCATATTTCAGTGACCCAATCATGGCGGATATGGGTAATTTTTGGACAAAAATACTATTTTTCGAGTGAAAAATTTGTGTATAAAAAATAGTTATACTATAAATAAATAAATTGAGACGATTAAAAGGAAAAAGTGCGATTATATCTACAAGATATCGATCCTAGAGTGCGTAGAATGGTCGCTTCAATATCAGATAAAGGAGAATCAATGTCTAAAAATAACCGAGGAAAAAATATTGACACAAGCGTAAACTTAACATTTTATTTATTTTTTCCGATATCTACAAGTTCTTTTGTAAAAATTAGTTTTTTAGGAAATTCGATCATTTTTGTGGTATACAAACAGCGGACGTAGAAAAAATATAGTGCATAATTCGGTACAAGAAAAGTATGATCTCGAAAAAAGTTTAAGTCGATAAACTTATTCGTTATCGTTAAATTATCTATAATAACAGTGGATAAATATTAACTAAGGTTAATTATAAAATTCTTTCGAGAAATAGGTCTAAAGGAACTAAGTAGAAGAAAGGAGGAACAATACAAGACTTGGAGTGCTGGAAGATCCGATGTGCTGCATGTCTGGAAAATATACATTGTACGTTTCCCGCCACGATCCGAATCAGGTTTCTGATGTTTGACAAACAGGCAAATATGGTGTGAGTCAAAATAGACTCTTGCCAGGCGCAGTGAAGGGCCGAGTAGACCAACTCACCTCAAACCTAACCTAACAAACTGAGACACTCCTCTCTTCACTACGCTTATCATCTGGTTGTGCCTTTGCGCATCTGTTATTCAAGTGCCAAGATAATTTTGTTGTAGTAGTAGTAGTAGTTTTATATTGTGTAACATGTCTATCGACCTGTTTCGATTTTACAGAATAAATCCTTTTAATTAGCGCTCGTCGTCACTAGCCACATCCAATTATAGTTCTGTGATCCCAAACTCTTCTACCCCGAACGTAAGACAATTGACGCCTGCCAACGGACAACGCCTCGTTAAACACCCCTTTTGTTATCGTCTGCCTAAGAGGGCACATCGTCTTTCGCTATCTTTCATATCTTAAGTATCTATCTTAGGAATTTTGCTGTGGTAAGCACAGCCCCTAGGCGAGAATATAAGCCAAGAATATAACCCAAGAATTTAACGCCGAGAATATAACCCTAGGCTAGAATATAACGCTGAGGATATAAACCGAAGAATATAACCCCAAGAATATAGCCAAGGATACCGCCCTAGCTCAAACTACCGCCCTAGAACAGAACTCATCAGTTCGGATCAAGACCTGACTTCTTCTCCAGGAAACCACTTCATGTAAGCTAAGTACCTATAAAAGTACAAATTCCTTTAGTAAATTCCGTTGTTCATTTCCTGTGGCAGAATAAACTGTAAATTTGTTTTTAATTCTTTTTTTTATTAAAATCCTCAACTATAAAAGTTGAGGGAGATATCGCCCGGGGTAATTTTTAGTAGTTTTTATTATTAACTTTTATCTAAATTCTACAAGGCGTTTCTACCTTTTCCGCCTTAGTTTTCTTAGTATTTTTATCGCTAAAAAGGTAGTGGCGCCCTCAATTTTTACAACCCTTCTGTTATCCCTGTGTGACATAAACTTGGGGTCGAATCACCCTTGAGAGGAGTCTCTAGCCGGAGCCCTTCGAGCTGGTGCCCTGTGAGGTACAACTTTTACCGTTACAATTGAAATTCGTCAATTTTTACGGCCTATAAGATTTTTTTAATCGTATAAATCCCCTATTGATCATTTGAGGGTCTTATTAAAAAATGCTGTATTGCAGCATTGAAGCTCATGCATTTAACCGAGGATTATTGTAAAACCGGTATGGCAAAGCTCGTAGTAAACCCCGACGTTTGTTCGCAAATCCGTCTGATTTGAACATGGATTTAATGGCTGTAGAATCTGACGAATAATTCCGGAACTATAATATCACATAATATCCGTTACCGAGTGAGAACTAATTTTATTTAAAAAAAAATTGATACAATTCTGAAAACTTCCCATTCATTCCAGAAACCACTTTAGTGTATTCCGCGTCTGCAACAAACAGCTAATAGTCAATTTGTGCCCTGTTTCCTTTTCAACGGGGTAAACTTAATCTTGTTTCCAGAAACATCACAAGTTTGCCGGATCCGAGTAGCATTTTCTCCAAACTAGAAAGAGCAAAGAATTCTCCTAAATAATAAAGCCCAGCAAATGGAGAGATTTTATCTTTCAAATGAATCTAAAAATTTTATTATATCCGACTTGTTACGCTTTTCGAAAGTGATTAGAAGAAGGGAGAGTGTTCTCGAGTTTCTGTGTAATGAAAGGATCGATGTTGGTAAATAATAAATTTCAATGAAATAATCAATAGCAATTTTATAAATATAACATTACGTATATCCATCGAACAAACAGAGCGACCCAAACAACGATAGATGCGTGATCGAAGTATGATTACCAAGCGCCTTTGCATCTATTGTCTAAAATAAATATGCCTCCCTACGCTGGCCAATCGGATTTAACTGCAATCGGCCGGCAGAATTCATTGTCTTTGGTACATCGATACAGAATTGGAGAGACTATACATGATACTGTTTTGGAACACTCCGTTGCTTGGATGGGCAGAGAGACAAAAGTGATTTTGTTAACTGCTTTATATACAAACTAGCTAAAACCCGGCCACACGTTCCTGTGGCTTTCAACTGATGGGACGCCCGGTATATACACCATTTTAATTAAAACCGAAGCCGTTCAGTATAGGTACAACTTTTTGTTGTAAGTAGATAAATTTCACGTTTAATTCCCTTACCACGTCTACGGCCGAAAAGTGTAGGTAGGATTTTGGATATAAAATAGTGAACAATTGATAGAAGAGGGCTCAATTATTCGCGCTGGATTTCTTACTCTATTCTTGTCGTGAATTTGACCTCTCTGCATAAAACCGATAAACCGAAAAGTATTGTGAAAATTTAGTGAATTAAGATTGTGTGTGGAAGCTGTATTTTAAAAGGTAAATCATTTTTACAAATAAACTGTGTATTCGAAACTTTCCGTACCGCCGCTTAATATTAAATTTTTGAATGTATTCTTTGAAAAATTTTCCGACCGGCTATTTTTTTCTTTTGTTGTTGAATTGAATTTGGTTTTTTTCATTTGTTTCTTTTATACGGAAATAAAGATTTGTGAACCGTAATTTGATTTCGAATTTGATTTACTGCTTTTAATATATATTAATTAACTGATATAAATTATTAGTGGATTCTCGAATCATTTTATGCTTTTGGTTCTCTGTAGTTTTATATTAAATTGAAATCAAAGTTAATTATAATATTTTAATTTTATGCTAGTCCTAATGTTTTTACTCTGTGTGTCGATAGCTGGGTACCGTTTAACTCATAGGAAATTTTTTTTTATATTTTCGGAATAATAGTTACCGGCCTTATTTAGATTCAAGGGTTAATCAGACTTGGAAGAGGCTTAGCCACAATTTGTTTGATATTCCGGCAGATCTAAATCGTTCTTTTCCCGTCTCGTAGAATCATTATTTATATTTTTTTTTCTTGTCGGAATAATAGTTACCGGCAAATCTAAATCGTGCATTAGGGACCCCGTTAAACCCGGTAGATTGATAACCTGACCGTTTAGTTCCGTCAAAGTACCAAGTATATGGTATGGATAGCTTATTTTCTTTTCCCTGTTAATTTGCTTGTCACTAAAGAATTATTCGTAAAATAGACCACAGAGTATTAATAGACTAAAAGTTTCTTTTTGATTACTTTGTGATATACCGTCCTATTGTGTGATCGTAGGTATACACTAATCCGTAGGTAGTATACAACTCTGCTGAACCCCCTGTTTCCTTCATTAACCCGTGATTTATAAATCGGAGTATCCATATTTGGTTGTGATTGCGAAGACCCCTGGAATTTTCCGTAACCTCCATCTGAGGCTATCTGGAACTCTTGACGCAAAGGGTCAAGGGGCCGTGGAGCAAACCACGTTAATAATCTGGCGCCCGAGATTTAAAACCGAATTTTGCATCAAGGGTGTCCATAGTGACGTGTTCTTGTGGCAGGAGCCACGTGTAGAAGGAAAGCACGTTACAACTATTCTTTATCTTTTGCATTTCCTTGTCCATTTCCATTGTCTGGTCTACATTTTTTCCTTTTATCCCTGAGTTTATGCCTGTTGCTACTGATTTTTTTTCAATATGTTCTGTTTTATTATTTCCAACTTCTCTTCCTGCGTGTTCCATCTCCATTCCTCTGTTTCTATGTATATTTTTCTGAGCCCAATTTTTATTCTTTTTCCTCTATCCCTTTCTTCTTTTGCTCTCATTCTGATCTCTTTTTGAATTTCTCTATCCCTCTTCGTCAAGTCATCCTGAATAGAAAATATTTCTTTGGTTTAAAATCTCAGTTTTTGTTTATTGAGCATCACCTTCCTTTTCTCTTCTTGGTTGGTCAGTCTTACTAAGCACGTTCTTTCTCCTAACTTTACTGAGCTTTCTACCGCTGACTTTATTTGTAATTCTTTTTCTAGGAAGTTTTCCTACTCCCTGAACCACTATATTGTTTTTCCTTTTTTCGCTTTCCAGTCGTTCCTATCTGTGATCCATATTGGTTATTGTTTTCTTCATTTTTTCATTTTCTTTCATCAGTTTATCATTTTCTCCCCTCAGTTGTTTCTTTTCTTCTCTGTACTCCTTTTGCTCTTCACGTGTTTTCTTAATCTCCATGCTCATTTCCTCCATTTTGTCTCCTATTTTTTCCATCATATTCATCATTTTTTCTATATCACTTCCTATTTTTGCCGGCGATCTCCCTATTTTCTTACATCTTTTGAAATTTTCATTGCCCAATGTTGCTCCAATTTCACGATATGTGACATGTAGATCTTCTTGGATCAGCATCGTCGTTTTCCAGGGTGACTGACGTTGTTGGTGGACCTGTTCTTGGATCGTCGCTAAGATTAATCCGTCTCTATACCACCCTCGTAACTATTTAACTCTATAGCCGATGTTGTATTATCAGATCTAGTTAACGAGACCTTTCCATCAAAACGAACAGAAACGACAAGAAATTGTGAGATATCCAACCACTACCTTTTTACATATTAATAACTAACTTGTATTCGATTGTTCATATGACTATTTCTCTCATATCTATATTTAACTACCCCTTCGGGTCGAGGACTTTAAAGTCAAATAACAATAAAAATTCATTCAAGCTGTTTCTACCGTCATATGTATGTGTTTCAGCAATGAAAATTTTAGATACGCTTACAAGGTTTGGTCCATTGTTTAAGTTTAAACAAATTGACTTACTACTAACCATATTATTCCAGTAAAACTTGTGGAACATGTTTATTTATTGTTGCATGTTTACTCTTTCGAGTGGCAGCATTAAAAGACCAATACCAAGAAGGATTTGTAGCCGAAGGCTGGCACACGTTATTTTGCTGGTCAATATGCTGCAACAGCGTTTTATTTATTAAAGAAAAACTTGAGAAGTTTCAGTATTTTAGGCCAGTTCAGTGGTGTTTAAAATTGATCAAGCTACTCTTCGTTGGCTTTTATACCCAAAAAGTGGGTACCCAGCAGTTTGGAGCTCGAAAAAACAACCATACCCAAAAAATATACCATTTTTTGTACCCTTTATGGGATAAAAACTATTCGCATTCGGATGAACGATACGGTAGCGCATAAAATACGAACAAACAAAAATTAACTTTATCTACGACCACCATTAAAATTATGCTTTTTAAATGGGAAAATCATTATAACACTCTTTTTCATTTGTATATTTATTAACTTACCTTAGATAATTTTGTGTTTTGTGTTCTGTCAAAGGTTCTGTAATTGTAATAATTTTGTACTGTCATTAAGAAGTGTGAAACGTGAATGGTCAATAATTGTCAGAATTTGTCAAAAATGGTCAAAAATTGTTAAAAATTGTTAAATATTTTAAAAAATGGTCAATAATTGTCAGAAACTGTCAAAAATGGTCAAATATTGTTAAAATTTGGAAAAATGGCCAAAAATTGTCAAAATTTTGAAAGAATTGTCAATAATTATAAAAAACTGTCAATAATTGTTGAAAATTGTCAAAATTTTTGAAAAATTGTCAAAAATGGTCAATATAATTCTCAGAAACTGTCAAAAATGATCAATAATTGTTAAAATTTTGAAAAATGGTCAAAAATTGTCCAAATTTTGAAAAAATGGTCAATAATTATAAAAAACTGTCAAAAATGGTCAATAATTGTCACTTATATATTGTAACTTATACAAAACAATTTCGATGTTTCACATCTGCCAGGCGTCCCGTGACGGCTCGCACATATTTTTATTTGTATATATGAAGGTAATAAGTTTATGAAATTTACTTATATCAATCTTTAAATTTAAATTTATGCTAGTTTTCAACATTGAATAATGGGACCATAACGTTGATAATTTCCATTGACATTTGCTCTACTTTTCCGAGAAATATGCAATACCAACATTTACCGTGTAATTTTTGATTTTTTTAGTGTTACACCAATCCAAAAAATCGCCATATGACTTCATGTATATTTTTCTTGACTTTTCCGGAAGCAGGTTTTGAGTTACATTGCACGTAATTTCTGCAATTTCAAGAGGAGTGCAATCAGATTCTTCTTCCATGTTTATTTAGTCAATAATTGTTAAAAATTCTCAAAACTTTTGAAAAATAGTCATAATTTTTGAAAAATTGTCAAAAATGATCAATAATTGTCAAAACTGGTCAATAATTGTCAAAAATGGTCAATAATTGTTAAAATTTGAAAAAATGGTCTAAAATGGTCAAAATTTTTGAAAAACTGTCAAAAATGATCAATAATTGTCAAAACTGGTCCATAATTGTCAAAAATGGTCAATAATTGTTAAAATTTGAAAAAATGGTCTAAAATGGTCAAAATTTTTGAAAAATTGTCAAAAATGATCAATAATTGTCAAAACTGTCAAAATTGGTCAATAATTGTCAAAAATGGTCAATAATTGTTAAAATTTGGAAAAATGGTCTAATATGGTCAAAATTTTTGAAAAATTGTCAAAAATGATCAATAATTGTCAAAAATGATCAATCATTGTCAAAACTGTCAAAATTGGTAAATAATCGTCAAAAATGGTCAATTGTTAAAATTTGAAAAAATGCTCTAAAATGGACATGGTTTTGAAAAATTGTCAAAAATGATCAATAATTGTCAAAAATGGTCAATAATTGTTAAAATTTGAAAAAATGGTCATGGTTTTGAAAAATTGTCAAAAATGATCAATAATTGTCAAAACTGGTCCATAATTGTCAAAAATGGTCAATAATTGTTAAAATTTGAAAAAATGGTCTAAAATGGTCAAAATTTTTGAAAAATTGTCAAAAATGATCAATAATTGTCAAAACTGTCAAAATTGGTCAATAATTGTCAAAAATGGTCAATAATTGTTAAAATTTGGAAAAATGGTCTAATATGGTTAAAATTTTTGAAAAATTGTCAAAAATGATCAATAATTGTCGAAACTGTCAAAATTGGTCAATAATTGTCAAAAATGGTCAGTAATTGTTAAAATTTGAAAAAAATGGTCAAAAATTGTCAAAAATTTTGAAAAAATAGTCAATAATTGTCAAAAATTGTCAAAGTTATAAAAATGGTCAAAATTTTCTAAAAATCGTCAAAAATTGTCAAAATTTTGAAAAAATGGTCAATAATTATAAAAAACTGTCAAAAATGGTCAATCATTGTTAAAAATTGTCAAAAAGGGCCAATAATTGTCAGAACCTGTCAAAAATGCTCGAAAGTTGTCAAAAATGGTCAATAATTGTTAAAATTTGGAAAAATGGTCAATAATTGTTAAGATTTGGGAAAATGGTCTAAAATGGTCAAAATTTTTGAAAAATTGTCAAAAATGATCAATAATTGTCAAAACTGTCAAAATTGGTCAATAATTGTCAAAAATGGTCAATAATTGTTAAAATTTGAAAAAATAGTCAAAAATGGTCAAAATTTTCGAAAAATGGTCATTTTATTGATCATAAGAAGCGGTCCGACGACCGCTTACCTTTTTTTTGGATTGGTGTAACACTAAAAAAATTAAAAATTAGACGGAAAATGTTCTTATTGCATATTTCTCGAAAAACTCAATGGAAATCATCAACGTTATGGTCCCATTATTCAATGTTGAAAACTACCATAAATTTAAATTTAAACATTGATATAAGTTAATTTCATAAACTTACTGAAAAATGGTCAAAGTTTTTGAAAAATTATCAAAAATGGTCAATAATTGTCAGAACCTGACAAAAATGGTAAAAAATTGTCAAAAATGGTCAATAATTGTTAAAATTTGGAAAAATGGTCTAAAATGGTCAAAATTTTTGAAAAATTGTCAAAAATGATCAATAATTGTCAAAAATGATCAATCATTGTCAAAACTGTCAAAATTGGTCAATAATCGTCAAAAATGGTCAATTGTTAAAATTTGAAAAAATGCTCTAAAATGGACATGGTTTTGAAAAATTGTCAAAAATGATCAATAATTGTCAAAAATGGTCAATAATTGTTAAAATTTGAAAAAATGGTCATGGTTTTGAAAAATTGTCAAAAATGATCAATAATTGTCAAAACTGGTCCATAATTGTCAAAAATGGTCAATAATTGTTAAAATTTGAAAAAATGGTCTAAAATGGTCAAAATTTTTGAAAAATTGTCAAAAATGATCAATAATTGTCAAAACTGTCAAAATTGGTCAATAATTGTCAAAAATGGTCAATAATTGTTAAAATTTGGAAAAATGGTCTAATATGGTTAAAATTTTTGAAAAATTGTCAAAAATGATCAATAATTGTCGAAACTGTCAAAATTGGTCAATAATTGTCAAAAATGGTCAGTAATTGTTAAAATTTGAAAAAAATGGTCAAAAATTGTCAAAAATTTTGAAAAAATAGTCAATAATTGTCAAAAATTGTCAAAGTTATAAAAATGGTCAAAATTTTCTAAAAATCGTCAAAAATTGTCAAAATTTTGAAAAAATGGTCAATAATTATAAAAAACTGTCAAAAATGGTCAATCATTGTTAAAAATTGTCAAAAAGGGCCAATAATTGTCAGAACCTGTCAAAAATGCTCGAAAGTTGTCAAAAATGGTCAATAATTGTTAAAATTTGGAAAAATGGTCAATAATTGTTAAGATTTGGGAAAATGGTCTAAAATGGTCAAAATTTTTGAAAAATTGTCAAAAATGATCAATAATTGTCAAAACTGTCAAAATTGGTCAATAATTGTCAAAAATGGTCAATAATTGTTAAAATTTGAAAAAATAGTCAAAAATGGTCAAAATTTTCGAAAAATGGTCATTTTATTGATCATAAGAAGCGGTCCGACGACCGCTTACCTTTTTTTTGGATTGGTGTAACACTAAAAAAATTAAAAATTAGACGGAAAATGTTCTTATTGCATATTTCTCGAAAAACTCAATGGAAATCATCAACGTTATGGTCCCATTATTCAATGTTGAAAACTACCATAAATTTAAATTTAAACATTGATATAAGTTAATTTCATAAACTTATTACCTTCATAAAACGACAATCAGAGATAAACCAAAAAAGTCAAAAATTTTTACAAGGGAACAGATTTTGGATTTTATAAATGGAGCACCAGATAATGAATTTTTTATGATGAAGGTAGGCAATAATTCAAACACAAATATTAAAAAGAGAGGTTATGTAATATATAATTAAGGGAAAGTATTTTTAATGTGGTCGTAGATAAAATATTGTATGATACTAATGCGTGAATTACTTTTGCGCACTCGTTGCGAAAAAAGGCACTAGCTTCGCTCGTGCCTTTCATTTTCGCAACTCGTGCGCAAAATTATCACTTCACGCACTTGTATCATAAATAACTATTTAGATACAAGATGTTTCAAGACCGGTGTGAAAATAGCTGCAAAAATGTTGAGAACTGCTCAATTCGCGGTTTCAGTGGCGTGCAGAATATATGTGGAATCGAATAAATATTTCGGAGAGCCCCTTTGATATTTCAATGAGTAGGGGTATATTGGTGTGGAGGACATACTGTTTGGGGATGCAAAGGTTGCAATGTCACGCCTGAAACTAAAATAAATTGTAACTTTCTAAGGAAACGAGAAGCCACGTTAATATTTGGACGGTAGAAGCATAAAAATATTGAAAACATACTGTTCAAAGGAAATTTGCTTATGAAGGGAAAGAAGAGTTGATACGTCACCCTTAAAATTAGAATAAATTATACGTTGCATTCGTTGTTTCCATTAGTAAGCAAATTTCCATTGAACAGAGTATTTTCGAGATTATTATGCTTCTATCCTCCAAATATTAACTTAGCTTCTCGTTTCCTTTGGAAGTTATAATTTATATTAGTTTTAGTGGTGACATTGCAACCTTTGCTCCCCATCGTAAGTAAATTCCCTCCAAACAATGTGTCCTATACACCAATATACCCCTGCTCATTGAATATCAAGGTGGCTCTCCGAAATAAGAATTTGATTCAATATACAGATTGCGAAAAATCTTATCTCGACATACGATTTGGACAGGTGCGACGGGGATAGTATGAGCAACGCTGCTTGAGGGAGAGAGAGGAATCTTTCGCACACGCCCATATAGATGGGCGTGGGATGGGCGTGTACGAACAATTCTTCTCTCTCTTTCAAGTGGTGTTGTTCGTATTGTCCTTCTCGTGCTTGTGGTGGTAGTATGTCGAGATAAGATTTTTCGCAATATGTATATTCTGCACGCCACTGAAACCGCATTTTGTGCAGTTCTCAACATTTTTGCACCTAAAAATTGGCTGCTATTTTCACACCGGTTCTTTCAAGTTAGTCTGAGGGCTGTTATTATCTTTTTTAACAGCGGACTTCTTTTGCAAATATTTCAGGACCCGATTCTTGTATAATTTTATCGAGGACCCTTTTCATTTTTCCATATTTAATGCTCAATAATTTTGAAGCTAATGAAGTAGAAATATTTAACGAAGTAACTTTTAGGTTTTGATCAAAAAACCCGCAAGTTTTCAGCTCTTTTAAGTGTTCTCTTAAATATATTTCTCCAACTACACTGCTCAACAATTGAAGTGGATAATTATAACTTTTGCAAATATTTTATTTAAAGACTGTAGAAATATTGAGTACAAAAATCCTTCTCTCTTTAAGTTATTATATTTTTAATTTTAAGTTTATTTATTTTAGAAGTGAAAGTTTTCCTTTCTTGAATAACATTTGGTAAACACATTGTCAACCAGAAGAAGGTTGCTTCGAAATTTGAGGGGAAGAAAACGCCCTACATACCCACGGTTAGTGGTGGCGCAGCGTGCTTGCAAACATCGGAGGGCTATTATAGAGCACAGCAATTGGAATCTTGAAAATTGGAGCCATTTTCTTTTCTTTGGGTTGTATACGTCTGATGGTCGAATTTTTGTCTGGAGAGAAAGACGACAAATGCAATGGCGGCAACCACTCCTTTCGGTGGAGGATCAGTTTGTGTATGGAGCAGCATATGTTATGAGCTGCTGGTCTTAATTCAGCAAACAATGACTGCTGTAAGATATCGAGAAATGGTTGTTGAACCTATAGTCGTACCATTTGCTGGCGCCATAGACGCAAGATTTGTTTTTATTGATGATAATGCTCGTCCTCACCGAGCAAGACTTATGAACGACCAGGTGTAACATCATGGGTTAACTAGGGTGGAGTGGCCACCCTGCTCACCTGATATGTATTGCATCGAGCATGTTTGGGCTGAAATGACCAGGCAATCGACTTAAGCAACCTCCACAAACGTTACACCAATTAAGTCATTTGGGCAGGCATTCCACAGCAGTTCATCAATAATTTACTAGAAAGTCTTCCAAATCGAGTAACAGCCGTTTTAAATAGCATAATGAAGGAACTTTGTATACTGAACATTGTTTACACTACCACTACACCAACTCTAACACTTTACACTATCTTACGCGCGTTTCGATAACCAAGTTATCTTCTTCAGAGACTGAAGGTAAACTCAATAGTTATCGAAACGCGCGTAATATAGTGTAAAGTGTTAGTGTTGGTGTAGTGGTAGTGTAAACAGTGTTCAGTGTCAAGTATCGCCAACGGTTCCAGAATTCCCAACTTAGAACTTTGTATAGGAAAATTTTTACTTAATTTGGCATTTTTTCTTAAATATCCATTTTTCTTTATTGAATATTTGTCTTTTGAGTTGCTTTTGTTATTCTCTGAATAAACTTTGATTCCTCGTTTTTTCTTTCAAATATTTACAAAGAAAATTCAGTAATTATCCACTTCAATTGTTGAGCAATGTAGACAAATGTTTTTGACATCCTGTATACGGATTTAAGAAAATTTCCCGTCTAATCAAAGCCTACAATCGACAAATCGAAAAAATTTTAATTGGATGAAACAACATGGAAGTTTCCGATAAAGGAAGGTATAGTACGTATATCTCATTACTGGGTTTTCTGCTAAAGACATGTTATCTTCAAATATGAACTGGTAAGATTAAAGGTTAAAAGGCTGTTTGAGTAGCTTTAATGAACTTTAGCTGTTTGTCTATTAATTTGCATGTTAGAGTCAGGCTGAGAATTTGTGAGTGTATAAATCTTAGCTTATTCTACATAAGCAGACAAATAAAGAAGGAAAAAAATATGACAAACACAACTGTAGAGCATACAATGTGAACAGCCAAATGGAATAAATTCGATAAGGAATAAAAGAGGGTGTGTTGGGAAAAACGCTTGGACAAGTCGATTTGTATTTTTAAATGCGCATTTTTTTCAGAAAAAAATTATATAGGGTATGTCATATGACAGTTGCCAATAGCAACTTACTTATTTTTTGGATTCTACAGAAAATTTTAGACATAATCCATATACAATGTCCTCCTACACCTATCTTCAACTATTTCGGAAATATTGAGTATTTTCAGATTTATTACAAAAATGAACATTAAAAAATGAAAATTATTTTATTTCACAAATTCGCTACATTACACTCAATACTTATTTCCCAATTAGCTCTTGATATTGGGAAAGTAAGCAAAAACCACTCCTGCTTTCCTTTTTACTGATATGAAATTAAAAAAAAAAACAGTCTCGTTTATTTTCGTATAAAACTCATAGCCTTAGCAACTTGTCTGTTGTCATCCTGGATGACAGTAGTGATCAGTGTCAGTGCTATTGTCGTTTGAATTTCGTTAACTGTACGTAAAAATATCAGAAAATTGGTTCATTTATCAGAAATGCACAAAATAACCATTCTACAAATTGTAACCTTACGGGGCGCCAATTTGTAACCTTATCCGCCGGCTGTTCGTGACTTGGGCGCCAGAGTGGCCACTCGAGACTGATGAGACTCTTCTCAAGGGTGGTTCTACTCCATGTTAGTGCTGCACTAGGTATGTCAGAGGTTGTCATACTATAAGAAGCTTTAGGGCGCCACTATCTTTTAGTCGTCGACGAATGAACAAAATAAATTTAAACAAAAAGAAAACTAAGGTGGAAAAGGTAGAAACACTTTGTAGAAATTAAAATAGTAACTGAAAAAATTAAAAACTCACTTAAACCCGGACACGATCCCCTACAGCTCTTATAGCTGGGTGAATAAGAAATTAAAAAGAGAAATTAAAACATTAATTTTATTCTGCCAATGAATTGAACAAAATGATCGATCGGTATGTAGCCTGTACTTTTTCTGGTACTTATCTTAATTAAATATCTTCTCCGGGAAGATTGTGCAGAGAAGTGGACCTGGAGATATCCTGAAGGTGTCTTAATAATCTAGCAGTGAATAGTCTCCTAGCAGCTAATGGTATCCTAGTTCTCTACGGTATCTTAGTTATCAGCCGTATACTAGCTCTCAAGGTATACTAGCTCTCAGCCGTATACTATCTGATGTGCTTACGACAGCAATTTAGATAGGAACGATATAAAAACGATAATAAATGGAAGTCTTTTCTCGAAGAGTTGATAGCGAAAAGCGTTTTCGTTAGTGGCGTTATAAAATGGAAGCGACCTTTGACAGACGTCAATTGTCTTATGGTCAGGGTTGAAGATTGGGGTGGCTAATGAGACGACGAGCGGGAACTAGAGAAAGATTTGCGATATAAATTTAAAAATCGAAACAGGTCGATAGACATGTTACAAAATGATTGGTTATGGAGATAACACAGGAACACAAATGGAAGTTTCTTGCTTATTTCACGAAAAATTTCCAAATTTGCCGCCTATAACAATAATTAGCAAAATGGAAAAGTAGTTTCGCGATCTTGGACATGTAAGACAGATAAAAAAAGTAGCTGATGATACGAAATTGGATATTATGCTTCAGTTTCAAGAAAACCCACATAATTCTGGTCGAAAAGCATCCCCACTGTTCAACGTTAGCCACACATTATTAAAGGAAAGTAAAATGCATCCCTATAAAATGATGCCAACTCAGAAGACAATTTCTATAGGAGAACGTATTTTTGTGAACAAATGATGGCAATGTTAGATGAAAATGTGATCCAATTAGAAGATGTTTTGTTTTCTGATGAGAGCACATTTACACTTCACGGTCATGTTAATCGTCAAAATTGGTCTAATGAGAATCCTCACTAGATGAGAGAAGAATGTTTGGGCAGGAATTGTTGGAAATCATTTCGTAGGTCCCTTTTTCATTGATGGCAACTTGAATGGAGATAAATATTTAGAACTGCTCCAAAATAATGTCGTGTCAACTTTGACAAACTTATATCCTGATCCAGCAAACCCACCAGTTCCTGCCAATATAATATGGTTTCAGCAAGATGGAGCTCCGCCCCATTACCAAATCAATGTCCGGCAGTACTTGAACCAAATTTTTCCAAAATCAGTGGATAAGGAGGCGCGGATCGATAGGATGACCAACACGATCTCCTGATCTAACGCCATTAGACTTCTTTTTGTGGGGATATGTCAAAAGCATTGTATACAAAACTAAAGCCCTCAACTTAGATGACTTAAAAAGACGAATCACGCTTGCGATAAGATCAGTCACGCCTGAGATGTTGAGTAACATTATAAGACATTTCTATACCAGATTAGCATGTTGCCAAGACGTTCGCGGCTAACATTTTGAACATTTCCTACAATGACTTTAATGTTTTTTTTTTGTCTTTTTTACATTATTAAGTCTAACATTTGCTGAAAGTATTCTTCAAATGTATCGCTAGTCATGTCCTCGTGATAATCGCCAGTATGGTTTTACGGAAAGACCAAAAGACCTCCTTTTACAAACCCTTTTTCATTGCCAATATGTTCAATTATCAAACGTTTTCCCTTTCCTGACGGCGGCTTCATCCCTGTCGACCAACCTTCCATGAATGCCTGTCGGGCACTTTTCACATTTTTATCTTGCCAGTGTTTGCCAACAGTATGACCTTCATTTACCTAAGTTTCATCAAGAAAATATATATTTTTGCCCTCACTTCGAAATTGCCTAATTTGCCTTAAATATTTTCTTCTCCAGCAAACTATCTCGTCACTTTCTATTAAAACCGCCTTTCTGTTATGTTTTTCCCAAGAAAAATTAATTTCTCTCAAAGTTTTCCACAATTTTTTTTCTTCCAATATTTGGAAACCCACCATCTTGTTTTATTGAAGCATAAACTTTATCAACAGTGGGAATTTCCTTTCTAAAATAAAAGGAATGAACTAACCGCCTTAATGATTTTTTTCATCCTCATCAAATTTTATTGGTTTTCTCCCAGACTTTGATAGCGGCGATTTTAATGATTCTAATTTTCTTTCATGTAGTATTCTATAAATAGTTGATTTTCCAAATTGGGTAAAATTAGAACACTTCGTTACCAACTTATCCACTGTCAATGTTTTATAGTCTTTTTGCAGATTATCGAACACACTAAGAACTGTTTGTTTTTCTCTAAGCGTTAAATGCGCACGACTTTTATTTGTATTCGGAGTAGAAGCCATATTTTTTTACTTTCTAGATACACAAACTGCACACACTTTAAAAGTTAGAACTATAATAATAAGCAGAGCAGATTTGTAGTCAACTTTAATATTTCGGAACCAACTCATAAGTACCTATAATACCAGGAAGAAACAAAATATTATGCTAATAATCTAAAATTCTTAAAATCCAAAAATTATATTATTACATTGCTACTTAACCCTCACTTGAACTTAATCCTCTAATGATGCACCGGAAACGATTATAATGGCATTATCTGCATATACCTACGTACTATAGTGCAAAAGCAGAACACGCATAATAAACAATTTTTTTATCAGGTTAAAATATAACATATATTTTTAACTGCTGTCTTTTTTCTAACTCGAAAAAATGGGTTTTTCATCGTTTTATTACTCTCTCTTCTTTATGAATATACTTTAGAGGACATTATACATGAATCATGTCTAGAATTTTCTGAAGAATCCAAAAAATAAATAATATACAGGTGGCTGCATTTAAAATAAGAAAGTTGGTATCGGCCACTGTCACATGACACATCCTATATAATTTTTTTCAAAAAAAATGCGCATTTAAAAATACAAATCGACGCGTTCAAGCGTTTTTACCAACACGCTCCCATTTATTCGTTATCGAATTTATTCCATTTGACTGTTCCACACTGTATAATAATACTTGCGGACCTGTCAGACGTTGTCCTGGTTCTCGTTTATGTGACATAAACTGATTTCGACTATAAAGCAACATACAATATAAACTGCTCGACAAAAGTTAGGGAGGTTCCCAAATATTGGATTTATGTTAAAACTTATCAACTGTATTTACTCCAAATATTGATCGGAATTAAGCATCATCCTGTAAATCTAATATACATTCAAATGAAAATTAAATCCATCCATTGTAAAACTGCCAGGGGAGTGAATATTTTATTTGGTTCAGATTGCGAAAAATTTCAAAATTAATTAAGCACGTTCAGTGCTTCAAACAAAGAACTACATTTTTCATAAAATGCTTTATTACTTTCTGTATTTACAATCTTTTTAAAAATGTGTGCGTTGAAATGGATTGTCTCTAGATTTGAAGGAATTAACACTTTGGTGAATAACAAAAGGGACTTTTTGAGTCCTTTGATAGACTGCTTGATTAGTTTTTTGCACTCCTTTATTTTAGTTCACTCATTCTATTATTATTATTGTACCGGGTGACTGATTGAAAGACGTTACCCGCTGTATCTCAGAAACTATTTATCGTACAGCTTGGAGAAAAAAATCTGTATTACAAACTCGCATACGAGAAACTCGTGGAAATTATTTTCCTGCTCCACCGTTAGAGGGTGCAGTTTACAATAATAACACAAAGACATCATTTTTCTATAATAAATGTACCGTTATAGTACCAAAAAATTTTAATATTCGTAATCATTAGATCATTTTACGTAAGTTTACTCCAGTACTTTTTCCTCTATCTTGTAAAATAACTGATAGGGGTGAGTGGGAATGCTGACTCAATAAAACTGTTATAACTTTTGTTCCGCTATATGGATTTTAACAAACTTAATTCAATCACCGCCACCTAGCGACCGTTAAAACCACTGGAATGAAACGATGATATAATATTTTATTAGGCATTCAATTCCCTTTCAAAGTTTGTCAAAATCCATAAAGCGGAACAAAAGTCATAACAATTTTATTGACTCAGCTTTCCCACTTACCCCTACTAGTTATTTTACAAGATAGAGGAAAAAGTACTGGAGTAGAAAATTTGAAAATAATTTCTAGCGAGTTTGTGATACTGTGATACATCTTTTTTTCTCTAAGCTATACGATAAATAGTTTTTGAGATACAACGGGTCACCTCTCTTACAAATATTATATAGTCTGCATTGGGTACCTCTTCACCTTCTACTACACACCGAGAACTTTCGGTCCCTTCAACTTACCTCAGAAATTCCAATAAACTTAATTTTATTTGGGCCTTTTGTCTTTGTTTATAGGAAGACTATTAAAGTATATTATCACTAGCTTTGTTCTAACACTGTAATTATTAACACCTTAACACTAATCCTTACACCAATAATTATTATATATAAATAAAACGACGAAAAACCCATTTTTTCGACCGTACAATTGGCGTAGGTGTTTTGTCAACATTTAAATTTAAAAAAAAATAGAAAAAATACAGCCGTTAAAAATATATGTTATATTTTAACCTGATAGAGAAAATGTTTATTATGCGTGTTCTGTTTTTGCACTATAGTACGTAGGTATATGCAGATAATGCCATTATAATCGTTTCCGGTGCATAATTAGAGAATTAAGTTCAAGTGAGGGTTAAGTAGCAATGTAATAATATAATTTTTGGATTTTAAGAATTTTAGATTATTAGCATAATATTTTGTTTCTTCCTGGTATTATAGGTACTTATGAGTTGGTTCCGAAATATTAAAGTTGACTACAAATCTGCTTTGCTTGTTATTATAGTTTTAACTTTTAAAGTGTGTGCAGTTTGTGTATCTAGAAAGTAAAAAAATATGGCTTCTACTCCGAGTACAAATAAAAGTCGTGCGCATTTAACGCTTAGAGAAAACCAAACAGTTCTTAGTGTGTTCGATAATCTGCAAAAAGACTATAAAACATTGACAGTGGATAAGTTGGTAACGAAGTGTTCTAATTTTACCCAATTTGGAAAATCAACTATTTATAGAGTACTACATGAAAGAAAATTAGAATCATTAAAATCGCCGCTATCAAAGTCTGGGAGAAAACCAATAAAATTTGATGAGGATGAAAAAAATCATCAAGGCGGTTGGTTCATTCCTTTTATTTTAGAAAGGAAATTCCCATTGTTGATAAAGTTTATGCTTCAATAAAACAAGATGGTGGGTTTCCAAATATTGGAAGAACGAGATTGTGGAAAACTTTAAGAGAAATTAATTTTTCTTGGGAAAAACATAACAGAAAGGCGGTTTTAATAGAAAGTGACGAGATAGTTTGCTGGAGAAGAAAATATTTAAGGCAAATTAGGCAATTTCGAAGTGAGGGCAAAAATATATATTTTCTTGATGAAACTTAGGTAAATGAAGGTCATACTGTGGGCAAACACTGGCAAGATAAAAATGTGAAAAGTGCCCGACAGGCATTCATGGAAGGTTGGTCGACAGGGATGAAGCCGCCGTCAGGAAAGGGAAAACGTTTGATAATTGTCCATATTGGCAATGAAAAAGGGTTTGTAAAAGGAGGTCAAACATTCGTCAAACCATACTGGCGATTATCACGAGGACATGAATAGCAATACATTTGAAGAATACTTTCAGCAAATGTTATACCTAATACCTCCTGGTTCAGTAATAGTAATGGTTACCATTCCAGAAACCTTGAAAAAGTACCAACCACAGCACGGAGAAAAGCAGATATTTGTAAGTGGCTTACAGAAAAAAACATAAATTTTGAGGCAGATATGGTAAAAAAAGAACTACTATCATTGGTAAATAGCCAAAAAGAAAAATTCTATAAGAAAGTTGTCGATGATATGGCTGGAAAACGAAACATAACAGTATCAAGACTGCCGCCTTACCATTGTGAACTTAATTCAATAGAATTAATATGGGCTCAAATGAAAGGGTATGTAGCAAGGAATAATACTACCTATAAATTAAAGGATGTGGAGGTGCTTTTTCAAGAATCAGTTAAAAAAATAACTCCAGATAATTGGCATAAATGTGTACAACATGTTTTAAAAGTAGAAGAAAAAATGTGGAAACTTGATTGTTTAATCGAAGCAACTGTGGAACCGTTAATTATTTCTTTGGACGAAAATGAGAGTGATGATGAGAGCATTTACTGTTCTTCTGAATCTGAGTAATTTATTCCTATTTTATTTTTGACTGTTTTTAAAGAAACGTATCTACCTATTTAATAACAATTTTTTATGTAATTCTATTTTTAACTGTTTTGAGAGAAACGTACTGTTTTAATTATTTTTGTAGTTGTAATAAACGTACCAACCATTTGTTTAGCCTTAATTTAATTTTTAGGTGTGCTTATTAATTATAGTTAAAACGCCAATTCGATTTTTTATATATATATATAATATAATATTACTTCTATTCCTAAAATGTATTTTTATTATTTAATTTATAAATTTTTTCTAATAAAGTAATTTGTTTTAATAAATTTCATAGAACTTTTTACATATTTACTGTTTTCTTTACTAATATATACCACGGTACTTGAAATTTCGTTATCGCTGGGCTCATCGATGCACCAGTTATACCATATTTACTCCTTCAACATTACCAGGTGTACACTTTTTAATGAGCTGGAACAGTTACCATTAAACCAAAGAAGAAGTATGTGGTTTATGCAATACGGCGCCCCACCTCACTTTCCTTTAGCGGTGCGAAATTATTTAAACAATTAATTTCTTCTTAGATGGTTAGGGCGAGAGAGTGAATTTCCATGGTTTGCTCGGAGTCCCGATTTTAATCCCCTAGATTTTTATTGACACCTGTGTACTCTCAAGAAATTAATACCCGACAGGAATTTTGGCAACAAATAGAAAATGCTGCAAATTTTATTAGGAATCAACCCAACATATTTCTAAAGGTTAGGAGAAATGTTTCCAATCGGATTAATAAATGTATTGATGTCAATGGAGGCCACTTCGATAATTTACTATTAACTATTTACTATTACTATAATTTTAACTAACTTGATTTTTTTGTTACAGTAGTCTAAATAAATAATTGTTTCAGTTCGTTTATCTTATGTATTCATCATAAAAATCATAGTTAGGAGGAATATTTTATTCAAGTGTTTTGGCTTAAATCTTCATATTTCGTGCTAAGGTTTCTCCAGTTACTATATGGACAATTCTTAATGAAACACCCTGTATATCTGGTCGTACTAAACCATTTTAAAAATAGTCCCTTCATCGTGCACATCTCTGCTTCTTAAGTTTTTGAGTTCCTCTTTTCGTAATGCCCCACTTATACCTATTATCATTGATACTTCCATTAGCAAATATTTTTCATTCTCCTTCTTTTGTAAAAATTTAGCAATATTTTCTCAATTCAAAATTCTGAACTTCTTTGGTTTGTAAGAATCGGAATTTCGTTCTAAAAAGACAATCAGGTGACTTACTTACTTATGTCACATTTTTTAAAATTAACACCGTAAACTTGAAGGCTTTTTCTTCATTTTTTGTTCTTTAAAATAGGATAAAATTACCTTTTCGTGCGCAAGATTCTTTTTTTTCATCCGCGTCGACAACCTTTACATTTATTTTAACTCTGTTTTCAGTGGTTGACTCTGTATGTATGTTCAAAAAACAAACTTCCTTCTAATGCTGTATAATTCAAAGGAAGGTAACTTTTTTGTGTGTGTTATTTGTTAGGGAAGTAATCGATAAATTGATCGTCGTTTTACTCTGAACATAGAGACGTTTTCATGCATGAATAAATAATGATCGGTTACCGTGGAGAAGTGATTTATCATTATTAGAAGACGGAAAACTCCATACAGCCCGTTTCGTTAAAAATGTTTAGGTTTCGAAATTAGATATAAATAACGGAAAAAATACATTTTATATGAACAGGGAATTTGTAAAAATATCTGTATATCTACGTACAAACACTGGGCCAATGATATCCAAATGAACCAACAAAAAAGTCGACCATGGGAATCGATATTATTAAATTTATCAAAAAAACTTGTGCGTATGCGTGTGGTACAGTAGATTTAAATGCGGTCGAGATGTGGTGGAAGATTTGCCTCGCTTTGTTTGGCCATCAATGTTTTCAACTGAACTGACAGATAACTAAATTTGGATAAATAATAAATAAATATAATGTAAGCAAAAAAGAGGAATTAACTTCAATTTTCTACCGGCAAGAGGAATATATAGTTTACTTCAATTTCTGATTTACTTAAGACATTTACATTTTTATTTCGTTTGTAAAAACAGACAACAAGTAGTAATGCAGTCCTTTTAGGATTTAATTTTGATGTTTATATTGCATAACTTCGCAAACTGCAATTTAAGTTTTAATAACGTTTGTACTTATTCCAGAAATTATATAAAGTATTTTCCAGAAGAAAATGAATCTAGTGCTTTTTAAATTGAAATAACATTCACATTATTATTAATAAAAACCTCTTAGTATTATAATGTTACCGTCGAGATTTTCTCCTCAAAATTAAATTCATGTAATACTTTTCCAATTTGTTTCATGTAATCTTTCACTATATATCAATTTTTCTCTGCCTTAAATGGCCTTTTTATTTACGACTTGTCGTTCAAATAGTCTTATCGAAGAATTTTCAACCTTTATTATAAATATCGATTCAACTTCTCGTTGCAAACAAATACGTCTTGGAATAAGACATATTGCAACTGTCATGATTAAAAAACAAATTGACTACTAAGAGAGATTGCAGAAAAAGCTAGTCTACAGATTTTTGAACACTAAGAAGAAGAAGAATACTCTTAAAAGGTCAGTCTGACGAAAGGAAGAGAACATAGGAGTGCGAAAAATTTTTTAGAGAGGATTCATTTATTTGTAGAAATTTCTGTATAATGGTCGTACGATAAGATTCTTTACATGGGATTAATTTATCTATACTAATATTATAAAGCGGGTAACAAGGGCAGTATAAAAAAAATTAGGCAGTCATGGGAACTGCCGACAGAAGTGAAAACACAATTGAATGAACCACCTATCAACATTTTATCGTACGTCGATGTTATAGATGAAAATTTTTACAAATAATTCAACCCCTTCTAAAAATTTCACCGTACGGCCAGGGAAAATGAGAATTTTTTCGAATTAAATAACTCCTTGAAATAGGAAAGAAGGAAGAAATAGAAGGAAATTTTTATAAATAATTGAACCCTTTTTAAAAATTTTATCGAACGTCTATGGTAAATGGAAACTATTAAAATAAAATACTTATTTATCTTTTTGACAATCTATCTATCCAAATTCTTGACAATTTTTGACCATATTTAAAAATTTTTGACAATTTTTCAAAAATTTTAATCATTATTGACCATTTTTGACAGTTGTTGGCGAATTTTGACAATTATTGACCGTTTTTGACAATTATTGACCATTTTTGACAATTTTTCAAAAATTTTAACATATTTGGCAATTATTGACCATTTTTTCGAATTTTTGACAATTATTGACCATTTTTCCAAATTTTTGACAATTTTTGAAAATATTTGGCAATTATTAACCATTTTTTCAAAATTTTGACAGTGTTTGACGATTTTTCCAAATACTTGACAATTTTTGACCATATTTAAAAATTTTTGACAATTTTTCAAAAATTTTAACCATTATTGACCATTTTTGACAGTTGTTGACGAATTTGGACAATTATTGACCGTCTTTGATAATTATTGACCATTTTTGACAATTTTTCAAAAATTTTAACATATTTGGCAATTATTGACCATTTTTTCAAAAATTTTTCAAAATTTTGACAATTTTTGACAATTTTTCAAAATTTTAAGAATTATTGATCCTTTTGGACCATTTTTGACAATTTTTGACGAATTTTGATTGGTTTTGACAATTATTGACCGTCTTTGACAATTATTGACCATTTTTGACAATTTTTGAAAATATTTGGCAATTATTAACCCTTTTCTTCAAAATTTTGACAGTTTTTCACAATTTTTGACGATTTTTCGAAATTCTTGACAATTTTTGACCATATTTAAAAATTTTTGACAATTTTTCAAAAATTTTAATCATTATTGACCATTTTTGACAGTTGTTGGCGAATTTTGACAATTATTGACCGTCTTTGACAATTATTGACCATTATTGACAATTTTTCAAAAATTTTAACATATTTGGCAATTATTGACCATTTTTTCGAAATTTTGACAATTTTTGACCATTTTTCAAAATTTTAACAATTATTGATCATTTTGGACCATTTTTGACGAATTTTGATTGATTTTGACAATTATTGACCGTCTTTGACAATTATTGACCATTTTTGACAATTTTTCAAAAATTTTAACATATTTGGCAATTATTGACCATTTTTTCGAAATTTTGACAATTTTTGACCATTTTTCAAAATTTTAACAATTATTGATCCTTTTGGACCATTTTTGACGAATTTTGATTGATTTTGACAATTATTGACCGTCTTTGACAATTATTGACCATTTTTGACAATTTTTCAAAAATTTTAACATATTTGGCAATTATTGACCATTTTTTCGAAATTTTGACAATTTTTGACCATTTTTCAAAATTTTAACAATTATTGATCCTTTTGGACCATTTTTGACGAATTTTGATTAGTTTTGACAATTATTGACCGTCTTTGACAATTATTGACCATTTTTGACAATTTTTTAAAAATTTTAAGCATTCTTCAAAATAGTCTTATCGAAGAATTTTCAACTTTTATTATAAATATCGATTCAACTTCTCGTTGCAAACAAATACGTCTTGGAATAAGACATATTGCAACTGTCATGATTAAAAAACAAATTGACTACTAAGAGAGATTGCAGAAAAAGCTAGTCTACAGATTTTTGAACACTAAGAAGAAGAAGAATACTCTTAAAAGGTCAATCTGACGAAAGGAAGAGAACATAGGAGTGCGAAAAATTTTTTAGAGAGGATTCATTTATTTGTAGAAATTTCTGTATAATGGTCGTACGATAAGATTCTTTACATGGGATTAATTTATCTATACTAATATTATAAAGCGGGTAACAAGGGCAGTATAAAAAAAATTAGGCAGTCATGGGAACTGCCGACAGAAGTGAAAACACAATTGAATGAACCACCTATCAACATTTTATCGTACGTCGATGTTATAGATGAAAATTTTTACAAATAATTCAACCCCTTCTAAAAATTTCACCGTACGGCCAGGGAAAATGAGAATTTTTTCGAATTAAATAACTCCTTGAAATAGGAAAGAAGGAAGAAATAGAAGGAAATTTTTATAAATAATTGAACCCTTTTTAAAAATTTTATCGAACGTCTATGGTAAATGGAAACTATTAAAATAAAATACTTATTTATCTTTTTGACAATCTATCTATCCAAATTCTTGACAATTTTTGACCATATTTAAAAATTTTTGACAATTTTTCAAAAATTTTAATCATTATTGACCATTTTTGACAGTTGTTGGCGAATTTTGACAATTATTGACCGTTTTTGACAATTATTGACCATTTTTGACAATTTTTCAAAAATTTTAACATATTTGGCAATTATTGACCATTTTTTCGAATTTTTGACAATTATTGACCATTTTTCCAAATTTTTGACAATTTTTGAAAATATTTGGCAATTATTAACCATTTTTTCAAAATTTTGACAGTGTTTGACGATTTTTCCAAATACTTGACAATTTTTGACCATATTTAAAAATTTTTGACAATTTTTCAAAAATTTTAACCATTATTGACCATTTTTGACAGTTGTTGACGAATTTGGACAATTATTGACCGTCTTTGATAATTATTGACCATTTTTGACAATTTTTCAAAAATTTTAACATATTTGGCAATTATTGACCATTTTTTCAAAAATTTTTCAAAATTTTGACAATTTTTCAAAATTTTAAGAATTATTGATCCTTTTGGACCATTTTTGACAATTTTTGACGAATTTTGATTGGTTTTGACAATTATTGACCGTCTTTGACAATTATTGACCATTTTTGACAATTTTTGAAAATATTTGGCAATTATTAACCCTTTTCTTCAAAATTTTGACAGTTTTTCACAATTTTTGACGATTTTTCGAAATTCTTGACAATTTTTGACCATATTTAAAAATTTTTGACAATTTTTCAAAAATTTTAATCATTATTGACCATTTTTGACAGTTGTTGGCGAATTTTGACAATTATTGACCGTCTTTGACAATTATTGACCATTATTGACAATTTTTCAAAAATTTTAACATATTTGGCAATTATTGACCATTTTTTCGAAATTTTGACAATTTTTGACCATTTTTCAAAATTTTAACAATTATTGATCATTTTGGACCATTTTTGACGAATTTTGATTGATTTTGACAATTATTGACCGTCTTTGACAATTATTGACCATTTTTGACAATTTTTCAAAAATTTTAACATATTTGGCAATTATTGACCATTTTTTCGAAATTTTGACAATTTTTGACCATTTTTCAAAATTTTAACAATTATTGATCCTTTTGGACCATTTTTGACGAATTTTGATTGATTTTGACAATTATTGACCGTCTTTGACAATTATTGACCATTTTTGACAATTTTTCAAAAATTTTAACATATTTGGCAATTATTGACCATTTTTTCGAAATTTTGACAATTTTTGACCATTTTTCAAAATTTTAACAATTATTGATCCTTTTGGACCATTTTTGACGAATTTTGATTAGTTTTGACAATTATTGACCGTCTTTGACAATTATTGACCATTTTTGACAATTTTTAAAAATTTTAAGCATTCTTCAAAATAGTCTTATCGAAGAATTTTCAACTTTTATTATAAATATCGATTCAACTTCTCGTTGCAAACAAATACGTCTTGGAATAAGACATATTGCAACTGTCATGATTAAAAACAAATTGACTACTAAGAGAGATTGCAGAAAAAGCTAGTCTACAGATTTTTGAACACTAAGAAGAAGAAGAATACTCTTAAAAGGTCAGTCTGACGAAAGGAAGAGAACATAGGAGTGCGAAAAATTTTTTAGAGAGGATTCATTTATTTGTAGAAATTTCTGTATAATGGTCGTACGATAAGATTCTTTACATGGGATTAATTTATCTATACTAATATTATAAAGCGGGTAACAAGGGCAGTATAAAAAAAATTAGGCAGTCATGGGAACTGCCGACAGAAGTGAAAACACAATTGAATGAACCACCTATCAACATTTTATCGTACGTCGATGTTATAGATGAAAATTTTTACAAATAATTCAACCCCTTCTAAAAATTTCACCGTACGACCAGGGAAAATGAGAATTTTTTCGAATTAAATAATTGAACCCTTTTTAAAAATTTTATCGAACGTCTATGGTAAATGGAAACTATTAAAATAAAATACTTATTTATCTTTTTGACAATCTATCTATTCGTGCGAAGCAGGGGCGGGTCGCTAGTATGAAGTTATAAATCGCAAATAAAATAATGGAAAATAAGTCCTTAAACTTGAACATTTTTCGATCTATTCTATTATTTCATGTCCCAAATGATTCCCTTTTATTTTTACGATGTAATCGGTCGGATAACCACAACGGCAATCATCCCGTTTTGGAATGTGTGGCATCAGGGGAGTTGTCGACTTTGAACAGTGAATTATTTCTGTTCTTTTCCACCACGAATCTTACCCCATGAGTATTTTTTAATTATACCCTCTCTTATCCTTTCCATTTAATTTTTTTTATTATGATTCGGGTGTACGAACGACGGCAAAACGATCAATTTACATTTATGAATTAAAATATTCAGTTTAGATTAACGAGATCTGATTCGAGGGTGTTAGAATACTGACAAGCGTATAATCTTTCGGGGTTTAATGGATTCATTTGCAAATAAAACACCCTCGTTATACTCTGAGATAGTTTGAACAATATTTAACTGATTCAAATTAAAATAAGTGTAGATATAACAATTTATTAGTATTAAGTTAATCATAATAAAAATCTATATAGGACAGCTTGTGCTGATTAGTATGTATCATTTGAGTTGATCTATATTATGTCACTTTTTCTGCAGATACCACAAATTGCAACAACTTTTAAAAATAAAAGAACCTGATTAAAAATCACCTACCACTCTCTAGTGTTATGTAATTTGTCCTAATAAAATGTTAATCTACCATAAATCTTTAATATCGCGTGGTCGTAGTAAAAATATTGTGTGTAATTCGAGCGGAAAGCCATTTGCCTCGATATAAATCTGCTCTTTGCATGTAACACTTTCGGCTTTTAAGATATTTTCCATAACTCCAGACAAAACGATGTTGACTGTGCTTTTTGCCACGTTGGGCGATTTTTAGGAGGGGATAATACTTATGGGTTCGCGTCACCGACATGATGCTGCGCCTCGACTGTATCCTGGACGAGTCTAGACTGTTTTTGGATGGGTTACGATCAAATTTTCGTAAGGAGTTAATTTATTTGCAAAAATTTCCTTCCATCATTTATTTTTGTTTTCACTTGACTGTCTATTTCTTTTTTTATTCTATTTTAAAAAGCAGCGACTGAAATGAACTGTGAGTGTACTTAAAAAATGTATTTTCTACCTAGTCCAATTGACACGTACGAGTAGTAATTGCATGTAGTCGCGAAAGCAGTAAACTTCATTAAAAGTGTCTTTGTGGCAAGGTTTTTCGCACTAATTAACGCTGAATAACTGCTACGTCGGAATCTCAATGGAAAAACTTTGTAAAAAGAAAAGTTTTTGTTAGTAATTTAACGGTGAAACTTCCCGATATAATCCTTGAAACAATATGCATAAAAAAAGGAGGGAAATAAGAATAAAACAAACAAAATCGATTCTCACAGTTAGGGGAGAAAAGCTGGGATGTGATTAATTTATCAGAATCTTACGACTGAAATTGATATTTTGAATTTTTTTTGTGCAAAGCTATATACTGTAAACAAATACTTGATGGCTACAGGATGATAATTTTTTATACTACACTCCATTGTAATATTTTTATGAAAAGATAATTTGCGAATGATGGAATCAAAAAAATAAGAAGATAACGAGCTTTCAGCATTTTGTGAATTTATACATAAAATTCAAAAAAAAATTTTTATTTTTCTGGTGCGAATTATACATTTTATATAATATTGTAAAATGTACATTTTAAAATAATTAATGGAGGGTAAATAATTGGCCAAATGTGTGAAAGAATTTCGAAAAATGGCAAAAATTTATAGTCATTTTTAAAAATAAATAATATTTTGATAGAAATAAAGGAAATTGTGATTTTTGGTCATTTTTAGGAAAAAAACGAAATCCAAAAAAAGCTAGGAATTCTATTTAATTTCAAAAATAAATAAATTGTGCGTTGTTGTAATTTTTATTATTCATAATAAAATATAGGTATAATCTTTTTAATGGTATTATTAAAATTACCAAGTACCTACCTAGGGGTTTCCAAAAAATTCCACAAAAATGCCAAAAAATACAAATAATTCCACGAAAAATGCTCAAAATTCAAAAAAGTGCTATTAGCTATTTTTAAATTTAAAAAATGCTAGAAATTCTATTTAATCCCATTAAACTCCAAAAAATTGCTATGCTAGGTTTTATAAGACTAAAAATACAATGCTGGCAAACAATCTGGACCAATAGATAATTTCCAAGGCATTTTAAAAACATTATCAATTATGTCTGACATTAAAAAAAGGTGAGCGGTCGTTCGACCGCCGACAGAAGCTTGCTTCTTATGCACAATAGAATTACCATTTTTCGTAAATTCTTCATTTTTCAAAAATTTTGACAATTTTTTACCATTTTTGGCAGTTTTTTACGAATTCTGACAATTATTGAACGTCTTTGACAATTATTGACCATTTTTGACAATTTTTCAAAATTTTCAACATATTTGGCAATTATTGACCATTTTTTCAAAATTTTGACAATTTTTTCAAATTTTAATAATTATTGACCAATTTTGACAGTTTTAAAAATTATTAATCATTTTTGACAATTTTTCAAAAATTTTGCCCATTTTAGACCATTTTAACAATTATTGACCATTTTTGACAATTTTTGAGCATTTTTGACAGGTTCTTACAATTATTGTCCATTTTTCAAAAATTTTGACCATTTTTACAAAAATTTTGACAGTTTTTAATAATTATTGACCATTTTGACAGTTTTTAATAATTATTGACCATTTTGACAGTTTTTTATAATTATTGACCATTTTTTCAAAATTTTTCGAAAAATCTGACCATTTTTCAAAAATTTTGACAATTATTGACCATTTTTCCAAATTTTTGACATTTTTGAAAATATTTGGAAATTATTAACCATTTTTTCAAAATTTTGACAGTTTTTGACAATATTTTACGATTTTTCCAAATTCTTGACAATTTTTGACCATATTTAAAAATTTTTGACAATTTTTCAAAAATTTTAACCATTATTGACCATTTTTGACAGTTGTTGACGAATTTTGACAATTATTGACCATTTTTGACAATTTTTCAAAAATTTTAACATATTTGGCAATTATTGACCATTTTTTCAAAATTTTGACAATTTTTGACCATTTTTCAAAATTTTAACAATTATTGATCCTTTTGGACCATTTTTGACGAATTTTGATTGGTTTTGACAATTATTGACCGTCTTTGACAATTATTGACCATTTTTGACAATTTTTTAAAAATTTTAAACGTTTTTCAAAATTTGACAATAATTGACCATTTTTCAAAATTTTTGACAATTATTGACCATTTTTCAAAATTTTTGACAATTATTGACCATTTTTCAAAATTTTTGACAATTATTGACCATTTTTGACAATTTTTGAAAATATTTGGCAATTATTAAACATTTTTTCAAAATTTTGACAGTTTTTGATCATTCTTCCAAATTTTTGGCAATTATTAACCATTTTTTCAAAATTTTGACAGTTTTTGATCATTCTTCCAAATTTTTGGCAATTATTAACTATTTTTTCAAAATTTTGACGATTTTTGACCATTTTTAACAATTTTTCACACTTATAGGTGTGCGAGCTCAGTGCAACAAGAGAGATTGCGCACAGTCGCTTGAATGAGTTATCGCGTGACGAACGCTTTTTCGTAACATCACACGTTTCACGAGTTCACTAGCCTTCCCAAAAGTGCTATGTCGTGCAATAAGAAGCAACCTTCAATTTAAATTTCATTGGATTAGTGGATTATTCAGAAATCTGGCAATACTGTTGCGTGACGAACCCTTATTCGCTTTTTCGTAACATTACACGTTTCACGAGTTCACTAGCCTTTTTAGAAATATGGCAACACTGTTGCGTGACGGACTGTTCGTAACGGTTACACGTTTTACGAGTTCACTAGCCTTTTCAAAAGTCCTATGTCGTGCAATAAGAAGCAAGCTTCAAAAATCTACGGAAATTGTATATAAACCTTATAAATAAAATAGTTAACAATAAATAACTTTCCTGATAATCCCTGTATACGTTACCCTTTGACCATTATCGTAACCAACAGCTTCCGGCGTCCGAATTAGACTTGATGTAGATGAATATGTTTGAACTATGCTTCAACTTGTCTGATTGCATCTTATCTAATTCAATTTAGACACTAAAAGCTTGGGCAAAATGCAATGAGAGAAATTTAAGTGAATTGCTTTTACGGAAATTCCAAAAATAAATAAAATGACGGACAATATCAAATTAAAAAATGTTTTAACGAGAAAAATCGTTTTTCTGGCAATTTAACTTTTGAAATTTTCATGTTACAGTCATTGATACAGACCGTTTTATCCTGAAAACTTTTTTTAACAAGGAACAAGATGTGTCTGATTGAATTTTACAGAAATTTTTCCATTTCTTTTACGCTCTAGTGATTGAACACTATTGAAAGGAAATTTTCCCAAGAGAAAACTTTCCAACTATCTGGAAATATATTTATAGAAAGTATTGAATTTGAACTTAAGATCCTTGTTAAATCATACTATCAAAAAAGAAGGAAAATATTTTTCATTCTTTCTATTTATCATCATCCCTATCGATTGAACATTATCTAGATATCTGACACTCGAATTAATTACCATGCATTCCGTACACAAGGAGTCAAATGGCATATAAATCAGTATATAAAATCCATTAATAATATAGTAAATTTGATGAGAGATAATTTGTTTTAGTCAGTTTAATAATATACTTTTGAAATATTAATTAATCGTAGAAAAAAATATAGTATATAATTCGGGAGGAAAATACTATTGCATTGTAGTTTCTTATTTATCTACTCCTTCCGCTAGCAATATTGTACGAAGTTTTACAGAAATCAATTCCTCAACTCCCCGAACTCAATTCCGGTAAAGTAATGGAACAGAAGACGACAAGGAAGTTAATTACCTCTTTGCTGGGAGTTGTAATTTAATTTATAGACGAACAAATTGGTTTCTACTTAATTTCAGTCTGGTTAAAAACTCCGCCAGTCTATTTTTATCAACAACCGAAGTCAAAGAATCCACAAGCTGATAATACAAAATATGTAACGGAAAAATCCTAAAAACTGTATGAAGAACAAAATAAATGATGTCGAATTAAAAAGAACTCTATGTGAGAAAATCTAGATGTACACCTCTTATTCTAAGCAGTTTAGCAAAAGAACCATTATTAAGTGGTTACATAAAATTTTTAACATTTCCAATCATAGAAGTATAAAAAAAAATTTCTATATACCTGATACAACGTAATTTACTATAAACGTCCTTATTGCCAACATATATAATTTTAGCAATGTCAACTCAGACTGCCATAAGTTTGAATTTACAAACACGTTATAAATTTCAATATTTATTAGGATTAAAGTGACAAAACACATTAGTACAAATCTAACCAATAATTCATTAAATTCTATCCAGTTTAATTCAAACTTTAGAAAATAATCATTATAATGAATGGAAGAAATAATTTTTTACTTCACAGTATCATTTTTTTTCTTCTTATCGTAAAATGGCAATGGGAAACCAAAGGGTAGACAGATCGAATTTTCTTACCATTTGAATTTTATTTGACTCGATTCCGCACATTTAAATTGGATTATTTTCTTTGCAGCTTTATTGGGTGCTTCAATAAAAGAAATTTCCTCTCGGGAAGATGAGATAACAGAAACTTGAGGGCTGATTAATTCGAAAATTCCGCGAATCTCGAACAGCGTCCTATCAGAGGGCAGGGACGAAGGAAGAAAAATTAAATAAGGTAAATTATTTTAATTGTTCCTAGATAAGATATAAAGCTTAGCCTCAAATCCTCGCATCCGAATATTTTTCTGTATTACCTCGTAAGAGCAACATTCCCGTAACGATCGGTAATCAAAAAAAGTTTTACTACCAAACGTATAAAAAGTCAATCATTTCCAACCAAAATTAAATCCTATAAATCCTTTAATCTCTCAAACCCTACTATCTATGAATTTATCGTATCGATTTTGGATAACTTACTTTTAAATGGATACCTCTAGTGATAAAAAAGAGAAAGTGAACATATTAAAAGCATAAATCTTCCAATTCCGTACCCCATTGAAATTAAATAACTTTTTAAGAATTGATTCCCTTGCTTACAAATATAACTACCCGCCGCTGGTGTTTAAACACAAGTAATGAACAGAGACGTATGTCGACTAATAATTTGTTTTATGCCAAATCCTTTATCTTTGCAGAAAAATCAAAATTCAAAGTTTGTCAATTTAAAAAAATTATATATACAGAGTGTCCAGAAATTCTCCAAACGCAAAACAACAGATACAATGTAAAGTTTAACTGATACAAAAGAAATTTAACAAAATATACCCGTTCCCCTCCCACGTTGAACGCTTGTGATGGCAATAAAAAACGGGAGTGTGTAGTAAACAATTTATCACCAAGTTTGAAGTATTTGTTATCTTCAAAGGGCGCTAGCTCTCCTAGGAAAAATTTTTGGATAAAGATATAAATTAGGTTAGATTAAAGACTTTCTGTACACTCTGTATAATAACAGTTCCTAACTTATTATAATAATTTACATGAAATGATCTATTTACGTCAGTTAATCGTTCCCAAAGGATCGATTAGATTAACCTTCAAATTCTCATTATAGTCATTGTAGATCATTAGGATATTTGACAATGGAACATTAAAAATATTACCTGCTATCATTCTATGTCATCATAGCGTCGCTCACAAAGAAAAATATCAATTTCCATAATTTTTTTTCTAATAAATAGTGTTTTCAGGTTCTCTGATTTCGTGTCTGTTTCGACAATATAAAAATATGGTTGTCCAGTTCGATATACAATTTGCTGAAGATATAATAATATGTTGGAAAATCTGTCGTGATATTAGTAAGCTATATATAATCTCTTGTAAAATATACAATACAATATAAATAAGTGGAAAAGGAAAATGAAATCAGGATTTTTGAAAACATAAATCACAGGCACGCCACTGGTACTGGTGGTATATATACAATATGGGTAAACACAACATGTGCGGTTGCGCCAATTTTTCGTATGCCCCCGTATGCCCTCTTTAAAGAATAAAAAATTTACAAATAGTAAAAAGACAACTGTTAACAAGAAAAAACCGCTATTTAATCATGTGGTCAAAGTGACCACCGTTAACATTCAGGCAATAAAAGTTGAAAAAGAGCCAATTTTAAACAATGATTAAATAACAATGGAAGGCTGGTATCAAAGGCAAAATAAAATGATTGAATAGAGATTTACCAGACCTTTTAAATGAGGTGTGACTTGATACCTAATGCCATTTGAAAAAATGTAAGGGGTGTCTCCAGTAGGGAGGGGGTGAATCTGACGTTTATGACATTAGCGCCAAAAAGTGTCCCCCTCAAATTAAAAGTTGACGTGTTTCGGCATTTCCTTCTAATATGTTCCATTTTTGAAATATTAAGGGTGGGTCCTTTTCAAATGAACACAGTGTATATATACAATATGGTTATGGTGAGGTTGCGCCGCTTTCGCTTTCTAAATCTATTTAACAGAGTGGATCAGTCCCCATCGTTGGTTCATAATTAAACATATTCACTGATTTCCCACCATTCCGATCTCTTATTTTCTTCTTCAATCTTATTACTCCTGTTCTGCCTAAATCCTTTTCTACCTCTGCCAGGCATTTGGATCTAGTTCTGGCCTGCCTATATCCTGTTCTACCTCTGATCTGACATTGATTTGGATCTAGGTCTTCCATGTCTCTTGTAACTTCTGTCCTGCCTAAATCCTCTTCTACCTTTGCCAACCATTTGAATTCCACGCCTCCTTTTTCTTCCTGGCAGAAATTGTTCATAGCATTTGCTACTACTTCTGATCCTTGTCTCTATATATGCTCCAGCCACTCGATTCTTTGAGCTTCAATTTTCTTCATTATATGAATCTCCATCCAGTTTCTGTAAAATATCTTGGTTTGTCTTCTTTCTTTATTCCTGCTCTCCGATCTTCCCTGGACCCAGAATTGATCTTATTAAATCTCTTTCGTTTATCTTCAATTTCATCCATTTCCATAGTGATATTAGTAAGCTATACATAATCTCTTGTCAAATATACAATATAAATAAGTGAAAACGGAAAATAAAATCAAAGTAGATGGTTTTTGAAGACATAAATCACAAGCACGCCAATATGGTACTGGTGGAATATATATATACAATATGGTCATGGTGAGGTTGCGCTGCTTTCGCTTTCGAAGTCCATTTAACAGAGTGGATCAGTCCCCATTGTTGGTTCATAATTGAACTTGTTCACTGATTTGCCACCATTCCGATCTCTTATTTTCTCCTTCCATCTTATTACTCCTGTTCTGCCTAAATCCTCTTCTACCTCTGCCAGGCATTTGGATCTAGTTCTGGCCAGCCTAAATCCTGTTCTACCTCTGATCTGACAGTGATTTGGATCTAGGTCTTTCATGTCTCTTGTAACTTCTGTCCTGCCCAAATCCCCTTCAACCTCTGCCAGCCATTTGGATCTAGGTCTTCCATGTCTCTTGTAACTTCTGTCCTGCCTAAATCCTCTTCTACCTTTGCCAACCATTTGAATTCCACGTCTCCTTTTTCTTCCTGGCAGAAATTGTCCATAGCATTTGCTACTACTTCTGATCCTTGTCTCTATATATGCTCCAGCCACTCGATTCTTTGAGCTTCAATTTTCTTCATTACATGAATCTCCATCCAGTTTCTTTAAAATATCTTGGTTTGTCTTCTTTCTTTATTCCTGCTCTCTGATCTTCCTTGGACCCAGAATTGATTTTATTATCTTTGTTTCATTTATCTTTAACTTCTTCTATTTTCAAAGTGATCATAGGTATTCCTGGCATCTCGCTGATATAAATGCAATGTCTTTAAAAAGGGTCAAACTTTCTAGTTTCAAAATATAGCTTCTGTGTGAGTTGGATATTCTTTGGTAAGGCTAGGATCGTGAGATCTTTGTCTAAGTATGCTTATCGATAAAAATTTAGACGTAAAACAAGAAACTGGATATTTGTAGATCGTAAAAATATACGATCTGTTACAAAAAAGGGCCAATTTCCAGGAAAAGTTAATTTCAATCGGCTTTCCAATCCGCTATCCAGGTTTCCATTTCCGTTTGATAGTTTTCACGATATCCAGAAATGAGAAAATTCATATAATAACGATATTTCCGTTGGATAACAGCAAGAAACATCAGAATTGATTTTGATAAAAATAAATGGAAATAATAATATTTTTATACTCTCTAGTCAGTAGTAGATCTTGTTCTTGCTTATCCGTGATAAACAATTTCCTTTTTGAGAAATTCTTTCGCTATTAGAATGATATTTGTAGTTTGTTGATATGGGATTTGAATAATCTTCTTCTTTGTCATCTGTTTCATTAATTTTTATTTGTGTAAAGGTAACTTTTTTATCAGTAGAAAAGATACCGTTGCTGAACACTGAGGAAACTCATCTCTAAAATAATTTCAAATGAAAAATTGCAATATTATATACTACCAAGAAAATATATCCAGCTTTTCTAAGCTTTTAAAACGGAGTAATGCTCATGTATATATAAAAGATTCAGATAGTATTGTGTGGGTATAGAGAGAGATCTTATCATATGATATAATGGACCTTATTTGAAATAGACATTTGTTGCGAAATATAATCGGATATAAATAAATCCAGAAAGCAAAAGAAGATATATACAGTGTGTAAATTTTAAAACTCTGAACGAAAAAAAATATTCAAAACGGGTAGAGAGGGGGAACTGAAATATCATGGGTAATGCACTCCCATCAACCCCCTATAGAAATTTTAATGTCACATCTACTTAGAGTAGACCACACTCAGTATCCTGAGAAACTTATTGTTTGGACAGGGATATTGTAAATTATGTGTTTGGTCCCTTGTTTAAACAAGGAAATTTTAGCGGAAAAATGTTCCTCGATATGCTGGATCAAGACCTTAATTGTTCATGAACTGGAGAACCAACAGGTAGACGAGGGCAATCTAGCTCTAGATGAAACTTCCCTTCCCATTATGTAGTATTGTTAGGGACTGGTTGGAGAACAATTATCAAAATAAATGGTTCCGAATGAGAGGCTCCATTGTGTGGCTATCTAGGTCACCAAACTTACTATTTTTTTTTTCTGTTTATAAAATTCAACCAGCCCCAGTTGACGATTTAGTATTTTGGTTGGGTCTAGTGCTATACCGAGTGGAAATATTAAATGATAATATATACTCTGTTCCACACTTCTGGACATCACTGTATCACTGTACAACTTCTTTCCCCCCTTTTTTTATTTTATATAGTAGCATAAAAACTACGTAGGTACTATCACACTCAATGTTTACTTGAAGCTTTTAAAAAAAAATCTAAACATCATTGTCTTGTAAAGAATAAAGCTGATGGATCCTTATTTTTATATGGTCTATAAAAAATCACATAATAAGACGTTTATAACGGAAAAAGGGTCAGTATTGCTATAACTAGAATTGGATACGGCTTGTATATCAAGAATGGTAGCGGAAATAGCGTCCTTAGGCTATACGAGCCATCAGGACATTTTTTGTTGTCGTAGAAGTTTGTTTTTTGTTTTGAAAGGAACAAGACAAAGAGTTGGAGAAAAAGTATTGATTATTAATTAAAACTCGTGATTTTGTACAGGAAATTTTAAAAAAAGGAATAACTCATATCCTTGTTACTAATTAATTTTCAAATCCTCTTCAAACATCCTCGACACTTAAAATTTCCTTTCTATGCGTTTTTACTCGAGAGCCACCCACTTTATATAACAATAGAAGGTTTTCCGCGTCTAGATATCTCTTTCGAATTATTTTATTGATTTTTTTTGTTATTAAAAGACTAGAAGCCTATAACCCTATAAATAGTCGATCCCAATTCATATACTCTAATATAAATCTCATCAAAAATATAACTTGTGAAAGAGGTTTAATATTGATACCATCTCTAAAAGATATTGTTAGTTAACTAGATTTTGATAAAGTTGTTGGATATAAACTCCCGTATGTACTGTATAAAATGAACTGACTTGGCTTATAGAGACATACCGAAAAACGGTCGCTATAAAACACGTGCACCGTATATACAGGGGTCGCGCGATTTATTACCTTCATAGCTTGTTGACTTTTATATTGAGTGACAAAAACGTATGTTGTAAAAAAACCTTCAGATTAAATAGCTTTCTTATCTAGATAAGTATTGAAGGACACAACATTATTAAAGGGATCTAAAAAATCTTATAAACGTCAAGCTGTTGATCTCTCCTTGCTTTTTTATCGCATAAAAACACCTTTAACTCGTCGATAACATACAAAAACGTTTTCCCGAAATTCATTAGTATTCCTATAGCGCGCTATACCCATCCATCAATGAATCGACAGCTCTAGGCAAATGAAAAACATAAAAAAGTCTTGTAGACTTTAATAATTAAATAACTTCGATCAAAGGATTTGGGCACTTAATATTCACACGAAAAAACCCAATAAACTTAATTGTCGATTATTACCGGGACGTTTGATTAATTCTCTGAGGATCGAGTATCTTTTCTTTACATTTAATCATCTTAATTTTTTTTATTTTATTAGAAGGCTTAATTCAAAGTTATAAACTACCTGTATATAGTAACGCCACTGTCATGTGACAACGTCACGTCATGTCATGTGACAATACGTTTACAATGCAACCTTTAAGTGGCTCACCCTGTATTGTATGTAAGTATGTAGGTATGTATATTGGGGTGACATTTACTGAGATCTAAAAGATATGTTGTACCCCCTTACTTCTTCTTAGTTCCTGAGGAAAGTCTCAGAGACTAGTAGCTCCTTTAGTCCTATTTCCCGGAGGAATTTTAGGATATTTGCAAGCTTTAACTTAGGTAAATGTCCCTCTTCTATCCAGTAATCTCCTAGGATTCTGAACTGCTGTAAAATTCGCAAGTATGTGGATGGAGGTTTCTTCTTCCTCCACTATTTTAAGCTTTTACAGGTGCCCATTCAGGTGACAATGTCTCGTTAGGATCCCTGTTAAAACTCTTAGTGCAGTTTCACTTTGACTTATGCATTCATTTGATCTCAACAGGTTGAACTCCCTAGGGCTGAGCGAGATTTTTCTCGTCTCGTTCGTTCTCGTCTCGAAAAAGCGAGACGAGACGAGACTAGGGCTTCACACGAGAGCGAGATTTTTCTCGTCTCGTCTCGAAAGAGACATTTTTGAAAATATTATGGGCGATACCGAGACCACATACAGTGCAACCCGAGAGTCTCGTTAAATTTTTTTATGAAGATTTTATTAGAAACAATAAAAACGGTCTACATAGAGAACAATACATTTTACAATATATAAAATCTGATGACATCTGTAATAGTATTTTATTGTAAATTTAAAGTGATGAGTCTTTTTCATTTTCTATGTGGAATAAAATGATAAAACAGGTCGGTTTTACCAAAATTAAATCGACACGGCCTCAAATACAATAGGGTCGTATAATTCAGCAGAATGGTTAAGGTTTCATTAATATGATAAGCCTTTAAATTAAACCTTTTAGAAGCTCTTGATGTAAATAAAAAAAAAAGTTCTGGTAATCGTCTTAACGAACAAATAGATATCAAACAATCTCCCTTATTAAACTTATTTACCTAGAAGATAGGTCGGGAGTGATTATTGTGAATGAATTTCCAGGAAAACTTGTCCAATAATTATGTCAATATTCTTAAAATTCCGATTATTTTCTACAGCAGGTATGATTATGACAAAATCACGTACATCATTGAAAGATGATGTGATGCAAGCGTTAATATGTTTAAATTATTGAACATCAAAAATTATTTATGGATATTATTATCAATATTTAGAATTAAGCGAGACGAGACGCGACAACCGGTAACGAGACGAGACCGAGATTTGAACGAGACGAGACAACCGGTAACGAGACGAGCCCGATACTTAACGATACTCAATTTCTTGGGAATTGACGAGATCGAGACGAGATTTTTGATACTCTCGCCCACTCTCGTCTCGTGTGAAGCCTTAGAAGTCACCCAGAAGAATCTTTGATTGTCTAAGTCCTACTAGATCTTTCCAATGGACAGATCTTCCCCTTTTTTCGGATCTGCCTATTTCTCCCTATATTACATTGGAGCTGATACCGCAAAAGGTTTCCGGCCCCCAAAAGGTTGTCCCTCTCTTTGCTAGTTCATTTCCTTCTATTCCAGTGTGTTCTGGAATCCACAGTAAGGTGACTATATTGTTCTCGCTTAGTTCATTGAGTTTGCCTAGGCATTCTCACACCATTTTGGAACTGATTACACAAGAGCTCAGTGCTTTAATGGCTGCTTGACTATCCGACATTATGATAATCCTTTATAAATATTGAACTGGGCACACTTTCTTATGGCGTGAATTTCCGCTTGAAAGATACTTGGGGTATTTCCCAAGCTTTCAAAGTGTTTGGTTCCTGGTCCGTACACTCCTACCCCAGTTCCTTCTATTGCTTTTGATCCGTCTGTGTACCATTGAATGGCTCTCTTTCCAAGTTTGCTAATGGTATTTGGATCCCATTCCTTTTTTTTGCTCAATTCCATAACGAATTTCTTTGAAAAGTTATAGTTTTTCATCATATCATCTTGTGATACGCAAAAAAACTAGTCCTATTAGCAAGTAGAGATTTAGTGTAGCTAAATCCAATATTTATGTACTTCCTTAACTTTTGTGGAACACTTCGAAATCTTTCAATTTTGCTTTCCACATTTCCAATTCTACCGTTTTTAAAATGAATATTTCTGTAGCACTGAACATTTAAATATAACAAGATCATTTTCAGCACCATTACCTCGACAATCACCTTGTATATATGGAAGTTAAATGGCAATCTATTTAAAGTTTTATATTCCTATCTTCTTAAAACTTTTAATTGTTCCTTCTTTAACGACAATCATTATTAACTGGCTTTAAGGTTAACCATGACCCACAAGAAAATACATCGTTAATGCTGTTAATAGTTTCTTAATTTTGTTATGCCCTTAATTAAATTTTGAACAAAATATCGTATTACGCTGGAAACATTTTCAAGGAAAATGGTAATAATTTGGGAAAAATTGTGAAGAGGACGTTATTTATTGTAAAGTTTATCCAAAAGCAATTGATAGTACGGAAGCTAGCAACTTCGGAAAAAAACAACCGTCACTGTTTATAACTTTTTCGCACTAACGAGAAGGCATTCTTTTACTATCAACAAAAAACAACTGCATCCCTCTATCTGTTATCCAGTTATGACGAATTTTATTCCTGCTATATCCCAGTCGATTTTTATTAACGAAAATGATTATATCGGTTACATTACCCCAAATTTCGGTTTGTTTAATTTCCACTAAAACTCCCGTCACATTTGTTCGACCATATTCAGAATGGTTAGTGAATTATTTATATCGTTACTAGTCGGAGGCAAAGTTTTCCCTGAGGCGATAAACATTTAGGTTATCCCGATGGATTATTGAAGAAGAAAAAAACGAAGCTGTAGAGTTGAATTTGCTCGCTGATAAATTTATATGCTCGATGCTAGAAATAAAAGTGAGATAATTTGCAAAAAGAATTTCAATATTGTTTTCAAATAAAATTCTTTGAATTTAACTCGAAGGTTATTGATTTATCTGTGTCGAAATAGGTCAACGTAAAATATTTCTCATTTCCGGAATATTCGCTATTCAAACTCGGAATTGATAACTTAAAATCAGTAAATGCTTAATTAACAAGTACCAGTGGCGCACGGCAGAATCAAAAATTTGAGAACCACTGACAGTATAAAAGCGAAATAATAAAATGGGTCTAGAACTTTATTATACTATTTGAATAATTGACTTACAATGAAGCTGTAATGATAGTCAGTAATATAAGTTTTCTTTTGAGTAAAAATATCTCTTGTTAAAAATCTGAAATACAATCAAAGTCCTTAAACCCGCTTGGAATAATAATTTACATCCGGGACTTATTCAGCTTTTAATTGGAAATTAATTCAAGATAATTACTTTTGAAGTGAGTTATTTTTAATCGTAAGTAGGGCTTGGTTTTTATTAACTTCTTTATTATAAAATTTTCTGTCATTTCATCTGGAGTTAATAGTTTAATACATCTGTTGCTGAAAGTTTAACAGTATTAAAATTTTCTGTACGTTCCTTGTGGTACTTATATTCATTAATTTGTTTGTTTTTAATGGGAAATTAAACTACATTGTCGTTTTAAATTTTTATATCCAACGTTTCGGTAGCGTTCCAGCTGCCGTTATCAATACTTATTTCAATATTTTTTTTATCTGTCCCCATCTGACACTCAAAAAGTATCGTTTGAAAAAAAATTAGGCTGACTTTTCCAAGTCTGTGAAAGTTTCATTTCGCGGTTTCTCCGAAGATATCGAGGAAGATCTAGAAGTGTACCTGTCAGATAATATGCTTTTGGTGTTTCGGTTTAAATTGAAACATTACATCGAAGATTAAACGTCGTTAGCTTACTTTCACAACCACTTTTGAGAAGAGTTACATTAACACAAATTCAGCCACTACTTCTCTTCAGGATGAGGCCATTAGCTTTAAGGTTTCCAGGGGCTGCCCACAAGGCGGAGAACTCTCTCCTTACTGTGCTCACTCTTGATGGATGACTTGCTTAGCACTCTCGAAAGAAGAGGGATAGAACTGCAAGCGTATGCAGATGACCTTGTCATCCTGGCAAGGACCAAGTCAGGAAGGGTATCATATAATATCCTCCAAAAGACGTTGGACGATGTCCACAGTTGGTGCCAGTTGGGCCAGTACTGGGTTCAATATGCGGTACAAGAGGAATTGGAAATGATGGGTTGGGAGTGAGATGCGCGTGTGCTGTACGTGGGCTGTAAATTAAAAGGGTACACAACCTCAAATTATTGTTTTATCTATCAAAAACTGCAACCTTATTGCGCAAAAAGGCAAACAAATGCTTATACTTAAAAGTTAATTATTTGAGAAATTTATAATTTCCTTGAAAAACTTTTAATTATCATCTTTTAATAAATGTATATAATAATTTTATATGGCGGATACTTTTCATAAAGTCCATGTGAATATAATTTATTTACGATTGACAGACATGAAATACGAAATCCTTGACGAGAATAACTCAAAAGCCACTTGAACTGACATGTAATTTGTACCTGTACAAAATCGATATTTATAGAAAAACAATTTATTTTGGATGTAAAAAAATAAACTCAAGGTTAATTAGCGTAGAAAAAGAATTACTATCGACGATTTTAATGGAATATTTCATCAAATAACCCAATAATATTTGATGTAACGTAAAATGAGACGCTGTTCTTATAAATCAAATTTCCGTGTTATTTCCTTTCACATACTGACGTTTTTTCCAATAAAACCTTTTATTTATTGTAACTGGTAGAAAAGAAGTAATTTCATTTTTCCTCTAACGAGTAGCGGGTTATTATAGGTTTTGTTAGTGTATACACAGCCAAATTGAATATAATAATTGAAATAGGAATAATATGGAAGACCGTGTCTGAGAAGAAGAAAAAATCTCCCAAATTGGTCTACTGCATTACTTGATAAATTTTTAACCGAATTCTAAAAAAGGAGGATCTTAATTGGTAGTCTATTATAATTCATATACAGATTAAGACACTCAAAACAACCCACCCTGTTTCATTTCCATTTTGAAACAGGTCGATATTTCGCTCGTTCTCCAATTTGTGATGTTTATTGAATTAGGTTTAAAATACAGAGCATTTTAATGAAAACTATCCCCACGAGAGACCAGGGGGCAAGCACCCATTAGTAGACTACACGGTAAGGTGTATAACAAGCTATAAACTGAGTTGGAAATCGACCCCATAATGGGAATGCCATCGGACGAGATGATTCCCAAGTATAGCTTCGGTAAAACTTCAAAATAATAATAACAGACAGGGAGGCATGGAAGGAAGGACCTCCAATTAATGCAGAAATGGCCTGCTACACAGATGGTTCGAAAAACCGAGGAAGCTGTAGGAGCAGGAATATATATATAGCCAAGTCAAAGATAAGAATCTCAATGAGCTTAGGTAAACATGTGACGATATTCCAGGCAGAAGTTGCAGCAATACAGCACTATGCAGGGAAGCTATTAAGGCAAGAGTTTGAGGAAAAGACCATTGCCATATACTCCGACAGCCAGGCGGCTATAAAAGCAATCAGCTCCATGCAGATAAATTCCAAACTTGTTTGGGACTGCTTGGAGACGCTACAAGAGCTGGGAAGTCGTAATAGATTGGAAACCAGGCCACTCAGATCACAAGAGCAATGAAGAGGCAGACTCACTAGCCCGAGAAGAGTCATGTTGTGCTCCCATTGGTCCAGAATCTATTGATCCCAAAATAACACGAATACTAGAAAAAGATGATACTGTAATGGATGCGTCTCCAATGGATACGTTGGTAGACTAGGGGTGTGGAAAGGCATCTGAATCGGCGGTGTTGCGGGTCACTTGCAGGATCATCTCAGAGGAATGAAACAACTACTTCTAGCACTGGGTTATGTTTGATTTATTTACTATAATACATCACACTACTTACTATTACTAATGATATGCATAAGAACCTAGCCGTATAGCATACTTATACTTAATGGTTAAAGATTACTGATCTCTTACCATTCGACTATATAGAATGTTCTTCATGACTTATTCTAAATCAACTTCTTCTATAGTAAATATTGAATACATATTTATATAACCAGTCAAGTTCAAATAAAACAAATAAACATATTACTGTTTTGCCTTACTTCACGCTTGAACTTGACTTTCTATTCAATAACCTTCTTAATTTATATTTATATAATAATGAAATGTTTTGTTGAAATAAGTTTATTATTATATTGGGCCAAAAGGCATCACAATTCCATGTCAGAAGCTTTGCTAGCGTTTCAATAAGATGGGGCATCTCCACATTACGCTCTCGATGTATGACGGTTTTTAAGCGAATCATTTCCTACTCGGTAGATAGGTAGACGAGGAACGGCCACCTAGGTCACCTGATTTAACCCCCCTAGACTTTTTTATAGGGATATCTGAAAACCGAAATTTATGCCACTCAGCCAGCATCTAAACTGATTTGAGGCTCGATTGTATCATTGTATGAAAACCAATAGAAGTCAATTTAAGCACCTTATAAAATAATTTAGTATTGTTTTGCTGATTTGTTACGAATTAAAATATTACTATTAGTAAATTGGAATTATCCGTAACTCCTAGCTGATTGACTATTCAATTATGTATTATACAGTTATGTAATCCTCTTGTTGAGGAGAGTCCAACAATGCAATAATGTATAGGGTGTTCCATTTAAAAAGTTGGTAAAAAGTGGTGAAGACCAAAAAGAGGAAGGGGTTAAAGTTATAACGTCTACATATGAGAAAAGGACGTCCCCCTTTATAAGATATTCTTTCATAAAAGTGACGCCTTCAGAATTATGTGGGGTGAATAGTTTTCATTGAAATGCTCTGTATATAATGAATTAATGTGAAGAGAACAAAATGTATCTTGTTACATATCGACTTCGCTGATTACATACAACCAAACGCCTTATTCGAATGTACTTCCTCGGATTTATTCAAATGAAAATCTCGAATGAGGATTTTCATAACATTTTTTCACCGAGAAATTCCCTTAGAGAAATTCCCTTAATAATGACATATGAAACGCATTCTTACACGAATTGTGGTTAAAATCCAGAAAATTAAAGCAAAACGGAATATGAAATAGAAATTCCGCTATGCTACGCTGAACGTTTTTACAAATTCCAAGTCGGTAAAATTACAAACGCACAAAAAGTTTTAGTATTCCACTTTCAACGACTAATATTAGCTTCGTTCCAATTGGCGTTAGATTAGAACCGTTCTAGGTATCTTTCGCGCAAGTGCTGCATTTCTTTCGCGTTCCAACTGATTATGGTATCGTTCTTGGTAGGGATGGCGATTTGAAATCGATTCCTCGGACCGATTAAATCGATTTTTGAATCGATTGAATCGATTCGGTGAATCGATATTTCACCCTTGAAAATCGACTTTCGATTTCCTTTTGTGTTTTTGGTAGAGCGGTTTTTTTTTCAATTGCCCCGGCAACATCGCAAGTAGTGATGAGAGCGGAACCGCTCGGATCCCAGTAGACTCGACAGACACTGTTGATTTTTTTTTCAAAAAAGCTTATAGGGAACTCTATAAGAAGGGATGTTTGAAAAATTAAACGATTTTTATATAAATCGATTATTATTTTGTTATAATCGATTTTTAATTATCGATTTTTCGAGTAATAATCGATTTTGTATAAATTACGTGTGTTTGAGGAGTGGATTTTCTGAAACGGCTCTCGTATTATTTATTGACTATTTTTCAAAATTTTGACACCTTTTGACGATTATTGGCCATTTCTCAAAATTATTGACCAGTTTTTTAACAATTATTGACAGTTTTTGACAAAAATTGTCAATTTTTAACAGTTTTTGACCATTTTTGACAGTTTTTCAACAGTTACTGATTATTTTTTAAACATCATTTACCATTTTTTAACAATTATTGACTAATTTTGACAGTTCTTCAACATTATTGACCATTTTTCCAAACTTTTTGACAATTTTTTACCATTTTTTGAAATTATTGACCATTTTTTACAATTATTGGCCAATTTTGACAGTTTTTCAACAATTTTTGACCACTTTTTACAATTATTGACCAATTTTGACAGTTTTTCAACAATTACTAATCACTTTTTTTTTTAATTATTGACCAATTTTGACAGTTTTCAAACAATTACTGACCATTTTTCAAAATTTTAACAAGTATTGACAATTTTCAACAGTTTTTGACAATTATTGACCATTTTTTAACAATAATTGACAGTTTTTCACAAAAATTGTCCGTTTTTAACAGTTTTTGACCAATTTTGACAGTTTTTCAACAATTACTGATCTTTTTTTTAATTATTGACCATTTTTTAACAATTATTGACCAATTTTCACAGTTTTTCAGCAATTATTGACCATTTTTCCAAACTTTTTGACAATTTTTGACCATTTTTTTGAAATTATTGACCATTTTTTAAAATTATTGGCCAATTTTGACAGTTCAACAATTATTGACCATTTTTAAAAAATTATAGGCCATTTTTTACAATTATTGACCAATTTTGACAGTTTTTCAACAATTATTGGCCGTTTTTTAAAAAATGATTAACCAATTTTGACAGTTTTGCAACAATTACTGACCATCTTTCAAAATTTTAACAATTATTGACAATTTTTGGCAATAATTGACAATTAATGTCCATTTTTCAAATTTTTTTCAAAATTTTCGATAATTATTGACCACTTTACAAAATTTTTGACAATTATAGACAGCTTTTGACAAAAATTGTCCATTTTTAAACGTTTTTGACCATTATTGACCAATTTTGACAGTTTTTCAACAATTACTGATCATTTTTAAAAAAAATATTGACCAATTTTGACAGTTTTGCAACAATTATTGATCATTTTTTACAATTATTGACCGATTTTGACAGTTTTTCAATAATTATTAACCATTTTCTACAATTATTGACCAATTTTGACAGTTTTGTAACAATTACTGACCATTCTTCCAAATTTTTCAACAATTATTGATCATTTTTAAAAAATTATTGACCATTTTTCAACAATTATTGACCAATTTTGACAGTTTTTCAACTTTTATTGACCATTTTTCCAAATTTTTTGACCATTTTTGAAAATTTTTGGCCATTTTTCAAAATTTCAACAATTATTGACAATTTTCAACAGTTTTTGACAATAATTGACCATATTTCAAAATTTTTGACAATTTTCATATAATTTTATTTGATTTTTTTTCAATCCGATAAATATCGTTAACGAAAAAATCTCTTAGGTTTATTATCGGAGTATATACGAAAAGCATGTCCATTTCTAAAACAATCCAAAAAAAAATCAACGATCTTTTCGCAGAAATCGATTTTTTCGACAAACCCATTAATTTTGAATAAAGAAAAATCGATTTATAATTTATCGATGATTCTTTTCCATTAATCTCACACATTCCTAATCCGATACTTTGTGATAATAATATGGTATTAAAAAAATAATTGTTATAATTATCGAATTCCCTGAGCTTAAAAAAATCCCCAATTTTACTGATAAGAGATCCCGGAGAGAGATTGTTTATTTAGGGGTACCTTTCTTGTTGTTTTTCAATAAAAAATATCGATTTATATTTACATTGTGAAAAATACAAACTTGTAAAAAATCGATTTTTTAGAAATCGATCTTTTATACCTCGATTTTTTTATGTATCGATTCATCGAATCGATTTAAAAATCGATCTTTTTTAGAAAGAATCGCCATCCCTAGTTCTTGGGACGGTACAAAAGCTGTACCTTCTGGAAAGGGTGATAAGGTTGATGTGTCCATGCCTAATTCGAGTTTGCGCATTATACAGTACTCGATACTATTCCAGAACGGTTCTTAAATGCCTGTTTGAACAAACCTAATGCAGTCACAGGAACTACGTATACAAGGTGCAAGTTTCGAATTAGCTAGTAGAGAAAAATCGATTCTTATACGGGAGATATTTTTGTCTGAGGCTTCTAAAATGTCACCTTGGTGCTACAATTTTTTCCACGTCATACAGATACAAGAAACTGATACTCTCTTTGATCCATAAAGTAAACAGATTTTAATTGCCCAACAAAAAGGACAACTTACCTGTCAAAGTCACGTTTTCTGGAATAGTCTAGATTATATCAAATGAAGGTGAAATGCAAAGTTTTAATCAATTTTTTCACCAAACTAAAATACGACAAGAATACTTGATATTAGTTTATTATATATAGGGTGTCCCGTAAATTAGAGTGAAACTTTCAAGGATTCTTGTCGTACCGTACATACTTTTTAATCTACTGACTACTATGAAAGAAAGTTTAACTTACCTACGTTAAAAAAATATTACAAAACCTCCATTTTTAATATCCAAAAATTATTGTCCGTTTTTAGTGTTGTATGTTATTGACGTGAAAGTAAAATACGCGGCGATTCCGTTTGTGATCACTTGTAAGGAGTGACATCACGCACCGAAATAATCGACGTCTGTTGAAAATTAAGTCATCAAAATTGATATTCCAATTTACTTAAATGTGATCAAATGTCATTAGTTTCTTGATAAGATCGCTCCCGGACATCTTTTACGAACAATGTGAAAATGCAGGTGACAAAATAGTCCAGAGAATTCTCAATTGAGTCCTGAACAAAGGAATTTTATCAAAAATAAGGTAAACTTTCATCAAAATGATAAAAGTGCTCAAATTTGTCGAATTTTTCATAAAATACACTGCCGAGCAAAAAATTTCAAATACGTCCATCCATATTATACGTCCATGGTTGGATGGATGCTACTTGTTGTCATAGCTGGCGTCTGTCACATTCTAATCAACAATAGTCCTATATAACATTAATATTCCGTTGCTTCTTTTTCAAAGAGATGATCGGTTTTTGTTGATGGAATAGAAGAGCTTCTGCGGTTTTGCTGCGAAATCAGCTTCAAGAGGTTAGAAATGTTAATGTTAGCGAATGTACAGTTAGAAGAAGACTTCGTACTAATTGATTGTCTTGCAGAAGGATGGCTACAGGGCCAACATTGAACCGTCATCATCCAATTGTAAGATTGGATTGGCGTGGAACGATGATGACTGGAGCAAGATACTCCTTACAGATGAGTCGCGTTTTTGCCTCAATGGACCAGAGGGAAGTCGACGAGTAAGGAGAAGGACCGGAGAAAGTTACGCTCCCGCTTATATTGACCATAGACGTAAATCTGGTGGTGGGTCTGTTATGGTTTGGGCAGGTAACACGTCATAAGCACGTACAGAGTTGGTTTTCGTAGAGAATGGCTCTCTAACAGCTCACAGATATGTAACGGAGGTCCTGGAAGATCATGTCGTGTTTTTCATGGTTACAATGGGCGAGCAAGGCATTTTTATGCATGATAATGCAAGACCACACGTTGCCAGGATTATAAGTGAATATCTAGATGAAGTAGGAATTAGGCCAGCGTGCAATCCAGATATGAATCCCATCGAATATGTCGGGGAACTGCCTAGGAGCTGAGAAAGCTGCTCTTGCATGAGTAAAATAATATGGATCAAAATGCAAGCAGTTATTAATGCAAGAGGGGAAAATACACGTTATTAGTTATCGTTATCATTATCATTATCAATTTTTCAATAATGTTTTATTCCTTCATTTCGTTCCCAATAACAATATTAGAACCTCATTTAAAATGTAGAGTTATGGTTTTTCAAGAGTAAATCATAAAAAAATAAGTTGAGTTTTCTGATTCCATATTTAAAAGTTCGAAGCACGAAGCACAGTAGGTAAATTTACATACATTTACATTTAATTTTTAAAACTCTTTGCAATTTTTCAAGTTATTTAAAGTGACCTAAATTCTTTGCTCGTATGTGTAGTTATTTTTCGTCGACCTTTACAAAAGATAATTTAATAATTTTAAGTACTAATTTCCGAATGAAAAATCGACTATTTTTGATGTCAAGTACTTTTCGTCCGCAAACACTGCGCCTCGACTATCAATTTGTAGACTAAACAACTATTATGTACCTACCTAGGACGAAAAACTTTCTATTATAGTTGGGCCTGCCAATCATGCGAGACAAAGACAGTTTTTCGCCGAGGTGCATATTAGATTTTTTCTTCGACCTTTACAAAAAATCACTAATGTCCGAATGAAAAATCGACTATTTTTGATGTCAAGTACTTTTCGTCCGCAAACACTGCGCCTCGACTATCAATTTGTAGACTAAACAACTATTATGTACCTACCTAGGACGAAAAACTTTCTATTATAGTTGGGCCTGCCAATCATGCGAGACAAAGACAGTTTTTCGCCGAGGTGCATATTAGATTTTTTCTTCGACCTTTACAAAAAATCACTAATGTCCGAATGAAAAATCGACTATTTTTGAAGGCAAGTATTTTTCGTCCACAGACACTTTTCGCCTGCAAACTCTTTTCGTCCGATGTGCCAAAGGTGTGTTTTATCTGGGACATCATGAAGAAATCTGTTTATTTTATCTCAATTAAATACTCAGATTTTTTTCGCCTTGTTTTTTCAAAAATGCAGTAAGTTGCGGAAATTTGGATATGTTGGATATGAACGAAAAGAGTTTTCGGACAAAAAGTATCTTCGGACAAAAAGTGTTTTCGGAGGAAAAGTGTCTGCGGACGAAAAATATTTGCCTTCAAAAATAGTCGATTTTTCATTCGGAAATTAGTACCTAAAATGTAAAGGTCGACAAAAAAAACTTTTTTTCTATATTTATTTTCCCAATTCGATTTATATTGACTAAAAACAGCAATAAATTTTAATTTTCACTCGACAAAATGATATAAAGAAAATTCGTTTGAGATGTCCGAGACGAATAAATTCCAATCTGAATAAATGTGAAACATTTGTTTTCATAACGAAAGTGCTCCGTGAACGATTTTTGTGTGTTTGAATAAAATTTTGAAGTGTTCTATTGAGAGTCCGTTTAATTTTTATGGTTTAAGAAAATTTGATTTTCCTTCGTAATTGTAAAAATGTGAAGCTTTAAAATTGACGAAAAACTTCAACCCCAACACCAAACTTCCTTGTAACTGCCTAAGTTTGAAGTGTGAAGACTTTTTATTTTCAAAATAAATTTTTTTTCCAATTTTTTCAAATAAATTAACAATTAAAACAATAAATTCTTCACAAACTCAATCCATTTTTGTTCATGAGAACGTTCTTCGTAATTTTAAGTAAAAGTTTTCTGTAATTTTTCTAATTTTAATCTTATTTTTGAGTTCGTGTGGTATAAATATCTGAATAAACAGAAGTTTAATAGCATGAGATCAGGAGATCGTGCTGCCCACTCTATAAAAAAAACCTTTTGATTTATATAGACTGGTCATTTTCAATTGTACCAAAATTGCAGTTTTGGAAACCGTAAAAATTACAAGATGGGAGTAAAGTTGCCTTTTTAGGGGACGAACTTAATGGTACCAAAACATGTCTGAAATGTGTTTTATTTTCAGAGTTATACGAGAAAAACAAAAAATGTCAATTTTTTATTATTGACTGCAATACGTTTATTTTTGAAAATATAAAACAATGGTAAAAGCAAATTTTATTTGGTGTGACATTGGCTAGCTTAAGGAGTATACCTTCTTTTTTTCTACGATGTTTCGTATCTTCAAGAAAATCATCAACTTTTTTTTCTCAAATAGGGACTTGTATTTTTTATCTAAATTTTGTGCAGTATTTCGAATGTCTATGACTTCCATCTTCAATAACAATCATGGGTAACAAAATGCTCCTATTTTAATTTAGATTTTTGTTTTAAATACGGACCTGCACTATTTCTCTGTTGTTTTTAAATTTCTTATAGGTCGAATGCAACGATGAAGCATAGGTGATTTTTCAAACACAAACTTTACCGCCATCTCGTAATATTTACGGTTTCCAAAACTGCAAAGCTGCTACCATTTAAAATCATTTATTTTTATTTCAAAAAATTTTGGTTCATAACTTGGTTATTTTTTTATTATTAGATGTCATTTATGTTATTTATAGTATTTCACAGTGTATAATTTTATTAATTATAGCAAAGAATATTGATATTTCCCGCTGAAATGTTCCCATCAAAACTATTCAATTAAATACCCAAGATAAGCTTGAAGCTCAATTTTCTATAGAAATACGTTCAATCTTAAATCCAGTCCGCTAATATATTAAAATTCCCAAAGCCAACCCAAACCATTCTAATTTCACCAAATTTGATTAATAATAGAAAAATTCAACTGATTATATAAAAAAAACTTGGAATTACCGATAAATTTTTATGATCACATAACACATAAAAATCGCTATCGCCCCCAGGAAAACACTTTCTTTCACCCTATCCTCCACCGGAGCACATCCGTTAACGAAGAATTTAAAAAAAATATAATAACACTTACAAAAAGTGAAAAAGACGCGGCCTAACTTTAGCGTCGCGGTGTGTAAATGCACGTGTTCCGCGCGTTAGAAGTCGTGCACGGAAAATGTGCCAGATAGAAGCACGCTGGAGACGACGTCGTGCGACGCCGTCGAACAACGATGATCCCCTCTTCTTTGTTAGTTGTAGTTTCGTGTAACTGTTAGTACATTTTTTTTTGTTATCAAACGTGTATTTTGTACTTTTGAAGGATATTCGATAAATAAAGTTTTCAAACAAAATACACTTGAGGATTTTATAGAAAATAAGGTTGTAGTCGAATTGGCTGAAACCTAAGCACTGAAACACTGAAATAAATTGTAAATAATAATCAAATTTAATTTTATTTATTGAAAGAACTTCGATAACATTTCAGTTGATTGTATAGATTGACATTTGTAGTATTCTAAAAATAACACTTTTTACATCGCTCCATTTCGAGATTATCTGACCTAAACTCATCCACTATCTGATTATTGGGGACCGTTCCATTTAGGGTTACCCGAACAGGATTTTATTTATACATCAGGCTTAAAGTACTCTTCTCACGGATATTCTCATGTTATCTAAAAAAAAAAGGAAAAGATTAACGAGACATCAGGAGATAAGAACTATGGGTTACTGACAATAGGAATTTTTGCTTGGGAAACATTTTTTTGAGAATATTACAATTCGGCATAGTAGAAGAAAATTCGAAGTAGAAAAATGAATCATAGAGGAAGAGGAAAGTGTAGAGGGTTTTTCTAAATTTTTGCAAAAAAATTCAGGAGGTAATTGCCCGTATAAAAAGATGATGGGTCTTTCCTATGAAAAAATTTACTCAGCCCACCCTGTAAGGAGAGTACGCCTCTGTAGGATGGCTTACCCTTCAGATACCTGCCACCCTGAGCGAGGGATGAAAATAGATGATATCGAGACTATCCAGAGATAGTTGGGTTGTTATTGTGAAGTTGAGGGTTACATTTGTCTGTTAAATAATAAAGTGTGTATTGATAGATAGATAGATAGATAGATCTTTATTGTTCTTTCGTATGAGTATACATGAACAAGGGTGACAACATTTATAATATTATTTGCTAGTACAAAACATATATTTTGATAATAAATTTTATAGCAAATTAGGTTTGGATAACATAAAGTGTGTATTGAAACGAATACTCTTTTTAATCTAATAAAAAGTGGGTGTAACAACCCCTTCCGAGATATCACCCCTAATTAGTGCCGAGTAAAATTAAATTTTTTATTTTTTTCTCGAAAATTTAAGTAAAAATGGAAAAAAAATTTAATTACTAACATCCGGTATCACCTGAATTTTTTCGCATGAATTTAGAGACACCCTATATATTCAGCATATTAATCAGTAAAAGTAGAAGCACATACTCGTTTGTGAGATTTTCCTCCACTAATACTGTATACATGATCGAGAAGGTATTAACAATTAATAGACATTTTTTATTCTTTTTACATGAACGGCTAAATATATTTTAAATATTTTCCGACTTTGATTTGGAAAATATTCAAACATTCAAAGCACGAACGGTCCTTTCAGACTAATTCCAAAACAAATTACTGAGTATAACGATACTTGCATATCAATTAAGTAAATAAGCCGTTGTTAGTATACATAATAACATTTTTCTATCTTTGATGTTTACCTAATTAATTTGAATTAATTAAAAATAATAATAGCTTATTAAAAATCGAGTTTATAATAATAAATAAAAAATAAAGATCTTGTCCCAGGACAAAGATGCTCCAGAGTAAGACTACCACTTCACACTTTACACTATCTGAGGCGTGTTTCGATAACCAAGTGTTCCAGAAAAATACTGTAATTGGGTCACTCTAGTTCTTTTTTCGTTTAAACACCCACGTTTACATGTTCACTCCAAAAAAAACGTACAATAGAATACAATCAAAGAGTATTCTTTATAAATAACTCGCTAAAAAAATCAAAACTGGAATCAAGAGACTGTGTAATGTTTGTATCTATATTTTAAAAAATAATACAAGAATCGTTAATTTCAATTACCTACATCGACTTGTTGAATTATTTAATTTGGTCATTGTTTGTTTTGGTCAAAACATTCTAAATTAACTTGCAGTAAACAAACTGCTTCATTTACTTTAATGCTCATAGCGAATAATTTATATCCACTCTTTCTTATAATTAACGGTCGAGACCTGGATAGATTTCATATATTTATTTAACTCTTGAAAAAAAAACTACTTTAATTAAGTTAACAACGTTCGTTCCAAAAGTACCAAAACAAAAATTGATGTCGAGAGAAGTAAATACGTTCATGAAAAATAAAATTGTTCGCGTATATATTAACTCTTATCAAAATTTTTATCGTACGCCCATGATACAGAAAATTTTACAAATAAATAGGTTCCTTATGAAAATCTAAAAAGAGTCCAGCATGAACATGATACATTCGAGGCGCAAGTCGTCACATTAGCATGTCAGTGACGGAATAAGAGGAAGCTGCATAATGGACCCAGAGGTAAAGTTAGAAATATAGAACACCTGGTAATAAAGTAGAAATTCATTCCAATAAATTTATATAAAAGCTACTTCCCTTAAAACTCGATCCGCTCACCTAAAAGATGGCTTCTAACTTCTACACTTTCTCTGTAGGTACAACTCTTTTTTTCAATTTAAAGTTTCTACTTTTCCTAAGTGGTTTTTACAAACTTTCGGCAATTTTTTATGCTTTTAATGTTTTCTACTTTTTCTGTACACAGTAGCTTGTCAATTTAAAAGTTTTCACCTTCCTTTTTTTTCGTTCCCCGTTTTTTTTTTCAATCCCGTAATGATGCTTTTTACACCCCTCTTATCATCTGATAACTTTCCCAGCAATTGAAGTTATTTTACTCTCACTTTCTGACTAATTTTTCCTTGTCTGAGTTATTCTTTGTTCTTAAGTTCTCGCTCCCTTAAAGGAGATCCCCAATTCATCCGTTCAGTGGTGGAATTCTTGACTGAGGGAGAACGCAACAGACCAGATCATAGACTTATTATCCCAGAGAGGTTCAATTGGTTTTCTTTGTCATTCTTATGGTCGTTTTCGTAGGATCATTACAACAAAACAAATACAGTTTTATGAATGAGATGTTGCGTCTCCTTGGGATAATAAGTCTATAATAGAACAGATATTTTGTCTTCGAACTAAACAAGAATGAAAGATAAAAGACAAAATAGGTGTCCTCTCGGGAAGCTCTACTCCCTCAGTCAAGTTTTTGGCACCTGTACTTTTGATGCTCTGGAAAACTTTCCTTGTTCTGGAAAAAAATTGATTGTTCCCTCAGTATTTCTTTTCCACCGTATTTTCATTGTACCTTAACGCTTGTAAATTAGAGTTGAAATAATATCGTATTGTAAGCATAATAATTCTGTTTTATGTTTTCATAATCTATTTGAATCCGTTAAATTAAATTTTACAATCTCATCTTGCCGGCCTGAAGCAACGTGGATCTCTTTACGTTTGCAAATGTTATATTCTTCAGTTTAACTTTGTAGCACCGATAAGAATAATTTTGCCCTTAAGGATGAAATTTATTCAATTTATCTCTACATTTCGCTTAGCTCGAGTTCATATGTATAGAGAGAGAAAACGACAAAAGCAATGGAATAATAATTGAATTGAAGGCAAAAATTAAGCAGGGATGAATTAAAATTATACTACGTATAATTGTTTACAAAATTTGGATGGTATGTGTTGAATATGCTAGTTTGACTTTGAACTGCCGTAAAAAAGTACTGTCCCGGTGCTTTCGCCAAATTTTTTCTATTTTCTGGTTTTTCATTGAAATATATGAAAGCCCGTAGAAGTAACTCTTAACTCCCAACTCTCCACTCTCGACTCTCCTCCAATCTCGACTCTCGGACTTTCCACTCTCGATTCTCCACTCTCCCTTCTCTACTCTACACTCTCGAATCTCGATCCTCCCACCTATCGTAAAAAACCAATTTCTATCAGAAATAAAAATTACTATTTGTTTAATCTTCAGTATTGGAAAAACATTATTTGGGTACAGTTATTATGACATAAAAAAATAACTGAAAGTCCCGTGAACTGATAAGAACAGCGCCATCTATTGGAAAACCCGTGAACTATAGATAAAAACAGCGCCATCTATCGGGATTTCCGTAAACTATAGATAAGAACAGCGCCACCTATCGGGAATCCCGTGAACTATATTTAAAAGCAGCGCCATCTATTGGAAAATCCCATGAACTATAGATAAAAACAGCGCCACCTATTGGAAAACCCGTGAACTATAGATAAAAACAGCGCCATCTATTGGGATTTCCGTGAACTATAGATAAGAACAGCGCCAGCTATCGGGAATCCCGTGAATTATAGATAAAAGCAGCGCCATCTATTGGAAAATCCCATGAACTATAGGTAAAAACAGCGCCATCTATCGGAAAACCCGTGAACTATAGATAAAAACAGCGCCATCTATTGGGATTTCCGTGAACTATAGATAAAACCAACGCCACCTATCGGGAATCCCGTGAACTATAAATAAGAGCAGCGCCACCTATTGCAAAACCCGCGAACTATAGATAGGAACAGCGCCATCTATTGGAAATCCCGTGAACTTTTCTTATCTATCTTATCTTATCTATAGTTCAACGAATTCCCGATAGATGGCGGGGTTCTTATTTATAGTTCAGGGAATTCTCAATAGATGGCGCTGTTCCTATCTATAGTTCACGGGATTCCCGATAGATGGCGATGTTCTTATCTATATTTTACGAGATTCCCGATAGATGGCGCTGTTCCTATAGTCCACGGGATTCCCGATAGATGGCGCTGTTTTTATCTATAGTTCATGGGATTTCCAATAGATGGCGCTGCTCTTATCTATAGTTCACGGGATTCCCGATAGATGACGATGCTCTTATTTATAGTTCACGGGATTTCCAATAGATGGCACTGTTTTTATCTATAGTTCATGGGATTTTCCAATAGATGGCGCTGCTTTTATCTATAGTTCATGGGATTTTCCAATAGATGGCGCTGCTTTTATCTATAGTTCGCGGGATTCCCGATAGATGGCGATGCTCTTATCCAAAGTTCATCAACTTGGTTCTAGATAGAGAAAACAGTGACTAAAATGACAATCAACATCAAAAGTTGAAAAGTAGTATACATTTTTGTAATTTTTCAGGTCAGACGAATAATTGGGAAGAAGAAGAAGAAGAAGCGTCGAGCGAGCATCGCTCTCGGGCTTCAACTTTCTTGCGTGGATAATTTTCCGTCAACAGGGAACGTGAGCTATCCTCGAAATCCAATTTGGACTAACGATATATATATGGGCGAGTAGGGAAATTTTTTTTGAACACAATGTCAAGACATGGGTTTTTACGCCCCCCGACGTACATTCTCGGACCACATAGCTTTCTCAAAAACAGAAATTGATATCGCAATAAACACAAGCAAAGAAATTTATACAACCATTTTGACCGACAAAAAAAAATACGCCCCCCTTACGCCCCCCACGGCTTCGAAAATTCTGTGTCCGGCGGAAAGCAACTTTTTTATTAATCGAGCTATCGAGTCGAAACAAAAACCATTCGATTCGTAAAAATCGTACGAGTCTATAGAATCCAAAAAAAGGGGGGGTCAACCTGAAAATATATACCGGTAAAGTCGAAAATATGTGAGAGATGAAAACTTTTTTTTTCCGAAAATTTTTTCAATCCCCCAGGCGAAAGACGGTATCGAACTTTCTTTGCCCCTAAATTTTCACCCCCCTACCCCCCCTTTTTTTGGGGTACAAGACCCGCCAAAATATCAACTCGGAACGATAATATTCGGGCAATCTTCCTCATTTGAGGTGCTTATAATGCAAAAAATTTTTTTTCAAAATTGACCCCCCCCAAAATCCCCCCAACTATGGCCCCGAATTGATGGTGGAAACCGCGTATGGTATTTTTAGGCATCGTTCATAACGACATATTACGAAATTAGTGAAAATAATGTTCTAACCTCAAAATTTGGCGCCACTTGTTACTTGTAATTGTAAGTGTTTAAATTTCAATAAAGCTGAATTTCAAAGTATTTTTTGTTTTAATTTATTTTTGGAGGAAGGAGGAAGGGGAGGGGGTTAGTTAGTTGGTAAAGGGTGTGGGTATGAGGTGGTAGAGGTGGAGGTCGGTAAATGGAGGAGCCAGGCTAAGGGTAAAAGGGGTTGAGTGTAAAGAGTTGGAAGTTGGGAGTCATAAAATATTTGGAGTCGCTGACTTATGAAATATTGAATCTCGGCAGGGGCCAAACAAGGAAATACTCGCAGGTGACTAAGGAAGCACATGCATTCAATTGGCAAAAGGAAGGATAAGTATTTCATTTTCTCCCTTAAGAGAAGCGGGCTTGCCGGAGGCTTTTTCGGCCAACATTGGAAGGAATAAGGATGGGATGGGAGTTGGAGGGAACGGTGGTTGGTGCTTGAGATGTGTGTAATGACCCATTCGCCCCATATACAGGGATGAACCTATCTGTCAGTTGTGCATGGAAGAGGAGCAAACAGCCATTATCTTCGAATATGGAGCACTGACTAATTGGAGATATAAACTCCTATGACTAGAGAGCCCAAGAAAGGATATCTCCAAGATGGACCTAGAGAAAAATGCAATAAAAATATCACTATCCCGCATTTTTAAACACATCTCCATAATCCCTCGATTTTCAAAGAGGTTTCTACTTTGAGGTACTTCTCTTGACAATTACTCCAAATTATCATAATTTTGTAGAATAACTCCAATTGAAAGTTGTTATTCCTTTACATTCGGACGTTTAACAAGATCCGACAAGGTAGCTCGGAGAATATAAAAGAAGAAGTCGTGTATAAAATACGACTGCACTACGACCTTTCACCGAGTTTCTCGTATATCTACCACGACGTTAACGAAAGGAAGAGGCAATGGAATTGTCTCTATAAATAGGTTTTACACAGCTGTACAGTGATAAAACTAACACCGTAGCAATCGGAATAAATTTTAATTGTTTAATTTGAACTTTAAGAATTTGGGTTTTAGTGACAGAGGATTATGTATATATAATAAACAATTACAATTTAATATTTATCTGTCAAGATTAATGACTAAATGTATTAGAGACACTAACACTTACACAATGTCTTACACGCGTTTCGATAACCGAGCTATCTTCTTCGGAGATTGAAGGAAAAACTACAGTTTTAGATTACTTGGTTATCGAAAGTGTGCGTTTGGAGGAAGGGAGAAGGGGAAGGGGTTAGTTGGTAAGGGGTGTGGGTAAGAGGTGGTAGAGGAAGAGGTTGGCAAAGGGAGAAGAGAGGCTAAGGGTAAAAGGGGTTGAGGGAAAGGGGGAAGAGAGTAGGAGAAAATACAGTAAGGGAGACAGAGATATGTAGGAGTAGGGGCTGAGGGAAAGAGAGAAGGTAGTGGTAAAGGTGGCAAGGGGAAGAGAGAGGGTAGGATTAAGGGAGAGAAAGGAAGTATTGGTGAAGGAGGCAAGGGGAAGAGATAGTGTTGAAGAGGGTAAGGGGAACAGAGATATGGTAGGGGTAGAGAAGGTAGGGATAAGGGGAATAGAGTGAAAAGAGTAGAGGGTGAAAGAGATAAGGTAGGGGTAGAGAGGGTGATGGTAAGGGGGTAATGGGAAAAGTGAGGGGTAAGGGGGCAATGGGAAGAGCGAGGGTAAAGGGTAGAGAGAAGGTACATACCGGCCAGGGTTCGCCTAGGAAAAAGTATTTTCGACACACATCAAAGAAGCTCGTACGCCTTCCTTGCCTAGAAGTGACCTGCAAAGATATAGACCAACGTTTTCACAAACGCTCGCTGAAATCATGGCCAAGGGAGTGAGGGTAAGGGATAGAGAAATGGTAGAGGTAGAGAGGGGTTAGGAGTAGAGAGAAGGAGGGAGTAAAGATGAGTAAGGTTAAGAGCTAGGTGGAACAAGGATAAACATAATTATTTTTGAAAATATGACATGAGCGTCCGTATAAGTGGAACAAGAGGAAACGTAATGATTTCTGCAAAGAAGTTCTATGTCATTAACGTATTAACACAGTAAATAATGACAAACGGAAGAAACTTAGAATTATTCATTTCAATTCATACCCTTCTTGCGTGAGTGGCTATTACACTTTGTTAAACGCTCTCCGATACGCATACATCTTGTCATAAGACAAAGCGCGACTGCAACGCTCCAAATTCAACATTTCGAACTAAATCAGCTACTCCCAGACAAAATCTTACACAACATTTCAATTAACTGTTTTAAACAAACAAATAACAGCTTAGTATTCCGTCTATTTTACGTTAAGTAAATAATTACTTACACTTCAAAATTGAAAGCGGAAAATTGATTCGTAGCTACAAACTTAAACTATCTTGCATCTCTTTCGGATTTAGTATTTCATTAACTTTTCTTACTGCATGTTTTTTATTGTGAAAACTTACAAACTTTGAAAGCATTTAATTAATGTACTGTTCGGTTAATTAAAAACCACACCGGTTCATGGTGATACAGAGGCCAACAAGAGTCATTGATGTCTCTTCAGCCAGGGCATTGGTCAGCGTTTCAGCGAGCGTTTGTAAAAGTACACGACCATATAATTGACAAGTTTTATCTTTGCCAGTATTTTCGGGATAAGGAAGGTGGATGAGTCTCATTGGTATGTGTCGCAAATACCACTTTCTACGCCACCTACAGACGGAATGGCAAGCATTGGTCAGCGTTTCAGTGAGCTCTTGTAGAAACGTTGATCTTCGCTTGACATTCGCACAATCGACAAATTAACTTCAAGTCTCTGAGACTTTCCTTAGGAATTGTGTAAAAGATAATGAAGCAAAATGGGGCTATATAAAGGGGATCTCAGCTGCAGACATTGTGGCTTGGAGACAGAGACCGTATCCCAAATCTTATCTGATGGACTCGAAGAGACAAAATTTTCGGAGGCAACCTGAAACTTATGGGACACCTCTATTTAACTTCTACTCGAAGGTACGGGGATGACTGGGTGGGTGGGAGTAGAGTAGAATAAGCCAACAAGCTGTAGTGCTCCCGGCAAAAAGGGAAAGCACAATAGATGTTTTAGGTCTTCCAAAAAAATACATACATACATATGAAAAAGGAAAAAGAGCACGAAAATGTTTCTGGTAGTATTTAGTGTTGCTTCAGAGTGTATCGCCAGGATTTGACGTTAATCATTAAGTCTAATTGCTGGTGGAAATTATTTTTAATCTAGTAAAAATTCATCAATCTTTCAATTAATTTTTTTTACTGTCAATTTTCTAAATGTAGTCTTTTGAATATTCATTTGGGACAAAACAAATATCTATAACTTTCCGCGAATATATTTTTAAAGGAAATTTTTCGTCGATTAATCAATTTTAATTCGAATGACTTCAGCAATCGACCCTGCCAATTTGTCAAAAGAAAAATAAATAGAGCATAGTTAAAGCTCTGTAATATCAAACGGCTTCAAATTTTAAAATTAAAAAGAATTTTCAATTACATATATTGAAAAATCTCCTTTTTAGATTTCGATTAAACAAAAAGTTATTCAAGCGAAGTTACAGGAAATGCTTTTTTTTTCGTTTCTCAACATGTTCGTCCTTTCCGGTACGTATACAAACAGTTTTTTTTCCCAGTCATTGTTCGACACAAAGATCCAGAAAAGTAAATATTGAATATAACGAGATTCTCCGTACTTATTTTTCACATTCATATTATTTGGAAAATGACATTCGCAATGCAGAACACATTTTTTGTAAAAAGGAAAAAAGAGTAAGAAACATTCAACTCTAAGATGTTATTGACAGCTGGTACTAGAATTTGTGTTGTTTTTATGTTTATTGGCATCACTGCATACGGAGTTGATAATTATTATGTAGCAAATGCTGAACTTGTTGGACATGATATGCATACAATAAATTTTCTTTTAGAACATTCCAAACAATTTTGTAACTAACATTTACTTGTTGAGCAATTTTCCTGGTACTTGTTTGTCAATAATTTGAAGAACCTGTAATCGATTTTTAGTTATCGATTTTTATATAAATATTAATCGATTTTATAAATTACGTGTTTAAATCGATTTTCGGAAACGGCTCGTACTATTTATTGACTATTTTTAAAAGTTTTGACAACTTTTACCGATTATTGACCATTTCTCAAAATTTTGACAATTATTGACCATTTTTCCAAATTTTAACAATTATTGACCATTTTTCAAAATTTCAACAATGATTGACCATTTTTGACAATTATTGACCATATTGACTGTTTTTCAAAATAAGTAACCATTTTTCCAAATTTTTGATAATTTTTGGACTGTAGATCCATAGGTCGCTGGTTCTATTCGGCTCGAAGGACCACAAAGATGGTTGGAAAATGACCGTGTTCTCCAACCACTTTACCCACACGCCTATTTATGTCTAAGCGTAAGGAGCGCTGCACGTTACAGCACTTAGACTGTAGCAGCTGCTGATGTTTGATAGCTCAAAAGGGTATTGGATTTTAAGGCTAAAAGACTTTCGCCACTATAAAAAATCTTTAATTTATCAACTACTATAGGTCGTAAAGCTACAGTAATTGATGCCTTATCGACTTCTGTCGCTATGAAATAGACACTTCCAGATTAAAATAATTATAAATAAAATATAAAAAAACCCTAGACTACAAATGTTAGTCTCAAAACTTGTCCTGATCCCAAACACAGTAAATGATAATTGAAATTGATAAAAAGTAGATTAAAGAAAAGAAACACTCACGAACTGAATTTGTTCACTAATTAATATAGAAATATGACTATTATCGTTACTTAGCACTGTTTTTTGGGAATTTAATTACGCTCAAGGAAATCTACTGACATTCGTTTTGAAAATGTACTGACAACTATGACGTTTCTCGAAAGTCCGGTTGGCAGTTGGCTGGTTTGCTCGTTATTATTATCTAAGAATCGGAAGATCATCTACTGGTTTGAGAACATAGTTCTCGAACAACCATTTTCCAATATGATGACAGTTTTTAACCATTTTTGACAGTTTTTGACAATATAATTATCCATTTTTAACAATAATTGACAATTTTTAACCATTTTTGAACATTTTTGACAATTTTTCAAAATTTTAGACCATTTTTGATAATTATTGACAATTGTTGACAATTATGGACCATTTTTCCAAATTTTTGACCATATTTCAAAGTTTTCGACAAATTTTTCAAAAACTTTAACAATTTTTGACAATTATCAACTATTTTTCAAAATTTTGACAATTTTTAACAATAATTGTCCATTTTTGACAATTATTGGCCATTTTTGACAATTTTTCCAAATTTTTGACAATTTTTCAAAATGATGACCATTTTTGACAGTCTTTGACAATAACTGCCCATTTTTAACAGTATTTAACAATAATTCATAATTTTTAACCATTTTTGAAGATTTTTGACCATTTTTGACAATTTTTCAAAATTCTAAACCTTTTTAGATAATTATTGACAATTGTTGACAATTATGGACCATTTTTCCAAATATTTGACCATATTTCAAAGTTTTCGACAATTTTTCAAAAACTTTAACAATTTTTGACAATTATTAACTATTTTATAAAATTTTGACAATTTTTAACAATAATTGTCCATTTTTGACAATTTTTGACCATTTTTAATGGTTTTTGACAATTATTGGCCATTTTTGACAATTTTTCAAAAATTTTGATCATTTTTCAAAATTATTGACCATTTTTGATACTTTTTGACAATTATCGACCATTTTTCAAAATTTTAACAATTTTTGAAAATGATTGAACATTTTTCAGAATTTTTGACAATTGACCATTTTTCAAATTTTTTTAAAAGTTTTTGACAATTATCGACCATTTTTGACAATTATTGACCATTTTTGACATTAATTGAAAATTTTTCACCATTTTACAAATTTTTCTTAAAATTTTTGACAATTGCCGACCATTTTTCAAAATTTTAACAATTTTTGACAATTTTTTACAGTTTTTGACAATTATTGACCATTTTTGACAGTTTTTGACAAAAATTGTCCATTTTTAACAGTTTTTGACAATAACTGAAAATTATTGACCATTTTTGACAATAATTGAAAATTTTTGACCATTTTTCAAATTTTTTTTTAATTCTTGACAATTACCGACCATTTTTTAAAATTTTAACAATTATATAATATATAATTGTTAATGAATGAATCTCATAGGTTTATTATCGGAATATATACCAAAAGCATGTCCATTTTTAAAACAATCCAAAAAAAATCAACGATCTTTTCGCAGAAATCGATTTATTTTTTATTAAAATCGATTTTTATTTTATCGATGATTCTTTTCCATTAATCTCATACATTCCTAATCCGATACTTTGTGATAATAATATGGTAATAAAAAAATAATTGTTATTATTATCGAATTCCCCGAATTTAAAAAAAATCCCCAATTTTACTGATAAGAGATCTCGGAGAGAGATTGTTTATTTAGGGGTACCTTTCTTGTTGTTTTTCAATAAAAAAGATCGATTTATATTTACATTGTAAAAAATACAAACTTGGAAAAATCGATTTTTTTTAAATCGATCTTTTAGACCTCGATATTTTTATGTTACGATTCGAATCGATTTAAAAATCGATCTTTTTCAGAAAGAATCGCCTTCCCGAACATAAATAAACTCATAGCTACACAGAACCACAATTGAATGTTATTAAAAGTAAAAAGGATGGTGCTTTAATGAATAATTAGTAGGAAATTTAAAATTTAAAATATCCAGTAAAATAGAGTGTTTTCTAAATCTCCTAAGTGTAGGTAGAAATAGTTTTCATGAAAATCGAGGTTTCCTCTAAAATAGTGTCGGTAGAATATTCAGAACATGGAATACAAAAGAGGAGGACTTGATGAATTGTAAATAGGAATGGACTGGCTTAAAATAAATAATTTCATTGAAAAAAAAACGATACAAATGGGTGAAGTTGATAACAATACAAATCAATCGAAGTTTGTGTTTATAGAAATGCGCTTGCAGGCATTATACGTACGAGATTTATTTCGAAAATCGTGTCCGGTCATCTTTCTACTAATGATAAACACGACGCGATGTTATTAATCACTGTGGGAAATGATTATGCTAGTTTCGGACCTGCTGTTATGCAAACTGAATTCCGTAATGCACTCGACCTGGTTGATGATTCTCTTACTAATTAATAATGGATATGCCAAATGCACCATCAATTATACGGGTCTCTAAACACGAACAATCAGCGTAGTATAAAAAACAAAAACTTGCTTTAAGTACCTCTAAGTACGAGAAAAAAAAGGTTTTTTTGTATATTTTCAAGTGAATAAAAGAAAATTTATATAAATTCTCAAAAAATGTTCGTAGATGAAAAATACCGAAATTACAAAAATTAAATAAACGTAATGCACAGTATGTCTGAAAAAGTTTGCAGTATGTTGAATGTTATTTTACACTTAACCTCAAAATTATAATCATTGACATACAGATTGCGAAAATCCCTTTCTTACGCTGCGACTTATACAAGTACGACAAGGAAAATATGAGCAAAACTACGTGAAAGAGAGAGAAGACTTGTTAGCCCAGCGATCAGTCCCCTCTACCAAAACAGTTGGGCGTGTACTCAGTCCCCTCCTATTTATTTTAACTGTTGTGTTGCCAAATGTACTTATCTGTAAAAATTATTCCTAATTTTTGTCTCGAAATTATTAATTATGTTCAAAATTGTTGTTCGTGAAGGAATTGGGCGATTTTCAAATGCCACAATAAACAAATTAACTATTGCATCAGCCGAATGACCTCCAAAATACCATTTTAGAATTTGCACTTTTTCGCAGGTTTCGTATTTTAATGTGGGCATTGTAAAATGTTTTATTTTTAAATACAACGGCGTGCGCTATCAATGTGTGAAAGATTTGTAGCGAAAAGATCACATAAGTTTAAAAATGTCAATTCTCTATGTAAAGGACACTCTTGTCGGATGAAAGTGTTTAATTTTACCTAATAGTGCATGAGCTCGAAAAAAAGTTAACGATAACGAGACAAAAATATCATTTGTACAAATTAATCTGAGCTTCTGGCAACAGCGGTTGAAATAGTGGGGCGATGAACACACGCCCAACTGTTTTGGTAGAGGGGACTGATCGCTGGGCTCTCTCTTTCACGTAGTTTTGCTCATATTTTCCTTGTCGTACTTGTATAAGTCGCAATGTAAGAAAGGGATTTTCGCAATCTATATGTTAAGAATTGTTTTCAATGATGTATGTTAAGGTGTGTTTTTTATGACAACCGAACTGTCAAAAGTAACAAATAAAATTTACGTCGACATTAGTTAGGAAATACGTTAATTACGTCATAATTCCGTCTCATCCATTTCATGAGAGCAAGATAAAGTGTGACAATGTATGACGTAACGGCAAAGGATGGTTAAACAAAGTATACCTCTACGATAAATGAAAATTTTATAAATAAATTGACTCCTTTAAAAACTTTATCGTATGCCCATGATACAGATATTTTTACACATTAATTGCTCTCGTATAAAATATTTCATCCTACGCTCATATAGAAGGAATTTTTAACCAATAAATTAACCTCTAATAAAAATTTTATCCTTACCGCACATGATACACATTAGCATGTTGGTGACGCGAACCCAAAATTTTGTTCCTAACAATAAAATTTCACTTCAAATTTCCATACTCACCAATTTCGAATATCCCTAATAAAAGAAGGAAAGAAAAAAAAATTGTCTACCATACCAATTAATGTCATTATTAAATATGTGACAAATAATATTAAAACGAAATTAACATCTCATTATAACGGTCTATCAATGTAATTAAATTAAAACAAAATATACAAAATTAATATGGTCGAACGACAAGTTTTAACGAGTTTCCAAATTATCGATCGTTAACGGCTTTTTATCAAAGTAATTATACGAAATTCAATTTAAAAAATTAGATAATTAATCACATAACAAGGCGGACAGTTCATCAGTTATTAATTTTGTTAAAAGTATTTATACATAATTCTGTAAATGTCGTTAAAAAAATAAGCTCCCGTACTATAACCTTTATTTTTTTTCCACTAAAAACGTTTTTGAAGCCCCGGATAACTTCGAAACTTGTAGCATTATTCTCGAATCACTCAGTATATTATTATTATTGATGGTAACGACGATGTAAATTAAACTTTCCAAAAATTTATTCAACCGAAACCTTTAGATCTAAAGTTTGAAAATAACTTCAATAAATTTCTCTTGAACACAATAATTATTTTTCTTTCGAGTTATTCCATGTTTCGCGAACCTTCCACCCACCTTAGAGATAAAAACAAGACACTTTAAATGAAATATGAGATATTGAAACAGCCGTTGCAAAATAGTCATTAAATCATTTTTAAAACAGCCTCTATAAACGTCGTTTTACGTAATAGGTTGTATTTCAACCCGCACTACAAACTAAAGGACTCGATTTTGTTTGTTTCTGTTCCAATAAATGTCACTGGTTTCTAATTAGAGTCGCGTATAATTTTGCTTGAACGGTGTTCGAATTCGATCGGTTTATATACAAAGTCAATAGACAACTTCGAGTATCTGTAATTCCAAGCAGCCGCTTATAATTTGCCAGTCAAATGCGGTCTAAAGCAAATTGACTATACTGTTTTACAGGAAGAACAAACTACTGCTCTACACATCTACACACAATACAAGTCACGGCGCCACTGGGAATAACTAATGTTGTAAATCATTTCCACGACACAGTGGATCGCTTCCAATGCAAAATATTGTAATTGGGTCACTTTAGTTCTTCTTTTGCTTTAGCACACTACTTGAAAAAGAGAGAGACAAGAATTGTTCTATGTGTTGTAACATGTCTATCGACCTGTTTCGATTTTACAGAATAAATCCTTTTAATTAGCGCTCGTCGTCACTAGCCACATCCAATTATAGTTCTGTGATCCCAAACTCTTCTACCCTGACCGTAAGACAATTGACGTCTGCCAACGGACGCTTCCATTTTTTTGCACACCGCCACGTGAAACACCCCTTTATGTTATCGACCGTCTAAGAGGGCACATCATCTTTCGCTATCTTTCATATCTTAAGTACCTATCTTATGAATTTTGCTGTGGTAAGTTCAAAATCATAATCTATAATTAATAAGCTTCTTCTAAAGTACTGTCTGATATAATTTTCGTATGCATTCTTTACTTTTTTACAGAGATAGACGAAATTAAATTCAACACGTGGTCATAAACTGTTCTTTTATACTAATATGGTACTTTTAAACCAAATATTCTTTTATAATTCACTGTTTTACTTTTATACAAACATTTTCAAGCTTTTTCAGTTGCGAAATAACTCTTTTAATTATAAAATAACACTTTTATAAACCGTTAACCTATAAAATATTCTTTCGTAACGCCAGTGCCGGTTTCATATATTTCCTAGGCACGATATTTTTTTATATAACTAAATAAATAACTTTTTGTTATGATTAGTTTCTTTCGGATCATTAGTATATTTTTTTATTCAGCCGATAATTGCTATTTTTACTGTTTTAACATGGGACATATAATGTTGGAAAGCTTTCAGTAAATTAAATCAATTTTTTGACTTTCAAATAACTGCCTTCCTTTTCTTTAACCTGAAAAGCTGACCAACATAATGTGCCATTACATTCAAGTTCTTACATGTCCCTGATCCACCTGTACTTCTAGGTAAGCACAGCCCCTAGGCTAGAATATAACGCCGAGGATATAACCCTAGGCTAGGATATAACTCAAGAATATAACCCTAGGCTAGGATACAACCCGAGAATATAACCCTAGGCTAGAATATAACGCCGAGGATATAAACCGAAGAATTTAACCGGAGAATATAACCCCAAGAATATAGCCAAGGATACAGCCCTAGCTCAAAATACCGTCCTAGAACAGAACACATCAGTTCAGATCAAGACCTGACTTCTTCTCCAGGAAACCACTTCATCTAAGCTAAGTACCTATAAAAGTACAAATTCCTCTATTAAATTCCGTTATTCATTTCCTGTGGCAGAATAAATTAAAAATTTGTTTTTAATTCTTTTTTTTATTAAAATCCTCAACTATAAAAGTTGAGGGAGATCCGCCCGGGGTCACTTTAATTATTAACTTTCATTTAAATTTTACAAGGCGTTTCTACCTTTTCCGCCTTAGTTTTTAGTACTTTTTATCGTTAAAAAGGTAGTGGCGCCCTCAATTTTTACAACCCTTCTGTTATCCTTGTGTGACATAAACTTGGGGTCGAATCACCCTTGAGAGGAGTCTCTAGCCGGAGCCCTTCGAGCTGGTGCCCTGTGGGGTACAGGCATTCACAGTTACAAATTGGCGCCCAACTAAAAGCAACATTTACCGTTACAAATTGGCGCCTTTACCGTTACATTTTACACAAGGCGTACCCCTTTCATTACCCACGCACACCCACCCAACACTCTGGAACTTTGTAGCAAATTCGAAAGTCATTGGCGTGTAATTAATGAGGTGGAAGCTGATTTAAGGAGACTTCAGACAGCTCATGAACCATGAAATTCGAAAATTTTTAAAGGAGAGGATAATGTCAAACTTATGAAGACTTCAGAGTCTGACTAAATTACCTTGTTTACAGAATACCACCGTACGCCAGAGAAGTTTGCAATAATTGCTAACTACTGAAAACAACTATATAAACTTGGAATATTTAACATTGTTTGTAAATCCTTTCTACTCAAAAGTATACGAAGTTTCTCATTCCTAGAATTCATGTAATAGCCAGCCACATAAAACACAAACAGTCCTTTAAGATTCAAGGCAGGAAGTTATTTATCGCCTACTTTGCAAATTCTACTTGTCGTAATGATGAAAATTAGAAGAAAATAACTTTTGAGGTAAAAATCTCACTAGAAATCACTGCAACTAGAAATTTTAACGAAATTCTACACCCAGGAGTACAATATTTGTATGTTGGAGAACAAATTCTTTTAATAACAAAAAACTATAAGCTAATTTTAATTTAAAATATATTGTTCTTTAAATATCCGATAGATAGCGCTGCTTCGCAATTAAAAATATTTGAATAGACCGTTTTAACGAAAGACATCTTGTGGTAGCGGCGACCGTTGTCCACCTATTGATTTATATAGTAATTAATAGAAGCTAACTGTAATTCTAAAAGGAGACTGTAACTTTGATCTTGGACAGATGTATCTAAGATTACGGTAACTGTATATTTCTTCGCTTTTTTTAGGTACTCGATGAGAGAACAAGGTCTCGTGAGTAACAGTGACACTTTTAACGTAATTTTGTTAATCTACCAGTTCTGTGGGTACAGCTTCCTTTTAAAATTACAGTTAGCTTCTATTAGTTCCTATATAATCCTATAGGTGGACAACGGTCGCCGCTACCACAAGATGTCTTTCGTTAAAACGGTCTATTTAGAACATTGAATATTTAAAAATGCCCATGTCGGACCATATTATCATCCTAAATCTTATTTTCCAAATAAATAATTCAATATGTTCACATTCATTTTTCTACGCCATTGAATACGTTAATCGATTATTGAACGCTGCGCCATCTGCTAGAGAGTTGATGAAAGTATAAAAATATAAAGTAGGAAAGCGTGATTCAAACCGAAGAAGAATTCTATATTGGTAGGGAACTCGGTTAGTGGCGACTCCAAGAGGAATAATTCTGTATTAAACAAGAGCTAAACAGTAACGGGTTTCTTAGATCCCTACTCAAAAAAGGGAAAAAATCAGTGGGCAGTGTTTATTATTATGAACAAAATTTTTCACGCCGCATATCCCTGTTAGGAACAAATAAATTGCATGGAAAAATTAAAATTTCTCAAGACCTAACAAATTCAGGTATGGGAAATGCTTGTTAAAAATAGAAAAGTAGGTATGGTAGGTAATAGTACTCTTTGACAATGAGATAAAATACAGGGAAATCCATTTAAAATTAAGGAGAAAATAATCTGCTTGTGTTTTGACTCACCATGTATTTGGTTTAATAAATATTAGCAGAATCGATCGAGTTTATAAATTTTGATAATAATAATTAAAAAACTTTGGATACAATAGAAAATAATTATTATTATTCTATAATTGTTACTCAATTAGGACAGGGCGTTGAACTTGTTAAGATTTTTACAGAAAATTGGTTATAACTTTTCAAATACCCTGTATAACAGATTACAACCTATATTGCTGTAATGGGGAAGTGAAGCAGATTTTAGTTTTGAAATAAAATATAGGATGTTCCATTGAAAAAAAACATAACTTTGTTCTGGCACCGAGTTATGGTACACCCTGTAATATTGTGTAAGATATTTAATAAAACGACACCTCCAAATTGAATAGTTTATATAAAAAACAATACGAAATTAACAGTTAGTACTTTACAAACCGGTGTTTAGCAACCGAATTGACGGAAATACCCGAAGGGACCAGTGGCGTACCGTGATAGGAAATAACAGAAAAAATTGTCAGATCTTCAAAGAAATAGTGAAAAGCCTTGTGAATAATTTAGAAAAATACTAGAAAAACATTCGAAAGTGTCTGAGGAGATCGAGATGGCCAAAAAATTAAAAAAGTATAGAAAGCCTGACGGAAACGGAGTATTACCTTGTGAACAGTCTGAAAAAATCAAAAATAAATCACTCTAACATAAACTAAAAGCCCAACCTCTTCGAATGGCTCTAAGGGTTTCAAAATGGCCAAAAACTACCCCAAAAAAATTGAGAACATATGGGAAGCATGACGGAAACGGAGTATCACATTGTGAATAAAAATCTTTCTATATGTTTTCAAATTTTTTGGGTTAGTTTTTGGCCATTTTGATACCCTTAGGCCCTTTCGAAGGGGTTGTACCTACGTTCAGTATGTGTTGGAGTGACTGATTTTTGATTTTTTGAAACTATTCGCAAGGTGATACTCCGTTTCCGTCATGCTTCCTAAACTGTTTTAATTTTTTGGGGTAGTTTTTGGCCATTTTGATGTCCACAGACCCTTTAGAATGAGTTTCTAGTAATATTTTCAATTTTTCTTAATTATTCACAAGGCTTTTTCACTATTTCTTTGAAGATATGATAATTTCTGTTATTTCCTATCACAGTACGCCACTGGTCCTTCGGGTAATTCCGTCAATTCGGTTGCTAACTTTTGGTTGCCAACTTCACACTGGTCTAGGAATGGAAAACTATCGTTTTACAATCGGTAACATCATTGTACGATTTTTGTCAAAATGTTAAAAATAAACATAAATATATATTTATTTCAAAACAACGTATCAACTTTCATCAATTCAACATCCGTCAATATATATAAACAGGGAAATAATCTCACTTTTGGGGTTGGTTGGCGCCAAGCAGGCTGTGTAGGGATGGCGATTCTTTCCAAAAAAGATCGATTTTTAAATCGACTCGAATCGTAACCTGATGAATCGATTCATACAAAAATCGAGGTCTAAAAGATCGATTTCTAAAAAATCGATTTTTTTCAAGTTTGTATTTACTATGTAAATATAAATCCATTTTATGAAAAACAAGAAAGATACCATAATAAACAATCTCTAGTAAAGTAAAATCAGAGATTTTTTAGTTCAGGGAATTCGATAATAACAATTATTTTTAATACCATATCATAGTATCAGATCAGATATAAAAGAAGACATTTATTTTCTAAATGTATTTGTTACATTAAATAGTTAAGAAAATAGATAATATAGCTTATAGTTCCCAAAACCGAACCTGAAGAAATCGAATGTCGATTTTCAAGGGTGAAATATCGATTCACTGAATCGATTTATTACAATATATCGATTTTAAAAATCGATTTATTTGGTCCGAGGAATCGATTCTTCGATTAATCGATTTCAGATCGCCATTATTGACAGAGTTCTCATGCGTGTCGTTTGATAATCATCTGATCGTTTGACGTTAGGATTCTTCCTCTTAATCTTCTTAATTTAACGCATTCAGCTGCTCGTGCAATGGTACAACATCAAATTGATCGCATTTTTACTCCAAATCAGCTATCAAAATATGTTCTTTACCTAACATCTTAACTATCGATAGTACCGAAAACTATCGATTTTTTTTCGATAGTAAGAAATATCGATAGTTATCGATAGACCTTCGACAGTTCTCCATTCCTACACCGCTCTCTACAAATGCCAGAAATAGACTAACTATAGTTCTATCGCCATCAGAAGAGAGTAATAAAATCTAATTATGTATGCAAACTACAGCAGCGGTGGCCCACATGGGCCGGCGGCGACATGGGGTCTAAAGTAAATATTTATAGACTATCATTATAAATATAATTCTATGAATGTACGCCCATGGTTTACTGGTTTCCGATAATTTTAATAGTCTCTCCTGATGGCGAAACAACTATATCCCTTTTCTCAAGAACGAACATTAAGATTATACTGAATATGTGATAAATATGTAACCAACTCCACAAAAAGGGTCCCCTTCTTATGTTCGCTAGGGTTGCTTTGCTCGTCCCAATACGGTAGCCGTGTAGAGATTCGTGTAGGAATGGAGAACTATCGATAGTCCCGACTATCGATATTTATCGATAGTGCTATTTTTACTATCGATAATTTTCGATAGTTTTACAAACGATAACATCATTGTACGATTTTTGTCAAAATGTTGAAAATATACATAAATATATATATTTATTTCAACAACTTATCAACTTTGTCAAAAATTTGGAAAAATTGTCAAAAATGGTCAATAATTGTCAAAAATAGTCAATAATTGTCAAAAATGGTGAATAACTGTTAAAATTTTGAAAAATGGTCAATAATTGTCGAAAATGGTAACAAATAGTCAAACATTGTCAAAATTTTGAAAAATGGTCAATAGTTGTCAAAAATTGTTAATAATTGTCAAAAATTATTAAAAATGGTCAATAATAGTCAAAAATGGTCAAAAATGGTCAAAAATGGTCAAAAATGGTCAAAAATGGTCAAAAATGGTCAAAAATGGTCAAAAATAGTCAATAATCGTAAAAATTTTAAAAAATGGTCAATAATTGTCGAAAATTTTGAAAAATGGTCAATAATTTTCAAAAATTGTCAAAAATTGAAAAAAAATGGCGATTTTTTAGTACTTTTAAAAGCAATTTTCTCTTCCAAAAGTGAATTTTTTTCTTTTAATCAATAATTGTCAAAATTTTTGAAAAATTGTTAAAAATGGTAAATAATTGTCAAAAACTGTCAATAATTTTCAAAAATAGTCAATAATTTTCAAAATTTGTCAAAAATTGAAAAAATTGGCGGATTTTTAGTACTTTTAATAGCAATTATCTCTTCCAAAAGTGAATTTTTGTTATTTTAAACTGTTCTATAAGCAATGGGGGGCTTTCTAATAAAAAAGAAAAGCGATACAAAATTCCGAGGGTCGCGTCGCGAACCTTACCGAATCCGTCTTAGATAGAGTACACTCTCTTTTTCTCCCGTCTTTCTCTCTTTCTCATCCTTCTCTCTCGCTTTCCCATCTCTCTCTCTCTCTTCCATATCTGTCTCTGCCATATTTCTCCCTGCCATCTCTCTCCCTGTCTCTCATCTTTCTTTCTCTCTCCCATCTCTCTCTTTCATATTTCTCTCTCTTTCCCATCTCTCTCTCTCCCATATCTCTCTCTCTCTCTCCCATCTCTTTCCCATCTCTCTCCCATCCCTCTCCCTCCCATCCCTCTCTCTTTCTCTCTCTCTCATCTCTCTCTCTCTCTCTCTCTCTCTCTCTCTGTGTCCCATTTTTTTATAGCATTTTTACACCATATCAACTTTGTCAAAAATTGTCAGAAATTTTGAAAAATTGTCAAAAATGGTCAATAATTATCAAAAACTGTCCTAAATAGTTAATAATTGTCAAAAATAGTCCATAATTGTTAAAATTTTGCAAAATGGTCAAAAACTGTCTAAAATGGTCAATAATTGTCAAAAATTTTGAAAGATGGTCAATAATTGTCTAAAATTGTTAATAATTGTCAAAAACTGTCAGAAATGGTCAATAATTTTAAAAATGGTCAAAAATTTTGAAAATGGTCAAAAATTTTGAAATATGGTCAATAATTGTCAAAAACTGTCAAGAATGGTCCATAATTTTTAAAATTTTGAAAAATGGTCAATAATTGTCAAAAACAGTCAAAAATTGTCAAAAATGGTTAATAACTGTCTAAAATTGTTAATAATTGTCAAAAACTGCCAGAAATGGTCAATAATTTTGAAAAATGGTCATAAATGGTCATTAATTGTCAAAAACTGTTAAAAATAGTTAATAATTGTCAAAATGATCCATAATTGTCAAAAATTATCAGATATTGAAAAAAAATGGCGGATTTTTAGTACTTTTTTATTAGCAATTTTCTCTTCCAAAAGTGATTTTTTTTAAATATTCTAATAAGATAAAAATGCGTTACAAAATTTCTAGGGTCACGAACATTACCGAATCCGTCTTAGATTCTGAGAGTTTAAAATAATGATTGTACTCAAACGCAATACTTTCTTTTTCTCTTCCTTCTCTCTCGCTCTCCCATCTGTCTCTCTCTTTCTTTCATATCTGTCTCTGCCATCTCTCTCCCTGTCTCTCATCTTTCTTTCTCTCTCCCATCCCTCTCTTTCCTATCTCCCTCTGTCTTTCTTTGTCTGTCCTATCTTTTTCTCTCCCTCCCATCTCTCTCTCCCCCTCTCCCATATTTCTTTCTCTCTCTCCCTGTCCCTCATCTTTCTTTATCTCTCCCATCTCTATCTTTCCTATCTTTCTCATTCCTATCTCCCTCTCTCTCCCATCTCTCACTCTCATCTTTCTCTCTCTGTCCCTTCTTTCTCTCTCTCCCATCCGTCTCACTTTCTTTCTCTCTCTCCCATATTCCTCCTCTTTCTAAACGTCTCAATTATCGATAGTACCGAAAACTATCGATTTTTTTCGATAGTCAAAAATATCGATAGTTATCGATAAACCGTTCTCCATTCCTAGATTCGTGGCGTATTTCCTACAATTGTAACTAAATTTAAAATATGAAGGTTGAAGTTGCCTACTATTGTTATGAATAATTTTTTTTGTATCTTTTATGATAACAGACCTACTGAACTTTATCACACTAATCAATCACCCTGTATACAGTAACCAAAATATTGAATAGTTAGGTATATTCTATGTGGCTTTTCCACACTGTTTCTTCCTAATATTTAAGTATGAAATGTATTTTTATTAAAAACTTTCGTTAATATTAATTTCATATTCTAATTTTATAAAACTAAAAAAATTTTGTGCATGAAAATTCTCATATCCCAATAGTCGAAATGTTTTCTTAAAATGTGTAAATATATATTGGTCAATTCTAGATTTTTTTCTAACTTATAGAGTTAAATAATGCACACACGTGCACGTAGAACGAAACGAACTAGGGGAGAGTGGAGACAATTTAATTAGATAGATTGCTCTAAATGAATAAATTCAATGAGAAGCATGATACAAATATGGAAAAAAATAAGTTCGCATCATCAGAAGGATGACAGAGTGATGGAATGTCAATATGTAAAAATGCCTTTGATAGCTGTTATAATAATTTTATCCTAATTACTGTTATATTTTTCATTTTAACATATTGACATTCCATCACTGTCATCCTTCTGATGATGTGAACTTATGTTCGTGAAAGCGGTCAAGGACCAAAATAAATAATATAATATTATGGAATTTTTAATTATATTCGGTTTTACTTAATTTGATGCAGTTCCACATTGTAAGGGATGAAACAATTGAATTGTTAAGTCCAAACAGTCTGGAACTGCAAACAATCCCTTATAGACTAGTAGCCCATGACACATGTAGGCTTCATTATTACGAAAGGAAGCCGTTTTCACCATCGAGTTTCATGTGAAAAACAAGTAGAATAAGGATATTCCCCAAGATGCAGTCTAATGTTTCGGGCAACAAGCCTTAATTGTTAAATGGTGTTTAGACTGTATCTACGCAATACAAAATTTGACATGTGTCATCTTAAACCGAGTTTAACTTCAAGTTAGCTTTATATTATACAAACCACCCTTAACATATATTTAACTTTAAGGAATCCTTAAGAAAGTCGCTGCAATTGGCTGTTAGTTTAACAGTTTGAATTACCTATTTAAAAATTTTATTCGTATCGGCTGGCTCCCCCATTCTGTTATAATTAGTTGATTTATCCGCAAAGTAATTGATAATTCCTATTTTTACGACATGTACTTTGTAATTGTAATTAATTCCTTTTTTGGAAAAGTAGTTTGTAATTTTAATTATTTTTAAAGTACATGTAATTACCCAGCACTGCCTAGACATAAGGACATAAAGGAATTGTCGGAAATTAGATTGCAGATGGTCTCACAAAGGAAGGAGCTTGTACTCCTTCTGCTCACTAGCTTCAGAAATCTGAAGAATTCTCACTCACTCAGTATGACTAAAATTCAAATAAAATCTAGCTACCCCTAACTAAACTTTAAAATTGAGTCAAATTCAAGTAAAATCCAATTTTATAACTTGAAAATGACTAAAATTCAAATAAAATTCCAGTTACCCCTAACTGAACTTTAAAATGAGTCGAATTCGAATAAAATTAAATTTTCTAACTTTAAAAATGACTAAAATTCAAATCAAAATCCAGTTACCCCTAACTGAACTTTAAAATTGAGTCAAATTCGAATAAAATTAAATTTTCTAACTTTAAAAATGACTAAAATTCAAATAAAAATCCAGTTACCCCTAACTGAACTTTAAAATTGAGTCAAATTTAAGTAAAATCCAATTTTATATCTTAAAAATGACTAAAATACAAATAAAATCTAGCTACCCCTAACTAAACTTTAAAATTGAGTCAAATTCAAGTAAAATCCAATTTTATAACTTGAAAATGACTAAAATTCAAATAAAAATCCAGTTACCCCTAACTGAACTTTAAAATGAGTCAAATTCGAATAAAATTAAATTTTCTAACTTTAAAAATGACTAAAATTCAAATAAAAATCCAGTTACCCCTAACTGGACTTTAAAATTGAGTCAAATTCAAGTAAAATCCAATTTTATAACTTGAAAATGACTAAAATTCAAATAAAAATCCAGTTACCCCTAATTGAACTTTAAAATGAGTCGAATTCGAATAAAATTAAATTTTCTAACTTTAAAAATGACTAAAATTCAAATAAAAATCCAGTTACCCCTAACTGAACTTTAAAATGAGTCGAATTCGAATAAAATTAAATTTTCTAACTTTAAAAATGACTAAAATTCAAATAAAAATCCAGTTATCCCTAACTGAACTTTAAAATTGAGTCAAATTTAAGTAAAATCCAATTTCATATCTTAAAAATGACTAAAATACAAATAAAATCTAGCTACCCCTAACTAAACTTTAAAATTGAGTCAAATTCAAGTAAAATCCAATTTTATAACTTGAAAATGACCAAAATTCAAATAAAAATCCAGTTACCCCTAATTGAACTTTAAAATGAGTCGAATTCGAATAAAATTAAATTTTCTAACTTTAAAAATGACTAAAATTCAAATAAAAATCCAGTTACCCCTAACTGAACTTTAAAATTGAGTCAAAGTTAAGTAAAATCCAATTTTATATCTTAAAAATGACTAAAATACAAATAAAAATCCAGTTACCCCTAATTGAACTTTAAAATGAGTCGAATTCGAATAAAATTAAATTTTCTAACTTTAAAAATGACTAAAATTCAAATAAAAATCCAGTTGCCCCTAACTGAACTTTAAAATTGAGTCAAATTTAAGTAAAATCCAATTTTATATCTTAAAAATGACTAAAATACAAATAAAATCTAGCTACCCCTAACTAAACTTTAAAATTGAGTCAGATTCAAGTAAAATCCAATTTTATAACTTGAAAATGACTAAAATTCAAATAAAAATCCAGTTACCCCTAACTGAACTTTAAAATGAGTCGAATTCGAATAATAAATTTTCTAACTTTAAAAATGACTAAAATTCAAATAAAAATCCAGTTATCCCTAACTGAACTTTAAAATTGAGTCAAATTTAAGTAAAATCCAATTTTATATCTTAAAAATGACTAAAATACAAATAAAATCTAGCTACCCCTAACTAAACTTTAAAATTGAGTCAAATTCAAGTAAAATCCAATTTTATAACTTGAAAATGACCAAAATTCAAATAAAAATCCAGTTACCCCTAACTGAACTTTAAAATGAGTCGAATTCGAATAAAATTAAATTTTCTAACTTTAAAAATGACTAAAATTCAAATAAAAATCCAGTTACCTCTAACTGAACTTTAAAATTGAGTCAAATTCAAGTAAAATCCAATTTTATAACTTGAAAATGACTAAAATACAAATAAAAATCCAGTTACCCCTAATTGAACTTTAAAATGAGTCGAATTCGAATAAAATTAAATTTTCTAACTTTAAAAATGACTAAAATTCAAATAAAAATCCAGTTACCCCTAACTGAACTTTAAAATTGAGTCAAATTTAAGTAAAATCCAATTTTATATCTTAAAAATGACTAAAATACAAATAAAATCTAGCTACCCTTAACTTAACTTTAAAATTGAGTCAAATTCAAGTAAAATCCAATTTTATAACTTGAAAATGACTAAAATTCAATTAAAAATCCAGTTACCCTTAACTGAACTTTAAAATTGAGTCAAATTCAAGTAAAATCCAATTTTATATCTTAAAAATGACTAAAATACAAATAAAATTCAGCTACCCCTAACTAAACTTTAAAATTGAGTCAAATTCAAGTAAAATCCAATTTTATAACTTGAAAATGACTAAAATACAAATAAAAATCCAGTTACCCCTAATTGAACTTTAAAATGAGTCGAATTCGAATAAAATTAAATTTTCTAACTTTAAAAATGACTAAAATTCAAATAAAAATCCAGTTACCCCTAACTGAAATTTAAAATTGAGTCAAATTTAAGTAAAATCCAATTTTATATCTTAAAAATGACTAAAATACAAATAAAATCTAGCTACCCCTAACTAAACTTTAAAATTGAGTCAAATTCAAGTAAAATCCAATTTTATAACTTGAAAATGACTAAAATTCAATTAAAAATCCAGTTACCCTTAACTGAACTTTAAAATTGAGTCAAATTCAAGTAAAATCCAATTTTATATCTTAAAAATGACTAAAATACAAATAAAATTCAGCTACCCCTAACTAAACTTTAAAATTGAGTCAAATTCAAGTAAAATCCAATTTTATAACTTGAAAATGACTAAAATACAAATAAAAATCCAGTTACCCCTAATTGAACTTTAAAATGAGTCGAATTCGAATAAATTAAATTTTCTAACTTTAAAAATGACTAAAATTCAAATAAAAATCCAGTTACCCCTAACTGAAATTTAAAATTGAGTCAAATTTAAGTAAAATCCAATTTTATATCTTAAAAATGACTAAAATACAAATAAAATCTAGCTACCCCTAACTAAACTTTAAAATTGAGTCAAATTCAAGTAAAATCCAATTTTATAACTTGAAAATGACCAAAATTCAAATAAAAATCCAGTTACCCCTAATTGAACTTTAAAATGAGTCGAATTCGAATAAAATTAAATTTTCTAACTTTAAAAATGACTAAAATTCAAATAAAAATCCAGTTACCCTTAACTGAACTTTAAAATTGAGTCAAATTCAAGTAAAATCCAATTTTATAACTTGAAAATGACTAAAATACAAATAAAATCTAGCTACCCCTAACTGAACTTTAAAATGAGTCGAATTCGAATAAAATTAAATTTTCTAACTTTAAAAATGACTAAAATTCAAATAAAAATCCAGTTACCCTTAACTGAACTTTAAAATTGAGTCAAATTCAAGTAAAATCCAATTTTATAACTTGAAAATGACTAAATTCAATTAAAAATCCAGTTACCCTTAACTGAACTTTAAAATTGAGTCAAATTCAAGTAAAATCCAATTTTATATCTTAAAAATGACTAAAATACAAATAAAATTCAGCTACCCCTAACTAAACTTTAAAATTGAGTCAAATTCAAGTAAAATCCAATTTTATAACTTGAAAATGACTAAAATACAAATAAAAATCCAGTTACCCCTAATTGAACTTTAAAATGAGTCGAATTCGAATAAAATTAAATTTTCTAACTTTAAAAATGACTAAAATTCAAATAAAAATCAGTTACCCCTAACTGAAATTTAAAATTGAGTCAAATTTAAGTAAAATCCAATTTTATATCTTAAAATGACTAAAATACAAATAAAATCTAGCTACCCCTAACTAAACTTTAAAATTGAGTCAAATTCAAGTAAAATCCAATTTTATAACTTGAAAATGACTAAAATTCAATTAAAAATCCAGTTACCCTTAACTGAACTTTAAAATTGAGTCAAATTCAAGTAAAATCCAATTTTATATCTTAAAAATGACTAAAATACAAATAAAATTCAGCTACCCCTAACTAAACTTTAAAATTGAGTCAAATTCAAGTAAAATCCAATTTTATAACTTGAAAATGACTAAAATACAAATAAAAATCCAGTTACCCCTAATTGAACTTTAAAATGAGTCGAATTCGAATAAAATTAAATTTTCTAACTTTAAAAATGACTAAAATTCAAATAAAAATCCAGTTACCCCTAACTGAAATTTAAAATTGAGTCAAATTTAAGTAAAATCCAATTTTATATCTTAAAAATGACTAAAATACAAATAAAATCTAGCTACCCCTAACTAAACTTTAAAATTGAGTCAAATTCAAGTAAAATCCAATTTTATAACTTGAAAATGACCAAAATTCAAATAAAAATCCAGTTACCCCTAATTGAACTTTAAAATGAGTCGAATTCGAATAAAATTAAATTTTCTAACTTTAAAAATGACTAAAATTCAAATAAAAATCCAGTTACCCTTAACTGAACTTTAAAATTGAGTCAAATTCAAGTAAAATCCAATTTTATAACTTGAAAATGACTAAAATACAAATAAAATCTAGCTACCCCTAACTGAACTTTAAAATGAGTCGAATTCGAATAAAATTAAATTTTCTAACTTTAAAAATGACTAAAATTCAAATAAAAATCCAGTTACCCTTAACTGAACTTTAAAATTGAGTCAAATTCAAGTAAAATCCAATTTTATAATTTGAAAATGACTAAAATACAAATAAAATCTAGCTACCCCTAACTGAATTTTAAAATGAGTCGAATTCGAATAAAATTAAATTTTCTAACTTTAAAAATTACTAAAATTCAAATAAAAATCCAGTTACCCCTAACTGAACTTTAAAATTGAGTCAAATTTAAGTAAAATCCAATTTTATATCTTAAAAATGACTAAAATACAAATAAAATCTAGCTACCCCTAACTAAACTTTAAAATTGAGTCAAATTCAAGTAAAATCCAATTTTATAACTTGAAAATGACTAAAATTCAATTAAAAATCCAGTTACCCTTAACTGAACTTTAAAATTGAGTCAAATTCAAGTAAAATCCAATTTTATATCTTAAAAATGACTAAAATACAAATAAAATTCAGCTACCCCTAACTAAACTTTAAAATTGAGTCAAATTCAAGTAAAATCCAATTTTATAACTTGAAAATGACTAAAATACAAATAAAAATCCAGTTACCCTAATTGAACTTTAAAATGAGTCGAATTCGAATAAAATTAAATTTTCTAACTTTAAAAATGACTAAAATTCAAATAAAAATCCAGTTACCCTAACTGAACTTTAAAATTGAGTCAAATTTAAGTAAAATCCAATTTTATATCTTAAAAATGACTAAAATACAAATAAAATCTAGCTACCCCTAACTTAACTTTAAAATTGAGTCAAATTCAAGTAAAATCCAATTTTATAACTTGAAAATGACCAAAATTCAAATAAAAATCCAGTTACCCCTAACTGAACTTTAAAATGAGTCGAATTCGAATAAAATTAAATTTTCTAACTTTAAAAATGACTAAAATTCAAATAAAAATCCAGTTACCCCTAACTGAACTTTAAAATTGAGTCAAATTCAAGTAAAATCCAATTTTATAACTTGAAAATGACTAAAATACAAATAAAAATCCAGTTACCCCTAATTGAACTTTAAAATGAGTCGAATTCGAATAAAATTAAATTTTCTAACTTTAAAAATGACTAAAATTCAAATAAAAATCCAGTTACTCCTAACTGAACTTTAAAATTCAGTCAAATTTAAGTAAAATCCAATTTTATATCTTAAAAATGACTAAAATACAAATAAAATCTAGCTACCCCTAACTTAACTTTAAAATTGAGTCAAATTCAAGTAAAATCCAATTTTATAACTTGAAAATGACCAAAATTCAAATAAAAATCCAGTTACCCCTAACTGAACTTTAAAATGAGTCGAATTCGAATAAAATTAAATTTTCTAACTTTAAAAATGACTAAAATTCAAATAAAAATCCAGTTACCCCTAACTGAACTTTAAAATTGAGTCAAATTCAAGTAAAATCCAATTTTATAACTTGAAAATGACTAAAATACAAATAAAAATCCAGTTACCCCTAATTGAACTTTAAAATGAGTCGAATTCGAATAAAATTAAATTTTCTAACTTTAAAAATGACTAAAATTCAAATAAAAATCCAGTTACTCCTAACTGAACTTTAAAATTCAGTCAAATTCAAGTAAAATCCAATTTTATAACTTGAAAATGACCAAAATTCAAATAAAAATCCAGTTACCCCTAATTGAACTTTAAAATGAGTCGAATTCGAATAAAATTAAATTTTCTAACTTTAAAAATGACTAAAATTCAAATAAAAATCCAGTTACCCCTAACTGAACTTTAAAATTGAGTCAAATTCAAGTAAAATCCAATTTTATAACTTGAAAATGACCAAAATTCAAATAAAAATCCAGTTACCCCTAATTGAACTTTAAAATGAGTCGAATTCGAATAAAATTAAATTTTCTAACTTTAAAAATGACTAAAATTCAAATAAAAATCCAGTTACCCTTAACTGAACTTTAAAATTGAGTCAAATTCAAGTAAAATCCAATTTTATAATTTGAAAATGACTAAAATACAAATAAAATCTAGCTACCCCTAACTGAATTTTAAAATGAGTCGAATTCGAATAAAATTAAATTTTCTAACTTTAAAAATTACTAAAATTCAAATAAAAATCCAGTTACCCCTAACTGAACTTTAAAATTGAGTCAAATTTAAGTAAAATCCAATTTTATATCTTAAAATGACTAAAATACAAATAAAATCTAGCTACCCCTAACTAAACTTTAAAATTGAGTCAAATTCAAGTAAAATCCAATTTTATAACTTGAAAATGACTAAAATTCAATTAAAAATCCAGTTACCCTTAACTGAACTTTAAAATTGAGTCAAATTCAAGTAAAATCCAATTTTATATCTTAAAAATGACTAAAATACAAATAAAATTCAGCTACCCCTAACTAAACTTTAAATTGAGTCAAATTCAAGTAAAATCCAATTTTATAACTTGAAAATGACTAAAATACAAATAAAAATCCAGTTACCCCTAATTGAACTTTAAAATGAGTCGAATTCGAATAAAATTAAATTTTCTAACTTTAAAAATGACTAAAATTCAAATAAAAATCCAGTTACCCCTAACTGAACTTTAAAATTGAGTCAAATTTAAGTAAAATCCAATTTTATATCTTAAAAATGACTAAAATACAAATAAAATCTAGCTACCCCTAACTTAACTTTAAAATTGAGTCAAATTCAAGTAAAATCCAATTTTATAACTTGAAAATGACCAAAATTCAAATAAAAATCCAGTTACCCCTAACTGAACTTTAAAATGAGTCGAATTCGAATAAAATTAAATTTTCTAACTTTAAAAATGACTAAAATTCAAATAAAAATCCAGTTACCCCTAACTGAACTTTAAAATTGAGTCAAATTCAAGTAAAATCCAATTTATAACTTGAAAATGACTAAAATACAAATAAAAATCCAGTTACCCTAATTGAACTTTAAAATGAGTCGAATTCGAATAAAATTAAATTTTCTAACTTTAAAAATGACTAAAATTCAAATAAAAATCCAGTTACTCCTAACTGAACTTTAAATTCAGTCAAATTTAAGTAAAATCCAATTTTATATCTTAAAAATGACTAAAATACAAATAAAATCTAGCTACCCCTAACTAAACTTTAAAATTGAGTCAAATTCAAGTAAAATCCAATTTTATAACTTGAAAATGACTAAAATACAAATAAAAATCCAGTTACCCCTAATTGAACTTTAAAATGAGTCGAATTCGAATAAAATTAAATTTTCTAACTTTAAAAATGACTAAAATTCAAATAAAAATCCAGTTACCCCTAACTTAACTTTAAAATGAGTCGAATTCGAATAAAATTAAATTTTCTAACTTTAAAAATGACTAAAATTCAAATAAAAATCCAGTTACCCCTAACTGAACTTTAAAAGGAGTCGAATTCGAATAAAATTAAATTTTCTAACTTTAAAAATGACTAAAATTCAAATAAAAATCCAGTTACCCCTAACTGAACTTTAAAATTGAGTCAAATTCAAGTAAAATCCAATTTTATAACTTGAAAATGACCAAAATTCAAATAAAAATCCAGTTACCCCTAATTGAACTTTAAAATGAGTCGAATTCGAATAAAATTAAATTTTCTAACTTTAAAAATGACTAAAATTCAAATAAAAATCCAGTTACCCTTAACTGAACTTTAAAATTGAGTCAAATTCAAGTAAAATCCAATTTTATAACTTGAAAATGACTAAAATACAAATAAAAATCCAGTTACCCCTAATTGAACTTTAAAATGAGTCGAATTCGAATAAAATTAAATTTTCTAACTTTAAAAATGACTAAAATTCAAATAAAAATCCAGTTACCCCTAACTGAACTTTAAAATTGAGTCAAATTTAAGTAAAATCCAATTTTATATCTTAAAAATGACTAAAATACAAATAAAATCTAGCTACCCTTAACTTAACTTTAAAATTGAGTCAAATTCAAGTAAAATCCAATTTTATAACTTGAAAATGACTAAAATTCAATTAAAAATCCAGTTACCCTTAACTGAACTTTAAAATTGAGTCAAATTCAAGTAAAATCCAATTTTATATCTTAAAAATGACTAAAATACAAATAAAATTCAGCTACCCCTAACTAAACTTTAAAATTGAGTCAAATTCAAGTAAAATCCAATTTTATAACTTGAAAATGACTAAAATACAAATAAAAATCCAGTTACCCCTAATTGAACTTTAAAATGAGTCGAATTCGAATAAAATTAAATTTTCTAACTTTAAAAATGACTAAAATTCAAATAAAAATCCAGTTACCCCTAACTGAAATTTAAAATTGAGTCAAATTTAAGTAAAATCCAATTTTATATCTTAAAAATGACTAAAATACAAATAAAATCTAGCTACCCCTAACTAAACTTTAAAATTGAGTCAAATTCAAGTAAAATCCAATTTTATAACTTGAAAATGACTAAAATTCAATTAAAAATCCAGTTACCCTTAACTGAACTTTAAAATTGAGTCAAATTCAAGTAAAATCCAATTTTATATCTTAAAAATGACTAAAATACAAATAAAATTCAGCTACCCCTAACTAAACTTTAAAATTGAGTCAAATTCAAGTAAAATCCAATTTTATAACTTGAAAATGACTAAAATACAAATAAAAATCCAGTTACCCCTAATTGAACTTTAAAATGAGTCGAATTCGAATAAAATTAAATTTTCTAACTTTAAAAATGACTAAAATTCAAATAAAAATCCAGTTACCCCTAACTGAAATTTAAAATTGAGTCAAATTTAAGTAAAATCCAATTTTATATCTTAAAAATGACTAAAATACAAATAAAATCTAGCTACCCCTAACTAAACTTTAAAATTGAGTCAAATTCAAGTAAAATCCAATTTTATAACTTGAAAATGACCAAAATTCAAATAAAAATCCAGTTACCCCTAATTGAACTTTAAAATGAGTCGAATTCGAATAAAATTAAATTTTCTAACTTTAAAAATGACTAAAATTCAAATAAAAATCCAGTTACCCTTAACTGAACTTTAAAATTGAGTCAAATTCAAGTAAAATCCAATTTTATAACTTGAAAATGACTAAAATACAAATAAAATCTAGCTACCCCTAACTAAACTTTAAAATTGAGTCAAATTCAAGTAAAATCCAATTTTATACCTTAAAGTATAAAAATATAAAAATTCAATTTATTCATCGGTGACACATTTTCAAATTATTATAAGCAAAAAAAGAAATCACACACACTTTGCATGGATATAATATAATAAATATATATCCCGCCAAATTTTTATTATACGCGGAGTTTTTCTAGAATTTACCCAACTTTCCCCTACAACAAAACCAAAATACGGCTGCAGCCAGCAACAAAAAAATACATCTTCGACACGAGTTAAAAAGAAAGGAAAATTGTCTTATCGTATAGTAGGAGTGAGAAGGATTATCGGGCCCAATACGAATATTTCGCGGTTTTTAATAATGATGCATCACACCACCCTCCCCCCTCCCCCGTTGTAAAAAGACATAGGTGTATACCGGACCTGTCCTATTAATTGCGTACATTTTTATGTAGTAATTGATCTAGTGTGGTTGTGTTGTTTAGGTAATTGTATAAAATTTGTAATTATGGTAATATTCGAAGTAATCCCGTCTCGAGAACGAATAAATCAAGAACAAAGAAAAGCCAAATTAACAAAACGGCTGAGAGAATTAAGTACAAGAAGTGGATACGATATTATTCAAACGAACGGACAACGAGTCTACGCTCCCCCGGCATCAGCCCAAATACAGCCGCCGCCAAAAGGATGTGAAATTTTCATCGGGAGATTAATGAAATCCATCTACGAAGACGAACTAATTCCTTTGTTCGAAAAAGTTGGAAAAATCTACAAATTTAGGATGATGCTGGATTTTAACGAAACATCCAGAGGATATGCATTCGCGACTTACTTCAATTCGGAGGATGCCAATAGAGCTGCGGAAATATTCGACAATTACGAAGTTCGTCCGAATTTTCGTATAGGAGTGAACAAATCGGTGGATAATTGCAAACTTTTCTTTGGAAACTTACCGTTAGAAAAAACTCGAGAAGAGATATGGGAAATGGTACAATCGTTTGCGAGTGGTGTGGTTGATATGTTAATGTTTCAAGATTGTCAAAATCCTCATCTGAATCGAGGATTTGCGTTTGTGGAATTTGAGAATCACAGGAGTGCGGCCATGACGAGAAGGGAACTTACACCGAACAATCTTATTGTATGGAATAGAAAGTTGTATGTCGATTGGGCCGATCCACTTCCAGAAGTTGATAACGAGATTATGTCACAGGTAATTAATTTATTATAATCTTTAATAACGGTTAGTAGAAATTTTCTTACGATTTGTAATGAAAGAGTTTTACAGTCTCTCAAAAAGCTAACAACATATTGTCAAAATTAGGGTTACACTTTTATTAGCAATATTAACTTTGAAATTTCAAACTTATCATATGTATACCTAGTATTAGTTAGGTATAAATGGTTTTGTTATTGAAGTGAAAACTTCTTTATTTTATGCAACACACAATACTTTTGGTTATGCAACACAATTAACAATGAAGCGTGTATATAGTGTTGCATAAATCATCGTCATGCTTTCCATGAGCTATTTATGTGTACTTTTTTTAAATTCCATTTACAATGGGTTTAAATAAAATTTTTATAAGGAATTCATTTATTTAATTTTTTTTTGCAGGTAACGATTTTGTTCTTGAATAATCTACCTCCAGATTTTTGTTCAAGCGAAATTCGAGCTTGTATTTGCAAAAAAATCAGCTCTCAAATTGTTCTCAAAGTTCACAAAATCAGAAACTATGCTTTTGTCCATTTCAGTGATAGAAGCTCAGCTGAATACGCATTCTCGATATTATCAAGTAAGTTAAAGTTTGTCCAAAATCAATAATTAATTGCAGAAGCGACCAACACGGAATACTCGTGCCGCAATTTGGATAGACCCCGTTTTAATTAAAACTTTTTTTCGCAGATTTCTCTATAATGCAATACAAAATAAGTGTTGAATGGGCAAGACCGAGATGTTACAGCAAGGGTTACCGTTTAATGAATCCCCCCGTACATTTTTGCACGTAAGTAAAATCCTTTTTTTTTGGCGAAATTGTTGATATATTGTTACATCGTTAAATAATTAGTATATTTCATTACGAGTACAGAAAATAGGCTTTTCCCGTGTGCGCGCGACGGGAAAAGCATTTATGGATGTGTAATGAACGATACTTTTCATTATACCTTTCTTAATACAAAAACTAGTAAGTATTTACTATATAGTAAAATTAATACCTATTTAGAGGTACCAGCCGTTTTAGTAACTTAACGTATGCGGCTTCTTGAACCATCTGAACCCGCATGAAAAAAATTAGGTTATGACCTTTGTCATGTCAAATGCTTGACATATTTCTTATTGCATTGGCGTAGTGACTTGAAATTTCATATTATCAGTGGCGGTTTGTAATAATACAAATTAATTTTATGAAATTCATAAAATTCTAAAGATGTTGACATAATAAAAGAATATAAAAGAAGCGCACTAATTTTAAAAACATTGTTTTATTAACTAGATACATAGTTTTCTTAAAAAAATATGGCAATTCAGAGTTCGATTAAGTACAAATTCTAGATTTTAAAAAAATGACAACGTGATCTTCAAGGCAAAGTTTAATTAGTTTCTAAATCAGAATAACTTTCGGAAAGTGATAGTTCATCATCGGATTCATTGGATACAGAGATCACCATAGGTTCGATGTTTAGTAGGTCCAGTTTGTTTTCTACTTCCCATGCTTCAGAAATAATTTTCTCTGTATGATTTATGTAATTCTGCCAGTGTTGCTCCGGTACATTTTTTACAACGTCATTCCATACTTTTAAGACTTCAGTAGGTGACCTTGCAGTTTTCGTAATAGCTTGGTCATAATGCCTTTTAGTTTCTGACCATACCATTTCGATGGCATTAAAATGGCAATGATAGGGTGGTAGCCTGAGAACACAATAACCATGTTCGGCAGCGTATTTGTCTAAATGATAATTTTTTTCTGGCAAAACTTGCTTTTCAATTATATTCCAAACAGCATCCTTTAAAATGTGATCTGGAAAAGGAATATTCTTTTTTTTGAGCCATTCTAACATGCGTGTTTTACTCCAACTTTTTCTTGGGATTTCTTCATCCAGGCGACTGTGATACGATGCGCTGTTATCCAATATAATTAACGATGGTTCTTCCAAGTTTACAATTAGTTGCTGTTTAAACCAATTTTCAAAATTTTCGGTGTTCATGTTATTATGGTAATCGCCTGTTTTTTTATTGCATTTAAAAATAAGCGATGCATTTGCCACAAAACCTTTTTTATTACCGGCATGAACAATTACATATCGTGTCCCACTTCCAGTTATTTTTAAATCACTGTGTTTAGTACCATCTTGCCACATTCTTCTGTCCCCGCTTTTACTAAAAACCCATGTCTCATCCAGAAAAACAGGTGTAAAGAGCTTTTCGCTTTTAGCAGCATGGTATTTGTTCAAAAATAATATTCTTTTTAATCTGACTGCAGGCATTTCCAATAAATGTTTTCTTCCATCCTGTTTTTTGAAATGAAAACCCATTTTTTTAATTCCCGAATATAACGAACCTTTGGAAATCTTAGTTTCTGGAGACTCTTCGATAAATTGCCGTAAAATAGTTTCTACTGTGATTTTATCCTTTCGCGCATACATTTTATAAATTACTTCCCTCAAACAATGCAGGGTATTTTTTGTAATTCGGGTTTTGCTCCGGGAAACGCTTGCAGACATATTTCTTCTAAATTCGAAATCTGTAGCTCTGTTTGGTTTTTCAAGATTATATAATGTGCTTTCTGGAACTTTTAGTTCTTCGGACGCTTTTTGAATTGCCTTAAATCGAGAACCTAAATCGTTTTGAAAATAGTTTACTACATTAAGCATAAGTTTTTTGGATTCATCAGAATATCGCATTTTTATATCTTATTTTGCGTTATGACATGAAATATGAAATCAAAATTTGACGTAACTTCAAAAACGTGACATCTAATAAATTAGTTACGACGTTCATTTTTGTTGGTAATTTTTTGTTTCAACCGATTTATTAATAATAAATAAGGATGGTCTTATTCTAAATGGGTATAAAATTTACTATACTAGACTATAATTCAAAAAACTGACATCTGCTGCTGCTGTCATAATAAATTATAATATTTAAATTAAAGATCCGTACCGCCAATTATGAGAAGAATTATACATCGCAATCGCTCAATCGCTGATGGTACTTTTTCTACATCTGTAAACAGTACTGTAGTAAATGAAAATGATACATGGTCCAACAGCTCTATGCCAACAACGTCCAACGGTACGAGTTCGGTAAGTTTTATCATTAGATTTACTATAATTTGTTCAAATTGAAACTGTATATTGTGCAACAAGTGGGGAGAGTTCAACTTTTCTCAAGAGTGTGGAAGTTTGTGAAACACACGAGTGAGAAAAGTACTTTCCCCACATGTTGCACACTATACTTTTTCTACAACTGCACTTCCGGCAACAAATCTAAAATTATTTTAGCAGCTTTTTCCAATATCTCTGGCGCAGTATTATTAAAATCGTCACTACTGTCAGTATGCATATTATTTATTATAAATAAGTATATGTCTTGTTATATATATATATAAACTAATATTTAATGGATATTGGGATTTTTATCAAAGCACGATAGAAACTACCTTTTAGAATTCAAAAACTTCTCATATAATCTGACAGTTTTGTGACAACTAAGTAGGTATTTAAAGATGACAGTAGTAGTTTTTGTCGATTTTATTTGATTCTCCATATAAATGTATGTGGCGTGGGCAAAGTGCCGTGAGAAATAATATTTCTCACAGTATGAGCAATATTTGGCTTTTCATGGCAGTTAAAATACAATTTCTGGTGTAAAATATGAACTTTTTGTTTCTTTTGCGTCAGCGTTTTTTGATGTCATTAATGATATTTTTTTTAACCCTCCTCAAAATCTTCACACGAATAGTCGCACTGTATCTGTCAGATCGTTTCGTATCCTGTGGAATGTTTTTAAACAATTAATTATATCAAGTCCAGATTAGGTAAAAATAGATATTTGGATTGATTTTTTATGGTTTATTTTCTTAAAATACATAAAAAAGTTTTAAGCTAAAATAAAAAAATGTCCAAACAAAACCAGATATTGAAATTATATTTGGTAACAATCATTTTTGGTATTCTGTGAAATAATTATGAGATAGAGGTATAGTTCTTTTAGGCATATTTTTAATCCCTTTGAAGGTAAGTGCCGCCCAATGGCGTGCATATAAATTTTTTATAAATTCGAATATTGTGAAATAATGTTTTTCATTCAAATTAATATAGTAGATTAAATACAAAACTCATAAAATTTGTAATTAATTTTCTGTAAATAATGCCCATTTAGCCAGACAATCTGAAAAAATTGTCTGCCCCGCAACTTAGCACGAATCTGTTCTAAAGTTGGTACTTTTGTCAAAAATAGTCAATAATTGTCAAAAATGGTCAATAATTGTTAAAATTTTGAAAAATGGTCAATATAATTGTCAAAAATGGTAACAAATGGTCAAACATTGTCAAAATTTTGAAAAATGGTCAATAGTTGTCAAAAATTGTTAATAATTGTTAAAAATGGTCAATAATAGTCAAAAACTGTCAAAAATGGTCAAAAATGGTCAAAAATGGTCAAAAATAGTCAATAATTGTCAAAATTTTGAAAAATGGTCAATAATTGTCAAAAATTTTGAAAAACGGTCAATAATTTTCAAAAATTCAAAAAAATGGTGATTTTTTAGTACTTTTAAAAGCAATTTTCTCTTCCAAAAGTGAATTTTTTTCTTTTAATCAATAATTGTCCAAAATTTTTGAAAAATTGTTGAAAATGGTAAATAATTGTCAAAAACTGTCAAAAATTGTCTATAATTTTCAAAAATTGTCAAAAATTGAAAAAAATTGGCAGATTTTTAGTACTTTTAATAGCAATTATCTCTTCCAAAAGTGAATTTTTTTTCTTTTAAACTGTTCTATAAGCATTGGGGGGCTTTCTAATAAGAAAGAAAAGCGTTACAAAATTCCGAGGGTCGCGTCGCGAACCTTACCGAATCCGTCTTAGATAGAATACACACTCTCTCTCTCTCTCTCTCTCTCTCTCTCTCTCTCTCTCTCTCTCTCTCTCTCTCTCTCTCTCTCTCTCTCTTCAATATCTGTCTCTGCCATCTTTCTCCCTACCATCTCTCTCCCTGCCATCTCTCTCCCTGCCATCTCTCTCCCTGTCTCTCATCCTTCTTTCTCTCTCACATCTTTCTCTTTCATATTTCTCTCTCTTTCCCATCTCTCTCATTCTCTCTATCTGTCACATATCTCTCTCCCATATATCTCTCTCTCTTCTTTCTCTCTCTCTCTCTCCCATCTCTCTCCCATCCCTCTCTCCCATCCCTCTCTCCCATCCCTCTCCCTCCCATCCCTCTCCCTCCCATCCCTCTCTCTTTCTCTCTCTCCCATCCCTCTCTCTCTCTCTCTGTCCCATTTTTTATAGCATTTTTACTCCATATCAGCTTTCAAAATATATTTATATTCTTCACCTAAACATCTCAACTATCGATAGTACCGAAAACTATCGATTTTTTTCGATAGTCAAAAATATCGATAGTTATCGATAAACCATCGATAGTTCTCCATTCCTATTTTGATCCAACAGATCGGCTGCGACTACTGTAGGGTTAAGTCAATGTTCACTCTTACGTGCGCCCCTAGTAGCCGCTATATTAATTTACTACTTTCTGATTATGGATGGTAGATTCGATTCCGATTCTACTCGAAAATCGAGTTTTCTCGTGAAATAATCGATTTTTGGGTATCCACCTAATTTCCGAAATCGATCAAGAATCGATTCTTGACTGACATTCGATTTTACCGTAAAGTGACTACTTTCAAGTTCTACATATGGTGGCAACAAACCTTGCGATAAAAAGTCATACAAATATAAATTTATTTATTTTTTGATATTTATCTATACTAAATATTATTTCTTGTGAAAATATTTATTAAAATGGCGCCTACCGCCGTGTGGATTTATTTTAAAAAAGTAACAGATCTATTGTACAGTTTCGCCAATGTTGAAAGCAGCTAAAATATAATATCAGTACGACCATTTTAATTAAACATCTCTAGAAAGCAAAATTAAATGTAATATGCTCGTAAATAAAAAAATATTATTGTTCTTAACTATTTTTGTGCTTTATTTAATAAATTTAAATTATTCGTTCATAGCATTGCGATTCAATGAATAAATTTATTAACTATAAAAATTATTAAGAATCGATTAAAATCGAAAGAATCGATTAATGCGCTCGATTCTTTAAAAACCTTTCCATCCCTATTTCGGTTGTGATTAGAAGTCAGAAATATCAGCAGTTCTCAAACGTTATTTTTAATAATTAATAAGATAGAAGTAATTGACATACTAGCGGAAAAACTAGCTGAAATTTCCGACGAAAAGAACACCGCTATAAACTTCTGACTTCTAATCCGAAAATGGTAAACTAAGAGCGGCTTTGCTATACCGGCATTGGCCTTCTTGGGTTACGCCCTCTTCGCATGGAGCCGGATGGCGGTGCGGCGTTCAAAAGACACCGTGGTCACAGTATTTTTTATTGAGGATTTTAAAGTTTTAAATAAGAAAAATTACAAGCTACTATTAAATTTTTTATAGTTTTTAATTTTAAAAAATCTAGGTACTATCGAAAATTAGATAATTCGATAAATTTGTCCCCAATTCTTGACCAGGATCATCAGAATAAAACTTCAGTTTCAAATTTTCTAGGTTAAACGTAACTTTGCGTAGAACAACAGTAAATAAAGTTTCTCCAAAATCACTTGCGGAAGCCAAAGCACTTGTACGTCTTCCTTGACGACTTTGTAACGTAAATCAAAGGAAAAACTCGGCAAGGAGACGAGTGATTTTGAAGAAACTTTATTTACTGGTCTACGCAAAATTATGTTTAACCAGTGGCGGCTCCTCCATTAGGTCATTAGGTCAATGTCCTCCCATTAAGAGATAGTTTAAAAAAAATAAGCATTTAAAACAATAGAATATACCTACTATACATATAGTATAGTATACCTAAAACGTTTCAAGACCCCCGTGTAAACGTTATTCCGCATCAAGCATCAAGTACTCGACGAAAACCAAAATTGGGAAGCGGGCTGGTGTTCACCGTTGACCTCAAGGTATTATATGGGAACGGAATTTGCCGAGCGCTGACCATCTTCGCGGCGTGAGAGAAACACGCCCGAAGTTTACATGTGATGGGTCAAAAGCCCGGTTCAATATCGCCGATGAATCGACTTACGTCGGCTGATTAATACACGCTTAGAAAAGAGATAAGTAGAGGGATTGGCAGGCCGCGCTATATTTTGTTTTAAAGGAGAGCATTTGAAGCGAAATAATGAGAATAATGAGTTGTGTTTTGACGTTATTGCAAATACAGAAGATCGAAGGCTCCACTTAAATTTTAAAAAGACTTAGCCTAATTATTTTAATTTAATTTCAGTTTGTTATATTTAATATGTATAGAAATGAATAAAATATGGTTGTTTTTTAAGAGAACATTATTTTTATATAAAACGAGCGTGGCCCAAAAAAAATGTTTGCCTCTGGACTTTGGAAAGGAACTCCACAAATTTTGCTTTTTTAACGATTTTTACGACTTCTGGGCAGAAATTGGGAGTGGTTTTTCGGGGGGCCTTTCCGTATTTTAAGATTTTGGTCATATCACCTATGACCCCCCTATCAAATTAACCACGAGCCGCCACTGTGTTTAACCTAGAATATTAGAAATTGAGGGGAAGAAGAGTTTTTTTACCGAAAAAATGTCATAACTCGAAAAATTTCCAATATTTTAATTTGAAATTTTTTTTCATGGTTTGTGACTATCAAAGCTACCTTCTACTAAATTTTCATCAAAATCGAACATTTTTTAACGAAACCAAAAATAAAAAACGAAAAATGCAGTTTTTTGCGTTTTTCGAGCTAATTTTGAAGTTATGTGAAAAAGTCACCGATTAAAAAGTTGTAGATTTTCAAGATCAAGATCTAAAACTTTTATCATCAACTTTTTTCTCTAGAACCTCAACTTTGGCCAGAAATCGCAATAATGTCTTTTTCCACCCCCCAAAAAGGTGATTTTTAGCGAAAAAACGTCAAAATTAGGAAAATCTCGGATCGTTAATGTATCGATACTTCGAGTATCGATAAATTAATATTCGATATTCTACTGTATCGATACTTTAAGTTCCGATCCGTATCGATACCTAATATCGATACTTTCTAGTGTATCGTGCAACCCTAGCCGCTACCACTAAAAATCCCGTATCGCAAGGTATCGATACACTACAAATTTATCGATACTTGGAATGCATCGAAAAGCATAGTATCGATACAAAATATCGAGTATCGGAAAAGTAAAAGTATCGATACACTGGAATATCGGATAGTATCGCGCATCCCTACTGCATCGTATAGCACCGACCTTCAACCCTTACTCGTTACGTCTCTTAAAAGGCTGCTTACATTGTGGTGTATTTATTATTATTTTTGTTAATTATTTTGGGAAATTAAACCAAAATATTTTTTATATTTTTTTAATTCAACGTTTCGGCAGCGTTCTAGCTACCGTTATCGAGAACAATTAAGTTTTTAAATTCTGGTCCGGTTAACGTTTCATGTTGAAAATATACCGATTTTTTTTTGGGCCATCTCTGCTGATGGCGAAATAATCTTATTGATTTAATCTATTGATATTTTTTTATTTTTCAGGAAAATTATGGTCTTTACACTCATTTTGGATCCACCTTTTATTTCAACCTATATAATCATTCTTGCATATAATTTTAAAGTTTTATAAAAACTGTTATTTTGTCGGATTTATTTATACAAAGTAACTGATACATTTTATTACTTCTTATAACTATATTCAATTTTATTCTAATACTACTAAATTATAATACAGATGCGGTCTTTTTTTTTAAATATCTTAAATTGAAATTTTATATACATTTTTTAATATTTTTCGAATATAAAAAATGCCTAATTGCAGTGTAAGCATTTAGTAGTTACTTATTTTATTGTTTCTTACAATAATAATGAAACCAAAAGATTTATTATGATTTTTTTTTATAGACAGGGCCGGCGTGAGCAGATTCACTGCCCTGTCAAAAAGGTCATCCTTTTATAACAAAAGTTGATGTTATATTTCTGTACCTCTGAAGCATAAGATCCTTGAAATTTTGGGAATTAAAAAAAACGGTAAAATTCTTTATATTTTAATGTGCTGCCGCCACCCATGCATTGGAGCTACTCTGGTATTATGTTCGAATATCTTTCATAATATATACAGTAGTATTCATTACCATGTTGTACTACTTCATTATATACGATTAACTCATTTTGTTCCCAAAAGCTTCCGAGGTACAGATTTGGCAATAATAAAATATTTTCGATTTAAGATTTTGGCACATAATTTGAAATTGAGGTTACACAGAAAAAAAATTATGGTTTATACCTCTAAAATGCATATTAGACTGTGCCTGATTTTTTTTGAATAAATGTATCCAAAAAGTCTCTTTGACCCACAAAAAAATTCTCCCAAAATTTCAGCTGGACATCACAACAATTGAACTGGGTCCCCTTTTCCATTTAAAATACATTGAAAGGAAATTTTTTTTATTAAAAATATGAATCTTTTTTAAATTTTCGTTCGAATATTCTTGAATTATTTACAAAAAATTGCATCAGGTCAATTTTTGGGATATCGAGATGAAATTTTGATCAAATAAAAAAAGTTTTTGTTTTCCGACAGTCTAATGCATATATTAAGAATTGAAATAAATTTTTTTTTAATATGCCACGTTTTTTAAAACGAACTAAAAAATAAAAAATAAAAATAATAAACGTGGGGGCGCATGCAACACAGCTACTTTCTACATTTTTATAGAACTGTCGCATGCGCCCCACGTTTATTATTTTTACTTTTTAGTTCGTGTTAAAAACGTGGCATATTAAAAGTTTTTATTTCATTTATTTTTACTTTTTAGTTCGATTTACTATAAGGTGTGTTTACGGATGAATGGGAACTATTATTGAAGTTTACTTTTTATACTTTTTTGGCAGTAATTTCTTCAGCTGGCTCATGTTCAACGGCTACTTTATATCTAAAAACTACACAACACTTCATTCTTGAGGATATTTCGGAATGAGTATGTTTTATGTAACTGCAACTCGGCATTTGTAAAAATTTGTACTGCTAGTACCTTGTAGATATCTTTCTTATTTGTCCCATTATTAATGAATTGAATTTTAAAAAGTCCCCAACTGTATATATAATAATTATTTTTTTAATATCTTAGGTTACCTAATATTAGTTTAATTTTAAGTGCAATAATTTTATTGGTAACAAAGATATGATCCCCATATATCAAAAATATGAATATAACAATTGAAACATACGTATGATATCAAATTTTAAAAATTAACGTTTTATATATACAAATCATTTTTATATACCATTTTTTATTAAATTTTATTATTGGTTATACGATTTCAAAATAAGATTTCAAATTGAAAATGCGCTTCTAAAAATGTTTTTTTTTAATTATTTTCAGGTATAATATTCGCCTAGGTATACCGTACAAAAAGAAATATTTAAATATACATTGAAAAAGTCTTTGCCACTATAATAGTTTAAATCTTATAATCTTATCAATTAATGAATTGTAAACATTACTTATAATTTATTGAGCATGTTTTATTTTGAAAGCTCTCTTGATTCTTAACCACTTTGTCAGTTTTATAGCAAGGACGAGTTTTCACTTGAAAAGACGGGTATATCTTGGCAAACATACTTTTTATGCCAATAATCTCAACGAAGTATCTTGTTTAAAACCGTGTAACTATATACCTAGTCGTATATTGCAGAAATGTTGATTTAATTCAATATTATAACTTTATTATTTTGTATGTAATTTGACATTTTCCGACAATTTCCCTTTTTTTTAAATTTCGGTAATGATGATATAATTATACAATTATTTTAGGCTATTGTATCATATCTTTGATATGCGAATACTTAGTATTAAATTGGTGTACGTCTAAAAAGTATTTTCGGGGAATATACAGTGTGTCCAGCATATGGGAAACTTTTTTATTATTGATTTTACGAAAAAAGTTATTCTTCATGAAAAGTTCTGCAAAAATACAACCATTGGTTATAGAAATTTCAAAGCCATATATGTGGTGATAAGAATATATATATGAATTTTACCCAAGAATTGCATACTTTAATTTTTGACCTAATCGAAAAATTTTAACTGGTTAAAAAATCGTGAATATCTATATCCCTATAGGTAGCAGAGTTAATTATAAAATAAATTATTTTGCTATGAGTAAAATTTTGAAACATCAAATCAAAATTGTGAAACTCTAAACTTTAAGTTGAGAAACAAATTTTTGATCACTAAAGAGTTCATAAATGAGTTTTCTTTATACAAATTTACAATTTGGCCAAAATTAAAAGTATTTTTCTTATGGGGTAAAATTCATATTTTCGTATATAAATTTCGATACCTGATGGTGGTATTTTAGGGTTTAGACCATGCAGAACTTTTTATGAAGAATAACTTTCTTCCGTAAAGTTAAGTTTCCCATATGCTGCGAACTTAAGTGGACACACTGTATAATTCGTATAAGATGGTGGCTTTCTCCTTTATACTGTTCCTTCAGTTTCCCAGCTATTTTGCAAATACAATAAGCTGATGAACGATATTATTATTCCCTTAATGATCAAAGTCATATTTTGATATAGTCAGTTATTTCCAAAGATCGGGTTGTAATAGGCAAGAATAGCTGAATGACTTTTTTAAGAGCCGTATTACACAGCAAAGAATTATGCCAAAAATTACCCTGAAATTTACCACGAAAATTTTCGTCAATAAAATATGCTGTATGACACGACCAAAAATTCTTGCGAAAATTTTCGGAGTAAAAATATAAAACATAGTCTATATTCTCCAGACAAAAAATCGGCACAGAACCACATAATCGGTTTGTTTGACATCACACTCATTAATTGTCTTTTAAATAATTTATAAACAAACAAACAACAAATTTCTGCAACATCTAACATCACTTTTTTTGAGAAGAAACTAAATCTTATTGAAAATAAATAAAATTAGGTTAATGAAAGTATGTTTGTTTACTGTTTGCATACCTCAACTGTAACAAAATATTGTATGAATTACTCCGAAAATGTTTGGAAGATTTATTGCCTGTGTAACAAATATTAAGAAAATGTTACAAAATTTTAGGAGAAATTTCTGACAAAATTTTCGTGGTAAACTTCAGAGTAATTTTCGGCATAATTCTTTGCTGTGTAATACGGCTCAAAGAGCACTGTCCATTTTGAAACAAACGAAAGCATTTTTATAATTCTACTTGGTGAATTTTTGTTTGTATAGTTTATCTGATCTCAGTTGAACAACCAAAAAAAATATCTCATGTCCGTGTCCCGATAAGCGACCGCAATGAATTTTTGTTGTAGTTCAACTGAGATCTTATAAACTATATTTTTTCTTAGACGTCCCAAATTCTTTTTGTTCTCATTAGTTTTAATCTATCTAATTAGCTTTTATAATTAGTCTTTAAATTGTAACGGATATTTAGTACATATATGTTTTCACTTTTCACTTACTATATTATCAATAAAATATATAAAAAAAGTAACCATTGTTTTAATTATACCGGGTGTCTGATTAAGAGAGGTAACCCGCTGTAACCCGGAAACTATCGTAAAGCATCATAGAGGAAAAAAATTTGCATTACAAACTCGCCTACGAGAAACTGCTGGAAATTATTTTCAAATTTCCTACTCCACCGCTAGATCGCGTAGTTCACGATAATAACACAAACACATGTAAGGAGGGAAAAACTTGACTTGAGGAGAATGAGTGATTTGTAAAGATTGTTATATTTAATTAGAATTTAACTTTTAATTACTTACTGTGTACTTACATTATATTGTTTATAATATAGATAATAAAACAAATCTAAATGTTGAAAATAACTATTTACAAGACACTGGACGTGATGCCTGGATTTAATTGAACAGTCCATGTGGACATGGTCCAAGTAGCTTGAACAACCGAGATGACGTACCTGGAATTAGATAGAAAAACACTCTGAGTATTCAATTTGCCATAAATAATGATTAATTATTTAACTAACGATTAGTATAATTGAAATCCCCAAAATTAATGAAAGTATTAATAATATACAAGGTGCATCTTATGTGTTTGAACTGTGATTATGCATATCAGTACTAAAGTAAAGTTAAAACTTCACTTGATCAAAAATAAATGCCTAATAGTAAATATTTAGGGTTATTAGGAAAGGTGCAAGGGGCGCAAACTCTCCCCAATGCATATAAGGAATATGTGGCACAAACTCTCCACAAACAATATTATAACTACTGTAAGTGGCACAAACTCTCCACAGTACAGCAAAATAATAATACACTGCAAGTGGCACAAACTCTCCACAGTACAGCAAAATAATAATACACTGCAAGTGGCACAAACTCTCCACAGTACAGCAAAATAATAATACACTGCAAGTGGCACAAACTCTCCACAGTACAGCAAAATAATAATACACTGCAAGTGGCACAAACTCTCCACATTACAGCAAAATAATAATACACTGCAAGTGGCACAAACTCTCCACAGTACAGCAAAATAATAATACACTGCAAGTGGCACAAACTCTCCACAGTACAGCAAAATAATAATACACTGCAAGTGGCACAAACTCTCCACAGTACAGCAAAATAATAATACACTGCAAGTGGCACAAACTCTCCACAGTACAGCAAAATAATAATACACTGCAAGTGGCACAAACTCTCCACAGTACAGCAAAATAATAATACACTGCAAGTGGCACAAACTCTCCACAGTACAGCAAAATAATAATACACTGCAAGTGGCACAAACTCTCCACAGTACAGCAAAATAATAATACACTGCAAGTGACACAAACTCTCCACCGTACAGCAAAATAAGGTTACACTGCAAGTGGCTCAAGCTCTCCACAATACAGGGGGGTGGAAGGAGATATGGGTGACGTGAGAAGTCACCCTGTATCAGGAATGGACAAACCGCAAGTGGCGCAAACTCTCCACAATACAGTATAGGTATGTGAGTTAAACTGCAAGTGGCACAAACTCTCCACAGTACAGCTAAATAAGGTTACACTGCAAGTGGCTCAAGCTCTCCACAATACAGGGGGGTGGAAGGAAATATAGGTGACGTGAGAAGTCACCCTGTATCAGGAATGGACAAACCGCAAGTGGCGCAAACTCTCCACAGTACAGTAGGATTGGATGAATAGGAAATGCAACAACAAACTAATGTTCTTAATAACGTTGAATATTAAAGAACTTTAAACAAAGTTATTATTAAAAATGATTAGCAAATATATATACTCTATGTGATACAATAACTTTTAAAATCAAATATCAAATAACAGGCAGAAATGAATTACTCTGTGAGATAGACTCACCTATTTAACTCCTGATATGCACCACAATACACACTATATTTTAATAGATTTATTTGGCTCAAGTGAACACTTTAGTTATTTTCTAGAAACTAAATCTCAAATCGTTCTTAAAATTTTCTTTCCCCTTTCGTGGCCTCGAAGACTACGTGACATTTTGATACTTTACTTATCTGTTTCAGACAATTGGTTGTTTGGTCGAGAAATGCATTTCTGAAATATTAGGGTATACCCATGATTTAATTCATTTTACTTGGAACGAAAATTATTTTAAGAATAACAGGGTGAGAAAAAAAAATTGTCTTACACTCTCTAATCAGACACCCGGTACAATCCTCATTTTCCTGATTTGAAAAACTCAGTTTTTAATGGTTCTGACGCTCCGAACTAGCGAGGAATCTTAAATTTGAGGTTGTGTCCCTTTTTAATTTCATTATATAAACTTGTAATCTTCGACGTACTTATACGAAGGGTTAGGCCTGAATTCCGCAAAACTACCTGGCTGGAACTACCCGAAAGAGGGATTATCGTATCATTAGCAACAAGTGGGATTAGAAGCTCTCGTAATTTATCGAGAAAAAATCATCATTTTTTGACCAACCTGTATTATTTTTTCCTTTTACGATTGCACAGAAAAACGTTAAGACGCAAAAAACGACCCAAAAATATGATTTTCAACATACTGTAACTCATAAATATCTACTATGTAGGTATGTAATATTTCTGAAATGAGCCCTCTATTTTGAGAATAGAAAAATATAGGGTGAAAAAATGTCAATTGCGTTATTATACGATAGTAGGTTATTTTAAAAAACAATAAATTGAAAACAAAAATCGACCTGTTTCGGCATTTCTTTAAATTTAATGAATACTGCTAAATAACAGGGTGGATTGTTTTGAGCGGCTCGCTCTGTATATAAAAAATCCTTATGCAATACAATAAAGTCGTTTGCCGATAATTGTTTACAAAATAAAAAATCTACACATTCCGTTTTCAATTGTCGGTTTTCGGACCCTTCTAAATCATCTAGAAAAAAAAAACAATGCCGCCAACATCAAAGAGGACGGCCTCTTTGCGTCGTAGTTTTTTAGAGGTAAGAAAAATTTAACTTACACATATTGGTTAGTTAAATAGAAACTTTCTAGGTAAACTGACGTGTGTATGTGGCTGTCCTGTATTTATTGCATTTAATTTACAAAAATAATCCTCTTTTATCAAGGTAAATAACATTTTTAATTAATTTTTGATCGTTTTTCGAGCAAAATTATTTCGTTACAAAAAGAAATTTATCCTTAATAGAAAAGCTCTACTGTTTTTTGACAAGATAAATTATCGACCGAATATATGATGATAATTATCTTTATTTTTATTGATACAATTGAATTATTTGAATAAACACAATTGTTATAAATTTCAAAAATTTCTTCTCTCGTATTCACACACGTGTAATATTCATTTTGATCTTTCTTATTCGAGGCTCGTAAATTAGATTTTCGCTATGTTCAGGGTTTAATAGAAGAGTGGCCCTTTGTACCTTTATTTAGACACTTATTCCTGCTTTGGCTAACTGGGAAACTATACTGGCAACTGGCACCGTTTGAATGATTGGTAATTTTATTATTTGTGATGTCCAGTACAATTTTAGTTGCAGAATTTTTGGTCCAAGTAGAAATCGTATTAGAATTTGTAATTTTCCAACAGTGATTTGGAGTTAAAAAAAAGTCGTTCAGATGTTATATTTTCATTTCTTTTCTGTAATTTTAACAGTCCGACGGAACGAATCCATTTAATTTTTTTATACCTTTGCTGTCTCGTAAATTTTTTCGATCCACCTTGTTCTGTTGAAAATATTTGTTGGAGTTGATTTTTTCTTTTTTAATGGTAATTTTACAGTTTGCAGCTTCTCCTCCCCTCCTAGCATGCCTATGGCCGTCCCTTGTTTAGACGTATTTACTACATTGAACTACCCTTTATAAGATGCTTTAGATAAATACTTTTTATATTCTACGCAGTTTACTAAATATGGAAAATACGATATAAACAAAAAAAAATATACCAAGAACAGCTTGAGCTACTAGTAAATACCTACACAATAAATATTGGTACATAATCTGGGATATTTTAAATCCCTTTCTTTTACCAAGACCGCTCGTTACATTGTTTGCAAAATAAAGATTGCTAGACTATTGTGAATATATTAATGGTACAAAAACACGATGATAAAAAGGGATAATCTAACAGAGATTTTACAAAATTACGTGATGTTTTCGGTATTGAAAAAAAAATTTTACGGAAGCCGATTGTTGAATTATATGAAAAAGAAAAAGTATAAGATACTAATTTTACAAATATAAATAAATATGGTTTGTTATTTATACAATATGTCTCAATAAAAGTGAAAGATGAATGCTATTATAATGCCTTGAAAAGTTTTTGAAAAATTCTTTTCAAAGAACTAAGAAGCATTCATTCATAAATTGGGTTGTGCTCATCAGCCCAGGTACTTTATCTGAATCTTTGTACCATATCCCATGTTATCTACTTCCATTCCAGTAGCTTCGTGTCTTCTATAAAGGTCACTAGTTTGACTGAAGGGATTTTCAGTAGTTGTGATGGTTGTATAACTTCCTCTCCAAAGTGCTTCCGTCTAAGTTCTTGTAAGTCCTCGCAGAAGCAGAGTATGTGAGTAGGTGTTTCATCATCAAGTTCACATTTTCTGCACATAGGTTCACTAACTTTGCCCATATTGTACAGATGTTTCCTCAAGGTGCAGTGTCCAGTCACCAGGTCGGTAACTGTCTTCAAATGTCTCTTACCCAGTTTCAGTAGCCTGGTTGAGAGTTCCTTGTCTACCTTGTTCAGTAAACTCTTTGTATGAAGGTGCCCTCGTGTCACCCTCCATTTGAATTGGTGTTCCCTATCTAGCCAGTTCCCGATTTCCCCTCTTATGCAATCTTTTGTGATTCCACAAAACGGTTCCGGACCTATGAAGTCTCCTTTAGAGCCTTCTTTAGCTAACTGGTCCGCCATTTCATTACCTGCAATACCCTCATGTGCCGGCACCCATATTAGAGACACTTTGTTGTCTCTTGCCAGCCTGTTGAGGGATTCTTTGCAGTTTTTCACCAGTCTGGACCTAGTTGTAGGATTACTGATAGCCTTAAGCAGAGCCTGGCTGTCAGTGAATATTTCAATTTTTTGTCCGGTATATCCTCTTCTGATGTTTTCATCAATACAGGCTATAGCGGCAATCGTCTCTGCTTGAAACACAGTCGTATATCGACCAAGGCTAAAGAACATTCTCTTTCTAGGTCCTTTTATACCAGCCCCAGTGCCATGGTTTGTTTTGGAGCCATCGGTGAACCAGATGATTTCTCCAGAATTACCTGGGTGCATCACCTGTTCCCTAGATGGGATGATGATATTCACTCGCTCAGTGAATATATTCTCTGGTGTCATGCTATCAAAACTCATGTGAAATATGGGTTCGTCTAGTAATGTCCCAGTTGTATCAGTGTGTCCTTCTCGAACATTGTTCGGGGACCATAAGTTTCCCGATTTCAGCCTAAGATTGCCTCCGCCCTTATAAAAAGTTCTAAAGGAGGAAGTCCAATAAGGGCTTCCATTGATACCGTCCCCGTGCTGTTCATTGCCCCGGTAATACCAAGAAGCGCTTGTCTTTGGATTGCAGTTAACATATTAACTGCAGAGGACACTTCTGTCCTCCTCCACCAGACTATTGTTCCATAGGTGATCGTTGGCCTTATCACAGTTGTGTAGAGCCAGTGAACCACCTCAGGTCGTATTCCCCAGGTTTTGCCCATAACTCTTCTGCATTGCCAGAAAAGCCTAGTCGCCCTGGTAGTAATTTTTTCCAGGTGTGCCTTCCAATTCAGTTTGGAATCAAGGGTCACTCCCAGATATTTGACTTCTTTGGATATTTCTAGTTCTTCTCCGAACAACAGTACTCTACCCTGCGGGAGAACTCTTCTATTCGTAAAAGCAACTAGTTTGGTTTTTTTTGGATTAACTGAAAGGTCCTCTGTAAGGCACCATTCCTCCACAATTCGCAGTGCTTCCTGCAGGACATTCATAACCACCTCCGGGAATTTCCCATTGGTGACAATCACTATGTCGTCCGCAAAGCCCTGCGTCCATATGCCTTGATCATTCAACCTACAGATCAAGTCATCCACAACTAGGTTCCACAAAAGTGGTGAAAGTACTCCACCTTGAGGACATCCTTTAGTTGTCCTAACAGTGTATGTTTTATCATGCATATGTGCTGTTATTCTCCTATGCTCAAGAAGCAACAACTACTCAGTAAGTTGGAAACTTTTATTTTTAATTTTAGGAAAAAAACTTATTCTTCATAAAAAGTTTGTGCGTGTTCTAAAATCTGAAATACAATCATCAGATCTAAATATGAATTTTACTCAGGAGTAAAGTACCGATGGGAAGCCCTAATCACCAATTTTAGCAAACATTTTTATGGACAGTTTAGAAAGAAAAATCTTTGAATGTAACATTTCAAAAAATATCTTATTTTGGTATAGGTATGTAGATGACATATTAGCTTGTTTTGTAGGTAGTTAACGACAATTAGATATATTGTTCAATCATATTAATAATTTACATCCAAAAATCAAATTTACATTAGAAGTTGAAGAAAATAACTCAATCAATTTTCTTGATAATAAAATTCAAAGAGTCAATAATATACTTGATTTTTCAATTTACAGAAAACCAACACATACTGATGTGACTATACCATATAATTCCAATCATCCCATGTCACATATAATTCAATGATACATAGAGCATTTTCAGTTCCTATGAACAAATATAATTTTGATAGAGAAATTAATATAATTAAAAAAATAGCCACATCCAACGGTTATCCATTATTACATATAATAAATAAATTAATTGATAAAAAAGAGGAAAAAGTGGCATTACAATTAATATTTCCTGAAAAAACTAGGGAAATACAAAATTACAAAACCATCACATATGCTGGTAATATTTCTAATAATATGTCAGATAATATCTTCTTCAACAAATACAGCAATTTCTTTTAAAACAGAAAGCAATGTAAGTAAAAAATTGTTAAATGTAAAAACAAAAATATCCCCATTAAAAAAGTCTGGAATATATAAACTTAAATGTCCAGAATGTAATGCTGTCTATATTGGTCAAAAAATTCGAAATTTTGAAATTAGATACAATGAACACTAACGAGCATACAGATTAAAACGGCCAGATAAATCACATTACGCAAAACATCTTCTTGACACAAAACATTCATTAACACCTAAGACAGAACTAGAAGTACTGCATATTTGTGATAAGAAACAAGAATTAGATTTCCTTGAAGAACTAGTAATAAGATAGTATGAAGTTATCAATGAACAGATAAATCTAGGGAGCTCTCCACTATTAAATGAGTAACAATTGTAAAGATCAGCAGATATAGTTTTCCTTGGTTTCCTATATCATTACACAGTTATACTGATCAAAAATGGGAAAAAGATATCCAGGATATCCCCATAGGGCTAATAATACCTAGGCTCTAATATTTGTAATATCATATCTTCTTCTCTTTCTATTAATATATATTAAGTCAATCAAAAGATATATTTGGTCTAGCCAAAATATCAAACATCAAGTAGGCATCACATAAAATGTAATTTCTGTCATTCTGAGGATGATATGTCAATATCGAAATAATTATCAATATCTTAGAGTTTTCAAAAATTTTTCATTAAATAGTGGAGTTAGAAACACTTAGTTTCATTTAAAAAAAAATATCGAAAAATGTTATGGAAGAAAGTTGATCAAAACTGAAAATTTGCAATTACATCTATTTACATTGAAAAAAAAGTTTTCTGCTTGTTTAATATTGTTTCTATTTTGAATGAACATTTATCTCTAGTGATTGTAAAAGTCATGATAACCTTCTCGTTTCTTAATGATTTCCAACAATTTTGCAATTTAAGGAAGTCATGAATGAATATGCATTTATTTTGCAAATAAAAAAAATAAAAACGAATAATAAGTTGTGCAACCAACGTAATATTAATTCTAGAAATAAATAGAAACTTAATTTTCACTCATTCCACTAATGCCTCCGTCTCGTTCAATGCATTCGTTCTATTGGCAAATTCTCGTGATACATTCCTGATCATCTCTGAAGAAATTTCCTGGCATTTCTGATCAACTTTTTTCAATAACATTTTTCGATCTTGTCAAATTTAAAGGTACTTTACTCTTGAGTAAAATTCATATTTTTTGACGAACCTCGTATAATAATGAAAAAAATTGATATCTGATGATTGTATTTCAGAATATGCAGAACTTTTTATGAAGACTAAGTTTTTATGCTAAAATTAATAATAAAAAAGTTTCCCATACGGTTCCAACTTACTTAGACATATACAGAGTGTCCTCAATAAAAGAAATTCTTAAGGGGCTCAATTATATTGCATATTATTTTGGGCCTATGCGCCTTTGCTGACGATTTATTGGTATTTGCTAAAAACGAAAAAGATCTTCAAAAAAATATAGACGTCTGGAAAAGAGCTCTTCAAAGTAGAAATCTAAAAATAAATGTAGAGAAAACAAAAGTAATAGTAATAGGGCAAGAAAACAAGAATCTCGAAATACAGCTAAACGAAGAACAAGTATAGCAAGTGGATACATTTAAATGGTTGGGAGTGAAAATATATAAAGAAGGGAAAAATAACGCTGAGATTAATGGACGCCCCTCATTCTATATTATGCAATAAGTAAAACTTTCATTAGCAAGAAAGAAGCGCCAAAGATAACAAAAATGACAGTCTATAAAACCGTTTTTAAACCTATTTTAACTTATGGGAGCGAAAGCTGGGTTCTTACGAGAGAGACAAAAATTACAAGCGGTTGAGAAGAGGTATCTGAGAGCAGTATTGGGACTTACCCCTAAAATTCGAAATGATTATATAAGAGAACAGCTAGAAGTAGAACCTCTAGGAATCAGTTAAGGTGGTATGGTCACTATTAGTACGCATGAAAAATAATCAACAAGCAAAAATGATATGGCAAACAAAAACATGTGGAAGGCGACCAAGGGGGAGACCTGGGATGATGCAGTAGCGGAAATCCTGAAAGAACGTGGACTAAATTGGCAGGAGGCGTAGTTAAAGGCTGGAAATGAACGGGAATGGGCTAAATTTGTATATAATTAAAAACACCTTAACATTAAGGTTCTGATTATATATATATTATTTTGGGCATTATTGTATTGCTCAATTATTTTTAACTCAAAGGCTTCAATATTTTTGGGTAATCCCCATCTCCACATCAGTTCGAAATTAGAAAGCATTGAAAGTAATGTATTTTAATAAAAATAAACGAAAAGCTTGTTTGGGGCAATTGTTTTATTTTTTTCACACATTATATGCATTAATTTTTAGGTTTCTATCACTGTATTCAGCACTTTTAATTTTCCATAGGGCTGAATATTCACGATAATATTGTGCAAACTTGTCCCTATACGCACAATAATATTGGGCAAAATCCAATATCGTGCACTATAATTGATCGCTTAGGGGGGCCTTTGGTGAAATATATTTCGACCATAATTTTTCCTTAGTGACGCTACTGGCTTCCAAAAACTAATAAAAAAAAACGTTACTGTGTCAAACGTGAAATCCAACGCAAAAACCAACAAGAAATTTTTATCATTCCAATTTTCTGTTCTGCTTTCTAGTCTATCAACAACTTCAAAAAATGTGTTATTTTTTTATAAAGCTCCTAAAAATATGAGCGATGGCTCATTCGATTCGGAATGAGGTCTAGAAAAATTTGCAATTGTTATTAACAAATTAAGATAAAAAAAATAGCATTTAGTTTTTTGTTAATAACTTAAAAACAATTAATATTTCAGGAATTTTGAAAAAAGATCCTTGAAGAGGTGGAAATTTCCAATAAAAAGTTCGGAATCCCGGAACTCTATCTCTATTATTTATAATTTTAATTCGATCGCCGAAAATAGGTCTCCGCGAGCCATTTTGTTTATGCGTGCGCCTCGTCAAAAGCAAACAGGTCATAATAAATAATTTTTTTAAGGTATAAATTGTTGATTTAAAAATTTGGAAATATTATGTTGTATTCTGAACACTTCAAAGAATTCATTGCCGTTGGACAAAATTCTTAAAGTAAATTTTTCAACAAGTTAATGAATAAAATTTTCTTGAACTTCCTTGTTTATTGTAAACTAAAAAAATGTTTAAATAATTGTCTTAAGCAGATTTAAAAAAAAATCTTTCCGATTATAAAAAAATCGGTACTTTACGGATACACTACTTAACCTATATTACAAATTTTCCGTCCATTCTTTTCGAATTTCCCACTTTTTCTATAATTTTTTTAATACTTTCAACTGGCCTGAATTTTTGCGAAAAAAATGGATCTTTGTCAAAAAAATTTAACCGCACTGTATAAAATATAATTAAATCTTCCCTATTGTAAGAAAAATATTTACCAGCTTCCAGGTATTTCCTTTCTTTGACCAATCACCTAACAAAAATCATGGTCATCCACTCCGAACAACCAATAAGGGATTCGGACGCCTTATCAACGTCGAATTTAACCACCCCCGAATTTGAGACTGACGATAATCAGCACACCCCTGTCGCACCATCCGAATTATTACCTATCGAACCACAAAGTACGATGTCTCTACAAGAATACGACGTTGTTGTTATTCCATTTCAGAGGATTTTGTCACATCCTCATGCTAGATCAGGATTTATTCCTGAAAGTGGATCGGAAATTTACGCTAGGAATTTACCTCCGATCGTAACTGATGAGGAATTAGTCAAGTTTTTCCAAAAAGCCGGGAACATTTTTAAAATAAGATTGATGATGGAAGATCTAATTTACGAGAGAAACAGAGGATTTTGCTACGTTTCTTACATGAATGCTGAAATGGCTAAGATAGCTGTGGAACGACTTAAGGACGAACCTTTCAAAGAAGGACATTTTTTAACCATAAAAAAATCTTTGGAAAATTGCAGGCTTTTCGTTGGGGGTATTCCAACTGATAAATCAAAAGATATGGTTTGGCAAGAATTATTGAAGCTTGGCGTCAGGGACTTGGTCGATGTTATTATGTACAGGTAAGTTTTTATTTGTTCTTATTTTGGTGCAGTAGAATATTCATCTTTAAATCCAGAATTTTCGAATGGTGTAAAAATATACAAGATGTCTTGTATAACTGAGAACTTTTTTTTTAATATTGGGAAAAATGGTTCAACTGCGCATTTCTAATTCCTTTTACATCCCACTCTGTAGTTTGTATGTCATTAAATTGCAATAAAATTCAAAATTAAAATTAAGCTTCAACGAATGATACTTTTTTTAATGCAAGCAAAGATTACAACTTAATTTTTTTGATTTTAATTTTGATTCTCACTTATTGTATTTTATGGAAAATTAAAAAAAGCAAAAAAATTCCAACTGTTTGTTGTGCCCCCCCCCCTTTAAATACATTTATTCAATTCAACTAATAAAATTAGTTTTTCAATATTTTCTAGCAAAAATTATTTCTATAATTTGTTATTATGGTTTTTTAAAAATTAATATTCTAAAAAATTCATACACCTTACCTTTTGCGCCCTCTATTTTTATTTACGGTCACTTTAATAAGGGTATCTTTTTTAATTTTGATATTTACGTTAAAATTTTGAGATTTTCAAAAAAATGTATCTTCATCGCCTGTACTACTTAAAAAGGTTAAAAATATTACTTTTTGTTTCAGAGCTTATTCCGATAGATCAAAAAACAGAGGATTCGTTTTTATTGAATTTTTAACTCACGAGCAAGCTGCCCGTTTTAGAGCCAAATACTGCGGCGTACTAAGGCTATGGGGTAGAAAAGTCGTTATCGATTGGTCCGTACCACCTCATGAAGTAGAAGACGGTGTTTTAGAAAAAGTAAGTTTTAAATTCATAATTTATACATACAAAAGTGAGTTTTATGTATGGAATGCTTTTGGTCTATGACTGTTTGTTTTTCTGGAAATATATTGATTGGATCACCCTATATATTTTTCCATTTTTAAGATACTTAATAATTTTTATGTACTTTTCCCTAATTCCCCTAATTTCAGAGTTATAAGGAAATCCTATAAATAGTTTTCGAGACACGGGGCACTTAAGATGGAAAGTAGCGGTTTTTCAAAAGTAATATTTAGTTTGGGAAATCCATTTTATTATGAATATGGCACAACTGTTAATTATTACCCATGAGGCATTAGTTTTAGCCTGTTTTTGGACCTAACAAATTTATGGTTACAGGGTTAATCAGGAAATACTTGAAAAATGACATTCTTTCTAGATCTTTTATTTACCCTATTCTAAAATATGATGAATATTACTAATAACAAAAAAATACAGAATTTAACTGACGAAATTTTCAAATATTAGATAATTTTTAAAAAGCTCGCATTGTCGTAATATTTACCATCATCTCCTCTAGTACTGATTGATTTTAGTGAAGTATCTACAAAACTTGAAATATAAAAAATACATATTCAAATATCCACAAAAAAGAAACTTTTTGACTCACCCTGTATGAAATATTGAAATGTTGCAATTTTTGACATAGGCAAATGTTCACCAATGTAGAAAATTGGCTACTTTTTATAATATTTTTGAATACAGTTAAAAATAAGAGCTAGTAAGAATTTCATTTTAAATAGTTCTTAACTCGCCCTGTAAACCACCAATATTTAGAGTCAAAAATCAGTATAAACTAATGCCTCATGGGTATGGATTAACATTCGTGCAAAATATTTATAATAAAAAGGTTTTCCTAAACAAAATACCACTTGAAAAAAAAACACGCTAATTTTCAACTTTAACGTTCTGTATTTCAAAAATCGTGTGTGCCATGTCTGTTCCAACTTGAAATAAAATTGTTATTTTTTCATATATTTTGATTTTTTAGGTTAAAGTTATCTTCTTGAGAAATTTGGAAGCAACTCAAACACCACAAGAATTGGAGAACATTCTAAAGCGTTTTATAAATGAAGATAGTATTCAAAAAGTTTACAAATTTAAAAATTACTCCTTCATACACATGAGAACACGCGATCTAGCCGAGAAACTCAAGAACTCTCTAATAGGTTAAACAAATCTTTTATTATTTCTTATTATTGTTTGTAGAAATTTTTTATAGGGGATTTGTGGTAGACTTAACATTATAAATTTTCCAGTACAACAAAATACAGGGTGTTCCATTGAAAAAAAAATATTATTTTTTGTATCCCTTATCTATGGTACGTCACTGTGTTTTTTCGTTATTTAAGAGGACAATTTGGATAAAAGCTTAAATTTTTTAGGTTTTATGTTCCACATTGTGCTATATCGTTTCCAATGTAAAATTATTATTTTGATTATACAGGGGCACAATTTGAATGAAATCATAAATATAAAAATTGGCCTAATTATTTTTTTTTCAAATGGGACACTGTATGTAATTAAATTTTTTTGAATAATACTTTATTGTGTCAACTCTACTTGATGTTAATTATTGTCAATTTTAATTTTAGAATATTACAAAGGTAGCCCAGTAGAAGTAGAATGGTCTAAACCACCCAGTGCGGAGACATCTCAGGAATACAGACAGATGAAAGTGTATGTAGATTTTATTTTTTTTACTATTTTTAAGTATGTTCAAAAAAAGTTCTTCAATGCTCCTATCTCTACATAATGTTGTTAACCACAGAAGATGTATTTTGTATTTTATGCTTTGATTTCTCCAAATATTTTTAATTGGATCTAAGTATTCTTGACTTCATTTATAAATAACATATTATTGTTGAATGGGTAGATTATTATATTTTTTTAAAAGAAATTACGAATTTTGACTTATTTTTATCTTATATTTTGTTTTCAGTAGTAATCTGAGCCAAACTCGATCGCGTACCATATCTTCATCATCTACTTTATCTGTATTTGATGATTCGACTCGACTGAGTAATATACAATTCATGCCCTCGACTGATTCAATCCGGGAACGTCAAAATTTGTCAAAATATGGATATGATAGTCCAGGATCATCACAAGGCCAGGTACTATTATTGTATATATATATTCTATAATTTAGTTTAAGAAAGAAGAAATATTTGCCAACCATTTGTATAAAAGGAATTTTTTGGGGATGTGGCAAAAAATACCGGTGTATACTCTTTTAAGAATTTATTTCTGCGCTTTTGAATATCATAGTATTCATTTTCAAGGACTAAAAATAGTATATAAAGTCAAATAATTTACATAGCAGATAAAATTAAATAATACTTACACATCTAGGTAAGATTATTGGTAGAATATTGTGAAAAAAGTAATAAATTTTAACATTGGTATATATTAAACTCAATAAACAATATAAAATTTGAAATATTTTTTATTTAGTTATAAAATTCAATTCAATTGTTCAAAAATCTCCATAGTAATTCGTTTTTTCTAAGTTTTCGAATTTTGTTTATTTGAATCCAAATGATATGCGTATAGTATACTTGAATTATTTAGATCATTTTTTTATTGATGCATCGATCTCCTGAGCTATATAAGCTGTTTCTAAAAAGAAGATCGCTGCATTAATAAAAAACTGTTCTAAATAATTTAAGTATAATATATATGCATATCATTTGGATTTAAAAAAACAATTCGAAAACGAATTACTAAGGAGATTTTTGAATAACTAAATTGAATTTTATAAATCCAATCAAAAATATTTCAAATTTTATATTGTTTTTTGAGTTTTATATATACCAATGTTAAAATTTATTACTTTTTCACAATATTCTACCAAAAATCTCACCTAGAAGTGTGTATTATTTAATTTTATCTGCTATATAAATTATTTGACTTTATGTACTGTTTTTAGTCCTTGAAAATGAATACTATGATATTCGTAAGCTAGGAAATGAATTCTTAAAATAGTACACTCGTATTATTGACACATCCCCACAAAAAATCCTTTCATATACCATATAGACATTTTTTTAAATGAAACCAGTGACTCAAAAATTTCACTTCTCACCTTTCTAATTTGTTTATTATTAGAACTTATTTCTAACTTACCAAATGATTGAGATGACTGATTCACTTACCTGGAAAAAAGAACAGAAATATTAATAAAAACACACAAAGTTTGGTTTTTTAACACATACAGATTGTCCCGTAAATCAATACCATAACATAAACTAAGAAAAATTGTATCTAGGTATTTCAAATAATTCTTAACGGTCTACCAGTCCTCTAATTAACGGTACTCATTTATTGGAAACCCTATATATAAAATTTCCAATTTATATTCTATAATTTATATTTTTATTTGTTTTCAGAGGAGATTCAGAAATACCAGTGGTTCAACCGAATTTTCTGATGGAAGTACTTTGAGTAATGAAATTCTTGGCGATTACAAAGGAAAACAATCCTATAGAGATATTGTCAGAGGGTAAGACTTTTTTTTTATTTAATAATTATTTTTTGAACTTCTGTTTTATATACCGTCGAATCGAGAACTGAAAGTGCCTCCAAGTATTCATGAGATTTTTTTTCATTATAGAAATATTCATGTTATTTTAAACAATTTTTGTTAATAGTGTATACCTATTTTTAATGTTCTTGAGTTGGTAATTTTTTAATTTAATTTTTTATAGTACACCAGGACCTTCTTTCTACGGCGAAAAACCCAGATTCGAAATGCAGCCACTGTTCGTACAAACTTCACCTCCATCGCAAATACCATCTGTCAATTACAATGAATTTTTTGTACCGATCCTAAGCACCGCTCTCCCAACATACCAAAATACCAATTTTGCTTTTCAAGCGCCAACTACAAGTATAAACCCAGGTTTTTATTCCGCAAGAAGCTCAACGCCAAATTTAATATCATCTTCAAAAGCATATGCTGTATCTCCTACAGTTTGCGATCTTTTTTCAACGTATCCGACAAGCATGTCCAGTCAACTGGAAAATTTCGATCAGCAGCCCAATACGATTGGACAACCTTGGACGAATGTACCAACTACCAACTGTGTTATTCGGCCAAGAACCAGCAATGCTAATGAGCCAAATACTGGGCGAATTAATGAACCTAGCGTGAGTATAGAATCATTTTAAGCAGGAAGGACAAATATATTATTTTTTCGTCTAACTTTACTAAAAATTACATTTTCATTATACCTTACTGAAAACCCTATTGTAACGTGCCTATTAAGAGTACCGAAAATGACCTTTTCCTGTGCGCTAACATGCGTTATTGTTCAGTTTCCTTAGCAACACTAAACAACAATTGTATTCAGTGTTTTGAATTATAGTATAGTATAGTACTTACTAGTTTTCATATTAAGAAAGGTATAATGAAAAGTATCGTTCATTACACATCCATAAATGCTTTTCCCGTCGCGCGCACACGGGAAAAGTCTATTTTCTGGACTCTTAATGAAATATACTATTTACGTAGTAATTTTTTGTAAAGGTCGACGAAAAAATGTAATATATGCACCTCGGCGAAGAACTGTTTAGTAATAATAGACAGTTTTTCGTCCTTGGTCCATAAATAACTATTCTTCTTGGCCGTTAGTTTTTTAATATACCTCATTTTTCAAAAGTGTTCATCTCCTGGATTTTTTGACAGCGATTTATACTGGGTGATTAATTGGGTCAAGCGCAAACAGTAAAAGTAGAAGTTAATTTTAAACAACCTATGTTTTATTGGTTTATCTTTCTTTATAACCAAGATACAGGGTGATAAGATTTAAAAAAAAATGAATTTCCCTCCGTAAATGGTACTTTTCTATAATCTTTACTATATACGCACTCCCCAATGAATCACCCTGTAGATTCACAAAATATAGTATGCTCTGACAGTTGAATCCAAGAATAATTTAACATAGAGAATCTCCCGTTTTCATGGATTTTCAATGATTCAATGCTTTCGACATTGTAATATCTAAAACCTTATTTATTTCAACATATTACTGTCAGAGAAGCTTAATAAATGGCTGACTGCAATGCAATGCAAAGTAATTCATTATTTTTATTTGAATACGCTAAATTCAGTGGAGAATACAGCGTAAGCTAAAATTTAGAATTTCATTTTTGGATGGAATCTTTAGTAACTAGGAATTTTTCTTTGTAGACCTCATTCAGTTACACAGAACCTAACATCCAAAAAAGATATGGATAGTCGTAGAAGTCGTAAGTACTGGTTGTTTCTTTTGACTTATCAAATTAATACTTTTTTAAAATATGTTAGCAAAAGAAATTTGTAGGAAACTGGTTCAGAAACACACCAAATATAGTGATTTATTCAAGTTTTTTTTGACAATCCACTTGATTTCTTTTGAGATATTTTTTGGCAGGACTGGCTAATTAGTTTGTAAATTAAGTTTCTCCAAACACTATGCAATACTTGTTGATATTCTATATTTTTATTTTTCATCAGATTCAAGCTTAATTATATAGATTATTATTTAATAACTTTTTTGGATGTTTAGATAACTAATATTTAATTTGTATTTTTGGGCACACTATATAACTTAAAACCGGTCAAAAACTGGAGGGTATTTTTCTGAACCAGTCCTTTATTTTAAATTAAGGACTATATAATTTTTATTCAACTTTATTATTCCTAAATAAATATGTTAAATTTTGTTTTTTCTTTACAGTGTTTGGACAGCTTCCTCAACTGCATCTTATGTGAAGATATTAATGATTTTACTTCCTTCCTTAGTTAATTGTTAAATATTCTATCTAAAACGAGGTCTAGTTCACAGTCTACGTTAATTCTTTTAATAGCTCCTGAAAATATATGTGATAACTTATGGATTCGGAATGGTGTCTCGGAAAAATGTTTTAAGCAAATTAAGATGAAAAAAATGCAGTTAGTTTTTCGCGAATTATTGGGAAACTATAAGAGATAACTCTAGAAGAATATTCTGAAAGAGGAGGAAATTTCTAATAAAAAAGCATAGACTTCAAGGGACTCTTATTTTTGTTGGTAATAATTTTAAATTACTAATGAAATAATTTTTCCTAGAAATCGATCTTACTCAATTATTTATCAAGTTTTAATTGAAAATTATTAGCTATGCTATAGAGATAGAGTAGTCGGAGCTTTTTTATTGGACATTTTCTCTTCTTCAAGAAGATTTCCATTATCTCTTATAGTTTCTCAGTTATTCGCGAAAACTAAAAGCCTTTTAATAATTTTTTGCTAATAAATTTTTTTACATTTTTCTAAATTTAACGAACAATCACTCATATTTTTAGGAGCTATTACAAGATTTAACACGTTTTTCAACTCATGAAACGGGCCAATATGTTTTTTTATTGAAGTATGTAACTAGAATTGATTTTTTTTCAATTCAATCGTTGCAAACTATGAGAAATTGAAAATTTTAATCCATTCTATGATTTCTGTTTACACAGGATAGGCATCAAAAATATTTTCATATCATCAATCATAAGAATTTCATTATCATTACTGTGAATTTTATTAATTTTAAATTACTTTGAAAATTAAATTTAAATAACGGATGTATTTACATAATTAATTGAATTCATTCGATTCCATAACTTTGAAAAAACAAACAATAAAATAGAATATTCTCTAATACACTGAGAAAACACTTTAATAAAATTTTTAATTCCAACAAATTTTCACAGCTTATAATTTTTGGTTGTTTAAAATACTAATTATATTAAGAATGTTTTTTTAATTCTGGTATATCTCTACTTTTGATAAGCACTGTATGTAGTATGTTATTTTATTTGTTTTATGCATTATTTATGTCCAACGAAGTACCTTACAACTTACAAGTAGTAGGTAACTCGACAAATTTTTTTGTTATTTGAAAGTTGATAAAATTGGTTTCATTTTCAAAATAATGGGAAGCTAAACCAAAATTTGTTAGATTAAAAAATAATGTTTCTTACTTTAGTTTTGTTTTTTTTCATAAATAACTTTTATTAACTCTAATTGTAAGTAAATTATTTTCGATATATGTGTTACTGCCAAAGAATTTGAATAAAAGTTTTTTTTTTAATTATTACTTTTTATTTTTACACCGGCAAACATTTTAATGAACTTTATACCTTCACCTTCACAAATAATTCGTAGTTGAACTTAGTGACGAGCGATATTTCACGAACTGCTACTTTTTCACTGATACTAACAAATCACAGTCAGTCATAGTTCCTTATAGCAAATCCAAAGCGTTACGTGATCACAGCTAGCGAAAACGACATAGAATTGAATGAAGGAATCTAAATCAAACATAATAAAATCTCCTTGACCTTCATCTCTCTCATTCGACAATAAAATTGAATTTCGTCCATTAGCATAAGATTATAAAGAGACTTCCTGTGCTCTTTTTACCAGGAACTCTGATATCTATTTATGATAGGGATAAAAGGAAAGATATATTGATATTGCTTTTGGGCAACATTAATATTGATACCGCCAAAATAAAAGATATCTCGACGCGTAATTGCTTGTTACTTTTTCAAGCTTGGTAGGGAAATTTGATAATACAAACTGATACCGATGAATATGGATACATTTTTCCCATCGTATATTCAACAGAATATCAAATCAAGTCACGTTTCAAAATAACTGATATCATTTCATAACGTTATTGAAAAATCACGGTTTCGCTCATCACTATAGTTGAAGTACAGTTAAATTGAAAAATACTGAAGTACCATAAATTACGATAAAATGTCTGCCCATAGACTTCATGCCTCAGCTGATACATTCCCATCTCTTTGAGTGGGGATTATATCGTGAAACTTACCTGATTTGTTCGGTCTATCGGCAGGTAAGAAACAATATTTGTTCCGACCTTTTCTGTTTAAAAAATGGAGGAAAAGTTGTCTTTATAGCTAATCGGAAACTTGAGTATTTTTTAGTAGAGGCCATCCATAAATTACGTCATATGGTAAAGGAGGGGAGAATGTAAGATTGTGTGACAAGGGGCAGGGGGTCATTTATTGTTTTCTAACTAGTCTTTTGTTTTTTAAAATATTTGACTTTATGTTGATTTTATTAAAGATTATTTATTAAAATTAAAAATAAGAAAAAAAATAACTTTTTTCTTTTGATTATTTTTAAATACATGCATAAAATTGAAAAATGTGTGACGACACATCAGGGGGGAGGAGGTCCTAAAATTGTGACAACCTGTGACAAGGACGAAGGAACGGGTTAAAAAAATCCTAAAATTCGTGTGCCCCTAAACCGTTGGACATTTTTGGAAAAAAAGTTAGAACCTTCTTCTACGCGCCCCATTTGATAATCTCGAAGTCCGTAAATGATCGCATAATGGAAACTTCTAAGGAAATTTATATGAGTGCTCAAAAAATACGCCCTTCTTAACCCTCAACATTTTGGAATTCTGGGAAAACTAATCAGTATAGGAACCAAAAAAATCTGGGAAAACATGCTGATAAAATAGGGGGGCTAAATATGTTCAGGTCAGAAGGCGTCAAACCTTCTCCGCCGCTAAGATCCCCCTTAACTTTTTTGAGTGCATACGACTTGCTAAAAAAATTAATCAGAACGAAACTATTTAGCGGGTCTTCCTCATTTGTGGAATTCTTTTTTTTTTCGCTCTCGTTATTTTGATCTTCATTTAATTCAATTTTTCTATACAGGGTGTCTAGAAACGCACTTCAAACAACCTCCAAACCTATTTTTGTTTAATGATATTCTGTACATTTATTTTTTGGAATGTGTTTTTAGTTAAAATTTCATTCTCTCTCAAAATGTCTCCCTCATAACAAGATATTTAACGAATTTCAACATTTTTACAAAATATTATGATCTTATCTGAAGCCTCTACGACGAACTGTTTTCGAAAAAAAAAACGTAGAGTCCAGTCATGGGACTGCCAAAAGAAGTGAAAACACCAATAAATGAATCCCTTTTGAAAAATTTATCGTAAGCCCATCGAAAAATGGAATTTTTTACAAAAAAAGTACACATGTTTACACAGTATACATATATAGCTCATGGAAAGCGTGACGATGATTTATGCAACACTATATACGCGGGGAAGGAAGGGAGTACATGAAGACGATGGAAAACAGGAAGGAAAAAATGGGAGGGACCCCTCAGAGGGGACGAGTCTGGTGAAATAGGCGGAAGGGGAGAGCAGTGCGCGGGAAGAAGGAATGTAGGTGATGGAGAGTGTTGCAGATAAATTTAGGGAAATGCAGGATAGCGCATGATATATGATTTTTAGGAGGTAAGTGGATGTGGTGTGTGGATCTGAGGTAAAAGCTAAATATGTGGGAAAGCAGGGATGGATTATGGATGATACAGGAGAGGCAGGAATAAGAGTGGTGGGAGATGGACTGAGGGCTGATGAGGGAGGAAAGGAATTATCGGGAGAGTTGGACGAAGGCCGAGAACATGATGTAGATGAATTGTACAATGTGATACAGGGCTGTAAAAGAGAGGGAAAGAGGCGTAGCGGAGGGTTAATTACTGGTGGAATGAGGAAATAGACGAGCTGTGGAGGGAATGTAAAAAAGAACGAAGACGGATGCTGAGGGGAAGAGGAAGGATAAAGGGAAAAGGGGGATACAAAGAGAAGAAGGAGGGACTGGAGCGTAGGGTGGAGAGGGAAAAAAGAGGGAAGTGGAAAGAGTTACTGGGAGAATTGGAAAACAATCCAGGAGGAAAGGCGTAAAAGATAGCGGAGAAGAGGATGGGTGGAAATAGGAACGATCTAGAGGAAGATTGGGAGAAGGAGATTATGGGCAAATTGTTCACAGGGGGAGAAGGAGGAGTTGGAGGCAGGATTCGAGAAGTCCAGGATACTAGGGGGTAGGGAAAATGAGGGGAATAAGGCCGGTAGAGAAGTGGGAAGTAGACGAGGGGGGAGGAACATTAGAGTAAGGAAAGCCCAAGGGATAGATGGCCTGAGGGGTGATATGATGAAGAGGCAGTTGGATAACAATGGGGAGTACTTCTGCGAGCTATTCAACAGGGTGCTGAGGGAGGAAGAGTTTCCAGAAGGATGGAAGGTGGCCAGGGTGATACTGATGAAGAAGGCGGGTAGAGATGGGAAGCGAGCGGGGGACTGCAGTCCCATCAGCTTGCTGTGTGGTATGAGTGTGCTGGACGAACGAGGAAGTGCTGAAGAAGTTGAAGAGGAAACTAGGGGAGGTGATGTATTGGGAGAACATGGTGGAGATAATGTTGAGGGGGGGAGGAATGGATGGAGCTTTTCATGTTTTACACTGTGAGTAGGTTATTTGTGACACTACCGTACGAATGTTGTAACTGTATTGGCCAGACTTAGTGTCACACCGTAAAAACAACTAGCCATAATCAATAAAATTTAATAACCCAGGATATCTATTTTGATAAATTTCCGTACTCTATCAAAGGTATTTATTGTTTACGACGACCCTAGCGAGCGTGTTGCAAGTTTTAGCGGAAGCTTCCACAACTTTACATGGTTTATACGGGCACAAAGGCCGAGCAAATACATTACGTAGGAGATAAAAATGTTGCCTACATAGATCAACATACATTAACGAGCGTACAGAGGTGGTCTAGCCCAACTGTTGCTTTTTTAGGAGTATTCGTATAAGGGTTATAAAATTGTTTTTGTGCGTCTATAATAATAATCAATGGAAGAATAAATATAAAGTGTGATCAGTGATAACTTTATGATTGTTTTGTGGTGATAATTTTACCAAACAAAGTTCATCTCTCCATTCATGATTATAAGCTTACCTGTCTTCCAATTTCCAACTAGATCTGCTGATGTCACTCCAAGCACTCATGCTTCTACTTCTTCTTGGTATGAACGTTGATTTGCTAGTTCTTCTATCCAACATTTCTGGAGGAAAGTTGACCACTCTAGCCCTCGTGGGCTGTTGCGGTGAGTGATCCGTATTGGGAAGCATTTCGTAACTCCACTTGGTCGCCCCGAGCCCCCTTTAGTCAGAGATAATAGTGAGAAATTGAACACCAACAAATTTTGAACAGAGTAGAAAAATTGAGATGGTGCTTATTTTCCGGAATTTTTTTTTCGCCAGAAATTTTCTCGAAAATTGTTGATTAAAATTTGTCGGTGACTATTTCAATTACACTTACCTTAAACACGAACTCCTGCTGCTCAGGCTGTCAGAACTACCCCGCGAAGGGCTGTCAAAACTGCCTGGGAAGGGAGTTGCGTTTTCAGCTACAGGCGAACTCGGGGCTCCCGAGGAAAAAATATTTTCGTTTGGGGAATCGATCGTGACGATTTTAGAGATATTTTACTAAAAGGATAAGTAAGGGAAAGGATATGTCGCACTTTTGTTTAAACTGTCATTTTAAAATTTTATTTATTGTCACGAAATCCGACATTTTAGACACTTCCACTTTATAGACACTGTGTTTGAATTGCATTCTTATTTTAAACAAAATAGAGTTTATTTTAAATTTCAATCAGATTACATGAAATGAATGAAGAAGGGCTCAATATGGATAGCTCTAACTTCTGTCAAAATCTCCTTCAATTGTATAATTTAAGTCTGGAAGATAATGATTCTACACATAGATTTTTTTTAATGATAAATAATTTTAAAATTAATTTCAAAAGAGGGCTCATTCTCCGTCTACCAAATTAAATTTCTTAATAAAATGGGAAGCATATGACTAATCCGAGGAAAAATTCGGGAGAGAGACGGACACGTTTCTTATCTTCTGCAGTTGATATTGGACAAACTTTACCACAAGAAAGTAGAGGTGACCAGAAATCTTTAAAGTCTCCAGAACAGTGCCAAAAATTTCGGCAGACCTAATAAGCAAAAATAGGAAAACTGTCAAAGCCGTAGTAGGTATATGAAGACCAACAAGAAATTACGTGAAATGTTTTCGAAAGTTTCCTAAAAAAGAGGCGAGCTGATGGATGATGTAATCTAGATTAGAGTTGGAATAACCCCATCATCAAAACTAAATTAATCTAAACCCCAGTATTTCTGAATCTCCCTGTATTTAAACAGCTCTTCTTAATGGCTGCATTTCCAGTTACGTTGGAAGAGATAGAGATAATTTCCACTTCTAGTAAGATTAGAACGTATATGAGGAAGACAGTAAATTAGAACCGTTTTTATGATGTTTAATATCTATTAATGAAGACATTATAATCTTGTGAGTTGATCAGAAACTAATAGTAGGGGATATAAGTCTTAAATGAAAGACGTGTAGTCGTAAATTCTGTTTACCAGCGATCAATTATCATTGCAGATTAATTGTCTGAGAGTCTATTTAAGATGAATTAAGGTCTCAGGATCTATGCTCCTATTTAATTTACGATCAGATTTACCCAACCTATATATGTCTGTATGTTTATAAGGATTCCGTTTTTACGGTTGTTGTATCGATAAAATTGACAGAGAGAAATGTTACTGATTTGATTAAATTCAATTAATTCTAATAAAAAAAATCTTTAATTTTGTCTCAGTTTGGTTAGGTCCTGGGTAGTAAAAATACGGAAACTCCCTCAGTAAAAACTAATATAACTTCACCACAATTTCTCTATTTTGTGGAACAAAGCAGCGACAATTTCCGTGACAGTTCAGCAAATAAAAAAAAGGTTCAGAGCAGCCGTTTATGAATGTCTGCATGGATTTGTTTGGATTGTACAGAGATGTACAATGTGAATATGGTGCAAATAGAGACACTAATAAATTGATTCCTGATAAAAGATAATATAGAAATGTTTACAATTTAAGTGATCCCTTGAAAAATTTGAATCGTACGCCCATGCTGGATGGAAATTTTTGATAATAAATGGATCCCTTCGATCCAATGCGAAGCAGTGTCTCATTGGAGATATAGACTCCATATTCGAAAATCATCTCTTATAATAATTGTACATTAACTTGGGGTACTCTTTTGGTACTCAATGTCCTATTTTAACATTAAAAAACGATTCTAAAAGCTTCAAATCAACGATGATTCTTTTTCACTTTCTTTTGACCATCCTGTATATGCGTAAAAGTGTTAAAAAGTATTTTACTTCGCAAGATCGATTACAATCAAATTAAATGCGTTTGAGAAAACTTCGAAGATCTCACTAATGTTACCGGGATCTTATTTCAGTCTTCCTGGGGATTGTTAGAAAAGTATCTGATTTAACGCTCCCGCGGGAACACCTTAGTAGTAAAGCAGGAATTTTTCACGTGGTTTGAATAAAGAATTTACGTTATAGTGAAATTTTGGAAGAGTACCTTTTGGTATAGAATATTCTAGAACCAAAAAAGGCCACAATACATATACTTCGTTCCAAGATATTTCGTTTTGACTTATGCCAACATGATTGATTTAAGACCAAAACTCACAGCAGGTAGTTGATATTTAAGTGAGATTATAACAAAATTCTGTGGCTAATGGACCTGCTTCCGAGCCATTTTATTTCCACACTCACCCACATAGGAAGAAGAGTGTCACTTTTCCTCCCGCATTCGAAGAAAAGACACTTTACTCAAGTGTATAACATGATATTTTCCCACTAACTTATTTTTACGAAAATTGTCAAAAATTTCTAGTATCACCCTGTAATTATCCCAACAATGCAGGTGGATTATGTTACGTCGGGATACAAAAACGGACGGAGATCGCCTATTAACCTACATTCATTGTGGTAGAAGTCGGGAAGGAGAGGACAATAAAAAAAATTCTACACGTAACAATAATAAAAATAATAGAAAATCGTTACAGGTCTATGAATACGCGTGTATAATTAAATTAGTATATTGTGCAACAAGAGGGAAAAGTACTTTCTCCACATGTTGCACACTATACTTTTTCTACAACTGCACAAATTTAAAGAATACAAGTAAAGTAACTTAATATTTATTTTTATGGTTAGTAAAACAAAAAGAAAAGGTGAGCGGTCGTCGGACCGCCGATAGAAGCTTGCTTCTTATGCACAATAGAATGACCATTTTTGACCATTTTTTGTAAATTTTTGACAATTTTTGACTATTATTGACCATTTTTTTAAAATCTTTGACAATTTTTTTAAATTTTAACAATTATTGACCATTTTTTACAATTATAGACCAATTTTGACAGTTTTGACAATTATTGATCATTTTTGACAATTTTTCAAAAATTTTGAGCATTTTAGACCATTTTTCCAAATTTTAACAATTATTGACCATTTTTGACAATTTTTGACCATTTTTGACAGGTTCTGACAATTATTGACCGTTTTTAACAATTTTTCAAAAACTTTGACCATTTTTCAAAAATGTTGACAATTTTTTACAATTATTGACCATTTTTGACAGTTTTTTATAATTATTGACCATTTTTTCAAAATTTTGACAATTTTTCGAAAATTTTGACCATTTTTTAAAATTTTGACAATTTTTGACTGTTTTTTCAAATTTTAACAATTATTGACCAATTTTGACAGTTTTGACAATTATTGATCATTTTTGACAATTTTTCAAAAATTTTGACCATTTTGGAATATTTTTCCAAATTTTAACAATTATTGACCATTTTTGACAATTTTTGAGCATTTTTGACAGGTTCTGACAATTTTTGACCATTTTTGACCATTTTTGACAATTGACCATTTTTTCAAATTTTAAAAATTATTGACCATTTTTGACCATTACTGGTCAATTTTGACAATTTTTCAAAAATTTTGACCATTTTTCCAAATTTTAACAATTATTGACCATTTTTGCCAATTTTTGAGCATTTTTGACAGGTTCTGACAATTATTGACCGTTTTTAACAATTTTTCAAAAACTTTGACCATTTTTCAAAAATGTTGACAATTTTTTACAATTATTGACCATTTTTGACAGTTTTTTATAATTATTGACCATTTTTTCAAAATTTTGACAATTTTTCGAAAATTTTGACCATTTTTTAAAATTTTGACAATTTTTGACTGTTTTTTCAAATTTTAACAATTATTGACCAATTTTGACAGTTTTGACAATTATTGATCATTTTTGACAATTTTTCAAAAATTTTGACCATTTTGGAATATTTTTCCAAATTTTAACAATTATTGACCATTTTTGACAATTTTTGAGCATTTTTGACAGGTTCTGACAATTTTTGACCATTTTTGACCATTTTTGACAATTGACCATTTTTTCAAATTTTAAAAATTATTGACCATTTTTGACCATTACTGGTCAATTTTGACAATTTTTCAAAAATTTTGACCATTTTTCCAAATTTTAACAATTATTGACCATTTTTGCCAATTTTTGAGCATTTTTGACAGGTTCTGACAATTATTGACCATTTTTGACAACTTTCAAAAATTTTGACAATTTTCAACAATTATATATTGACCATTTTTGACATTTTTTGATAATTATTGACAATTTTTTCAAAATTTTAACAATTTTCGACCATTTTTCAAAATTTAAACAATTATTGACCATTTTTGACAGTTTCTGACAATTATTGACCATTTTTGACAACTTTCAAAAATTTTGACAGTTTTTGATCATTTTTCAAAATTTTAACAATTATTGACCATTTTTTAAAATATTTGACAATTTTTGACAGATTCTGACAATTATTGACCATTTTTGACAATTTTTCCAAATCTTTGACTATTTTTAACAATTATTGACCATTTTTGACAGTCTTTTATAATTATTAACCATTTTTCCAAATTTTTGACAATTTTTTAAATAATTTGGCAATCATTAACCATTTTTTCAAAACTTTGACAGTTTTTGACAATTTTTGACAATTATTGACCATTTTTCCAAATTTTTGACAATTTTTGACCATATTTCAAAATTTTTGACAATTTTTTAAAATATTTAACATATTTTCTAATATAATCTGACAGTTTTGTAACAACTAAGTAGGTATTTAAAGATGACAGTAGCCTACTAAGTTTTTGTCGATTTTATTTGATTCTCCATATAAATGTATGTGGCGTGGGCAAAGTGCCGTGAGAAATAGTATTTCTCACAGTATGAGCAATATTTGGTTTTGAAATCAAGTAAGGTATGAGAAATATGTCACTTTTCATAGCAGTTGTAGAAAAAATAATGTGTGATCGTCGAGCTGAATGTTTTTAGTAGATTAAGAAATACCAAGAACTTTTGGGTTGGTATGAAATTTAAAATATTGGCGAAGGCGCCTTCTAGACTGGTGGAAAACTGCAAAGAATCCCTTAACAGACTGGCAAGAGAAAACAAAGTGTCTCAAATATGGGTGCCGGCGCATGAGGGGATTGCAGGTAATGAAATGGCGGACTAGTTAGCTAAAGAAGGCTCTAAAGGAGACTTCATAGGTCCGGAACCGATAGCACAAGGGGGGAAATCGGGAACTGGCTAGATAGGGAACACCAAGTCAAATGGAGGTTGACACAAGGGCACCTCCCCCGTGTTCATAGAGTTTTCGAGGACTTGCTACGGCTTGTCCAATATTTCAACTCTCTGTGCATTGCCCGGCGACATAGGAGGGTGATGGGTTGAGCTACCTATCGGGAGCGTCCCCAGGTTGCGAATAGGGGCTGTAAACTCATTTGACCCCTACAAAACTACAGGACCAGATAGCAAATTCCCCAAGCTTCTGCAAGAGGGACTAGACATCATAATGGGTCTTTTAGTTCTGATACTTCGAAGCAGCCATGATCTAAGGTATATACCCATTGCATGGAGAGAGTCAAAGGTGGTGTTTATACCTAAACTAGGAAAAGAAACGTACACCCAGGCTAAATCCTACCGACCAATCAGTCTGACATCATTCATGGTGAACACTTACAAGAAGGAGCGCTTAAGAGCATCCCTCTACATAGACTACAATGGGATTATCAAACAGGGAAATCAGGTGAAGCTGTCCTGCATAATTTGGTCTCAGGTCTCGAAAGGAGCAGCCTGAATCATAAGGAAATAGCCCTTGCAGCATTTCTAGACATCGAAGGTGCTTTTGATAGCACATCGATGTCATCAATTATCAGATCCCTCAAAAAATGGAATGAAAAACTGCAAAGAATCCCTCAACAAGCTGGCAAGAGACAATAAAGTGTCTCAAATATGGGTGCCGGCACATGAGGGGATTGCAGGTAATGAAATGGCGGACCAGTTAGGTAAAGAAGGCTCTAAAGGAGACTTCATAGGTCCGGAACCGTTTTGTGGATTCACAAAAGATTGCATAAGAGGGGAAATCGGGAAGTGGCTAGGTAGGGAATACCAATTCAAATGGAAGGTGACACAAGGGCAAAGAGTTTACTGTGGCTTCTGAAACTGAGTAAGAGACATTTGAAGACAGTTTCCGACCTGGTGACTATGGACACTGCACCTTGAGGAAAAATCTGTAGAAAATGGGCAAAGTTAGTGAACCTATGTGCAGAAAATTTGAACTTGATGATGAAACACCCACTTTGCGAGAACTTACAAGTACTTAGACGGAAGCACTTTGCAGAGGAATTAATACAACCATAACAACTACTGAAAATCCCTCCAGTCAAACTAGTTGCCTTTATAGAAGACACGAAGCTTCTGGAATGGAAGTAGATAACATGGGAAATGGTTAGAAGATTCAGATCAAGTGCCTGAGCTGTTAGGCACAACCCAAATAAATGAATAGATGAATGAATGAATGGCACCTAGTATATAAAATGGCGCCATATTTTTAAATAAGAGTCGATTTGTGGCTGAACCTTGGGGAATAGCGACATTTTATTTATTTACTTGACAAAAACTAGTGTTTCAGTGTAAACCCATCATGCTATAAAATCTATTTTGTGGAATATTCCTGTTGAATTATTCAAAAAGGATAATGTAAATCAAACAACTATCGCAGTGTGCAGTGTTAGCAGCTTGTCATTTTTATTTAATGTTGAAATTGAAAAATTGTTGATAAACACGATATAGCTTTAGGAGGCGATAACTAGAGGAGCATATTCCGTCATCTGCGCATACGACTTTCTCGCTACGAGGGTCGCAGCTCGCGGCTCTTACTTTTTCAAGAAGGAGAAGGAAAAAAAACCATTCCATACACCCTTCTTCTTAAAGAACCTTCAATGATTATTTTTCCTTCCCCTTCTTGAAAAAGTAAGAGCCACGAGCTGCGACCCTCGTAGCGAGAAAGTTGCATGCGCAGATGATGGAATATGCTCCTTTACAATAGTTATCGCTATACGAGGGTAAGTTAATATTTTACAAAATAATGAAGAGCTTTTTGATCAAAGCCGGCCCTGTCCCTCGACTATAAATTTTGGCGAATGCGCCTCCCCTGTTCAAGAACATTCCAGACAAATCGTTAATAGGACGAGCGCGGAAAATACTTTCGAGAGTTGATAAAGACTATATATACGCGGGTTTTTGAGTGAGTTAAAAGTTAGTGAAACGAAGACAAAGAGTTAGTTTAACAGACAGTTTACCAAAGTTCTTGGTAATCGGACAGTGAATGAAATAGTGAAGATAAATAGTGTAATATTCAAGTGGTCAGAATAAATTAGAACTATTAAACAGAGTGTAAATAAATTAGTAGACATTGAGTAAACTGTGCATATGAATTAGGTTTAATAAAATTCAGCAGAATGGAATTAAATCTTTTAGAAGCTCTTAAGAACAATAAAAAAAAATTCTGGTAATCTTCTTAAGGAACAGATAGATATCAACCATTCTTCCTTATTAATCTTATTTACCTAGAAGATAGGTCAGGAGTAGGTAATTGTTGTCGGAGTTGGTAATTTGGTCCCCAAAGAAGAGGTCACGGAATTTCAAAAGGTAATTTGGTCCCCATGGCTGACAGGTGTAAATTCCCTACTAGTAATTTCGTCCCTGCAATCAAGTTCAAAGAAGAAATCAAAACATGAAAATAGTTTAAAGGTTTTAATTTCAACTCTATGGCATGCACTTATAAATAGTTTTTTTGTATTTAGAGCGTAAAGTAACAGATTGCCGCTTGAGAGAGAATGATTTTTCGAAAGCGGCAATTTTACTTTACGCTCGAAAAACACACATCATTTTTTCTACAGTCCCCCTTTTAATAATTAAAACAGTTTTTTATATTATCTTAGGTTATAATAGGAGTGCTAGAATAATCGTCATTTTCGTTATTCATCATGATTAACCTTAAAAAGATCTATTGACTAGGGATGTTGAAAAATAATCGATTTTTATATAAATCGATTATTATTTTCTTATAATTGATTTTTAGTTATCGATTTTTATTGTAATATTAATCGATTTTTAGTAAATCGATTTTATAAATTACGTGCTTAAAACGATTTTCGGAAACTGCTCGTATTATTTATTGACCATTTTTGACAATTATTGACCATTTTGACTGTTTTTTAAAATTAGTGACCATTTTTGATAACTATTGACAATTGTTGTCAGTTATGGACCATTTTTCCAAATTTTTAACCATTTTTGACAATTATTGACCATTTTTGTCCATATTTCAAAATTTTTGACAATTTTTCAAAAACTTTAACAATTTCCGACAATAATTAACTATTTTTCAATATTTTGATATAATTTTTAACAATAATTGTCCATTTTTGACAGTTTTTGACAATTTTTGACCATTTTTGATAGTTTTTGACAATTATTGGCCATTTTTGACAATTTTTCAAAAATTTTAACAATTTTTGACCATTTTTCAAAATTATTGACCATTTTTGACAATTATCGACTATTTTTCAAAATTTTAACAGTTTTTAACAATAATTGACAATTTTTCAAAATTTTAGACCATTTTTCAAAATTATTGACCATTTTTGATTATTATTGACAATTCTTGACAATTATGGACCATTTTTGATTATTATTGACAATTCTTGACAATTATGGACCATTTTTCCAAATTTTTGACCATTTTTGACAATTATTGACCATTTTTCAAAATTATTCACCATTTTTGATAACTATTGACAATTGTTGACAGTTATGGACCATTTTTCCAAGTTTTTGACCATTTTCAACAATTATTGACCACTTTTGACCATATTTCAAAATTTTTGACAATTTTTCAAAAACTTTAACAATTTTTGACAATTATTAACTATTTTTCAAAATTTTGATAATTTTTAACAATAATTGTCCATTTTTGACAGTTTTTGACAATTTTTGACCATGTTTGATAGTTTTTGACAATTATTGGCCATTTTTGACAATTTTTCAAAAATTTTAACAATTTTTGACCATTTTTCAAAATTATTGACCATTTTTGACAATTATCGACCATTTTTCAAAATTTTAACAGTTTTTAACAATAATTGACTATTTTTATCCGTTATTTATTTTATGGTTTGTAACCCTTCGGGTAGATTATCTCGTTGACTTGATTGTTTATTGAGTTGACTAATTAATTTTTGTACGAACTGGCCTATTTTTATTGGTAAAGACTTCATAAGTCGATTCGACCTCTTTATTCTGCAACGAGCCAACAGTTTAGTAGAAATATTTGGTGAAAAGAAGTTAATTAGTACCTAGATTATTATAAAGCTTAGTGAACAGCCAGAAAGATTTTGGGGTCAGTCCAAATTTTTCTTTTTGGCTGAAAATTTGGGAATATCGTCAGAATCGGACCTTGGAGTCTGGAAATTTGAGAGTTACCAAGGTATCTCGATATCACCAATTTCCAGAATTTGGAAGAATATCGACTGTTGAAATTTGGTGTCTCGAGATTTCAGGATAGGACCGTATCTAGTGGAAGATGGTTGATGAGGTATATTCACTAGATGTGGGGGCTTCCCTTAAACAGCTGGCCAAGTGGAAGGAGACCACAAGAAAATACCCCTCAAGTCAAGGTGGCATATCATATGCCGAGGACTGCGTGGTTAAGGGGAAGCTTGATCGCTAGTATGCGGACTCTGGATACCTGGGGACATCCAGTTTAAATACCCTTACTCCTGCATGCGGGGCTCTGCGGGAGTGGACCTTATACTTCCCTAGCTACTAGTGGGATCATCCATGGATAAGAAAAAAAAAAAGAAAAAGTTAAGCGGGCAAGCACCGCAACCAGGAACAAGTCGGAGCAATGTATCCGCAGTGCTCAAAAAACTGTAGCACCTCCTTAACGCGCGAGCAGCCCTCGTGTAGAGGAGGCTACAGACAAATTGGAGAGGAGAACGGCAGGGGCACCCATACCCTCAACCTCCTCAACAGTTGAGAGTTTTCGGGAAAAATCTTGGAAAAAAAGTAGAAAAACCCCCATCCTTCCTGAACTGGGTAAACCCGGAAGATGGGACGATCCACTGAGACGTGGACTTAGTGGAGCGGGGGTAAGATGGTATCTTCGATTTCTTGAGCAAGGACTTGCACCGGAAGAAGCAAGAAAGAAAGCCGCAGAGCGTAAAAAACAAGTAGAGGAGTAGAACATCCCTCCTAAAAGAGAAAAACGAAACCGAGAAGTGGCGACAGCCCAGTAACCGCAAGGACAGGAGAAGAAGAAAAAGAAGGGAAAAATAGCCATCACTTCTACGCAGCTGCAGCAAAAATAATAATAACGGTTCTCCCTAGGGTGTACCCTGAGACCACTCTCAGTGCGAATGACCAAACTTTGCTGGATAACGCAATAATAGAAGAAATGTATGCTGGATGGGAGCATAAGCTCCAGTTTATAGGCATACATTTCAGACCAGGAGTCGTTCTAATCGACTGTGAAACACCAAAGACTGCAGAATGGCTCCAGTTGATAATAGCACAGCTGAAAATCTGGAAGGGAGTAGAACTGATGGTGTGCCAGGGAGAAAACATCCCAAAAATGCATACCGCTACGATCTTTCTCCCAAGAAACAAAGGCGTAGAGGTAGGAAAACTCCTTCGCTTGATAAAAGCGCAGAATTAAGGTTTGGTAACAGACCAGTAGAAGGTCCGCAACCTTAAAGAAGAGGGCAAAGGCCTAGTCTTGAGGGCAGGAATAGACAATCTATCCTGTCAAAAAATCAAAAACAACGGGTTCACCATTCATTACCGTACATGGCCTCAGAAGAGAAGAGGAAAGAAACCCCGAGAAGGTGTCTATCTCCTCCAAGGCCAGCGACGACTCGAATAGTGTAGAAAGCCTACACATCTCTAAACTCTTTGGGGAGAAGTCGCCGCTGTCCGAGGAGGGAATGGATAATTTGTCGAATAATCTGATTATGATATTTAATATGAGTAAATTTTGAATAAATTCGCATTTTAAAATTTTAACTGTCAAATACGCCCTCTAGCGGTGAACCTACAATTCTGAAAATAATTTCCTTTGCCATAATCCATTCCTGAGATATGGCCGTCGGCCGTTCTTAGTATAACTGTACCCTGTATATAAAAACGATGGATCGAAATCGTGAACGGTTGTTGGATGTTATGACGCTGACCCAGTTTCTTGAACATTACCTGTCACAAACAATGATTGTTGTTTAGTTCTTAATAGCATGTGGAAAAGTAATTGTGGATCTCACTCTAAACCAGAGGAGGATCAAGCATTTTTTAAACTCGAAGTGACAACTTTTCCCACTTCATGTAGTTTTTGTTATTTGAATAATTAATTTTGGTAAAGAAAACCCAGCGGAATTCTCATTTCTATAGAATTATATAATATCTGACTTGGTTGGCCTCCGAGCTTCGGTTTTCACGCGAAAAGCTAGTTATTTTTGACGTTAACTCTCTAAATTGGATTGGAGAAGAAAGAATTTACCTTAATTAAAAAACTTGATTTTAATATGGTTATGGAAAATTCCTTATTTTACCAGCTTAATGTCGGTGATTGCGTTCTAAATATTCTATAGAAGTAGCATTGAATTTAATTAATGAAAGTTAGATTTAAGAAGAATTGGAATTTTGGACGAAGTAAGTGTATTGGATAGACTGGTGTAGGGTTTTTTAGAATAATGAAGTTGTAGTTTTTTGGGCTAAGGAATTTTGTGACGTCGAAAGTCCGTAAATTGGAGATTCTTCGAGCCAGAAACTTTGTTTTGTCATAAAACCATTTTTTCACCTTCGAATATTGTCATGAAATTTCCGGAAAAACGCATTTTCAACATAAAAGTCTTGCAAATATGTACCACAAAACTTCCCTATACAAACAGTACCAAAAATATGTACTATTTGAAAAATATAAATTGCGTTTTTTGACAATTTTATAGAACACATTTAGTTTGGTACGAAAAACAATTACACTGTCAAATTTTTTATTTAAATTGTCTTGGAATAATTAATTTGAATGCTGTTCATTTTGACTTATACTTCTGATTGTAATTATTTTGAAAACCCGTTAATATGGGAATTGATAAATTTCACTTGGTGGTTGAAAGTATAAAAAATGGGTCGTATCACGACTTTAAGGAAAATAAGGTTCCCTCTAATTCATCGTTTCTCAGCCATTTTTATGTGGCGACCCACGAAAAAGCCAAAAAGTTAAATAAAAAGTCTTACGATCCCGTCACTATTTTGTTGGGAATAGATTAATTTTTTTTATATAAAAATACATATTTTTTTGACGTCATAGATTTATTTCATTATCATTTCCTTAAATTTGTATAGCATAAAATAAATCTACTAAATTTTTGACCAGGTACTGATGAAATAAAATTCGAACTGGCAACCCTGGCGAGGCCGAGTTTCATTTTTAGGAAAGTAGTATAGGCCAGGGAAGCAAGTAGGTACATACTAGTGATGAGCGATATCGTGATTTTTTAATCACGTTGTGAAATGATATCGTGATTTTTTAATATCAGTTATTTTAAAACGTGACGTATTTTCATTTCGTAAGATTATATATTATTTGCTATTTGCACAGTCTTTTTATAATCCTATGATGATGAATAAAACAAAATTCAATCTTGTTGACAAATTTTAGTCGGATGAGAACGATGAAGGAAATCGCAATAATGTGTTTTTCCACTACTCAAAAAAGTGTTTTTTACCGAAAAAACGTTATAACTCGAAAAATTTCCAATATTTTAATATGAAATTTTTTTTCATGGTTTGTGACTAGGAAAACTACCTTCTACCAAATTTTCATCAAAATCGAACATTTTTTAACGAAACTAAAAATAAAAAACGAAAAATGCAGTTTTTTGCGTTTTTCGAGCTAATTTTGAGGTTATGTGAAAAAATTTTTCCAAGATCTACAACTTTTATCATCAATTTTTTTTTCTAGAACCTCAACTTTGGCCGGAAATCGCAATAATGGCTTTTTCCTCCCCCCAAAGAAAATGTTTTTTACCGAAAAAACGTTATAACTCGAAAAATTTCCAATATTTTAATTTGCAATTTTTTCTTATGGTTTCTGATTATGAAAACTACCTTCTACCAAATTTTTAACGAAACTAAAAATAAAAAACAAAAAATGCAATTTTTTGTGGTTTTCGAGCTAATTTTGAGGTTATGTGAAAAAGTCACTGAAAAAAAAGTTGTAGATTTTTCTAAAATCTACAACTTTTATTATTAACTTTTTTATCTAGGAACTCAACTTTGGCCGGAAATCGCAATAATGGCTTTTTCCACCCCCCCAAAAAGTGTTTTTTACCGAAAAAACGTTATAACTAGAAAAATTTCCAATATTTTAATTTGCAATTTTTTCTTATGGTTTCTGACTATGAAAACTACCTTCTACCAAATTTTCATCAAAATCAAACAATTTTTAACGAAACTAAAAATAAAAAACAAAAAATGTAATTTTTTGTGGTTTTCGAGCTAATTTTGAGGTTATGTGAAAAAGTCACTGAAAAAAAAGTTGTAGATTTTTCTAAGATCTACAACTTTTATTATCAACTTTTTTATCTAGGAACTCAACTTTGGCCGGAAATCGCAATAATAGCTTTTTCCACCCCCCCCCCCCCCAAAAGTGTTTTTTACCGAAAAAACGTTATAACTAGAAAAATTTCCAATATTTTAATTTGAAATTTTGTCTCTTGGTTTGAGACAATGAAAACTACCTTCTACCAAATTATCATCAAAATCGAACATTTTTTAACGAAACTAAAAATAAAAATCGACAAATGCAGTTTTTTACGTTTTTCGAGCTAATTTTGGGGTTATGTGAAAAAGTCACTTATGAAAAAGTTGTAGATTCTTCCAAGATCTACAACTTTTATCATCAACTTTTTTTTCTAGAACTTCAACTTTGGCCGGAAATTGCAATAATGTCTTTTTCCACCCCCCCAAAAAAAGTGTTTTTTACCGAAAAAACGTTATAACTCGAAAAATTTCTAATATTTTAATTTGAAATTTTTTCTCTTGGTTTGTGGCTATGAAAACTACCTTCTACCAAATTTTCATCAAAATCGAACATTTTTTAACGAAACTAAAAATAAAAAACGAAAAATACAGTTTTTTGCGTTTTTCGAGCTAATTTTGAGGTTATGTGAAAAAGTTACTGATACAAAAGCTGTAGATCTTTTTGATATCTACAACTTTTATTTTCAATTTTTTTTCCAGGACCTCAACTTTGAGCGGAAATCGCAATAATGTTCACTTTTCCATCCCCCAAATCATCACCTTTCAGCTATCTACAACTTCCATTAACCAAACTGTAGATAACAATTCTTGTTTCACCAAAAAATGAGCTAATTAGCCTGGTCTATAAGGAAAAAGCAGTAAAGAAAAAATTATTTCATAAAATAATATGTAATATTATTACGTCATAAAAATCACCCCCATAATAATAATTCTTTCCCTTCTAAAATGACAGAATCAGCGGAAAAACACCCTTAAAAAATCGAACACATATTTTTACTTACATCATAGAAAATGTATCAAGAAATTGGACTGAGGAAACGAAAGATTTCTCATATATTCGATGACAAATTTCTGTATAATTTTTTTTAAACTTTAAACTAACGCAAAGTATGATTCTAAATGGATTGACAGAAATGTCATAAATAGTCCTTCCAAATTTTTTTATCTAATTTTAACAATATTATTTTATCGAGCAGTTAATTTGATATACATTTGCGAGAAAATCAATTATGTAATGATACTGTTCGAATAAATCTAAAGCAAGCATGAGTGAAGAATGAAATTTTTTTTTCACCAAACGGTTTACCTCCAATAATTTTTCGAAATATCTAAAAATATTTTAGTGTTAAAATCACTCATCACATTCTCCGAAAAGACACAACAAAAAAAATTCACAGGAAACGAAAAAAAAGTAAGTAAGTGAAAGTCAAGTTGAGGAAAATTAGACGAGAAAGAGAGAAGTTTTCGATAATAACTTTGGCGCGAAACATGTAGCTGTCATATACCAATCAAAATTATCCCATTGTGTGGTATCTGCGTATACGTCGGAATTATAGGTTAGGTCTTGGAGGCGAGACTTGAACACGGTTACTAAACAGTAGTGCCCGAATGCAGTAAGGGGTAGAGCTAGAGTAGATCGATCGGTTAGAGACAGGGAGGAAATTGCTCAATGTGAAAACTCACCCAAAAATTTGCTACATCAAAACAATATCTGCGTGAGATCTTCTGAATACTGAAAACAATCGAACACAGATATACACAAAAAATTGCTTCACGTATAAAGAATTTAGTTTTTGTTGTCCAGTTACGTAACTGGACAATATGTACCGTTGTTGATTATAGTCACATTTCAGTCCGGGATTAACTTACGGACGATAACCTATACCTTGTACTGATGAGGCGCAATACGCCGAAACCGGTCTACAAGTTATGTTATCCCTTCTAGTTGCAAACCAGAATGGTTGGTTTAAATCTTGTAGATTTACCAACCCCGTTTGACTTAGAAGTGTAATTCAATGTCTGTCGGGGCATGTAGCCCGGGAAGTAGTTGTTTCTTCTTCGTTGAACGGTCACTGTTTTTGGAAAAATTATTTTTCAAAACTTTGTCACAAGCGTTAGAATAATATATTTTTATTCTTCGACATCTACCAATTTAGTTTTTGTTTCAAAAATACGAAATTTTCCGATAAACTCAAATATTACACGCGAGTTTCATACTATATTTTTTCTACGACAACATATGATTAATGTACTAATTATAAACATTCATAGAAAGACATAATATAATCGCATATAATGTGTTGTTCCTAATTTACAAATTCTGCACATGGTTTCGTCTGTCAATTTTGTCAACTTCAACTGCATATTGTGCTTACATTGTCCAGTTAGCATAGTTGCAATCTGACCAATCAGAAGTCTACAGAACCGTTCCTCCTGGTTTCTAAATAAGATATGTTGTATTATTGTTCAATAAAATTAAATTAGATCGAAGAATAAAAATATATTATTCCAACGTTTTGACAAAGTTTTGAAAAATAATCTTTCCAAAAACAGTGACCGTTCAACGAACAACTACTTCCCGGGCTACATGCCCCGACAAACATTGAATTACAATTCTAAGTCAAACGGGGTTGGTAAATCTACAAGATTTAAACCAACCATTCTGGTTTGCAACTAGAAGGGACAACATAACTTGTAGACCGGTTTCGGCGTATTGCGCCTCATCAGTACAAGGTATATGTTATCGTCCGAGAGTTAATCCCGGACTGAAATGTGACTATAATCAACAATTATACATATCGTCCAGTTACGGAAATGTTTTAGTTGCGAAAATGGCGACATCTCACCTCTAAGTCACAAACCAAAATTCGAATGAGACAACAAGCCACGTGGGCTTGAAATTGGTAAATACGACAATTTTACAGGAAACTGTAATAATTCAAAATTAAATTAATCAATGTTTTCGTCTAACAAATAAAAAACAGTTAAAAATTATAGTTTTGTGATGATTTTAATTTAAACCGGCACTGACTGAGAACGCCGAATGTGGCTCAATGTCAGCAACATGCGGAGCGCCAACATCCCCTCTCCAAAAAAGAGGTTACCGAAAAAACAGTGGAAACGTAAAATGTAGGATAGGATCACGCGGTAGACGCATTTTCTGTATTAGTCAAATTTTTATTCGAGGAAAGTCGACTCTGTTTTAGATAATTGGAGGACTAGAGGGTGATAAACTACTAAACAAATGGCCGGTTAATAGAGACTAATAGTATATTGGTTAAATTTTCGATTTTGGAGATGATACGAGATTAGGGTGTACGAATTACGAAAATAAACTAGAATAAACAGTTATAGGGCTAGTATTAAAAGAAGCAAATGAAAGAAGAGCAAACGAAACAGGGGAGTTAAATAAAGAGGAAAAAATAATTTTAGACAAAAGAAGAGACGAAAGAAAAAATGGAAGAAAAAGGCAAAGAAACAAAAAGGAGAGGAGAAAAAGAAACTCCAAGGCAAACCGGATTTAACAGAACTACACGCTTAAACTCAAATAAGTAAAATACTTGGTATGCATCGTTTCTCAAGCGGGGGGTCGCGACCCTTGGGGGGGTCGAGTTTGTTTTTAAAGGGGGTCGCAGTCTGTTGAAAACTACATATAGGTAGGTACAAAAGATTCGTTTATTAAAGGAATTAATTTTAGTGTGTGTGAGATAAGATAGTTGTGGTATGTACTAGTGATGAGAGATATTTCACGAACTGTTACTTTTTCATTGATACGAACAAATTACAGTCAGTCACATTTCTTATAAGCAAATCTAAAGAGTGACGTGATCACAGCTAGCGAAAACGACAATGAATCGAATGAGTGAATTGAAATATTCGAAATTGAACATAATATTGACCTCTTCATCGCTCTCATTCGACAATTCGTCACAAACTATGGAAAAAATTTTGGAACGAAAATATTGAAATTTTTTCGAATTTTGACGTTTTTTCGGTAATAAACACTTTTTTTGATGGGGTGGAAAAAGACATTATTGCGATTTCCGGCCAAAGTTGAGTTCCTAGAAAAAAAAGTTGATTATAAAAGTTGTAGATCTTGTGACTTTTTTACATAACCTCAAAATTAGCTCGAAAAACGCAAAAAACTGCATTTTTCGTTTTTTATTATTAGTTTCGTTAAAAAATGTTCAATTTTGATGAAAATTTGGTGGAAGGTAGTTTTCATAGTCACAAACCATGAAAAAAATGTCATATTAAAATATTGGAAATTTTTCGAGTTATAAGGTTTTTTCGGTAAAAAACACTTTTGGGGGGGGGGGGGGGGGGGTGGAAAAAGACATTATTGCGATTTCCGGCCAAAGTTGAGTTCTAGAAAAAAAATTGATTATAAAAGTTGTAGATCTTGGAAAAATCTACAACTTTTTCATCAGTGACTTTTTCACATAACCTCAAAATTAGCTCGAAAAACGCAAAAAACTGTATTTTTCGTTTTTTATTTCTAGTTTCGTTAAAAAATGTTCGATTTTGATGAAAATTTGGTAGAAGGTAGTTTTCATAGTCAGAAACCTTAAGAAAAAATTGCAAATTAAAATATTGGAAATTTTTCGAGTTATAACGTTTTTTCGATAAAAAACATTTTTTTTGGGGGGGTGGAAAAAGACATTATTGCGATTTCCGGCCAAAGTTGAGGTTCTAGAAAAAAAGTTGATTATAAAAGTTGTAGATCTTGGAAAAATCTACAACTTTTTCGACTTTTTCGACGCAAAAAACTGCATTTTTCGTTTTTCCAAATTTTAACAATTATTGACCATTTTTGACAATTTTTTAGCTTTTTGACAGGTTCTGACAATTATTGACCATTTTTGACAATTTTTCAAAAATTTTGTCCAGTTTTCAGAAATTTTGACAATTTTTAACAATTATTGACCGTTTTTTATAATTATTGACCATTTTTTCCAAATTTTGACCATTTTTCAAAATTTTAACAATTATCGACCGTTTTTGACAGTTTCTGATAATTATTGACTATTTTTGACAATTTTCAAAAATTTTGACTATTTTTCAAAAATTTCGAAAATTTTAAACAATTATTGACCATTTTGACAGTCTCTTATAATTATTGACCATTTTTTCAAAATTTTAACAATTTTTGACCATTTTTCAAAGTTTTAACAATTATTGACAATTTTTCAAAAATTTTGAGAATCATTTACTATTTTCTTAAATATCTAACAATTTTTGACCATTTTTCAAAATTTTAACAATTTTTGACTATTTTTCAAAATTTTAACAATTTTTGACAGTTTTTGACAATTTTTGACCGTCTTTGACAATTATTGACCATTTTTGATCATTTTTCAAAATTATTGATAATTTTTTTAAAATTTTGACAAATATTAACCATTTTGACAGTTTTTGACAATTTTTGACAATTATCGACCATTTTTCCAAATTTTTGACAATTTTTGAAAATATTTGGCAGATACTAACCATTTTTTCAATATTTTGACCGTTTTTGACAGTTTTTGACAATTATTGACCATTTTTTCAAAATTTTAACAATTTTTGACCATTTTTCAAAGTTTTAACAATTATTGACAATTTTTCAAAAATTTTGACATTCATTTACTATTTTCTTAAATATCTAACAATTTTTGACCATTTTTGATCATTTTTCAAAATTATTGACCATTTTTTTAAAATCTTGACAAATATTAACCATTTTGACAGTTTTTGACAATTATCGACAATTTTTGAAAATATTTGGCAGTTATTAACCATTTTTTCAATATTTTGACTAGCCTTCTCAAAAGTCCTATGTCGTGCAATAAGAAGCAAGCTTCAAAATATAATATAATTTCTACTAGCCAGTATGTCCCTGGTGAAAAATGTCTACAATGCATTAGATAAACGAGAACCTTCATTGTGTGCCTTTGTTGACCTCTCTAAAGCCTTTGACACAGTGGATCATATACTTTTGCTTAAGAAGTTACATTTTTTTGGAACCATTTTATTAGAAGTTTTATAAGTGACAGACTACAATATGTTCTGATGTAATTAGCGAATCAAAAACTGTTACTTTTGGTGTACCTCAAGGTAGTGTACATTAACAGCAACAGAGCAAATAAATCAACAAGATTATATTATTTCCTAAATCGAACAATACTAAGCCATAAACACATTGATATGGACACAAAGCTGGAAATCTACAACAAAATCACAGTACCAACTATAACTTATGCTAGTGAGAACTGGTTACTGCAGAAAAAGCAGGAAACAAAAATAAATGAAATGGAAATGAAACATTTAAGGAAAATAGCAGGCAAAACAAAATGGGACAAAGTAAGGAACGAAGAAATCAGAAGCATAACAAATCAAGAACCAATAATATCAAAGATTAAAAAGAAACAATTAAACTGGTATGGCCACCTAGTAAGAATGAAGCAAGATTGAATTGCGAGAAAAGTTAAGGAAATGGGAATATCAAGAAAATGGCAAAGAGGAAGACCCAGGAGAAACAGGATAGACCAGATTGAGGAAATTGGAAAGAACAAAGGAAAAACATTAGGAGAGATGAAGGCATTGGCCAGGGACAGAAAATAATGGAAAAAATGGGTACAGGAAGAACTCCAATCCGACGCCCGAAAAGGCATAAGGATAAGAGAAAGAAAGAAAGATTATTATTCCTGGACGACTCCAAAGATTGTAAGCCGTGACAAGAATTACAATCATCTGTCAGAATTGAGATCTCAAACCCAGGACCTGTTTGATACAGCAAAACTCACCGGGAAATGGCAGAAATACACAAAAAATTGAAAAAAAGTTAGAAGAAATAGCTGTGAAGACATAAACACTACATCCACTGCGAGAAGTAGAGTCAACACGGATACAGATATGGAAAGTAATTACTACTTTGGCTAGGCACATATGTAGTAACCAAAGGAGCTTATGGGATTTTCTCAACATTGCTTTAGCATAAACAAGAGGAAATACTACCACATTTGGCTAGAATTAGTCGAAACAGCTTAGAACTGTGGCGTAGTGGAGAGCATGATTAGGGGGAGAGAAGACGCCTTTTGAAGAGAGGAAGAAAAATTGTAAGACCTCATAAGAAACAGCTTCTAACAAAGCTACTCTCTCTGGCGACAGAAAATCGAAGGAATATATTCATTAGTTTAACTATAAACTTTAATGATTTCATCATCAGAGACCTCAATAACCTATAAGTACGCATTTTCAGAAAAATAGCTACACTTTAGGGGTGCCATACCGGGAATTAAAAGTGGGGCACAGCCCCCAAAGCCTCGGCGTGGAGTCTATAACGACTTTTCATCGTTTTTACTTTCTGCTCTAGAAAATTCCAACGTTCAAACACGAAAGTCACGAAATTTTTATGTACTGTTAGAAAAGAGGAAACATTAAACTAAAATTACTGCAGCTAACGGAAACTTTGATAAAACGTCTACAGGAAATACAGCGTCCCTCAAAACAAACATTATTTACCGATAAGAAAGGCAAATTTATTATATCCTAAGTCGGTAGACATATTTAGTGGTTTTTTTTCGGGTGAAATATCAAGCATATGTCACATGGCGATAAATCTGGTAATAGAGAAGGATATTTGAAGCTGAACTAAATTAATGGTTTGGTAGTTGGAAATAAGATGACGTACAGGTTCTATGAAGAAAGTAGAGTCGAACGTTATATCGGAGCTAATGCAACAAGTTCTGGAATCGGTGGAGAAAGGTTGTAGGAGGGAATGCATAAGGGTAAATATTGCAAAAAATGCGCTCATTCCTCGTATTAGAAAAATAAACCTTTGAGTGACTTAAGTAATTACCAAGCCTCTTCAACGTAAGCTATGTTAGCCAGGAGGTCAAGTGTCTGGGTATACACGCTACAGGCCCATCAGCCTGCTGTGTGGTACAGGGGATAATAAAGGATAGGATTGAGGAGGAAGTTGGTAGAAATGGGGGTTTTAAGGTAAACCAGCACGAATTTGCAAAGGGGAAATTATGCATCTTGGCGCTAGGCAGGGTGGAAAGGGCTAAGAAGGTTAACTGGAGAAACAAAAAATTGGCCCTACTCGTGTTCTTCGACGTCGGGAATGCGTTTATCAGTGTCAACAAACGGGCGGTGTTGAGCGCGTTGCTGAGGCTTGGAGGCTTTGTAAGGTCCTAACCATTTAAGGTGATGGCTAGTACAGGATGGAGGATGGAGGATGGAGGAGGAAATGGAGAGAAGGTGGGAGGAGTATGAGGGCGCGCTAATAGGAGCGATTGGGAGTAGTAGGAGAGATTGTATTGGTGAGCTACTTCTTGACACAGGTGCTCACTGGACATGGGTCGAGAGAAGGATACCTCCACAAGATTGGGAAAAGAGAGACTGGAGTGTGCGAGAGGTGTGAAGTGGAGGATGATGTGGGACATGTGTTTAGATGCTGGAGGAACGAGGAAGTGCTGAAGAAGTTGGAGAGGAAACTACGGGAGGCGGTGTACTGGGAGAACATGGTGGAGGAATAGATGGAGGTGAGTGGCGTAGTAGAGAGCATGATTAGGGGAATAGAAGGACTCGATATGGTATGAGAGGTAGGAGTGATAGTAGAGAGAAGACGACGGTGTGAGCGGAGAGTGTGCGAGGGACCGCCGCCCGTCTCGAAGTATTCTAGGGTAGTGATTCCGAGGCGGGGGTAACGGCGAGTTTGAGAGGTGGGTTTGGTTGGTAGGCTTCCCCTTGGGGATGAGTCCAGCACTGTTTGGGTCCTAGATAGGACCTATTCGAACATCAGTTTCCTATCCCGACCCGAAAAAAAAGTGTCTGGAATTTACACCTGGTGGATAAAACAAATAAAGGGAAAATGGTCCTAATGTCTGCCAAAAGTGTCCATAATTTTTGTAAATAATCTATTTTTTCTAAAAATGTTCCTGTGGAAAATCCAAATAAATAAGAATAATGTCAAATTTCAATTCAATTAATAAAATAACAAGAATTGCTTTTTAGTTTTTCTTAAAGAGTTTATGATTTGGTTCCCTGGAGTTCAAAAATAAGTTTAAAGCTCGCTCGCTCACTCTACTAAATGAGAAAGTAGATCCATTACAAAAATTAAACTTTTACGTAACAATAAAATTTTAAGGATTTCTTCTTATACTTACTAAAACTTTACGAGTATGACAAAGACGCGGAGTTTAAAAAAAAACATATCGTTAAACTAATTAACTCAAATCAATTTGTTTTAGTTGGAAATGTTTGAATAAACTTCTTAAAAACAACTACCAAAAATGCCACAAGCCCATTTTGGCTCTTGTTTCATCGCTATAAGTTTGCCGACATACATTTTAGAAGTAATAAATTGCTTTCGACAATAGCAGTATTCTGAAATTAATTCCTCCTGTACTAAATCGCGTTTTTTTCTCTATATATCAAAAAAACTTGTGATAAAATTTCTTTACTTTCGTCTTATTACAACATTTTGCACCTATATATGTACAGGGGGTGTAGCTCAGATGGTAGAGCGCTCGCTTAGCATGCGAGAGGTACCGGGATCGATGCCCGGCACCTCCAAAATATTTTTAATTTTTTTTTAAATTCAACTTTGGTCAATTGGATATATAAAAATTAAATCATACTCTTCCAACTTAATAAGGAAAAGAATAAAATTGTTATTGCTAAAATTAACTGTACACCGCCATCTTTTGCTCAAAATTAAAATTTGTTAGTGAATTCAATCGATAGCCGTACAGTCCGCGACATCTCTGGGCGAGGAGATAAAGTACTTCGACAATCACTGGAGTATCATCGATAATTTTCTATGGTGTTTTTTTTTCAGTCTCCCGAATAAGGTTTTCGGTGATACGTAATCTTTTGAATTCTATTGTACGTTATCCGAACAAAAATTTAAATATACAGTATGTCTCAATAAGTAAGTCTAGCACAGTAGGTACTCTTTACTGAAGTGAAAACTTCTTTAGGCGCGTTAAGCACTTTTTTTTGGGTGAAGGAAAAACATGGATTTTTCGTCATCGTCACGCTTTTATGCAACACACAATACTTTTAGTTATGCAACACAATTAACAATGAAGCATATACAGCGTGGGCCACAAAAAACTGCCCCCCCCCGATATTTGGCAGTATTCTTTAGATTTTAAGGAAATTAGGAAACACGTCAATTTTTGATCTAAGGGGGACTCATTTTTACGATACAGGCATCTGTCATTTGTCAACCCCCTCCCTCCCATTTATTTTCCATTCTTTGTAGTTGAGAGAGAAAAAAAACGGTACAAACGGGTTTTCCTTTGGAAAAAAAAACAAAACGGTAGAAAACAAATCCAAAACTACTTTCTCGGAGGTACGAATTTTCGAAAGTACGGCGAATTATAAAACAAAATCTTTACCTTTCAAATAAGGCGTCGGTATCGGAACTGTCGGAACGTTGCTAGCAGCACAAACAATTGTCTATTTCTTCCGTTTTTCACTCCCGGATTTTTTTTCGCACAAGACCGGATAATATTCACTTTTAAGACCGTAAGTTGTAGAGCGCAGAACAGTTACAGAACAGAGATCAGTTACAGAGCGGAGATCTCGAAGCATTCGTTGTTTCCCTATTTATATTGTAATTAACGGTCGTCAAATTTATTTAGATTGAACAAAAAATTTTTGATATACTGCACGTCCTTCGGAATTAATTAAAACTTTTATATACCGAACGGCCCATCAGTTGGAAATTTTGAACATCGGAACGGATAAATTTTATACGGTGGAATTCGAATTTGCGTACCTCCGGATTAATAATAAAATACATTTAAGCAGAGAAAAAAAATCTCAATACGGTAACGGGAAGGGGTCGGAAAGTAAGTACTTAACGAGTTATATAAAACGTAGCAGTAAAAATAAAATACGTTACGGAAAAATAAAAAATGAACCTCAATTCGGTGCCTAAAAAAAAAACTCGTTACAGAGTATTCAGACATAATGATCGTCCACGATTTTTTTCGATATTTACACAATCTTTGCAAAAAAAGTCTTAATTAATTTAAATTACAACACCTCTCAAAAATGAAACGCAACGCCTATGGTTTGCCAATGTGTCATTTTTTCTGTCACATCCAAAGTAAATTAAAACAGTTATTGCAAAAAATTGGTAATTTGATACTAAGACAGTTTGTTTAACATTGTTTAACTTTTTTTTGCAAAGATAGTATAAATATCGAAAAAAATCGTGGACGAAATACTCCATTTAAATGGTGAAGAGGAAGAGGGGGTTGACAAATGACAGATGCCTGCATCGTATAAATGTGTCCTCCTTAGAAGAAAAATCGACGTGTTTCCTAATTTCCTTAAAATCTAAGGAATACTGCCAAATATCGGGGTGGACTGTTTTCTGTGGCCCACTCTGTATAGTGTTGCATAAATCATCGTCACGCTTTCCAAACGCTATATATGTATACTGTGTATATATGTCAACTTTTTTATAAGAGGCTACTAATTTAATTGTAAATTTTTTTTTCCATAGGCGTACAATTTTTTTTTAAAAGGGATTAATTTATTTGTAAAAATTTACATCTACCATGGGCGTGCGATGGAATTTTTAAAGAAGGTTAATTCATTTGTAAAAAATTCCATTTACGATAAAATTTTTAAAAGGGATTCATTTTTGATGTATTCACTTCTGTCGGCAGTCCACTGGACTCTACGTTTTTTTGAATGGAACACCCTGTATATTTCTATATTTTTTAAGCTTTTAATCAGAAATAACTTTTTTTCATAAAATCATTAATAAAAAAAGTTTTCCGCGTGGTTCCAACTTAAGTAGATTTTTATTGATAATTATAATTTATATTAACATTAAAATTTATTATACCATTTTTATTTTTATTATAAAAATTTACATTTACAACTTTTTCCGTTCAAAATAAACTTTTTAATAGGAGTGTTGTTGGTTATAGTGGTCAGTCTACAAACTATTTCAAGTGCGTTTAATTATAGTTAAAATTAAAAATCTTCTACAAAATGAGACGCACTGTATAAAATACAGAATCATTGTCACCTGAATATTCATTAATCTTGTTTACCAGCTAGACAAATGGTGATTTATTATTGAAAGCCTTAAGGGATTTGAAGTGCGAATTGTCGGACATTCTGGTATTCAAGAAATTAGGGTTACTCCCACGTAAAATTTAAGTGATTTTGGGTCTGGAAAGTTTTAGAATCACACCTAGTGGGATGGAATCAATTGATAAGTGGAATACATTGAACAAAGTAATTCAAACAAAAGGAAATTAAGTAGAAATTTACATGTAAATTGAGTTTTTCTGTTTGAAATGCATAAATTTCAGTTTATAAAAAATGTTACTTAATTTTTTTTAGGTTCTTCTGTACCAAATGATGGGAAACTTCAAAATTATTGAATAAAATTCTTCAGTTTTATTTCAGGAGAATGTCCTTACCTTTGTGTTGAACCATTTTCGAGGTATTGCGCTGTTTTTGAAAACTTGGAGTGTCCAAATGGACTAGATTGCTGTTATCCGTATTAATAATGTTGCGAGGTCACCAACTCAAAGCCGGTCCTGACCCTCGACTGTAAATTTTGGTGGCTGCGATCCTTTCGAGAAAGTACTGGAATTTTCTAGAGTTGAGAAGGGTTTTTGAGTGCGTGAACAATAATTATTGAAAGGGTTAGTTCGAAATTAGTGAAACGGACAGTAAAGAGTTAGTTCACAGAAGTTCTTAGTAATCGGACAGTGAATTAAATAGTGCAGATAAATAGTGTAATATTCAAGTGGTAAAAATAAATTAGAACTATTAAACCGAGTGTAAATTAATTAGTAGTAGTAGTAGACATTAAGTAAAGTGCGTACATAAATTAAGTTTAATACAGTGTGTGTTTCTATAAATAAATCAACAGTAATTAGCCATAGTAGTGTGTATAATTTTATCCCACATTACAATAAGAAAAGTCTGTTTTAATTTTATTATTGGTAACATTTAAAATAAAATAAAATTTCTAAATTTAAAAAGAAAATTTAAACAACAAAACTTTTTTCCTCAATGCATTCATGGTGATTTGAACATATTAATTATAATCATTATATAAGGAGAATACCAAAAACATCTGACTAGAGAACAATAACAGCCAATCGTACGCCTTGCGAGCACTTTGAAATTTGAAAATGGTTCAAACAAAATTTAATAAAAGCAGGATTGTAATGGATTCAAAAACTTATTTTCGTTTAATTTTGTACTATTTATTAAATAAAATAATATGAAACGTGTATCGTGTAGTTTAATATTGAAAAATAATATTGCAACATTCACCCTTCAGGCTGATACGTGTGACGGGGGATGCAGGCACAACTGACAGATTTCAAAATTTCAAATTATAGCACGTGCGGCAAACCAATTTCTTCAGCCATATCTGAAGACAGCGTATTTTTAATAATTTTATAAGTAGGTATTTTAATGTTGAATATTCACCAGCGAGATTTTAATTAAAATAAAGTACATGCCAGGGAACCGTGAGAAAATAAAATATGCCTAGTATACTTCATTCCAAAATATTTCATTTTGGCATATGCCAACAAGATTGATTTAAGACCCCACAACAGGTAGTCGTTAATACGATAACAATAACCGTATCGTACTCGGTTCTTCGAAAATATAATGCCTAATAGTATGATTATTTTACAACTGAAATGTTTGGTTGGTGTGTATATAAAATTAAGTTTAATACAGTGTGTGTTTCTTTAAATAAACAAATAGTGTGTATAATTTTATCCCACAAGTAAAAACTATTTAAATAAATAACAAAATCATTTCATTATCATCTAAAATATAATTATCATTAATCTAGAGATTAAGATCTTTTCAATGACACCTTGAAGAGTAAAATTTGATTATTTTAAGGTAGGCACGTCAGAGTTTTGGTTTGAGGGGTCGTTTTAGGAGGGCAAATGAAGAAATTAAAAAAAGTTTCAGTTTAAAGGGATGCTGCAAGGGTTGAAAATTGCTTAGATAATACTTTCCGAGATAGGTAGATCAGGGCCAGTTAATTGGCCAGCAATATTACCGGATGTAACACCAATAGACTTGGTTGTTAATTAAACCTGAAGTTTATCGAATAGAAGCCACGACCAGAGACCTAATTTAACCTAACCTAATCTAACCTAACCTAACCTAACCTAACCTAACCTAACCTAACCTAACCTAACCTAACCTAACCTAACCTAACCAAAAGGGAAGAATTTCTGAAGAGTTTTCATTTTTTGAAAATAGTCAATATAGAAAACAAAATTCTGGAACAAAACGCATAACTCCTACAGATCAAGAGCATATTTTGAATGGTTAAATCTCTAAATATTTCCATACCTACCCCTTTGTTCAAAATTTACAATGAAAAGAAATTTTTGTGACATGAAAAATGCTGAAAATTCGTTACGAAGAATAAAATGTATCTGTAAGTTGACAACGCTGGATACGAATTTAAAAAAAAGTTTGTGGTTGAAGATTATTTTCACATGGCCAGATTTGTGCTTCCACTTCTGAAGTTTTTTAATATTGAGAATATCATGGGAATCTAAAACTTTTGATTTGGTCAGCATCGGAAAGCCAAATTTCAAAATTTTTTTTTTCAATGGCCTTTGTGCTTAATAGATAGTTTATTGGTTTTTTGAGATATCAGGCAAAAAGTTGAAATGCTATGTCCCTATACATGTTACTTAAAAAAATCAAATTATAATAGATGTTGATATCGAAATTGATTCTTCTATTGTTATTATTGTTAAAAATAAACAATAGATTTGATTTTTCTATTGTTTTTTTTATATAGATAAACAAAAATAGTGTTGAATAAATTAAAAATAGACGCTATCAACTTTATTAAAAATGAAGCTATTAGTGGGTGTACTCATAGTTTTACCATCCAACAAATGGGAGGTAATGGAATTATTTTAACACCCCGTATTTCAATAATATTATAAGTGCTTTTTTCCAGGACTTTCTACACGAGCCCAAAATCCCGATGGTAAGAGTGATTCCTTTTTATATACAGAATGTCCTACAGTATTTTACCCAGTTTAATTTCATGAAATTTTTTGTGATTTGTTTTAGCAGAACCCGAAAAAAAATCTCCAATGGACGGTGACGAAAGTAAAAAATTTAATTTTGATAAATATAACATTTTCAATATTATTTTTTATTTTATTGAAAGTTATGACCCTTTAACTTTATTCCTTTTATCTTTTACATCAAATTTATATAAATCACGAAATAATTATACATTGAAATTGAAAATCGACCTGTCCTGGCTTTTCTCTCCTCAGTTAATCACCCACATCCCATTTGATTAAAGATATACAAACTGGTCTATTTAAAATTTATAACATGATTTATAACGTGATTTCCATATTATTTAATAAGTTCGATCAGCTTATTTAAATTTATATACAAGGTGTACCAATCTTACAACAAAGTTCGGTATATGGCTTATTTTATATATCAAAAAATGTTATGATGAAAATTAGTAGATGTCTTTTAAGGTCCATATTTTGAAATTATCTTCAACTAGACAGAGTGTTGAATAACTCCGTTACATACCAAACATATTATTTTTTAAATGGGAACTCCTGTATATTAAACTCAATTCGGATTGCTCACATTTTTTTGTGGATATTAATATGAGGTTTTGTTAAGTTATACAAAGTCCTTTAAAAGGTATGGACGCTTTTACGTGAAAATCGTAGGTAAAATAACGCTCTGTAGCTTACTGTACGTTAAAGAAAAAAACTTTATTTTCCCTAATAGAGTTTCGTAATACGATGCAATATGACCATATTTGAAGTAATTTTAATTATTTTCTCTTTTGTATACAGAGTGGGCGGAAACTCGAACCTTTCATTTTATTTCTTTTTTCAAATGTAATTTTTATTTTTGTTGAGCATTCCCTATAGCCAGAGTTAAAAAAACAAAGATATTTTGTAGTATTTATTGAAAATCGAAAATAATTAACCTATTATGTGAAAGCAAGCGTTAAATGTAACGAAAAATCATAAATAATAATAATAAACTAATTTTGATAAACTATTTATTTTAAACAAAACAAGTCACCAAAAGTATAATCCTAACCGTAATAATAAACTAAATGATCAAAGTATTCATATATTTCCATACTTTGTTCAAAATTTTCGACAAAAAAAAAGAAAAATGCTAAAAATTCGAGATAAGGGGTTTTTGGGACGGGAAATCGACTGGCACAATCAGTTTTTTGATAAAATCATTCTTTCGCATTCAAATAGAGTCATTAAATTTTCGAAAATCCACTTTTCAAAAGTAAAACACTCATAACTCGACTAATTGTAGAGATAGAATGTTCTAGTCTTCACCAAGCGATTAAGTGGAAAATTTTACGTATATGACTGATTTTTAAGTCGATAGTTCCGAGCATTAACGGAGCTAGGAAAAAGCAATTTATATCGCGAAATATTTCCATACCTACCCCTTTGCTCTAAATTTTCGACAAAAAAAAATAAAAAAATGCTAAAAATTCGTAGAGAGGGGTTTTTTGGGCCGAAAAATCAACTGGCACAATCAGTTTTTTGATAAAATCATTATTTCGCCTTTGAATAGAGTCATGAAATTTTCGAAAATCCACTTTTCAAAACAAAAAATAATCATAACTCGACTAATAGGAAAGATAGAACGTTCTAGTCTTCACCAATCGATAGAGGGGACAATTTTACATATTTTAGTGAATTTTGAGTCAATATTTCCAAGGATTATGGGAGTTAGAAAAAATCAATTTGTATCGCAAAATATTTCCATAGCTACCCCCTTTGTTCTAAATTTTCGACAAAAAAATTATAAAAAATGCTAAAAATTCGTAAAGAGGGGTTTTTTTGGTCAAAAAATCGACTGGCACAATCAGTTTTGTGATAAAATCATTATTTCGCCTTCAAATAGAGTAATGAAATTTTCGAAAATCCACTTTTCAAAACAAAAAATACTCATATCTCGACAAATAGGAAAGATAGAACGTTCTAGTCTTCACCAATCGAGATAGAGGGAACAATTTTACATATTTTAGTGAATTTTGAGTCCATATTTCCAAGGATTATGGGAGTTAGAAAAAATCAATTTGTACCGCAATATATTTCCATAGCTACCACCTTTGTTCTAAATTTTCGACAAAAAAAATTATAAAAAATGCTGAAAATTCGTAAAGAGGGGTTTTTTTGGCCAAAAAATCGACTGGCACAATCAGTTTTGTGATTAAATCATTATTTCGCCTTCAAATAGAGTCATGAAATTTTCGAAAATCCACTTTTCAAAACAAAAAATACTCATAACTCGACTAATAGGAAAGATAGAACGTTCTAGTCTTCACCAATCGATAGAGGGGACAATTTTACATATTTGAGTGAATTTTGAGTCCATATTTCCAAGGATTATGGGAGTTAGAAAAAATCAATTTGTACCGCAAAATATTTCCACAGCTACCCCCTTTGTTCTAAATTTTCGACAAAAAAATTATAAAAAATACTAAAAGTTCGTAAAGAGGGGTTTTTTGGCCAAAAAATCGACTGGCACAATCAGTTTTGTGATAAAATCATTATTTCGCCTTCAAATAGAGTCATGAAATTTTCGAAAATCCACTTTTCAAAACAAAAAATACTCATATCTCGACAAATAGGAAAGATAGAACGTTCTAGTCGTCACCAATCGATAGAGGGAACAATTTTACATATTTTAGTGAATTTTGAGTCCATATTTCCAAGGATTATGGGAGTTAGAAAAAATCAATTTGTACCGCAATATATTTCCATAGCTACCACCTTTGTTCTAAATTTTCGACAAAAAAATTATAAAAAATGCTAAAAATTCGTAAAGAGGGGTTTTTTTGGCCAAAAAATCGACTGGCACAATCAGTTTTGTGATAAAATCATTATTTCGCCTTCAAATGGAGTCATGAAATTTTCGAAAATCCACTTTTCAAAACAAAAAATACTCATATCTCAACAAATAGGAAAGATAGAACGTTCTAGTCTTCACCAATCGATAGAGGGGACAATTTTACATATTTTAGTGAATTTTGAGTCAATATTTCCAAGGATTATGGGAGTTAGAAAAAATCAATTTGCATCGCAAAATATTTCCATAGCTACCCCCTTTGTTCTAAATTTTCGACAAAAAAATTATAAAAAATGCTAAAAATTCGTAAAGAGGGGTTTTTTTGGCCAAAAAATCGACTGGCACAATCAGTTTTGTGATAAAATCATTATTTCGCCTTCAAATAGAGTCATGAAATTTTCGAAAATCCACTTTTCAAAACAAAAAATACTCATATCTCGACAAATAGGAAAGATAGAACGTTCTAGTCTTCACCAATCGATAGAGGGAACAATTTTACATATTTTAGTGAATTTTGAGTCCATGTTTCCAAGGATTATGGGAGTTAGAAAAAATCAATTTGTACCGCAAAATATTTCCATAGCTACCCCCTTTGTTCTAAATTTTCGACAAAAAAATTATAAAAAATAGTTAAAATTCGTAAAGAGGGGTTTTTTGGCCAAAAAATCGACTGGCACAATCAGTTTTGTGATAAAATCATTATTTCGCCTTCAAATAGAGTCATGAAATTTTCGAAAATCCACTTTTGAAAACAAAAAATACTCATAACTCGACTAATAGGAAAGATAGAACGTTCTAGTCTTCACCAATCGATAGAGGGGACAATTTTACATATTTTAGTGAATTTTGAGTCAATATTTCCGAGGATTATGGGAGTTAGAAAAAATCAATTTGTATCGCAAAATATTTCCATAGCTACCCCCTTTGTTCTAAATTTTCGACAAAAAAATTATAAAAAATAGTTAAAATTCGTAAAGAGGGGTTTTTTGGCCAAAAAATCGACTGGCACAATCAGTTTTGTGATAAAATCATTATTTCGCCTTCAAATAGAGTCATGAAATTTTCGAAAATCCACTTTTGAAAACAAAAAATACTCATAACTCGACTAATAGGAAAGATAGAACGTTCTAGTCTTCACCAATCGATAGAGGGGACAATTTTACATATTTTAGTGAATTTTGAGTCAATATTTCCGAGGATTATGGGAGTTAGAAAAAATCAATTTGTATCGCAAAATATTTCCATAGCTACCCCCTTTGTTCTAAATTTTCGACAAAAAAATTATAAAAAATGCTAAAAATTCGTAAAGAGGGGTTTTTTTGGCCAAAAAATCGACTGGCACAATCAGTTTTGTGATAAAATCATTATTTCGCCTTCAAATAGTCATGAAATTTTCGAAAATCCACTTTTCAAAACAAAAAATACTCATATCTCGACAAATAGGAAAGATAGAACGTTCTAGTCTTCACCAATCGATAGAGGGGACAATTTTACAAATTTTAGTGAATTTTGAGTCAATATTTCCGAGGATTATGGGAGTTAGAAAAAATCAATTTGTATCGCAAAATATTTCCATAGCTACCCCCTTTGTTCTAAATTTTCGACAAAAAAATTATAAAAAATGCTAAAAATTCGTAAAGAGGGGTTTTTTGGCCATAAAATCGACTGGCACAATCAGTTTTGTGATAAAATCATTATTTCGCCTTCAAATAGAGTCATGAAATTTTCGAAAATCCACTTTTCAAAACAAAAAATACTCATAACTCGACTAATAGGAAAGATAGAACGTTCTAGTCTTCACCAATCGATAGAGGGGACAATTTTACATATTTTAGTGAATTTTGAGTCCATATTTTCAAGGATTATGGGAGTTAGAAAAATCAATTTGTATCGCAAAATATTTCCATAGCTACCCCCTTTGTTCTAAATTTTCGACAAAAAAATTATAAAAAATGCTAAAAATTCGTAAAGAGGGGTTTTTTGGCCATAAAATCGACTGGCACAATCAGTTTTGTGATAAAATCATTATTTCGCCTTCAAATAGAGTCATGAAATTTTCGAAAATCCACTTTTCAAAACAAAAAATACTCATAACTCGACTAATAGGAAAGATAGAACGTTATAGTCTTCACCAATCGATAGAGGGGACAATTTTACATATTTTAGTGAATTTTGAGTCCATATTTTCAAGGATTATGGGAGTTAGAAAAATCAATTTGTATCGCAAAATATTTCCATAGCTACCCCCTTTGTTCTAAATTTTCGACAAAAAAATTATAAAAAATGCTAAAAATTCGTAAAGAGGGGTTTTTTGGCCAAAAAATCGACTGGCACAATCAGTTTTGTGATAAAATCATTATTTCGCCTTCAAATAGTCATGAAATTGTCGAAAATCCACTTTTCAAAACAAAAAATACTCATAACTCGACTAATAGGAAAGATAGAACGTTATAGTCTTCACCAATCGATAGAGGGGACAATTTTACATATTTTAGTGAATTTTGAGTCCATAACTTCAAGGATTATGGGAGTTAGAAAAATCAATTTGTATCGCAAAATATTTCCATAGCTACCCCCTTTGTTCTAAATTTTCGACAAAAAAATTATAAAAAATGCTAAAAATTCGTAAAGAGGGGTTTTTTGGCCATAAAATCGACTGGCACAATCAGTTTTGTGATAAAATCATTATTTCGCCTTCAAATAGAGTCATGAAATTTTCGAAAATCCACTTTTCAAAACAAAAAATACTCATAACTCGACTAATAGGAAAGATAGAACGTTCTAGTCTTCACCAATCGATAGAGGGAACAATTTTACATATTTTAGTGAATTTTGAGTCCATATTTCCAAGGATTATGGGAGTTAAAAAAAATCAATTTGTACCGCAAAATATTTCCATAGCTACCCCCTTTGTTCTAAATTTTCGACAAAAAAATTATAAAAAATAGTTAAAATTCGTAAAGAGGGGTTTTTTGGCCAAAAAATCGACTGGCACAATCAGTTTTGTGATAAAATCATTATTTCGCCTTCAAATAGAGTCATGAAATTTTCGAAAATCCACTTTTGAAAACAAAAAATACTCATAACTCGACTAATAGGAAAGATAGAACGTTCTAGTCTTCACCAATCGATAGAGGGGACAATTTTACATATTTTAGTGAATTTTGAGTTAATATTTCCGAGGATTATGGGAGTTAGAAAAAATCAATTTGTATCGCAAAATATTTCCATAGCTACCCCCTTTGTTCTAAATTTTCGACAAAAAAATTATAAAAAATGCTAAAAATTCGTAAAGAGGGGTTTTTTTGGCCAAAAAATCGACTGGCACAATCAGTTTTGTGATAAAATCATTATTTCGCCTTCAAATAGTCATGAAATTTTCGAAAATCCACTTTTCAAAACAAAAAATACTCATATCTCGACAAATAGGAAAGATAGAACGTTCTAGTCTTCACCAATCGATAGAGGGGACAATTTTACATATTTTAGTGAATTTTGAGTCCATATTTCCAAGGATTATGGGAGTTAGAAAAAATCAATTTGTATCGCAAAATATTTCCATAGCTACCCCCTTTGTTCTAAATTTTCGACAAAAAAATTATAAAAAATACTAAAGATTCGTAAAGAGGGGTTTTTTGGCCAAAAAATCGACTGGCACAATCAGTTTTGTGATAAAATCATTATTTCGCCTTCAAATAGTCATGAAATTGTCGAAAATCCACTTTTCAAAACAAAAAATACTCATAACTCGACTAATAGGAAAGATAGAACGTTCTAGTCTTCACCAATCGATAGAGGGGACAATTTTACATATTTAAGTGAATTTTGAGTCCATATTTCCAAGGATTATGGGAGTTAGAAAAAATCAATTTGTATCGCAAAATATTTCCATAGCTACCCCCTTTGTTCTAAATTTTCGACAAAAAAATTATAAAAAATGCTAAAAATTCGTAAAGAGGGGTTTTTTTGGCCAAAAAATCGACTGGCACAGTCAGTTTTGTGATAAAATCATTATTTCGCCTTCAAATAGAGTCATGAAATTTTCGAAAATCCACTTTTCAAAACAAAAAATACTCATATCTCGACTAATAGGAAAGAAAGAACGTTCTAGTCTTCACCAATCGATAGAGGGGACAATTTTACATATTTTAGTGAATTTTGAGTCAATATTTCCGAGGATTATGGGAGTTAGAAACAATCAATTTGTATCGCAAAATATTTCCATAGCTACCCCCTTTGTTCTAAATTTTCGACAAAAAAATTATAAAAAATACTAAAAATTCGTAAAGAGCGGTTTTTTGGCCAAAAAATCGACTGGCACAATCAGTTTTGTGATAAAATCATTATTTCGCCTTCAAATAGAGTCATGAAATTTTCGAAAATCCACTTTTCAAAACAAAAAATACTCATAACTCGACTAATAGGAAAGATAGAACGTTCTAGTCTTCACCAATCGATAGAGGGGACAATTTTACATATTTTAGTGAATTTTGAGTCAATATTTCCGAGGATTATGGGAGTTAGAAACAATCAATTTGTATCGCAAAATATTTCCATAGCTACCCCCTTTGTTCTAAATTTTCGACAAAAAAATTATAAAAAATGCTAAAAATTCGTAAAGAGGGGTTTTTTTTGGCCAAAAAATCGACTGGCACAATCAGTTTTGTGATAAAATCATTATTTCGCCTTCAAATAGTCATGAAATTTTCGAAAATCCACTTTTCAAAACAAAAAATACTCATATCTCGACAAATAGGAAAGATAGAACGTTCTAGTCTTCACCAATCGATAGAGGGGACAATTTTACATATTTTAGTGAATTTTGAGTCCATATTTCCAAGGATTATGGGAGTTAGAAAAAATCAATTTGTATCGCAAAATATTTCCATAGCTACCCCCTTTGTTCTAAATTTTCGACAAAAAAATTATTAAAAATACTAAAGATTCGTAAAGAGGGGTTTTTTGGCCAAAAAATCGACTGGCACAATCAGTTTTGTGATAAAATCATTATTTCGCCTTCAAATAGAGTCATGAAATTGTCGAAAATCCACTTTTCAAAACAAAAAATACTCATAACTCGACTAATAGGAAAGATAGAACGTTCTAGTCTTCACCAATCGATAGAGGGGACAATTTTACATATTTTAGTGAATTTTGAGTCCATATTTTCAAGGATTATGGGAGTTAGAAAAAATCAATTTGTATCGCAAAATATTTCCATAGCTACCCCCTTTGTTCTAAATTTTCGACAAAAAAATTATAAAAAATGCTAAAAATTCGTAAAGAGGGGTTTTTTTGGCCAAAAAATCGACTGGCACAATCAGTTTTGTGATAAAATCATTATTTCGCCTTCAAATAGTCATGAAATTTTCGAAAATCCACTTTTCAAAACAAAAAATACTCATATCTCGACAAATAGGAAAGATAGAACGTTCTAGTCTTCACCAATCGATAGAGGGGACAATTTTACATATTTTAGTGAATTTTGAGTCAGTATTTCCGAGGATTATGGGAGTTAGAAAAAATCAATTTGTATCGCAAAATATTTCCATAGCTACCCCCTTTGTTCTAAATTTTCGACAAAAAAATTATAAAAAATGCTAAAAATTCGTAAAGAGGGGTTTTTTGGCCATAAAATCGACTGGCACAATCAGTTTTGTGATAAAATCATTATTTCGCCTTCAAATAGAGTCATGAAATTTTCGAAAATCCACTTTTCAAAACAAAAAATACTCATAACTCGACTAATAGGAAAGATAGAACGTTCTAGTCTTCACCAATCGATAGAGGGGACAATTTTACATATTTGAGTGAATTTTGAGTCCATATTTCCAAGGATTATGGGAGTTAGAAAAAATCAATTTGTATCGCAAAATATTTCCATAGCTACCCCCTTTGTTCTAAATTTTCGACAAAAAAATTATAAAAAATACTAAAAATTCGTAAAGAGGGGTTTTTTTGGCCAAAAAATCGACTGGCACAATCAGTTTTGTGATAAAATCATTATTTCGCCTTCAAATAGAGTCATGAAATTTTCGAAAATCCACTTTTCAAAACAAAAAATACTCATAACTCGACTAATAGGAAAGATAGAACATTCTAGTCTTCACCAATCGATAGAGGGGACAATTTTACATATTTTAGTGAATTTTGAGTCCATATTTCCAAGGATTATGGGAGTTAGAAAAAATCAATTTGTATCGCAAAATATTTAAATAGCTACCCCCTTTGTTCTAAATTTTCGACAAAAAAATTATAAAAAATGCTAAAAATTCGTAAAGAGGGGTTTTTTGGCCAAAAAACCGACTGGCACAATCAGTTTTGTGATAAAATCATTATTTCGCCTTCAAATAGAGTCATGAAATTTTCGAAAATCCACTTTTCAAAACAAAAAATACTCATAACTCGACTAATAGGAAAGATAGAACGTTCTAGTCTTCACCAATCGATAGAGGGGACAATTTTACATATTTTAGTGAATTTTGAGTCCATATTTTCAAGGATTATGGGAGTTAGAAAAATCAATTTGTATCGCAAAATATTTCCATAGCTACCCCCTTTGTTCTAAATTTTCGACAAAAAAATTATAAAAAATGCTAAAAATTCGTAAAGAGGGGTTTTTTGGCCATAAAATCGACTGGCACAATCAGTTTTGTGATAAAATCATTATTTCGCCTTCAAATAGAGTCATGAAATTTTCGAAAATCCACTTTTCAAAACAAAAAATACTCATAACTCGACTAATAGGAAAGATAGAACGTTATAGTCTTCACCAATCGATAGAGGGGACAATTTTACATATTTTAGTGAATTTTGAGTCCATATTTTCAAGGATTATGGGAGTTAGAAAAATCAATTTGTATCGCAAAATATTTCCATAGCTACCCCCTTTGTTCTAAATTTTCGACAAAAAAATTATAAAAAATGCTAAAAATTCGTAAAGAGGGGTTTTTTGGCCAAAAAATCGACTGGCACAATCAGTTTTGTGATAAAATCATTATTTCGCCTTCAAATAGTCATGAAATTGTCGAAAATCCACTTTTCAAAACAAAAAATACTCATAACTCGACTAATAGGAAAGATAGAACGTTATAGTCTTCACCAATCGATAGAGGGGACAATTTTACATATTTTAGTGAATTTTGAGTCCATATTTTCAAGGATTATGGGAGTTAGAAAAATCAATTTGTATCGCAAAATATTTCCATAGCTACCCCCTTTGTTCTAAATTTTCGACAAAAAAATTATAAAAAATGCTAAAAATTCGTAAAGAGGGGTTTTTTGGCCATAAAATCGACTGGCACAATCAGTTTTGTGATAAAATCATTATTTCGCCTTCAAATAGAGTCATGAAATTTTCGAAAATCCACTTTTCAAAACAAAAAATACTCATAACTCGACTAATAGGAAAGATAGAACGTTCTAGTCTTCACCAATCGATAGAGGGGACAATTTTACATATTTTAGTGAATTTTGAGTCTATATTTCCAAGGATTATGGGAGTTAGAAACAATCAATTTGTATCGCAAAATATTTCCATAGCTACCCCCTTTGTTCTAAGATTTCGACAAAAAAATTATAAAAAATACTAAAAATTTGTAAGGAGGGGTTTTTTTTGGCCAAAAAATCGACTGGCACAATCAGTTTTGTGATAAAATCATTATTTCGCCTTCAAATAGAGTCATGAAATTTTCGAAAATCCACTTTTCAAAACAAAAAATACTCATATCTCGACAAATAGGAAAGATAGAACGTTCTAGTCTTCACCAATCGATAGAGGGGACAATTTTACATATTTTAGTGAATTTTGAGTCCATATTTCCAAGGATTATGGGAGTTAGAAAAAATCAATTTGTATCGCAAAATATTTCCATACCTACCCCTTTGTTCTAAATTTTCGACAAAAAAAAATTAAACATGCTTAAAATTCGTAAAGAGGGGTTTTTTGGCCAAAAAACCGACTGGCACAATCAGTTTTGTGATAAAATCATTATTTCGCCTTCAAATAGAGTCATGAAATTTTCGAAAATCCACTTTTCAAAACAAAAAATACTCATATCTCGACAAATAGGAAAGATAGAACGTTCTAGTCTTCACCAATCGATAGAGGGGACAATTTTACATATCTTAGTAAATTTTGAGTCGATATTTCCAAAGATTAAGGGAGTTAGAAAAAAGCAATTTGTTTCGCAAAATATTTCCATACCTACCCCTTTGTTCTAAATTTTCGACAGAAAAAAATAAAAAATAGCTGAAAAGTCCTGAAGAGGGGTTTTTTGGGCCTAAAAATCAACTGGCACAATCAGTTTTTTGATAAAATCATTATTTCGCCTTCAAATACAGTCATGAAATTTTCGAAAATCCACTTTTCAAAACAAAAAATACTCATAACTCGACTAATAGAAAAGATAGAACGTTCTAGTCTTCACCAATCGATAGAGGGGACAATTTTACATATTTTAGTGAATTTTGAGTCAATATTTCCAAGGATTATGGGAGTTAGAAACAATCAATTTGTATCGCAAAATATTTCCATAGCTACCCCCTTTGTTCTAAATTTTCGACAAAAAAATTATAAAAAATACTAAAAATTCGTAAAGAGGGGTTTTTTTGGCCAAAAAATCGACTGGCACAATCAGTTTTGTGATAAAATCATTATTTCGCCTTCAAATAGAGTCATGAAATTTTCGAAAATCCACTTTTCAAAACAAAAAATACTCATATCTCGACAAATAGGAAAGATAGAACGTTGTAGTCTTCACCAATCGATAGAGGGGACAATTTTACATATTTTAGTGAATTTTGAGTCGATATTTCCAAAGATTAAGGGAGTTAGAAAAAAGCAATTTGTTTCGCAAAATATTTCCATACCTACCCCTTTGTTCTAAATTTTCGACAGAAAAAAATAAAAAATAGCTGAAAAGTCCTGAAGAGGGGTTTTTTGGGCCTAAAAATCAACTGGCACAATCAGTTTTTTGATAAAATCATTATTTCGCCTTCAAATACAGTCATGAAATTTTCGAAAATCCACTTTTCAAAACAAAAAATACTCATAACTCGACTAATAGGAAAGATAGAACGTTCTAGTCTTCACCAATCGATAGAGGGGACAATTTTACATATTTTAGTGAATTTTGAGTCCATATTTCCAAGGATTATGGGAGTTAGAAACAATCAATTTGTATCGCAAAATATTTCCATACCTACCCCTTTGTTCTAAATTTTCGACAAAAAAATTATAAAAAATGTTTAAAATTCGAAAAGAGGGGTTTTTTGGGCCGGAAAATCGACTGGCACAATCAGTTTTGTGATAAAATCATTATTTCGCCTTCAAATAGAGTCATGAAATTTTCGAAAATCCACTTTTCACAACAAAAAATACTCATAACTCGACTAATAGGAAAGATAGAACGTTCTAGTCTTCACCAATCGATAGAGGGAACAATTTTACATATTTTAGTGAATTTTGAGTCCATATTTCCAAGGATTATGGGAGTTAGAAAAAATCAATTTGTACCGCAAAATATTTCCATAGCTACCACCTTTGTTCTAAATTTTCGACAAAAAAATTATAAAAAATGCTAAAAATTCGTAAAGAGGGGTTTTTTGGGCCGAAAAATCGACTGGCACAATCAGTTTTTTGATAAAATCATTATTTCGCCTTCAAATAGAGTCATGAAATTTTCGAAAATCCACTTTTCAAAACAAAAAATAATCATAACTCGACTTATAGGAAAGATAGAACGTTCTAGTCTTCACCAATCGATAGAGGGGACAATTTTACATATCTTAGTAAATTTTGAGTCGATATTTCCAAAGATTAAGGGAGTTAGAAAAAAGCAATTTGTTTCGCAAAATATTTCCATACCTACCCCTTTGTTCTAAATTTTCGACAGAAAAAAATAAAAAATAGCTGAAAAGTCCTGAAGAGGGGGTTTTTGGGCCTAAAAATCAACTGGAACAATCAGTTTTTTGATAAAATCATTATTTCGCCTTCAAATACAGTCATGAAATTTTCGAAAATCCACTTTTCAAAACAAAAAATACTCATAACTCGACTAATAGGAAAGATAGAACGTTCTAGTCTTCACCAATCGATAGAGGGGACAATTTTACATATTTTAGTGAATTTTGAGTCCATATTTCCAAGGATTAAGGGAGTTAGAAAAAAGCAATTTGATTCGCAAAATATTTCCATAGCTACCCCCTTTGTTCTAAATTTTCGACAAAAAAATTATAAAAAATGCTAAAAATTCGTAAAGAGGGGTTTTTTTGGCCAAAAAATCGACTGGCACAATCAGTTTTGTGATAAAATCATTATTTCGCCTTCAAATAGAGTCATGAAATTTTCGAAAATCCACTTTTCAAAACAAAAAATACTCATATCTCGACAAATAGGAAAGATAGAACGTTCTAGTCTTCACCAATCGATAGAGGGGACAATTTTACATATTTTAGTGAATTTTGAGTCAATATTTCCAAGGATTATGGGAGTTAGAAAAAATCAATTTGTATCGCAAAATATTTCCATAGCTACCCCCTTTGTTCTAAATTTTCGACAAAAAAATTACAAAAAATGCTGAAAATTCATAAAGAGGGGTTTTTTTGGCCAAAAAATCGACTGGCACAATCAGTTTTGTGATAAAATCATTATTTCGCCTTCAAATAGAGTCATGAAATTTTCGAAAATCCACTTTTCAAAACAAAAAATACTCATAACTCGACAAATAGGAAAGATAGAACTTTCTAGTCTTCACCAATCGATAGAGGGGACAATTTACATATTTTAGTGAATTTTGAGTCCATATTTCCAAGGATTATGAGAGTTAGAAAAAAGCAATTTGTTTCGCAAAATATTTCCATACCTACCCCTTTGTTCTAAATTTTCGACAAAAAAAAATAAAAAATGCTTAAAATCCGTAAAGAGGGGTTTTTTAGCGCCGGAAAATCGACTGGCACAATCAGTTTTTTGATAAAATCATTATTTCGCCTTCAATAGAGTCATGAAATTTTCGAAAATCCACTTTTCAAAACAAAAAATACTCATAACTCGACAAATAGGAAAGATAGAACTTTCTAGTATTCACCAATCGATAGAGGGGACAATTTTACATATTTTAGTGAATTTTGAGTCCATATTTCCAAGGATTATGGGAGTTAGAAAAAATCAATTTGTATCGCAAAATATTTCCATAGCTACCCCCTTTGTTCTAAATTTTCGACAAAAAAATTACAAAAAATGCTAAAAATTCGTAAAGAGGGGTTTTTTTGGACCGGAAAATCGACTGGCAAATCTTGACAATTTTTTTAAGTCTTAAACTTCAAATATTTTCGTAAGTTCCAAATTGTCAATCTTTTTAAAGGCGTGAGTTAGGGAAAAAATTAGTTAAATATAATAGTTCTTGATCACGATGTTTGTTGAAACTCTATTTTTAAAGTTTCGGTAGCGGTCCAGCTGCCGTTATCAAAAATAATGAAAAATAATAAATTTTCGAATCATCGAAATTGATTATTTTCGATTAATCGATTATTTTCGATTAATCGATTTTTTTTCGATTTATCGATTTTTTTCGATTTATCGATTTTTTTCGATTTATCGATTTTTTTCGATTAATCGATTATTTTCGATTAATCGATTATTTTGATTAATCGATTATTTTCGATTAATCGATATATTCTAGATTAATCGATTATTTTAGATTAATCGATTTTTTTCGATTAATCGAAAAAAAATGTTTAAAATTCGTAAAGAGGGGTTTTTTGCGCCGGAAAATCGACTGGCACAATCAGTTTTTTGATAAAATCATTATTTCGCCTTCAAATAGAGTCATGAAATTTTCGAAAATCAATTTTCACAACAAAAAATACTCATAACTCGACTAATAGGAAAGATAGAACGTTCTAGTCTTCACCAATCGATAGAGGGGACAATTTTACATATTTTAGTGAATTTTGAGTCCATATTTCCCAAGGATTATGGAGTTAGAAAAAATCAATTTGTATCGCAAAATATTTCCATAGCTACCCCCTTTGTTCTAAATTTTCGACAAAAAAATTATAAAAAATGCTAAAAATTCGTAAAGAGGGGTTTTTTTGGCCAAAAAACCGACTGGCACAATCAGTTTTGTGATAAAATCATTATTTCGCCTTCAAATAGAGTCATGAAATTTTCGAAAATCCACTTTTCAAAACAAAAAATACTCATAACTCGACTAATAGGAAAGATAGAACGTTCTAGTCTTCACCAATCGATAGAGGGGACAATTTTACATATTTAAGTGAATTTTTGAGTCCATATTTCCAAGGATTTATGGGAGTTAGAAAAAATCAATTTGTATCGCAAAATATTTCCATAGCTACCCCTTTGTTCTAAATTTTCGACAAAAAAATTATAAAAAATACTAAAAATTCGTAAAGAGCGGTTTTTTGGCCAAAAAATCGACTGGCACAATCAGTTTTGTGATAAAATCATTATTTCGCCTTCAAATAGTCATGAAATTTTCGAAAATCCACTTTTCAAAACAAAAATACTCATATCTCGACAAATAGGAAAGATAGAACGTTCTAGTCTTCACCAATCGATAGAGGGGACAATTTTAACATATTTTAGTGAATTTTGAGTCCATATTTCCAAGGATTATGGGAGTTAGAGAAAATCAATTTGTATCGCAAAATATTTCCATAGCTACCCCCCTTTGTTCTAAATTTTCGACAAAAAAATTATAAAAAATGCTAAAAATTCGTAAAAGAGGGGTTTTTGGCCAAAAAACCGACTGGCACAATCAGTTTTGTGATAAAATCATTATTTCGCCTTCAAATAGAGTCATGAAATTTTCGAAAATCCACTTTTTCAAAACAAAAATACTCATAACTCGACTAATAGGAAAGATAGAACGTTCTAGTCTTCACCAATCGATAGAGGGGACAATTTTACATATTTAAGTGAATTTTGAGTCCATATTTCCAAGGATTATGGGAGTTAGAAAAAATCAATTTGTATCGCAAAATATTTCCATAGCTACCCCCTTTGTTCTAAATTTTCGACAAAAAAATTATAAAAAATACTAAAATTCGTAAAGAGCGGTTTTTTGGCCAAAAAATCGACTGGCACAATCAGTTTTGTGATAAAATCATTATTTCGCCTTCAATAGTCATGAAATTTTCGAAAATCCACTTTTCAAAACAAAAAATACTCATATCTCGACAAATAGGAAAGATAGAACGTTCTAGTCTTCACACAATCGACAGAGGGGACAATTTTACATATTTTAGTGAATTTTGAGTCCATATTTCCAAGGATTATGGAGTTAGAAAAAATCAATTTGTACCCCCTTTGTTCTAAATTTTCGACAAAAAAAAATAAAAAATGCTTAAAATTCGTAAAGAGGGGTTTTTTGGGCCGGAAAATCGACTGGCACAATCAGTTTTGTGATAAAATCATTATTTCGCCTTCAAATAGAGTCATGAAATTTCGAAAATCCACTTTTCAAAACAAAAAATACTCATATCTCGACAAATAGGAAAGATAGAACGTTCTAGTCTTCACCAATCGATAGAGGGGACAATTTTACATATTTAAGTGAATTTTGAGTCCATATTTCCAAGGATTATGGAGTTAGAAAAAATCAATTTGTATCGCAAAATATTTCCATAGCTACCCCCTTTGTTCTAAATTTTCGACAAAAAAATTATAAAAATGCTAAAAATTCGTAAAGAGGGGTTTTTTGGGCCGGCAAATCGACTGGCACAATCAGTTTTGTGATAAAATCATTATTTCGCCTTCAAATAGAGTCATGAAATTTTCGAAAATCCACTTTTCAAACAAAAAAATACTCATAACTCGACTAATAGGAAAGATAGAACGTTCTAGTCTTCACCAATCGATAGAGGGGACAATTTTACATATTTTAGTGAATTTTGAGTCCATATTCCAAGGATTATGGGAGTTAGAAAAAATCAATTTGTATCGCAAAATATTTCCATAGCTACCCCCTTTGTTCTAAATTTTCGACAAAAAATTATAAAAAATGCTAAAAATTCGTAAAGAGGGGTTTTTTGGCCGGAAAATCGACTGGCACAATCAGTTTTTTGATAAAATCATTATTTCGCCTTCAAATAGAGTCATGAAATTTTCGAAAATCCACTTTTCACAAGAAAAAATACTCATATCTCGACAAATAGGAAAGATAGAACGTTCTAGTCTTCACCAATCGATAGAGGGGACAATTTTACATATTTTAGTGAATTTTGAGTCCATATTTCCAAGGATTATGGGAGTTAGAAAAAATCAATTTGTATCGCAAAATATTTCCATAGCTACCCCCTTTGTTCTAAATTTTCGACAAAAAAATTATAAAAAATGCTAAAAATTCGTAAAGAGGGGTTTTTTGGCCAAAAAACCGACTGGCACAATCAGTTTTGTGATAAAATCATTATTTCGCCTTCAAATAGAGTCATGAAATTTTCGAAAATCCACTTTTCAAAACAAAAAATACTCATAACTCGACTAATAGGAAAGATAGAACGTTCTAGTCTTCACCAATCGATAGAGGGGACAATTTTACATATTTAAGTGAATTTTGAGTCCATATTTCCAAGGATTATGGGAGTTAGAAAAAATCAATTTGTATCGCAAAATATTTCCATAGCTACCCCCTTTGTTCTAAATTTTCGACAAAAAAATTATAAAAAATACTAAAAATTCGTAAAGAGCGGTTTTTTGGCCAAAAAATCGACTGGCACAATCAGTTTTGTGATAAAATCATTATTTCGCCTTCAAATAGTCATGAAATTTTCGAAAATCCACTTTTCAAAACAAAAAATACTCATATCTCGACAAATAGGAAAGATAGAACGTTCTAGTCTTCACCAATCGACAGAGGGGACAATTTTACATATTTTAGTGAATTTTGAGTCCATATTTCCAAGGATTATGGGAGTTAGAAAAAATCAATTTGTATCGCAAAATATTTCCATACCTACCCCTTTGTTCTAAATTTTCGACAAAAAAAAATAAAAAATGCTTAAAATTCGTAAAGAGGGGTTTTTTGGGCCGGAAAATCGACTGGCACAATCAGTTTTGTGATAAAATCATTATTTCGCCTTCAAATAGAGTCATGAAATTTTCGAAAATCCACTTTTCACAACAAAAAATACTCATAACTCGACTAATAGGAAAGATAGAACGTTCTAGTCTTCACCAATCGATAGAGGGGACAATTTTACATATTTTAGTGAATTTTGAGTCCATATTTCCAAGGATTATGGGAGTTAGAAAAAATCAATTTGTATCGCAAAATATTTCCATAGCTACCCCCTTTGTTCTAAATTTTCGACAAAAAAATTACAAAAAATGCTAAAAATTCATAAAGAGGGGTTTTTTTGGCAAAAAATCGACTGGCACAATCAGTTTTGTGATAAAATCATAATTTCGCCTTCAAATAGAGTCATGAAATTTTCGAAAATCCACTTTTCAAAACAAAAAATACTCATAACTCGACTAATAGGAAAGATAGACCGTTCTAGTCTTCACCAATCGATAGAGGGGACAATTTTACATATTTCAGTGAATTTTGAGTCAATATTTCCAAGGATTATGGGAGTTAGAAAAAATCAATTTGTATCGCAAAATATTTCCATAGCTACCCCCTTTGTTCTAAATTTTCGACAAAAAAATTACAAAAAATGCTAAAAATTCATAAAGAGGGGTTTTTTTGGCCAAAAAATCGACTGGCACAATCAGTTTTGTGATAAAATCATTATTTCGCCTTCAAATGGAGTCATGAAATTTTCGAAAATCCACTTTTCAAAACAAAAAATACTCATAAATCGACAAATAGGAAAGATAGAACGTTCTAGTCTTCACCAATCGAAAGAGGGGACAATTTTACATATTTTAGTGAATTTTGAGTCCATATTTCCAAGGATTATGGGAGTTAGAAAAAATCAATTTGTATCGCAAAATATTTCCATACCCCTTTGTTCTAAATTTTCGACAAAAAAAATAAAAAATGGCTAAAAAGTCGTAAAGAGGGGTTTTTTGGACCGAAAAAGCGACTGGCACAATCAGTTTTTTGATAAAATCATTATTTCGCCTTCAAATAGAGTCATGAAATTTTCGAAAATCCACTTTTCAAAACAAAAAATACTCATAACTCGACAAATAGGAAAGATAGAACGTTCTAGTCTTCACCAATCGATAGAGGGGACAATTTTACATATTCTAGTGAATTTTGAGTCCATATTTCCAAGGATTATGGGAGTTAGAAAAAATCAAATTGTATCGCAAAATATTTCCATAGCTACCCCCTTTGTTCTAAATTTTCGACAAAAAAATTACAAAAAATGCTAAAAATTCATAAAGAGGGGTTTTTCTGGCCAAAAAATTGACTGGCACAATCAGTTTTGTGATAAAATCATTATTTCGCCTTCAAATAAAGTCATGAAATTTTCGAAAATCCACTTTTCAAAACAAAAAATACTCATAACTCGACAAATAGGAAAGATAGAACGTTCTAGTCTTCACCAATCGATAGAGGGGACAATTTTACATATTTTAGTGAATTTTGAGTCCATATTTCCAAGGATTATGGGAGTTAGAAAAAATCAATTTGTACCGCAAAATATTTCCATAGCTACCACCTTTGTTCTAAATTTTCGACAAAAAAAAAATAAAAAATGCTAAAAATTCATAAAGAGGGATTTTTTTGGCCAAAAAATCGACTGGCACAATCAATTTTGTGATAAAATAATTATTTCGCCTTCAAATAGAGTCATGAAATTTTCGAAAATCCACTTTTCAAAACAAAAAATACCCATAACTCGACAAATAGGAAAGATAGAACGTTCTAGTCTTCACCAATCGATAGAGGGGACAATTTTACATATCCTAGTGAATTTTGAGTCCATATTTCCAAGGATTATGGGAGTTAGAAAAAATCAATTTGTATCGCAAAATATTTCCATGCTACCCCATTTGTTCTAAATTTTCGACAAAAAAATTATAAAAAATGCTAAAAATTCGTAAAGAGGGGTTTTTCTGGCCAAAAAATCGACTGGCACAATCAGTTTTGTGATAAAATCATTATTTCGCCTTCAAATGGAGTCATGAAATTTTCGAAAATCCACTTTTCAAAACAAAAAATACCCATAACTCGACAAATAGGAAAGATAGAACGTTCTAGTCTTCACCAATCGATAGAGGGGACAATTTTACATATTTTAGTGAATTTTGAGTCCATATTTCCAAGGATTATGGGAGTTAGAAAAAATCAATTTGTATCGCAAAATATTTCCATAGCTACCCCCTTTGTTCTAAATTTTCGACAAAAAAATTACAAAAAATGCTAAAAATTCATAAAGAGGGGTTTTTTGGCCAAAAAACCGACTGGCACAATCAGTTTTGTGATAAAATCATTATTTCGCCTTCAAATAGAGTCATGAAATTTTCGAAAATCCACTTTTCAAAACAAAAAATAATCATAACTCGACTTATAGGAAAGATAGAACGTTCTAGTCTTCACCAATCGATAGAGGGGACAATTTTACATATTTTAGTGAATTTTGAGTCCATATTTCCAAGGATTATGGGAGTTAGAAAAAATCAATTTGTATCGCAAAATATTTCCATACCTACCCCTTTGTTCTAAATTTTCGACAAAAAAAAATAAAAAATGCTTAAAATTCGTAAAGAGGGGTTTTTTGGGCCGGAAAATCGACTGGCACAATCAGTTTTGTGATAAAATCATTATTTCGCCTTCAAATAGAGTCATGAAATTTTCGAAAATACACTTTTCAAAACAAAAAATACTCATAACTCGACTAATAGGAAAGATAGAACGTTCTAGTCTTCACCAATCGATAGAGGGGACAATTTTACATATTTTAGTGAATTTTGAGTCCATATTTCCAAGGATTATGGGAGTTAGAAAAAATCAATTTGTATCGCAAAATATTTCCATAGCTACCCCCTTTGTTCTAAATTTTCGACAAAAAAATTATAAAAAATGCTAAAAATTCGTAAAGAGGGGTTTTTTGGCCAAAAAACCGACTGGCACAATCAGTTTTGTGATAAAATCATTATTTCGCCTTCAAATAGAGTCATGAAATTTTCGAAAATACACTTTTCAAAACAAAAAATACTCATAACTCGACTAATAGGAAAGATAGAACGTTCTAGTCTTCACCAATCGATAGAGGGGACAATTTTACATATTTAAGTGAATTTTGAGTCCATATTTCCAAGGATTATGGGAGTTAGAAAAAATCAATTTGTATCGCAAAATATTTCCATAGCTACCCCCTTTGTTCTAAATTTTCGACAAAAAAATTACAAAAAATGCTAAAAATTCATAAAGAGGGGTTTTTTGGCCAAAAAACCGACTGGCACAATCAGTTTTGTGATAAAAATCATTATTTCGCCTTCAAATAAGTCATGAAATTTTCGAAAATCCACTTTTCAAAACAAAAAATACTCATAACTCGACAATAGCAAAGATAGAACGTTCTAGTCTTCACCAATCGATAGAGTGGACAATTTTACATATTTTCGTGAATTTTGAGTCCATATTTCCAAGGATTATGGGAGTTAGAAAAAAATCAATTTGTATCGCAAAATATTTCCATACCCCTTTGTTCTAAATTTTCGACAAAAAAAATAAAAAATGGCTAAAAAGTCGTAAAGAGGGGTTTTTTGGACCGAAAAAGCGACTGGCACAATCAGTTTTGTGATAAAATCATTATTTCGCCTTCAAATGGAGTCATGAAATTTTCGAAAATCCACTTTTCAAAACAAAAAATACTCATAACTCGACAAATAGGAAAGATAGAACGTTCTAGTCTTCACCAATCGATAGAGGGGACAATTTTACATATTTTAGTGAATTTTGAGTCCATATTTCCAAGGATTATGGGAGTTAGAAAAAATCAAATTGTATCGCAAAATATTTCCATAGCTACCCCCTTTGTTCTAAATTTTCGACAAAAAAATTACAAAAAATGCTAAAAATTCATAAAGAGGGGTTTTTCTGGCCAAAAAATTGACTGGCACAATCAGTTTTGTGATAAAATCATTATTTCGCCTTCAAATAAAGTCATGAAATTTTCGAAAATCCACTTTTCAAAACAAAAAATACTCATAACTCGACAAATAGGAAAGATAGAACGTTCTAGTCTTCACCAATCGATAGAGGGGACAATTTTACATATTTTAGTGAATTTTGAGTCCATATTTCCAAGGATTATGGGAGTTAGAAAAAATCAATTTGTACCGCAAAATATTTCCATAGCTACCACCTTTGTTCTAAATTTTCGACAAAAAAAAAATAAAAAATGCTAAAAATTCATAAAGAGGGGTTTTTTTGGCCAAAAAATCGACTGGCACAATCAATTTTGTGATAAAATCATTATTTCGCCTTCAAATAGAGTCATGAAATTTTCGAAAATCCACTTTTCAAAACAAAAAATACCCATAACTCGACAAATAGGAAAGATAGAACGTTCTAGTCTTCACCAATCGATAGAGGGGACAATTTTACATATCCTAGTGAATTTTGAGTCCATATTTCCAAGGATTATGGGAGTTAGAAAAAATCAATTTGTATCGCAAAATATTTCCATGCTACCCCATTTGTTCTAAATTTTCGACAAAAAAATTATAAAAAATGCTAAAAATTCGTAAAGAGGGGTTTTTTGCGCCGGAAAATCGACTGGCACAATCAGTTTTTTGATAAAATCATTATTTCGCCTTCAAATAGAGTCATGAAATTTTCGAAAATCCACTTTTCAAAACAAAAAATACTCATAAATCGACAAATAGGAAAGATAGAACGTTCTAGTCTTCACCAATCGAAAGAGGGGACAATTTTACATATTTTAGTGAATTTTGGGTCCATATTTCCAAGGATTATGGGAGTTAGAAAAAATCAATTTGTATCGCAAAATATTTCCATACCCCTTTGTTCTAAATTTTCGACAAAAAAAATAAAAAATGGCTAAAAAGTCGTAAAGAGGGGTTTTTTGGACCGAAAAAGCGACTGGCACAATCAGTTTTGTGATAAAATCATTATTTCGCCTTCAAATGGAGTCATGAAATTTTCGAAAATCCACTTTTCAAAACAAAAAATACTCATAACTCGACAAATAGGAAAGATAGAACGTTCTAGTCTTCACCAATCGATAGAGGGGACAATTTTACATATTTTAGTGAATTTTGAGTCCATATTTCCAAGGATTATGGGAGTTAGAAAAAATCAAATTGTATCGCAAAATATTTCCATAGCTACCCCCTTTGTTCTAAATTTTCGACAAAAAAATTACAAAAAATGCTAAAAATTCATAAAGAGGGGTTTTTCTGGCCAAAAAATTGACTGGCACAATCAGTTTTGTGATAAAATCATTATTTCGCCTTCAAATAAAGTCATGAAATTTTCGAAAATCCACTTTTCAAAACAAAAAATACTCATAACTCGACAAATAGGAAAGATAGAACGTTCTAGTCTTCACCAATCGATAGAGGGGACAATTTTACATATTTTAGTGAATTTTGAGTCCATATTTCCAAGGATTATGGGAGTTAGAAAAAATCAATTTGTACCGCAAAATATTTCCATAGCTACCACCTTTGTTCTAAATTTTCGACAAAAAAAAAATAAAAAATGCTAAAAATTCATAAAGAGGGGTTTTTTTGGCCAAAAAATCGACTGGCACAATCAATTTTGTGATAAAATCATTATTTCGCCTTCAAATAGAGTCATGAAATTTTCGAAAATCCACTTTTCAAAACAAAAAATACCCATAACTCGACAAATAGGAAAGATAGAACGTTCTAGTCTTCACCAATCGATAGAGGGGACAATTTTACATATCCTAGTGAATTTTGAGTCCATATTTCCAAGGATTATGGGAGTTAGAAAAAATCAATTTGTATCGCAAAATATTTCCATGCTACCCCATTTGTTCTAAATTTTCGACAAAAAAATTATAAAAAATGCTAAAAATTCGTAAAGAGGGGTTTTTCTGGCCAAAAAATCGACTGGCACAATCAGTTTTGTGATAAAATCATTATTTCGCCTTCAAATGGAGTCATGAAATTTTCGAAAATCCACTTTTCAAAACAAAAAATACCCATAACTCGACAAATAGGAAAGATAGAACGTTCTAGTCTTCACCAATCGATAGAGGGGACAATTTTACATATTTTAGTGAATTTTGAGTCCATATTTCCAAGGATTATGGGAGTTAGAAAAAATCAATTTGTATCGCAAAATATTTCCATAGCTACCCCCTTTGTTCTAAATTTTCGACAAAAAAATTACAAAAAATGCTAAAAATTCATAAAGAGGGGTTTTTTGGCCAAAAAACCGACTGGCACAATCAGTTTTGTGATAAAATCATTATTTCGCCTTCAAATAGAGTCATGAAATTTTCGAAAATCCACTTTTCAAAACAAAAAATACTCATAACTCGACTAATAGGAAAGATAGAACGTTCTAGTCTTCACCAATCGATAGAGGGGACAATTTTACATATTTTAGTGAATTTTGAGTCAATATTTCCAAGGATTATGGGAGTTAGAAAAAATCAATTTGTATCGCAAAATATTTCCATACCTACCCCTTTGTTCTAAATTTTCGACAAAAAAAAATAAAAAATGCTTAAAATTCGTAAAGAGGGGTTTTTTGGGCCGGAAAATCGACTGGCACAATCAGTTTTGTGATAAAATCATTATTTCGCCTTCAAATAGAGTCATGAAATTTTCGAAAATACACTTTTCAAAACAAAAAATACTCATAACTCGACTAATAGGAAAGATAGAAGGTTCTAGTCTTCACCAATCGATAGAGGGGACAATTTTACATATTTTAGTGAATTTTGAGTCCATATTTCCAAGGATTATGGGAGTTAGAAAAAATCAATTTGTATCGCAAAATATTTCCATAGCTACCCCCTTTGTTCTAAATTTTCGACAAAAAAATTATAAAAAATGCTAAAAATTCGTAAAGAGGGGTTTTTTGGCCAAAAAACCGACTGGCACAATCAGTTTTGTGATAAAATCATTATTTCGCCTTCAAATAGAGTCATGAAATTTTCGAAAATCCACTTTTCAAAACAAAAAATACTCATAACTCGACTAATAGGAAAGATAAAACGTTCTAGTCTTCACCAATCGATAGATTACATATTCGAGTGAATTCAATATCATCGGTATATCCTTGGCAGGATATTCCGAGGACTGAGAAAATGTAATTGTTTACAATAAATATTACAAAATAACCCCTAACTGTTCTTATAAACTTGGGTATAGGGAATGCCTAATAAAAAGTAACATAACCGAAGATTATATTTGTGCTATAAAATACAGGGTGTTCCATTTGAAAGAAGAAAGAAAATGAAAGGTTCGAATTTCCGTCCACCCTGTATACAAAGGAGAAAATAATTAAAATTACATCAAATACGGATATATTGCATCGTATTACGAAACTCTGTTAGGCAAAATAAATGTTTTTTCTTTAACGTACAGTAAGCTACAGAGCATTATTTTACCTACGATTTTCACATAATAGTGTCCATACCTTTTAAAGGACTCTGTATAAGGTAGCAAAACCTTATTTCAAAAAAATGTGACCAATCCGAATTCAGTATAATATACAGGGGTTCCAATTTAAAAAATCATATGTTTGGTTTGTAACGAAGTTATTCAACACTGTATAGTTCGAGATAATTTCAAAATATGGACCTTAAAGACATCTACTAATTTTCATCATAACATTTTTTGATATCTCTTAACATAATCCATATACCGAACTTTGTCGTAAGATTGGTAAACCCTGTATATTATATGCTCTACAGGGAAGTTCTCTTCTCTTTCCAATTTCATAAATATCTTCAATTTATTCATATCAGACACCATACTTTCCAACCATCTTTTTCTCGGCCGTCCTCTTCTTCTTTTCCTATTGAGTTCCATTTTTGTCATTATTTCCTTACCTAATCTTTCTACGTGTCCCAACCACCTCTACCTCTGTGTTTTTATTCTTGGTTCTCCGTACATGTTCAACTTATTTGAATGAAATTATTAAATATTTAAAATGTTTTTATTTTTAGAACCACCAGTAGAACGTGATGTAAATTTCGGCCTTTATGGTAAGAATAAATATTATTATTTTTATACTACAATTCTCGGCGAGACTCCTAGAAAGTTGTTGCGTTTTACCACGAAGATTTTTAATTTATTTGAAATAAATTATTCAAATTAATTTGTTTTTGAAGTGAAAACTTCTTTAGGCGCGTTGAGCACTTTTTTTGGGTGAAGAAAAAACATGGATTTTTCGTCATCGTCACGCTTTTATGCAACACACAATACTTTAAACCAAAAATTAATTTTATTTTCCCATACACCTCTAAAAGTGTTCACTTAGACCTTATAGCCTATCGTCAAATAGAATTCATCAATATTGCTAAAATTATATCTATTTTTAGTGAATAATCGATCTTTCCTGTAGGAAACCTTTTTTTTGCGAAATTATTCCAAGTACGTCCCTGCCTAAATATAAAAAGACTAATATATGGTGGGTAAACGGGTTTCTATGCCGCTATGAATATTTTAATAAGAAACAAAATTAGCAGTTGATGTTAATATTGACCTGAAGACCTACAAGATATTTATATGCATATAGATTTTCTTATCTACAAAATATTATTGAGTGCGTCGTTTTTTAAAAGTGTAATTAACCAGTATTGTGAAATTTGCAATTTCCCCAATTATTACCTACGTAAATACAGCGAATTTATCTTTAAAAGTGTTAGTAAAGTGAATTTTTATGAAAATATTTTAATGTTTACAGTATATAGGTATATATATATTTTTGGATTTCAATTTCTAGCTTCAGTGTTTTGACGACATTATCATGAGGATCGGTGTTACTATATTTTTGTTATGCTTAGTACTTTCTAGTACTTACGCTGCTCCTAATAATTCTGGTGAGTTATATTCTATATCTTTTATTTAAAAAAAATTAAATACTTCTCCGAGAAACCCTACCATACCAATGCCGCACCCTGTATATACAGGTTGTTTCTTTTATCGTATATTATGGCATATGGAAAACAATTAAATTGGTAAAAAGAGAACTATTATGAAGATTATATTTGTGAAAAAGATCTACAGAGACTTTCTCCATTCTCGAGTTATACAGGAAGCACTAGAAATATTGCTTTTAGATTTTTAATAATAGAATTTTTAAATAAAAAATGGGAAAGAAAAATAACATTTCTTTGACGAAATCAAAACAAGTGTATAGAAAAGATAAAGTATTATTACAGTTTCCTGTAAAATTGTAGTATTTAGTAAAGCATGTTACCAATAGATATCGAAGAATAAATATATTATTCTAACGCTTTACAACAAAGTTTTGAAAAAACAGTCACCGTTCAAATAAGAAGAAACAACTACTCTCCGGGCTATATGCCTTGATAGACATGTTCTAATTGCAAATCAGACTGGTTGGTTAAATCTTGTAGATCATTCCGACCCCGTTTGACTTAGAAGTGTAATTCAATATCTGTCGGGAATATAGCCGGAGAATTAGTCGTTTCTTCTTAGTTGAACGGTCTTTCTTGTAAAGTGTTAGAATAATATATTTATTCCTCGATATCTATTTGTATAGAAAAGAACTACGACAGGATCGTTTTAGAAAATTGTTTTTATTTATTTGAAAAGTGTGATATTATATCGCCAAATTTTACAAATAAATTAACTGCCTGTGAAAATTCTATCGTACGTCCATGGTGGAATGAAATTTTTGCTAATAAATGAATCTCCTTTAAAAACGACCATGATGTAGAAATTTTTACAACTGAATTGATCCCTTTTATAAAAATGTAATTGTACGCCCATGGCAAATACAAATTATTTCAAAATTAACCACTTTTAATAATTCTATCGTACGACCATGATATAGAAATTTTTACAAATGAATTGATTTCTTAAAAAGATTTCATCGTACGCAAATGATCTTGAAGTTATTACAAATAAGTTGATCCCTAACAAAAATTTTTCGCACGCTCATGGTAGATGAAAATTCTTGCTAATAAATGAATCTCTTCTTAAAATTTTTATAGCTCGCCAGTGATGGAAGTTTTTTCAAAATTATCCCCTTTTTAAAAAGTTTATCGTACGCCCATAGTAAATGGAAATTTTTAAAAATAAATTAACATCCTTTAAAAGTTAAGTAGTAAACTTCAAAAACATATAAGAAACATTTTTAGTTTTCCCTGTATAACTCAATAATGGGGAGACTCCCAGTTTTCACAACTTAATGAAACTATGAAAAATGGGAAACTTTACAAATAAATTAACTGTATGCGAAAATTCTATCGTACGTCCACGGTGGATCGAAATTTTTGCTAATAAATGGATCTCCTTTGAAAATTTTGTAGCACGCCCATGATATAGACATTTTTACAAATGAATTGATCCCATTTAGAATAATGTAATTGTACGCCCAAGGTAAATACAATTTTTTTCAAAATTAACCATTTTAAATAATTTTATCGTACGACCATAATATAGAAATTTTTACAAATAAGTTGATCCCTAACAAAAATTTTTCGCACGCCCATGGTAGATGGAAACTCTTGCTAATAAATGAACCCCTTCTTAAAATTTTTATAGCTCGCCAGTGATGTAGAAATTTTTACAAACGAATAGATCCCTTATAAAAATGTAATTGTACATCCATGGTAGATGGAAGTTTTTTCGAAATTAACCCCTTTTTAAAAATTTTAAAAATAAATTAACACCCTTTAAAAGTTAAGCAGCAGTAGTAAGCAACATTTTTAGTTTTCCCTGTATAACTCGATAATGGGGAGAGTTCCAGTATTCACAACTTAATAACTTATAGATCAACTCATCAAATTATATATTTTTTTAACATTAAATATTGATAAATATGTAACCTACAATTATTTTAATTTTTTCAGGTTTATTTTATCAAAATATGACCTGCGCAGAATCACACAACGCATGTTTTCCAAAATCGAATTGTCCGCTATCTTTGACTCTTGGACAAAAAGAATGCCAAACCGATCACGTTTGCTGTCTTTTAATTAACTAATAAATTACTTTATAAAATTTGAAAAACAATAAAAATTAATTTTTTTACCTGAAAATAATTTTTGTAAAAATTTAATTAAATCCATGCTCTCAATCCCGAATTTATTTTAGGACCTCATAAAATCCAACGTAAAAGCTTGATAAAAATTGTTAACGACTTGTTCTTCCAAAAAAACTTTTTTATAATATAGAGAAAATTTATTATAGTGTATTTTTATCATATTGATAGCTGAAGAGCTCATTATAAATTCAAAAACGTGTCTGAAACACTTCAGGGTGATTCAAAGAATTAAACAGAATTGTAAGCGCTTCTTCATGTAAATAAGTGTTTAGTTAACAACTTTCGCTAGATTTTTCCTTTATAATGAACCGCAGGTAGCGAGGACAATAGAACCCTAATACCATTACCTTTCAAATATATTAGATCCTATTAGGTATTTTATTACAATATTTATTTCATTTATATAAGTAGCACAGATATTTATACTAGAAAGTACTATTCTTTAGCCTCCGCCCATTAAATAAAGTAAGTTGTCATCCAATCAAGGCGCAAGATGCAATTGGGCGGAGCATATGAGAGTACTATTTTCTAGTATAAGTATGTAGTATGTGCGCGTAATTTTTATGTTTAGGTTTTAGGTTCCCACGTTTAAATATCCCACTTATTGTCCATATTTATTCGATTTTGGAGAATTGAGATACAATTGATTTATTTCCAATGTCCGCCTATGGTTTATTGCGGTTTTAGGGTCTCTAACCTAAAATGGTGTTATCAATATGATAAAAATATATTATATGTATTATTACAGGTTCCTGTCAAATTGTCGTATTTAGTAAAGCGTGTTACCAATAGATATCGAAGAATAAATCTAGTATTTTAACGCTTTACAACAAAGGTTTTGAAAAATATTTTTCAAAAGTAGTGACCGTTCAACCAAGAAGGAACAACTACTTCTCGGACTATATGCCCCGACAGACATTGAATTACACTTCTAAGTTAAACGGGGTCGGTATGATCTACAAGATTTAACCAAACATTCTGGTACAACATAACTTGCAGACCGGTTTAGGCGTATATGTTCTCGTCCGAGAGCTAATCCCGGACTGAATCTGACACTAAAATCACAATCAATCAATACAAGTCTTCCAGTAATGGAAATGTTGTGACGATAGCGACATCTTTACCTTCAACCACTAACCAAAATTCGAAAATTTGACAACATAGCTTGAAGTAATGTTGTCCCCTCAAATTAAATCTTGTAGATCATACCGACCCCGCTTCACTTAGAAGTGTAATTCAATGTCTGTCGGGGCATACAGCCCGGGAAGTAGTTGTTGCTTCTTAGTTTAACGGTCACTGTTTTTGAAAAATATTTTTCAAAACTTTGTTGTAAAGCGTTTGATTCTTCGAAAATTTATTACTTGAATTAAGGTTTATAAAAAAATCCGATTAGGAAATTTCATTTCAATAAGAGCATCCTTGCGCACTTTTTATGTGCTTTTTCACCTTTGTGTGTCACTCCCGTTTCTTGGCCTTAATTATTTTTAAATTATACCGGCCCATTAATTAAAAATCGTCTATGGCAGGACCAATCAATTAGTGATATAAAGGAAGATAATAATTGTTTACCTTTACAAAGAGTGAGTTTTCTGTTTCCTTAATGATCTAATTAATTATCGATAAATACCATGAGTGACTATGCTGAAAGTAGAACCTTGTAATTAATGAGGAACGAAGTAGCGCAGCGGTTTGACAGGAATATTTAATCCGTTCTAAAATTTCTTGCTACCTGAATATTCTGAGTTTGCAGTACCAAACAAACAGAACGTAAGTACTTAAAAAAAGTTGAGCGGTCGTCGGACCGTCCACAGACCGTCGACGAATTTTGACAATTATTGACCATTTTTTCAAAATTTTGACAATTTTTTCAAATTTCAACAATTATTGACCATTTTTGACAATTTTTGAGCATTTTTGACAGGTTCTGACAATTATTAACCATTTTTGACAATTTTTCAAAAATGTTGACCATTTTTAATAATTATTGACCATTTTTGACAGTTTTTTATGATTATTGACCATTTTTTCAAAATTTTTACAATTTTTGACAAATTTACGAAAAATTTGACCATTTTTCAAAAATTTTGACAATTATTGACCATTTTTCCAAATTTTTGACAATTTTTGAAAATATTTGGCAATTATTAACCATTTTTTCAAAATTTTAACAGTTTTTGACAATTTTTGACAATTTTTGACGATTTTTCCAAACTCTTGACAATTTTTGACCATATTTAAAAATTTTTGACAATTTTTCAAAAATTTTAACATATTTGGCAATTATTGACCATTTTTTCAATATTTTGACAATTATTGATCATTTTTGACCATTTTTGACGAATTTTGATTGGTTTTGACAATTATTGACCGTCTTTGACAATTATTGACCATTTTTGACCATTTTTCAAAAATTTTAACCATTTTTCAAAATTTTTGACAATTATTGACAGTTTTTGACAATTTTTGACAATGTTTGAAAATATATGGCAATTATTAACCATCTTTTCAAAATTTTGACAATTTTCGACAATTTTTGATGATTTTTCCAAATTTTTGACAATTTTTGAACATATTTAAAATTTTTTGACAATTTTTTAAAAATTTTAACATATTTGGCAATTATTGACCATTTTTTCAAAATTTTGACAATTATTGATCATTTTTAACCATTTTTGACGAATTTTAATTGGTTTTGACAATTATTGACCGTCTTTGACAATTATTGACCGTCTTTGACAATTATTGACCGTCTTTGACAATTATTGACCATTTTTGACAATTTTTCAAAAATTTAAACCATTTTTCAAAATTTTTGACAATTATTGACAGTTTTTGACAATTTTTGAAAATATCTGGCAATTATTAACCATCTTTTCAAAATTTTGACAGTTATCGACAATTTTTGACCATATTTGAAAATTTTAACATATTTGGCAATTATTAACCATTTTTTCAAAATGTTGACCATTTTTGACAATTTTTCGCACCTATAGGTGTGCGAGCTCAGTGCGGCAAGAGAGATTGCGCACAGTCGCTTGAATGAGTTATCGCGTGACGAACGCTTTTTCGTAACATCACACGTTTCACGAGTTCACTAGCCTTCCCAAAAGTCCTATGTCGTGCAATAAGAAGCAAGCTTCAATTTAAATTGGATTAGTGGATTATTCAGAAATCTGGCAACACTGTTGCGTGACGAACCCGAAAACTTTGACGTCCTAGTTGTCAGACGACCATAAAATGAAAACGTCAAAAATTATCATCAAAATTTAAAATGTCTTTAGTACGTTTTTTTCGATTCACAAATTTCAAAGTAAATACATGCTCTAATAAAATTGCCAGAAGATACAATTCGCAAAATTGCATCGAAAATGATGGGAAGCAGAAAGGAGGTAACTTATCTGCCGTTCTAACCAAGATAGACGAGATAAAAATGGAAGATAGACCAATACCGAAACCAAACAGTAACCAGGTGCTTTTGCAGATGGAAGTTGTGGGTAAGTATCACTTCTGTTGGTACAAAGTATACTGTTCGTACTTAGTACTTGTTTTAATTTCTATAAACATTTTGTGACAGGTATTTGTGGATCCGATGTTCATTATTGGACAAAAGGTAAAATTGGTCCGTTCGTATTGAAAAAACCGATGGTACTCGGCCACGAAGGCTCTGGGTCTGTCTTATCATGCGGATCTAACATCACAAATCTACAAAAAGGAGATAAAGTTGCTATAGAAGCCGGTATCCCATGTCGTACATGTGAATTTTGTAAAACTGGAAGGTAAGCATAATTCAGGTGATGAGAAATATTTTACAGATTCATTTTGATACATTCCAACTTTCGGTCCTCTTCCAAACAGAGGTGATGCCGTAACTTCCAGCATTCAAATACTTGTTAAATGATAAATCAGACATCAGAGACCTGTAAGTAGGTCTGTTTAAAAAAAATGGTGAGCGGTCGTCGGACCGCCGACAGAAGCTTGCTTCTTATGCACAATAAAATGACCATTTTTGACCATTTTTCGAAAATTTTGACCATTTTCCAAAAAATTTTACAATTATTGACCATTTTTTCAAAATTTTTGACAATTTTTGACTGTTCTTTCAAATTTGAACAATTATTGACCATTTTGGACAATTTTTAACAATTATTGACCATTTTCGACAGTTTCTTATAATTATTGACCATTTTTTCAAAATTTTGACAATTTTTCAAAAATTATGTCAATATTTAACAATTACCTATTGACCATTTTTGACAATTATTGACCAATTTTGACAATTATTGTTCATTTTTGACAATTTTTAAAAAAATTTGACCATTTTAGACAATTTTCCCAAGTTTTAACAATTATCGACCATTTTTGACAATTTTTGAGCATTTTTGACAGGTTCTGACAATTATTGACAATTTTTCAAAAATTTTGACCATTTTTCAAAAATTTTGGCAATTTTTGACAATTTTTCGAAAATTTTGACCATTTTTAAAAAAATTTGACAATTTTTGACAATTTTTCAAAATTTTAACAATTATTGATCATTTTTGACAGTTTCTGACAATTATTGACATTTTGACAATATTTAACAATTACCCATTGACCATTTTTGACAATTATTGACCAATTTTGACAGTTTTGACAATTATTGATCATTTTTGATAATTTTTAAAAAAATTTGACCATTTTAGACAATTTTTCCAAGTTTTAACAATTATTGAGCATTTTTGACAATTTTTGACAGGTTTTGACAATTATTGACAATTTTTCAAAAATTTTGACAATTTTTAACAATTATTGACCATTTTTGACAGTTTTTTATAATTATTGACTATTTTTTCAAAATTTTGACAATTTTTCAAAAAATTTTACAATATTTAACAACTATTGACCATTTTTTCAAAATTTTTGACCATTTTTTCAAATTTTAACAATTATTGACCATTTTTGACAATTATTGACCAATTTTAACAGTTTTGACAATTCTTGATCAATTTTGAAATTTTGACCAATTTAGACCATTTTTCCAAATTTTAAAATTATTGACCATTTTTGAGCATTTCTGACAGGTTTTGACAATTCTTGACCATTTTTGACAATTTTTAACAGTTTTTTATAATAATTGACCATTTTTTCAAAATGTTGAGAATTATTGATAATTTTTGACAGTTTCTGACAATTATTGACAATTTTTCAAAAATTTTGACAATATTTAACAATTACCTATTGACCATTTTTGACAATTATTGACCTATTTTGACAGTTTTGACAATTATTGACCATTTTTGACAATTTTTCAAAAATTTTGACAATTTTTAACAATTATTGACCATTTTTGGCAGTTTTTTATAATTATTGACTATTTTTTCAAAATTTTGACAATTTTTCAAAAAATTTTACAATATTTAACAATTATTGACCATTTTTCACAATTATTGACCAATTTTGACAGTTTTGACAACTATTGATCATTTTTGACAATTTTTAAAATTTTTTGACTATTTTAGACAATTTTTCCAAATTTTAACAATTATTGACCATTTTTGACAATTTGTCAAAGATTTTGACAATTATTAAAAATTATTGACCATTTTTGACAGTTTTTTTATAATTATTGACCATTTTTTCAAAATTTTGACAATTTTTGGACAATTTTTCGAAAATTTTGACCAATTTTTGACAATTATTGGCCATTTTTTCAAAAATTTTTACAATTTTTGACCATTCTTTCAAAATTTTTGACAATTTTGGACCATTTTTCCAAATTTTAACAATTACTGACCATTTTTGACAATTTTTGAGCATTTTTGACAGGTTCTGACAATTATTGACCATTTTTGACAATTTTTAACAATTATTGACAGTTTTTTATAATAATTGACCATTTTTTCAAAATGTTGACAATTTTTCAAAATTTTAACAATTATTGACCATTTTTGGCAGTTTCTGACAATTATTAAATATTTTTCAAAAAATTTGACCATTTTTCAAAAATTTTGACAATTTTCAACAATTATTGACCATGTTTGACAGTTTTTTTATAATTATTGAACATTTTTTCAAAGTTTTAACAATTTTTGACCATTTTTCAAAATTTCAACAATTATGTACCATTTTTGACAGTTTCTGACAATTATTGACCATTTTTGACAACTTTCAAAAATTTTGACAATTATTTACAATTTTTGACCATTTTTGACAATTTTTCAAAAATTTTGACCATTTTTCAAAAATGTTGGCCATTATAATTATTATTAAAAGATATTTTTTGTAGGTACAACATTTGTCCTGACATGAAATTTTGTGCCACGCCTCCCTACGATGGGCACTTGTGTCGATACTATTGTATAGACGCCGATTTTTGTCACAAACTTCCATGTGGTGTCAGCTTAGAAGAAGGAGCTCTATGTGAGCCTCTGTCAGTTGGAGTACATGCCAACAAATTGGCACACACCAAGCTAGGATCCATTTGTTTGGTACAAGGTAGTGTTACATCTTCATTTCCTACAATAACTCTGGGTTTACACAGAGATCAATTCTAAGCTAGTATGATATTACGTTGCAAGGGATATGAGATCAAAAAAAGGCTGATGAAATGGCCGATTCGATAAAAAGACTCGGACTGGAGAATGTCATCTAGATTCAGAGGATCACAATGAATCTGGAAACCTCCTCATCATATCTAATCTATCATACATCGTTTTAGGTGGTGGTCCAATAGGTCTATGTGTAGGTGCAGCTGCAAAAGCATTCGGAGCAACCAAAGTGCTAATAACCGACATTGCAGATTATAGATTAGCCAAGGCGAAGCAAATCGCCGCTGCTGATTATACACTCAATACCAAAGGCATGGAAGAAATGGAAGTATCTTACAAAGTTTTGGAAATTTTACAGGAAGAGCCCCATGCTACTTTCGAGTGCGCCGGAACAGTATCGTGCGCTAGAATGGGATTGCATGTAACTAGGTCTGGAGGTGTTGTTGTTTTGCTAGGTATGTATGTTCTTTTATCTTCTACCCAACACACATAAAGATGGTAAGCATTGTTTAAACAATGTCTGATAGCTTCGAAGCTGTGTCCGGTTGTCAGTAAGCACAATTTTTTTTAGGTATGGGAGCAGACGAAATATCCATGCCGTTTATAGCATCCCTAGTAAAGGAAATAACAATAATAGGATCCTTTAGATACGTCAATGATTATCCAGCTGCAGTTGAATTGTTTAGATCTAAAAGAGTTAACATCAAAGATATGATAACGCATCATTTTCCTCTGGAACAGTCAATTAAAGCTCATGAGACTCACAGAGATCGACTTGGAGAGCCTATCAAGATATTAATTCATTGCAATCCGGATTGGAAAGCGTGTTCTTAAATAAATAAGTTTGGAAATATGTAATTTTTTCGTGAATAAACAATGTCAAATATAAAATCCTTATATAATAACGCCGTCTTAGAAAAAATTAATCCTAAAATTAGGGACAACAGCGTCAGTAAAATATATGAGGGACGTAATTTTCTTTAGCGTTATTGGAAATTCCCGCAGTGTAATTAATTACTTGTAAAGTTTGATCGGTGAAATTAATCGACTATCAAATACCAATCTCTGTTACAGGAATCGTTTTTGAAGCTTGCTTCTTATTGCACGACATAGGAATTTTGAGAAGGCTAGTGAACTCGTGAAACGTGTAATGTTACGAAAAAGCGTTCGTCACGCGATAACTCATTCAAGCGACTGTGCACAATCTCTCTTGCCGCACTGAGCTCGCACACCCATAGGTGTGAAAAATTGTCAAAATTTTGAAAAAATGGTTAATAATTGCCAAATATGTTGAAATTTTTGAAAAATTGTCAAAATTTTTCAAATATTGTCGAAAATTTGGAAAAATGATCAAAAATTGTGAAAAACTGTCAAAATTTTGAAAAATGGTTAATAATTGCCAAATAATTTAAAAAATTGTCAGAAACTGTCAAAAATGGACAATCATTATCAAAATTTTTGAAAAATGGTTAAAATTTTTGAAAATTCGTCAAAAATTGTCAAAAATGGTCAAAAATGATCAATAATTGTTAAAATTTTGGAGAAAAATGGTCAAAAATTGTCAAAATTTTGAAAAATAGTTAATATTTGCCAAATATTTTAGAATTGTTAAAAATTTTTAAATATGGTCAAAAATTGTCAAAAATTTGGAAAATGATCAAAAACTGTCAAAATTTTGAAAAAATGGTTAATAATTGCCAAATATTTTCAAAAATTGTCAAAAACTGTCAAAAATGGACAATAATTATCAAAAATTTTGAAAACTGGTTAAAATTTTTGAAAAATTGTCAAAAATGGTCAATAATTGTCAAAGACGGTCAATAATTGTCAAAACCAATCAAAATTCGTCAAAAATGATCAATAATTGTTAAAATTTTGAAAAATTGCCAAAAATAGTCAATAATTGTCAATGACGGTCAATAATTGTCAAAATTCGTCAAAAACTGTCAAAAATGGTCAATAATTGTTAAAATTTGTGAAAAATTGTCAAAAAATTTTAAATATGGTCAAAAATTGTCAAGAATTTGGAAAAATCGTCAAAAATTTTCAAAAACTGTCAAAATTTGGAAAAAATGGTTAATAATTGACAAATATTTTCAAAAATTGTCAAAAATGGTCAATAATTATCAAAAATTTTGAAAAATGGTTAAAATTTTTGAAAAATGGTCAATTATTGTCAAAGACGGTCAATAATTGTCAAAACAAATCAAAATTTGTCAAAAATTGTTAAAAATGATCAATAATTGTTAAAATTTTGAAAAATTGTCAAAAATGGTCAATAATTGTCAAAGACGGTCAATAATTGTCAAAATTCGTCAAAAACTGTCAAAAATGGTCAATAATTGTCAATTTTTTTGAAAAATGGTCAGATTTTTGGAAAAATTGTCAAAAATGGTCAAAATTTTGAAAAAATGGTCAATAATTATGAAAAACTGTCAAAAATGGTCAATAATTATTAAAAATTGTCAAAGTTTTTGAGAAATTATCAATAATGGTCAATAATTGTCAGAACCTGTCAAAAATTCTCAAATATTGTCAAAAATGGACAATAATTGTTAAAATTTGAAAAAATTGTCAATAATTGCCAAATATGTTTAAAATTTTGAAAAATTATCAAAAATGGTCGATAATTGTCAAAGACGGTCAATAATTGTCAAAATTCGTCAAAAACTGTCAAAACTTTTGAAAAATGGTGAAAAATTCACGAAAAATGGTCATTCTATTGTGCATAAGAAGCAAGCTTCTGTCGGCGGTCCGACGACCGCTCACCTTTTTTTTTCACCTTATCTATTAAATTTTAAGAGATAACTCTCATCTCATCTTATTGATAAATACATTGTCAGTACCGGGAATTAATAATTTTCAAAGAGATTGTCCGTATGTGCATTCAAGAGCGATCGAGATGTAGTAGAAGATTTGCCTCGGTCCGACCGGACATCAACGGCTTAAACTAAACGTTCTATTAGTCTGATCGAATTAATCAGATTGTAACTATAGAAATACACACCTTTATTGATGTTTTTCACACATCAATAATATCCCTGTAATATTCTCCTGTACCTTGTCGGATTCTATTCTTTAGAAGATAATAATAGACAAGACAATGGCTGTGGGAGTTGTGTGTGTAATGTAAAGCACAAAAGCTATGCTTGTTAGAAAGATACCATGCTGATTATGCCGGAGGATGCTTTTGTGTGATTCTTTCGCAGTTAATTATAATAGAGAAGGTGATTTATATTGTAGATATGTCTACGCTTTGTATTGGGGATGGAAAACAGTTTGATTGTAAACGCTCGCAGAATTGAAATGAAAGAAATTTGGATGGAATTTATATCATAGGAAAGGATGGAAATGTTGGTAGAAAATTGGAAACTCAGTCGAACTCGAATTCAATTCATGCTTTTGACAATAATATGCAACGAATACGTTGTAGTAGTATCAAAGATAAGAAGTAAGAATGGCCAGCTTCCATCAAATAACTTTAAAATCATCAATTTTAAATTTATATAAAAATATTTTCGTTTGGGTCGTATGTGTATCTATATTATAAGTTATAACACTGACTTCTTCCCTGCCTTTTCTGGTGAGGGCTCGTCTTTGCAATATCACTGATCTACGACAGCTTAGATAAAATTTGGCAAATTACTAACTATACAGGCAAAGCCAATTTAGTGCTAAAGCGAGACTTAAAAACAGGCCTGGGTTCGCACTTGATTGGTTTCCACTGTAAATGTAATATTTTTTCATTTGTATATTGATGGCACTATATCATCCAATCCTCTCCCTCTCTTTTCCCCCCTCATTTCCTTTTTCCCTTTCTCTCCCTTACTTAACATATCTGTCCCTATCTCCCCATCTCTCTCGCTCCCGCTCCCACTTTCCTCCCTTCTCTCCTGCCACTCTCTCTCAATGTATCTCTTTGTCCCCTTTCCCCACTCTCCTAATTCTTTTAATGGGTGAGTTTTAATTTTAAATAATGTTGACATAGTCCTGACAGTGCGAAAAATATCCTACACATCATCCTTGTATATATTAGTCCCGATGGATTTCAATAAGAATATTCGACGTCAAGGCTGAAATTCACTTAAAATAGAAATAAACCGCTTTTACGCTTAGTTTTTATTTTTATTTTGATAGATGGAAGCAATTTTGATTGTAGTAAGTAAGTAAGTATGACAAAACCAGCAGCTACATTAAATAAATACTCAATACGTTCGATAAACAGACTTTACAATCAAAAGGAAAAAAAAGTTAATTGGAAAAAATACTGGATACGTTGAATAAACAGTCGTGATAATTAAAAAGAAAAGAAAAACTTAATTGGAAAAACTACAAAGTAAGAAATGTAGATTTTGTAGCGAAGTATACTTTATATACATTTTACACTACTTTGAAACCACCCTGTATGTTTACGAAATCAATAGACAAATCTGATGCAAATTTGAGTGTCATTCAGTGAAAACCCTTTCGACTTAAGCAAATTTATTCAATAGGAAATCATTGCGACCTCGATTATCAATAATCAATTGATCCATCTGTGTAGTGTAAATAATTCGAATTCGTAACAAATAAGAAATGAATGTGATTACAAGACTTAACGATCTGAGCAATAACCAGGTGCTTTTATTACATATGAATTTAGATTTTCAATTCCTCAACATAATTATGCCGATAGTTTCTATTTTTATACTAAAAAACCCTCTGGTAGTAGTAGAGGTGCTGCTTTCCACCATAGACTTGGAGTGCAAACCCTCTTCGCTCATACTCCAAAAATTGCTACACTTTGTGAATATTATTATTCTTGTGAAGGAAAAAATACAAAAAGTAACCAAAAGCAGAGAAGCTCGAGTGAGACGACGAGAAGGAGCTAGCAACTTCAGTAAAACCCGATACAACTCCTCTATCTTCTCTCCAACTAGCATTTTCACCAAAACGTCCGCTCCGCAATATTCTAATCATCGATACGCTCTAACTCTTCCACCAGTAAAACTCTCACAAAGATGAAAGAGCTCCAAGCTCAGAAACAATTTCCAAAATTACCTTTTCACCAAGTTTTGGAGAATCATTTCCATTACAATAATAATTTTCATATCATTCCATGAAATTCAGTTAGCCATTAACAGCACGCTCCACCAAAAGGAGGCATTCTCCAAGAACTCCATCAGTTCCATTACCAAAGTAATGAAGTTCTCCCAAATGGAAGATATTTCCACAGTTGGTAGAGTGTACTCGTGGTATATTTAAAAGGAGTCATTCTCCAAAGATTCAATCAGTTCCAGTACCAAAGTGATGAAGTTCTCCCAAATGGGAGATATTTCCACAGTTGTCACAACCAAAGTGTACTCGTGGTATATTTGACTAGATTTCTAGAACCATTTAAAACTTACAGGAGTGGCCTATGACTCATTTAGTCGCGGTATACCACAAGGAATGTAGAAAAAGATAGATTTAACCTCAAAATATTGCTCCAAAATAAAAATAAAGGATATTTAAGAAAAAATAATCCATCACGTCTTCCGCGAACAAGATCATAAATTAGTGGGGATTTTTTTTATATCACAGCTCAGCTGTTACAAAAGTTGTAGAAGTTACGTGACTAGAATGAACTATTCATTAAATTTACTGCAGTTGGTAATAAAGGTGTTTATCAGTTGTTTTCATCGCTGGAATTCAGGTGGAAAAAAATCTGGATTTCGTTTGAACACGAGTGAAAACGGACCATAAACATTATCTTAATTGTATGCACGGCATGTGGAATAAATAATCAAACAGACCTGGGTAAATGACCTATAGAAAACTGTTTATTCAACCATCTTGTTAACAATTCTACATAAAGTTACTGAAAAGATGGTGTAACGGGAATTCCCCGACTTTCGGAAAAATTTTACACATTGGCAACATCGAAATCTAGTCCAAAATAAATAGTTGGAGAAGGCTGACGTATCGTTCTGTCATTTGTCATAGTATTGACAATAGTTTGTTTTCCATTTTTACGAGTTATTCAGCCACAAATTTCTACGAAACAGACAGAAAAATCCCATAACAATTTGACAGAAAATGTCAACGGTACACCAGTTGCACTGTTGTCAGATGTATTTCAGTTTTACCAACTTAGAAAAACAAAAATTACTATATACAGGAACTAGCGAAATTTCAAATGCAATTATTTTTTCAAAACTGAATAGTGGGTTAAATTTTAATTTAAAAAAACGTCAAATGTTATTTCCTATTGTTTACTACAAACAGTATTAGAAACTGCAGAAACTACACTACATCTCAATTATATAGCCTCGTATATTTCGTTATTTAAGTTATGCAGATTTTTATAATTGCCAATTATAGTTTTTTCTTTGGCCTTTCCGCATTTTAGCGTTCTTTTTTTTTCTGAGCAAAATTAATTAATTTACCAACACATTGAAAAATGCAGCTAACTTTTCTGAGTTGCAGAAACAAGAAAACAAAACTTGATGAGAACACACTACACCAGTTCCTACTCCATACGTTTACTTTAACAATCATGCAACCACTTTAGACTTTAGCTGATTTTTAATGAGATCTGACAACACAGGATAGGACTCGCTATAACTTTTTTTCGGTTGGACAAACTGCAACTACGAACAACAAAATTAGTCAAAGTGTTTCTACTTTTTACGATGCGAAAAGATGTAAATCTGAGCCAGATACTTTTAACGAGAAATTGATTGGAATGGGCATTTAATAAGCGAAACTTTAACAGTTTAATTCATCACGAGCTGCATATAAATATTCACCGACAGCCAGGCTCTGCTTAAGACTATCGGCAATCCAATAATTTTGGCCTTGGGAGGTCCCATAAATTCGAAAAATTGGGCCAAATAATTTTTCAAAATTTTCTTGGTTTCAGCTCCCAAAATAAGCTAATATTTACTATACAACTCATGCTAGAGAGAAGCTTTGCATTCTTAAAATACGTTGCTGGAAACGGATCTTCATTTCATTAACATAGAGCTTTTTTCGTCGGGATATTCCAATTTCCAGTGAATACGTATCTGTCATAGTATTTCGAATACTTTTCTATGCTACTACTTGAAAACTTCAACTCACTTTCATCCAACAAAAGAAATTGCACTCTTGTGATCCTACACACCTTCAAGTTTTCTAAAAAATCCCTTCGGACTGAGGAAAGAATACATCATTGAGGATATTTTTTTTTCAAGAAAAGATAGTTCACTGGAGTATCATTTTCTAGTGAACGTATTTCCGGGCATGTGTAGACACGACGTTATTTTAGTTGAAAGAATACAATTTTCAGGAAAAATACAACACTTTGTATTAAAAACTGAATATGTTGAAGTAAAATTTCCTTACGCACGTTTGACTTGGGGAGTAAGCTGGAGAATGCGTAACAAAAGCGTTACGAAAAGAGTGATCGGGCGAGACGAACGAAAGTTGATAGGGAGATATGGGTTAGTAAAGATAGAAAGAAAGCGAGTTACTTTTCGAATATTATTGTAGGAGCAAGAGAGAGCAGTGTGCGCGCACATTTTCTTTCTCTCTTCCTCTCATAGCCATTGACACAGACTCTGAATATGAAACCGGTACTCCAGGACCATCAACTAAGAAGAAATTGTGCATAAAAAGTGTGTGACAACATATTCAAAACAAGATTTTAAACCTAGTGAGACCCAATCAACTGATGATGAATCACGAAGATAACTGCATCATACTAGTTGCTGTTGTCGTAGCGTCATATGCAGCGTTCCTTTTTCCTTGTCTATTTTCTCCCTCCACTAATAAGCGGCATTCTACTCTCGGCATTGGGGCGCGTTTGATTCTCTGTCCTTTTCTTCTCTCTCTCTCACTCTCTCTCTTTCTCCTTGTTACTCTTCCGTATTTCGGCCTCGCGTTTCTATAATTTACTTCAGCTAATTTTTAAAATAGGATCGAAAGAAGTTTTACTTCAGTTGTGTGGCCTAAAGCACACTAATTTTTTTCATAACTACACTTTCTTCGTTCGACTCGAAAGATCCAAAAGTATTTATACAAAGAATTTAAAGTCTTTTATGCAGATACGTTTACAGAATTCGTGGGATTTATTCGATGTCTTCGCTTTCCAGCTTTAGCTACCTTTTCAGGATATCGATAAAAGGATATTATCGAATATCGGATATTCTAAAGCGAACAATGACGGATACAGATATGATTTGGAAGGAAATAAAGTTAATAAAAGAAAAATGTTTGCTTATCTGTGATTTTAGAAAAAATATTTCACGCAGAAAAAAAAATCTTCATAATTTGACAAATAAAAACTATAATCTCGTGAATCCATAGAATTTTTGATATCTTGGGACATTTTTCACCATTGCGCTAAGCCTGTAAGTATACTGGGTGTAGCAGAAAGTGTGGTAAAACGAATATATACCCCACTTAAGATCGAAACACCCAGTTATAGCTTTTAATTGACATTTGATGAACTTCAAATTTTGGTGGTTCGAAAAGGTCAGCAAAGGGACTATTTTTACTTACTAACATTATTTGATATATGTTAGTAGCGTATATTTTTAGGAGGATTCAAAACGTCGATTTAAAAAAAGTTATTAGCGAATTTTTCATTGTACTTTTGGTTACCACACTGTATAGAGTATCCCTTGAAAAACCTAAAGGTAAATTTTGAGTAATGTAACTTCACCGGTGTCTGAGATGTAAGTCTTTTTTTATTATTGAACGTCCCTCTATATACACTTATTTTGACATGACAATTTTGATTAAATTAAATTTTCACTGCAAACAAAACAACTTTTGCTACATATAAAAATTTTACGCAAAAAAAATGTCATACTTCAAGGTAAGTATCGAAATATATGACAAATTTTAATATAAATATTATAAGACTACAAAAATGTCAATATAACAAACTTAAACAAAGACCCTTTAAATTTCAAATACGAATATCAGAATGTTCTAAACTTTAGATTAAATCCACTTACTATGTTTCCTTTATTGAAAGTTTTCGTAATTAAGATAATATAAATATATAGGTTCGGAAACTTTCCATCATTTTATATTAAATATATGAGATACCCTAAAAGTTCATCAACAAGTATCTAAAGAATGCGTATGGTAGTTGGAGTTGTCAATTTTTGAGGTTAGGAGCGAACATTATTCGTATTTGTGAGTAATTGACAAAAATTGTTGTCTTAATTGTCACGTACCCCATACGTTTTCATATTTCTCACCAAGGAAACGCGTTGATTCACGATTACTATCTTCTTATGAATTTCGGGCTTTTATAAAAGGTCTCAAGTTGAGTAAAAATTATTCGAGGCATTCTGTAATTGACTGTGTTTCAAAATTAAACTGCAAGATATCCAGGTGAGCTTTTTCACTGAGTGTTCTTTCTTAATTGTTTTATGTCTCTATATCAATGCCGTAATTATTGATTTTTATTTACCTGTTGAATTTATTGAATATAAAATATCCGAGCTTTGATAGTGATTGAATAATATTTCGTTCTCACATGACAAATGTATTTGGAGCGGGCAAATGTGTGTTTAATCCCTTTTGTCCATTGCACCACCCAGATTCGACCCTAGGTCGTAATGCGATTTTATTCCCTTTACGCTAGAGGGTAGTCCTAGAAGTGGTCATGGTGGCGCGTTTAATCCCTTCGATGTACCATAAACTAAAACTCCTAGGTACTAGGTAGATGGTAGATAAATCAGTGATAGAACACAATGCGAGTTAAACCCCTTTGTGTTCGATGATTGATCGAATAATTATTTAACTAATCAGTAGAGTTAATGAAGACGGACACTCACGCATATTTTCTTTGTTATAGGTAAGCCCTACTATGCGCACATGGTAGAGCCTCCACCAATCCACTATGACCTTTCCAATTAAGTAAAAGTTTTGTTCCTAATCCGTATTTTGTTTTAAATATTATTATTATATCATTTGGTTTTTATATCTATTTCTCTCTTTCATTAATTGCCCCCCCTTTCTTCTAAAATCTACGTTACATATTGGACCAGATTTCAATGTTGCCAATCAATTTTCTGACAGACTTGGTATACTTTAAAAACCAGTTATAAAATGGTATGGCAAAACTTGATAAACTTTGTATTTCCAGCCTCATAGAAATTATTTTTGGTGACCTATGAGTTAAATGAAAAACATCAGTACTGCCATTTTAGATTTTTGTCATGGGATCAAACCACCGTGCTCTGAAGAGATCTAGTGGAGCTAAGATAATTAGGGATATTCCTGGAAAACTGAGATACAGTGAGATCACATGACGGACCTGTCATACCAAAGATATGGAAGGACATAACATGGTCGAAGTTTCCATAGGAATCATTAAAATGGTAACCTTCTAAAAAAGTACGTTAATTAATTTGCTTGTTATTTTTTCATACCCTCAGTATGAATAACTTGAGGTATAAAGAAATGAAGATTAATCCTCGATTTGGAAAAAAGCGAACTGGATTTGTACCGGGTGTTTGATTAAGAGAGGTAATCCGCTGTAACTCAGAAACTATTTATCGTACAGCTTAGAAAAAAAATCTGTATTACAACCTCGCATACGAGAAACCGCTGGAAATTTTCAAAAAATATAGCAACGCATTTGAAAATTCCCAAAAAGCTTGAAAACAAATCAATTGTTCAACCACCACCACCTAGCGAACGTTAGAACCACTATAATAAAACGATGATTTAATATTTTATTAATATTGAATTCCCTTTCAAATGATACCAAGTTTGTCAAAATCCATAAAGCGGAACAAAAGTTATAACAGTTTTATTGGGTCAGCTTTCCCACTCACCCCTACCAGTTATTTTTCAAGTTAGAGGAAAAAGTACTGGAGCAAACTTACGTAAAAAGATCTAATGATTACGAATATTTAAATTTTGTGGTACTAACGGTACATTTATTATCGAAAAATGATTTTTTTGTGATATCATTGTGAAATACGTCCTCTAGCGGTGGAGTAGGAAACTTGAAAATAATTTCCAGCAGTTTCTCGTATGCGAGTTTGTAATACAGATTACTTTTCTAAGCAGTACGATAAATAGTTTATGCATACCTGTTGCTTTTCATAATCTTTGTGGTTACTGTGGCATTTTATATATTTTCTACAGTGAGTTTTACAAAGCATTATTCATTTTTTCCATATAAATATCGCCGGATTTCGAAGATTTAACTTGAGCCAGAGCGTTCCCCCACTACGAGACAGTCAGTTTGTCATCTAGTTATTGTTTAAACTTTCTGGATTATTCGCAGCTTTTAAAAAATAAAATTGTTCGGAAAAGCCTCCCTTGTTTAGTTTTTTGAGCGTTACCAATCGTAACTCGAACCACTTTATTCCAGACATTTGTGGAAAATAATTTCCAGCAGTTTCTCGTATGCAAGTTTTTCTCTATGTTGTACGATAAATAGTTTCTGAGATATATTAGGTTACCTCTCTTAATCAGACACCCAGTACATTAAGGACATTTTACTCACCGCTCGTGAATTATCTAGAAGCCTTTCTCGCTTCCACTGTTCTCCGGATAGAAACTGCCAACGAGTTCGCTAAATAATTTGTAGTCGCGTTGAAAACATAAACATTAATTTGTTTGGTTGGAAATCTCTATAAATCTGTACAAAATTCTGTATATGATTTTTTTAATAAAAAAATTGTTATTTTTCATATCAGATTGTGAAATTTTATATTTTTTGCCGGAAAAAATGACTAAATTATAATACGAGGGTTGTCTTTTATATTTTCCCTATTGAGCTAGGAAAAAACAGTTGATAATTTTTAAACACTATTAGAAGAAGAACACTATTAGAAGAAGAGAAATGCATTTTTGCATCCTTTGGAACCAATTCTGGAAGCAGTTATTCCCCTCGCTTGTTGGTACATTCCAAATCGAGTTTTTGAAGGCGTTGACTGCATCTTCTTGGGACTGGAAAGTACATTCTTAATTTTTGGAAAAGTAGAAAAGTCGTTAGGACTGCATGGAGGTGGTCCAACAATTCAATGTTTTCTTGCTTTAAAGACAACCCTCGTAATTTCATTTGAAAAGAAGTCAGATTTAGTATACGCCACTGAGTCCCCAATTTCATTTGGTGCACATAAGTTTTGCTAGCCAGGGATTCCATTCAGTACAAACACTGAATACTAGTTACTGATTTGCTGAAAGGGCCTAATGACCTCATTTAGTAACTCGTACAGTCAATATCGAAATCGGTGTGTACAGGCACTCTAAAATTAACCGGATTAACCTTTTATATAAGATAGAAAATATTGGCTAAATGAAAAAAAAAATAGTGAATTTCCCAGAGGAAGGTGAACTTTTAAAATAAAGTAATGGTAATTTTATGATCTGGAAAATTATGTATTCTAAAATCCCACGAGATCAAATTAGTGAGAATATTTCTGTTTGTTTATTTCATGCATTTGTTGAGGCATAAGAGCATGCTTTGCTTTTATTCCATTTGGAAATATAAATTTATAAATAATGAAGGTTTATTATGAATTTTTCCGTTTTAATTCAATCAAAAATCATTTAATATGAATAAGTGGACAAAAATACATAATTTGACTGAAACATCAGAAATATATAGGCAGGAATTGACCAACGTTTCGTTTAACGGTAATTTTTTACGAAATACTATCACGGAAAAGACACTTTACTCTCGTATTAGGAACAAAGTTTTTTCTACGACCAGGTGAGAATGACAAAGTTGAGGTATGCGGAAAACTAGAGTTTTCTCAACTAAAGTATACTTTTTCGCAAGTTCGTAGTCTGGCTTATAAGAGAAATTCAAATATCTATTTTAATTATTTGTATTTTATTTTTTGTTGAATATTATATTAAAATTAATTTAAACTTTTCAGAATTAATTTGCATATTTAGATGTTAAAATCAGATATTATTTTATGGATCTGTGTCACACGTCGAGAGGATTTGTATTCGATCTAGAAGTTTTTAAATTTTTAGCATTGATATATTGTTTGGTTAATTTTTGACGTTAAAATGCGCTTCTAATTGAATTTGAAAATTAAATTTTCTCGAAAAGAGAAGATTTGGCGGATAAGTGCTGGTATTTTTGATAAATATTAAACTTTATTTTCGTTTGAAATTATTTATTTTTGAGTAAGTATTACAAAATATGTCATCTTCTTATTAATGACAAACCGAACTGACAACTGCGTCTCTATGATGAATAAATAAAAAAAAAACAGATCTAAACGCCATGACAACATAAATACATAAATAAATGACCAACAAGAATAAAACAATGTACCTAGTTGGTACTAAAGTGCTAAACTTGAATTAGTCACCCAACAATTTTTAATAAAAGTTGATAAATAAATTTTAGTGGACCCCAAAAATTTTCACAGCCAAAAATCCTTCAAAAATAAATTTAGACAGCCTTGTAAGACAGTACGCTACTGACATTTCCCATATCTTCACGTTATTAACCATTTTTTTTTAATCAAAATTTCAAATTTGTCAAATGGTAATTGAAAATCATAAGAGGAATAGAAAATTATCACTCTGTATTATAAATATAGATGTTTTCCCCTTTTACTCAAAAATATGATGGCAAGCATTTTCCCCGCTTAAAAAAAATTAATTACTGTTTATTCAACTAAAAAAAGTCTTTAAAAAAATCTAACTAAATCCAAAAACATAAAACTCCATCAGATCCTTTGATATGTCAATGACTTTAAAAAAATTGTTAAAATTTCCCTCAGACGGAAAATTAAAATGTATATAAAAATTTATTACTTTAAAATGTCGTAACCAATAAGTTAAAAAAAAGATGGCTTCGAACCTCGTTTAGCGTTCGCTACTGACATTTATCAAAATATTTTTGAGTCAAATTTTCTCGTGAACTACTTTTTTATATTTAAAAAATTTTACCCACAATTCAAAGCTTAAGGATGATATGTGAACTTAAAATGGATCATACTGTATATAAATATGTTTCGAATCAATACTTTTTTTTAAATTCTACCAAAAATAACTTCACAACCCTCGTAATTTTATGTTAATTTTAGATTGGTTTAAGAACTTACCTTAATTAAAACACCTTAAATCAAAAATTTTGCTGGATCACACAGTATTTTCCAAAAAAATCACGAATTGAGTTCAAAAAATTCATTCAATGATGCATATTTTGACTTTAAACTATATATAGCGATAGGGCATTCTAATAAAAATTTTTTTTGTAATATTCCGAGTGTCGCAAACTGTACCGAACCCCAATGGGGGAAACAATTTACTTGATTACATTCATTTAAGACTAGCAAATACTAGTATTTGGGAATATTACCGTAATCTAGAATCACAGTGATAAAATTAGATCATAAATACACTTTTTTTATTTTAATGTAATTTAACTTTGACGCAATTTTACATCGTTTTCTCCTAGAAAAAAATTACGTGATGTTTGCCAAGACCCCCCCAAGATTCGACTCGATCTTCCCCCTCCCCCCTGAACACCTTACGTAATTAATGGACGCTTCCTAATTAGAAATTATGGTTATTTGGTAATATTTTACTGATATTTTTCATAGAATAGCTTTTGTATTCTTTTTTTAAATTTCATTGGATTAGTGGATTATTCAGATATATGGCAACACTGTAAATATAACATGTTTGGCTGGAATTATTATTTGGAAATTTATGATTTTGGGATTTTTAAAACTAATTTTTTTCATTTTTTTGGTCACAAAATTTTTTGTCAAAATCGAGAAGCCCTTGTTCCGCACAATTACCTGAACATTTTTTATATTAATATTTTCTTTTTAATTATCTTCAAAAATTTAACTGGTTTATTATCTCGTTATAATCTATCAATAATAGTTTCATTAAATTATAGAAAGTAATTCTAAATAATTTATACCCTTACTTAATGACATCTAGATGAAAAGTATTTTCCATTTTATATACACTATTTTCACAAATTTTTGCATAAAAACCGACTGAAATAATAAACTATATTAAATTATTTCACCTCAAATTTTTGACGTAAACAGTATAAAAACAAAACTGACTCATTTTAAGAATATAGCAAAAAAGAGCATAATACTGGTTTTAACTGGTATTAATTATCCTCGTTTATTTTAAATTACTTTATTTTTTTTATTTACTGATTAGATGTAATACTGGATGTTTAAAATACTATTCGTAGTAGGTGGAAATTTATAATTTCAACCGGTTTTTGTTGTAAAGTTGGGACAGAAGGTTAATACTGGTTTGATTGGGGTTTGGGGAAAAATGGAGGAAATTAAGAGAAATTGGGTGACGTTTAATGATAGAAGTAGTTTTTTGTAATTTTTAGCTAAGCGGAAAATAAATCCAGAAACACGACAAATTTAAAATATAAATTGACATTCTCCATCGTGATAGAGTGATCCCTACCTTCAACCCCCTTCAGGAGACAGTCAGAGCCCCCAATTTTTTAAATGGGGAGTATGGAATTCTATATTCAAAAACAGTTTAAAAAAACAGTAAAAAACTGATTTTTATATATTCTTTCTTACTAATCCCAATTTTTTTTATATCTGCGTGAAAATTTTGAACTTCTCCGAAAATAATCTCGGGATAATCTTCTTCAAAGTTAATAAACAAAAATCGAGTCGAAACCGAAATTTTATTATTTCTTCATTAGTAGACCAGGAAGTAATTAAAAGTTCTCCGGCAAGCCTCTTTCAAAGTTTTCCAGTTCCGTCCATAAACTTGGCAAAACGGGGATCGTCGTTCCATGAAAACCAAGATATACTAATTTCTCCAATTTACACACAGCATAGGACTCAACTTCTCTTTCATGGCACAAATTAAAACACTCTTCAACCGGTTCTTGCATAAATAGCCCTTTTTAGGGAGCACTTCATTTTAAAACACCAATCAGGACTTGGAAATGAAATTTGGGTCTCACATTTGTATCTACCATGTTTCTTAGATTCTGTATTTTTTCAAAATTTTAAGCTCAGTAGCTTCGGAAATAACAGTGAAAAAGTTTTCGTAAATTTGACGAGTGCGTAATGGGATTACAACTCGTGTAACATACTATACTTTTTCTACGCCCGTCTATTTTTTTCTTATGTCGCCAATCCATAAGTTTTTGATAGGTAATTTCGTATCTTTCTTTTTCTTTTAGCGGTAACATATTATGTGTGGCAGCTTAAGCTTTTTCTAATATCTCCGGAGAAGAGATCATAATTTAATGACTTTCACTACCAACAGACATATTCGTAGGTAAAGTTGAGAAAATGTTCGGATGCTATTCTATATTTTGTTACAAAAATTGACAGCATAAATGGCATGGCGTTTATTTCCATCATGCTAAGAAAACGAGTTATTTTTTGAGAAATTGTATAATGTGTTGCCGACATTTAGGGGCATTACTCTTTTAATCTAAAATGTATTTCACTAATGCTAGAAGCTTTTTTATGTTTTCCAATTGACTAAATTTATGTAAATAGACCAAATAAAATAGTAAGTAGATAAAAATTTGATTGCAATTTGATTAAACAAAGAAATTCAAGTTTTCTTATCTAAACGCACGTGCATGTTATGAGATCTCATTGCGTGCATGTTATTGTTAAATGTCACTTACAAGCAATGTTGACCGTGCGATTTTTGACGTTTACGGACATGGGCGTAGAAAAAATTATATCTAATTCCCTTTTCATTTGATATATCACACGATAGAATTTGCAATTTTTTTTTAAATTCCCTATTTTATCCCCAAAAAGAGCCTCATATCCAAAATTTATTTACGTCCGTGTTTACGCCATAGAAATAATTTTTTTAGTAGTAGTCTGTTGTTAAAATAACGTGAATATTTCTAAAATAAAAAAATATACAGAGTGTCACATTTAAAAAATCGAAGTTGTAAACATTTTCTGATATGACTGAAAGTAGAGAGAAGATAAAATTATTTATAGTTCCCTTAGAAATCCCTTTATACCAATACCTTCAATTCTCGATATTTTTTTATCTGCCGCACCCTGTATACGCAATTTTCCATTCCAGATACTACAGATACATCTTAATGGTTAACTACTTAAAAAACCACAAATAGAACTTCCGGTATTTCGAATAGAACTTGAAAATGTGGAAACCCATCTTGCTATCGCCTGGAGACGAATTATTTTCCTTTTCGCCTGTTTGCATATCACATTCTATTATTTATGGGAAAAAGTCTTACGACTCTCTCGAGATCTTAAGTATATCGGATGTATATGTATATATGATAATTTTTGGTGTTTTTTCTTGCTAGATCTTTTTTGGCTGAATTGAATAAAATTTATATTTATTGTCAACACATGACTGCCACACCCAATGAATTATCATCAGTATATTAGGGAGAGGGAGAGAAAAATTTGATTTGTTACCAAAGAAACATTACAATAAAAACTAAAGATAAATTGAAAACTCCAAATAAGATATTTAACCCCCCCAGCCTTTGAAATCGCACATTAATATAAAAAACGTATCCGAACATTTATTTTGGACCAGACTTCAATGTTGCCAAGCTGTCCAAATTTTCTGAAAGTCTTAACTAAAGAAATATGGAGGTCAAAGCAGCCAAACGCTATTAGCCTCGTCCGGGATACGTTTTCTAGTCTCGCCATTTTCGTAATTTTAATTCCCCAATTCTCTTACTACTCTTTGGGAATTTTTGCGGTGGATTTTAGTTTATAAATTAAAAATGGCACCCTCCCTTCATCGCACATCTCTCAGTATCAAAATAAAGTAAAATTTTCACGTGTATCGTCATTTTCCTATCGGTCGCCGAGTTTTCTCTTTGGCACTTCATAGTTCAATCGATAGGAAATTTTTATTTTCGTGATATAGCACCGTTTATACAACACAAAGCGACCAACGGGACAAGTGAATTGCTTTGGGCGAAACAAAGAGAATTATTTCGAAAATTTTATTTCGTTTTCTTCGGAAGCTTTTGTTAGTTTACTTTAAAAAAAATTACTCTTGCTGAAATTCCCATGGAAATTATGAATTGAACACAGGATGGAAGATAAAAAATGAGTTGGGAGCAACAATAATTAGATTGCAGCGCTGTAGTGGTGAAATCTGGCAACAATGTAAAAAGTTGTAAAATTTTGAAAACGGAATGCTGTAGCGAGTTCATCAAAGAGTACATTTTATAGATATCGAATAGATTTATTATAAAGTTTTGGAAATATTTTCAAAAATGATGACCGTTTACTTAGAAGAAACAACTACTTCTTATATACATACAAAACAAGATTGTGTCATCAAAGTTTTAAAAATGTTAAGACTTTGTTGGTGCGCGCAGCCTAACAATGACGCGCGGAGGGCTATTTTCAGCGTTAAATTAAAATTATAAATAATAAAGGTACAGTTTCCGGGAGAATTTAATTGTTTGACACAATGATCTAGACATTATTCCGGATCGAATGAGCTAAACCACATAATTTTAATAAAAGTATGTAGAATTAACACCATTTTAGCTTATAGACTAGACTAAACGTTTATCAACAGAACCTTATTTTATATCGTACTCAAGCGATAGTACAGTAATAAGATATTTATAGTACCTTTTATGTAGAAAATTTAGTGAAGATTTGCAGATGAAATTCTTTTGCTCGAAATACAGGGTGTTTCAAGAATATGGTACAATTAAAGCTTACGAACGAAATATTTGACATTTAAATTCTAATCAAAGGATAAAAGTGCCGACACATTTTGGAAAATATACATAAATTAAATATTTCAGTTTCGTGAATTTTTCATCACTTCTCTAGAGGAATTGTAGCAGAACATATTTATTTAAACGCCAAACAAAATTCGAAATGTTTGTTTTTCTCTCAAATAAATGGCTGTATTCACAAATGTTGCAAATTTTATTGGAGTTACTTTAATTTTTAATAAGATGAGAAGAGTTTTGTGTAAACAGAGTTTGGGATGGAGTTAAAACTGAATTAAACTTTGGGAGTTTATTATACATAACCTAAAAAAAATTCATGATCGGTTGAGTAGTCAAGGTGTCAACTGACATTTGCATTTATGATATTAATAGAGATTTCATAATTAGATGAAATTGTAATGATTAAAAGACCTTCGTTCTAACCTAAATACCAACCTATACACTAGTTAATTAACGACGTAAACTATTCAAAACTAAATCTGAAACTGTACAAGACGGCTGGCTAACTTCTACCTTGTAAGTTATTAATTTTCCTAAAACATAGTTCGTGTTTAACGGACGGGTCTTAATATTTAAATTCGTATATTATTACTACACAGAGCGAATCAAAAACTATTCATACAATAATAATTATAAAAATATAAAATAGAAGCAAACTATAATGGGAATACTCAGAATTTCGGGAATACTCAGAATTTCGGCAATGCTGCTTAGCAGTTTTTGAAGTGAAAAGTTCACTTCACTTCACTTCACGCTCTGAGGTGAAAGGCTCGATCGGGTGAACTCGGGACCGCCGAGTGTACCCGAGCGACAAAGATACAGTCAGCTGCTCTTCACTGTTGTGTCGCTGTTTAGTATATTCAAAAGATACCTAATAATTGTCTTTGTTAATTTAATAGTTATTATTGGTACGTAATAATAATTATTTTAACAAAAAAGCGCGAAGAAGAAAATTGCGAAATAAACATTGATGACAATTCACCGCCACTACAAGTTCAAGCACATGCATCGGTTGCTCCCACTTCTCAATTCAACAGATCATCGACATACAGTTTTCACTTCTGCCGTGCGGTCTTAAGCATAGGTGGCAGTCAATGAGGAAATGTCTAACATTTGAAGTACTATTGCAGTAACGGTGGACGGGAAGGTTTTATGAAGACATCACATAACCATTGGTTAAGAAGACAGCTGAATTTCGCTGTTGAGCTAAAAATTTTGCCAGGATTCTTTGATTGACGCTTTGAATCCAAATTTGATGTCATTTGGAAGCTGGATCAGGTTTGTTGTGGTGATGAAAGAGGTGGCTTCTTTGGCATGGTGGTATGCATTTTAATTGCCAGTAATTCCATTGTGAGATGGAAACCAAATTAGAGAGTTTGATATATGCCATGTATGTTTTGGGCTATTAGATCATCAGTAATAATAGTATTAAGTGAATTGATAGGAGAAAAAGCAGCAAAGCAAAAAATTTCCTTCTACCATGGGAGTACGATACAAATTTTATAGGGAGTTGATTTATTTGTGAAAATATCTAAAATTTCAGAATTGATTGATTTACGAAAGTGATTATTTCCTCTAGTGGCCGTTCTACTATTTTCAAAATCATATCCAGTGATTTGTTTTGGCCATTCTACTCTACTTGGTACATTTTCAGATGAAAATGGAAAAAAATATCAAGATCTCAATTTTCTGTAGTATCCACTGTAATAATTCCATAAATATACCCTTCATTTCAGCCCCACAGGCAATGAATAAATAGTTGAATATGACATGTGAAAAAAATTCTGAAAAGGGTCCTCCTACGTCACGACTACGATATACTATTCCATTTGAAGGTTGTACACGATATGCTGTAACAACCTGTACATACAAATGAGCCCTTAATTTATCACTTATTAAAACAGCTGTTTTTTAGTCGAGTTAAACAAACCTTGAAAGGAAAAAAAGTAACGGTTTGAATTATAAATATTCTTTTGTTTGGTTTCCACATATTACGTATTAAAATATTTAATTTCAGTGTTCACCACGAAAACTGTTTTATACATGGGAGATGATTTTAATTCTCAACTTTAGAGCCCAATAGTTCAGTTCGTTAACGAAGGGCGTGAGGAGAAAATTTTTAATGAATTACTTTTTGGAAGTAGTTCATTATCATAATAATATACAATTTATATAATATCAGTTTTTTTATAAAAAAATATCTATTTCTTTATCAAACGTATTCAATTCGTCAACTCTACTTCCAATTATTCAACGAATCGATTTGAATAACTTCAATGCAATCTAATATCTACCTAAATTGCTTTTCATTCAATTACTTCCATCCGGAAAATACGTCATTAGTCTAATTTCAATCTCTAGTTGTAATAAGTTTTATCTATTTCTTTCGAAGTTTTCCCTTTGTCGCTAAACTAGACGGAAGCGACATCTTTAATAGCCACATACAATTGCACATATTTTATTTTGTCGATAAAAGTTTTATGGATGTTTCCAGAATAAAACATCGCAATTTGAGCCTTTTACAAGGAATAAATAACTTCGAGGTATGTCTTTCACTGGTATTGAATTTCGATTTAACGGAAAACTAGACAGAACATTCGATACAGTATATAATTTGTTTTTATGAAGAATTCTCGAGTCTACGGGGTGTCTGATTAAGAGAGGTAACCCGCTGTATCTCAGAAACTATTTATCCTCAGCTTAGAGAAAAATATCAGTATTACTCACCCCCACCAGTTATTTTACAAGATAGAGGAAAAAGTATTGGAGCAAACTTACGTAAAATGATCTAATGATTACGAATATTTAAAGAATATTTAAATTTTGTGATACTATAATGGTAGATTTATTATCGAAAAATGATGTTTTTGTGATATTATTGTGAACCACGCCCTCTAGCGGTGGAGAAGGACACTTGAAAATAATTTCCAGCAGTTTCTCGTTTGCGAATTTGTAATACAGATTACTTTTTTAATCTGCACGATAAGTTTCTTAGATATTGTGCATACCTGTTGCTTTTCATAATCTTAGTGGTTATAGTGGCATTTTATATATTTTCTACAGTGAGTTTTACAAAGTATCGTCAATTTTTCCATATAAATATCACCGAGTTTCAAAGATTTAACTTGAGCCAGAGCATTGTTCGGAAAAGCCTCCCTTGTTTATTTTTTTTTATGCGTTACCGATCGTAACTCGAACCGCTTTATTCCATAAACATTTTTGGATGGAAATAATGGTGAAATTGGAAATCATATTTAACGGACACATTTCAATGGTGTTCGCATTTTAATTAGCTTATCGGAAACTGTTTTATTTGATTAACAATTCAGTGCATTATTTAGATTGTTAGCATATCAATTGCAAAGTGCTACATTGTTCGTGCTGTCAAATGTTTTACATGAGAGAACTCGACTTTTACGTTTTGTATTTTAATGTAACCTTTTGTATTTCCAGCCAATAATTCTATTTAAAATATGCAGTAAAAAATTCTCTGTATATTGAATAAAGCTTTTCGATGTACTGGGTGTCTGATTAAGAAAGGTAACCCGCTGTATCTCAAACTATTTATCGTAGGTACATCTTAGAGAAAAAAATCCGTATTACCAACTCGCATACGAGAAACTGCTGAAAATTATTTTTATGTTTGCTACTCTAACGCTAGAGGGCCTAGTTCACAATACTAACACAAAAACATCATTTTTCTATAATAAATGTGCCGTTATAGTACCACAGAATTTAAATATCCGTATACGTAAGTTTACTCCAGTACTTTTTCCTCTATCTTGTAAAATAAGTGGTAGGGGTGAGTGGGAGAGCTGACTCAATAAAACTGTTATAACTTTTGTTCCGCTTTATGGATTTTGACAAACTGAGTTCATTTTTTCTTTGGACATAGAAAATCTTTTACAAAAAATGAGTTTTTATCCCTCACGGTATATAAGAGAAAAGAAAAATTCTCGCATTTAACTAAAAGATAAAAATCCTTCTAACTAAATTAAAGTGAAATGAACATTTAACTTGGCATTTTTCTAGAATCTTTCCTTAATCTGTCAACTTCAATATGCTTTTAAAATGGCATTAACCACTTTTCTCGTCTGCTTTTATCTATTTTTACTATTAGAGCACTTCAAAAGCCCCGCAAAAAAGATTCCTACAGATAAAGATAATGGAAGCCGTATTAATATAATACTTCCTTCGTAAAAATTCAATTTGTTCAATTGTCCCGTTTTGGCGTGCTGTAGGACGGAATAATATATTCAAAGGTGTAGATATAAAAGGGATATAATATAACTGAGTGGTTCATTCTATATTATTTCCTTCGAAATTGAAAGGATACGTTTACAATTTAAATCTGTTTGTAATTTTTTTCCACATAATTATAAGTACATATATATTATAATACAATTTTATTTAATTAAAATGAAAAAAGCTCCACGTTGGGCGCCATGTTATAATAAAATAAAAAAATGTAAATTATATGCACTGTAGTCAGATTTATCAAAAAAAATCAATATTAAAAATACATATTTTGAAAGCTTTTATTTTGTCCGAATCTATCTCGACTCTTCAACATGATGATGGAGTTGTGCCAAGTTTCTGCGTGAAAATTTATAATATATTTTATGGTCAAATTTCCAATTTTACAAATTTGTTACACCACTGATCGCCTTATTTCATATAAAGTAAATTCGTGCGATATTTCTTGGATATTTATGAAGGTACATTTGACAGGAGCTTAAATTCTTTATGCAAAAGCAGATAATCTCGCCCTTTACGATTGCGGATATCTTACAAAGTATACCTAATAATGAAGAAGGACATTTATATAGCAGACTAGCTTTTGTACTGATATAATTTAAAATGTCATTATTACAGACAAGTTTATATTATATTTATTTTAACTGACTAAAAAATGAAAATATTCTCAATTCGAAAGGAATATATACAGGGTTTTAACAGAAACATTGACATAAATCATATCTCCTATAATAAGAAATTTTAATTCTTGGTGATCGAGAGACAAACAGACAGCTGTGTATTTAATTAAAAATATGTCACTCGAATAATGCATATTTTTCACTATATTCATAAACGTAGGAGCTGCACTTTACCATAATATCTCCATGTAGGTGAATGATGTCATACAAATAAATATTTGATGTCGAATGCTTGTCAGGTACACTATATTTGCAATTCTAAATAGTAGTATGAAGATAATTACTTCATATTTCTCCAGAATACCGCCAAGGCATACGGAAACAACAAATGTAAATCCGAAATCAGTTTATATACACGTAATTAGGAAGGTTTCATCCAGAAAAAAAATCGAGAGAAATAATATACATATAAAGATCGTTTTATAATATTTCTTGAAGAAAATAATCCATTTCTGAGGATCAGCATTTCAAAAACATTTAAATAAGTTTTTTCAATCAAAGTAAGTGAATTGAAAAACATTACACCTTATACTACTCCAAAGAGAATAGAAACATTTAAGATAAATACAAAATATTTTGCATTGCTGAAAATTACAGGGATCCCAGGAACAATAAATACCACGTCGATGTTCACATCTCAAGACTTCTGCCTTATCACTTCAAACTGAACTCAATAGACATGGTCTGGAAATTATTTTTGAACTTGAACTTTTCATAATTTTTTTAATAGCCCTGTACACAAAAAAGTTTTCGACATGTCAGCAATTACCTTGATCGTCCTACTAATCAACCCGACAAGTAGTTTTCTATTTGGTATTGGGAAAGTTCACACAGAATTTTCAATATGAAGGTCTGCACCTGTCAATTTTTTATTAAAAAAATTAATATCCAAATACAATACAAATTTTAGTTATAGGGAATTCTGAACAAAGTGACATTAATATTTAATGCATAATCCGAAGAGTTAATAATATACAGGATGATACATTAAAAAAACAAAGTTGTCTTTTACTTTTGCTATAGCCGGAAGTGATATGTATGTCAAAATATTTTTCATAAATTCGCCATAACTTGTTCTTCATCTGTGCCAATTTTTATAGAAATCGTGTGAGTAGTCTCAAATATAAGCTCGTCGTGAAACAGCCTGTATAGATAGTATAAGCTCATCCTGAAACATCCTGTATAGATTGTGTAAGCTCGTCGTGAAACAGTCTGCATATATAGTGTGAGCTCGTCGTGAAACAGCCTGTATAGATAGTGTAAGCTCTTCATGAAACAGTCTGCAAATATAGTGAGAGCTCGTCGTGAAACAGCCTGTATATATAGTGTAAGCTCGTCGTGAAACAGCCTGTATAGATTGTGTAAGCTCGTCGCAAAACAGCCTGTATATATAGTGTAAACTTGTTGAGAAAAAGCCTGTATAGATTGTGTAAGCTCGTCGTGAAACAGTCTGCATATATAGTGTGAGCTCGTCGTGAAACAGCCTGTATAGATGGTGTAAGCTCGTCGTGAAACAGCCTGTATAGATAGTGTAGGCTCGTCGGGAAACAGCCTGTATATATAGTGTAAACTTGTTGAGAAAAAGCCAGTATAGATTGTGTAAGCTCGTCGTGAAACAGTCTGCATATATAGTGTAAGCTCGTCGTGAAACAGCCTGTATAGATAGTGTAAGCTCGTCGTGAAACAGCCTGTATAGATTGTGTAAGCTCGTCGCAAAACAGCCTGTATATATAGTGTAAACTTGTTGAGAAAAAGCCTGTATAGATTGTGTAAGCTCGTCGTGAAACAGTCTGCATATATAGTGTGAGCTCGTCGTGAAACAGCCTGTATAGATGGTGTAAGCTCGTCGTGAAACAGCCTGTATAGATAGTGTAGGCTCGTCGGGAAACAGCCTGTATAGATAGTGTAAGCTTGTTGTGAAAAAGCCTGTATCGATTGTGTAAGCTCGTCGTGAAACAGTCTGCATATATAGTGTGAGCTCGTCGTGAAACAGCCTGTAAGGATAGTGTAAGCTCGTCATGAAACAGTCTGCAAATATAGTGAGAGCTCGTCGTGAAACAGCCTGTATATATAGTGTAAGCTCGTCGTGAAACAGCCTGTATAGATAGTGTAAGCTCCTCGTGAAACAGCCTGTATAGATTGTGTAAGCTCGTCGCAAAACAGCCTGTATATATAGTGTAAACTTGTTGAGAAAAAGCCTGTATAGATTGTGTAAGCTCGTCGTGAAACAGTCTGCATATATAGTGTAAGCTCGTCGTGATACAGCCTGTATAGATAGTGTAGGCTCGTCGCGAAACAGCCTGTATAGATAGTGTAAGCTCGTCGGGAAACAGCCTGTATAGATAGTGTAAGCTCGTCGTGAAACAGCCTGTATAGATAGTGTAAGCTCGTCGTGAAACAGCCTGTATAGATTGTGTAAGCTCGTCGTGAAACAGCCTGTATGTCCATCAAGAACAGCCCAAAAACTTACAAATGCTTATATCAAACTGTGGAACAATAAAAAAAATTACTTTTTGGGTTCCATACACTTATAAATCTGTAGGTTGTTCTAGCTGCCTTCGTATAAACTATACTGTCATCTGAATAATATACAGAGTGTTCTACTGTTTCGTTGACATTAAAAATGATTTTCCTTGTATATTTAATTGTTACATGAAATTCTAGAAAGTTAATCTTGTTTTGAACTTAAAATGGACATAAAAAGCACGTAATTTTCTAATATGCTAATAGCATTTACATAAAATCTTCTCTGATTAGCATTAATTGCGCGTTTCTCCAACAGCTACTATCACCAAGGAAAAGAATTTAAGAGAATTTTCAGGGAAATCATTTTGCCAGAAACAAAAATAAAATCGTGGAATTAAATATTTACATTGTTAAGCTTTTTCTAACTGCTTTAAGAGAGAGATTAGTTACACCAGGATGATTTTATTATAAATTCAAAGCAAACAGTCATTGGACCGCGTCAAGCTTAAATTTACTGAATTATTTTGCTTTTATCGAAATTTTTATTTTTACAGAAAAGTTATTAAGATTTTTAGTTAATTAGAGACGCTGAATTTTATTAAGGCACAAGTTATAGCACTTGTGTTTTCGCCTTTTTTTATCTTAAAATTTTGAAAATAATAGTACGAGATCCGGCAGTGAGGTTTTGCAAATATCTGTTTTTTTAAATAAAATCTAATATGAATGGATGATTTATTTAAACGTAATTAATCACTTCCGTAAAAAATTGAGATATTTGACGTTTGTCAAGTTGAACTTTTCATCACTTTTTTACGAACCCCGTATACAATAAAGCCGTTTTTGACATGTCACCAATTACCTCGATTTTCCTACTAATTACCCCGATGAGCATTTTTTTTTGCTATTGGCGTTGTTCATTTGGAATTTTTAATAAAAAGGTCAGCTCCTGACAATTTTTTATTAAAAAAATTAATATAGAACGAGAACGAGAACGAGAACGAGAACGAGAACGAGAACGAGAACGAGAACGAGAACGAGAACGAGAACGAGAACGAGAACGAGAACGAGAACGAGAACGAGAACAAGAACAAGATAGAAGATGCATGCAAGACCAAGACCAAAGTGCAAAAATGAAGCTCAATAATTAAATATATTAATTGTTGATTATTTATAATTTATACCTATCAAAAGACTCGAAAATACTCCAAAACTACAAGTATTTGAGCAAGACCAGGACCGGACAAGCAAGACCGATACCAATACTCTCTTAGTATTGGTATTGGTCTTGGTACTTGCTTTGCTCATCACTACAAAGTGCTGTTCATTTTGTTACTCGGTTCACCTTGTAAAATTATATTGCCGATAAATGAATTTCCAATCCATCAACAGCATGGATTATTAGACCAATTAGAGCAGTTAAGCTCCAATCAAAAATGTACGAGCCACAAACCGCAAAACAATAAAGAGTTAATGACATAATGCGATAAGTACTCGAACCAATATGTTGGAGGCTGTTTCCATGGTAATTAGTTTCGTGATTTTATTTTATATACAGTGCAATACGATTAAAAGTGACTGAATTTTAATGTCAATGTTGGTGTTGCTTCAGGACCTCCTTAGTTGGACCCTACCACCCAATTTCCCTGAAGAAACATCAATTTGTTCTAATGTCCCTAAAGTAATAAATGTTTAAATATTGTTATATTTCGAATACAAATTCCTATAGACATTTTATCTACTTCTAGCCACCAAATCGCTTGCAAGAAACATACAGGGTTTAAAATACAAAGCATTAACGTATTACACTGTACGCACAAAACCATGAAAAAAATATGAATTTTTATTTTTACCTTTCTCCGTCGTCGTTAAAAGCCCAATCACCCAATATCAGGTCCCGGAATCGGTATCTGGGAGGTAGAGGAAGCGGAGTCACGGTTTCCATATCTTTTTCCTTGTTCTCTTTAGCCAAGAGAGCCATACTCCCCTCTTCCTCGGAGGGTTCGTCCTCCAGGATGTTTAGGCCCCGAAGGGCAATCCTGCAATTAAAATTTATAGATTACAAAAAAAAGTACAAAATAACAAGTTAATGGAAAATTAGGTGGAAAGCGTATATATAGGGTTTATCATGGGTTCGCGTCACCATCGTCACCGACATGCTATAATCTACTGCGTCTCAACAAATTTTTATAAGGGATTCATCATAAGTAAAAAATTCTATATCATGTACGTGCGATAATAATTTTAAGTGAGGTTAATTTATTTAGGAAACTGTAAGAATTTCCATTTTCCATTGGCATACAATGAAATTTTTAAAATGGGTTAATTTAATAGTGAAAATTTCAATAATATGGGAATACGGTATAATGTTCAGAGGGAGTTGATTTCATTGTGAAAATTTCCATTTTCCATATGCGTACCATGAAATTTTTCAAAGGGGTTCATTTACTTACATTTTCACTTCTTTCTGTCCATTTCTTTTTTTTAACTTGCTAGCCACTTTGTAGTTTTTTCGCTTCGTTAGAAGTAATTCACATTTTAGCACAATTTTACGGTTAAATGATCATTAAAGACATTAAAAGAAAAATCCTATTTGATACCTGGAGGATTTTACGGCACTAGCATTACATGCTGTATCTAATACATGAACTAGCAGTTTTATTACAGCTTTGAGAAAATTTCACTGCTCAAATACAGACGAAATGTCGGAAGTTTATTGAATTTGTAATGATTAGATGAATAAATGAAATGCAGTTACTCAGAGCGTATTGGTTAGATAAATCACAAAGTTTCAAAGATTTATAACTTAATTTCGAAACCTCTCGATAATTTTAATATTTGAATTTGTATAGCATGATATTGTATGTGGGTTATAACAAAATTACACAATATAATAATAATATATTATCAATAATTCAAAAATTATCATAATTCCATGTGCTAGTTGATTGGAAACAAAACTACTAGATTCAGTGGCGGATTAACGTAGGGGCTAGCCGGGGCTTAAGCCCCGGGCTCCGTGATACAGAAAAAATGTTATGGTAAAAAAAACTAGAGAAAAAATAAAGAACTTTATTCCACTGAATCGAAGTAATTTATAAAATATTTATAAAATACATTTAATTTATTTAAATGTTGCATTAAATGTTCATTAAAATAACATATTTTCTATTGTTAATAAAGCTCGTTGGTAAAGTTTTTGTATTACTTTTTGTTATTTTATTTGAGGTTTTTCTCCGCCCTTAAATGGCCCCCCGCTCGATTTAGTCCTGGGCCCCGCAGGAGTTAAATCCGCCACTGACTAGATTCAATAATGATTCATCCTTGGGTCTCTGAAATATTTTAAGCCAATTTTCCCTATTTTTTCAAAAACCGAGGAAGATGTAGGAGCAGGAATATACAGAGCGAGTCATAACTATTGAGACATGGGCTAAGGGTAGATTGTTTGGACCAAATTATGGCGATGTTAGGACCAAGTATGCCTCAATAAAATATTGCTGTGGAAAAAGATAAAGGGCGTTGAAGTTAAAAATTTTTCGTTTTTTCTAATAATTTCAATCGTTATCAAAATCAGCTCAGTGGCATAATTTTATACAGGGAATAGTATTTTATGTACTATTTTACATTTTGTTACAGAGGGCGCCACGTGAAGGATTTCTAATGATGAAATCGACTGGTAACTACTTTTGACGAAATTTTTTAGTGATTTTTTGAGAAAATATATTTTCATCTGTTTTCGAAAAAAACGCAATTGAACAGTTCAGAGTATCGGAAGGGGATTTCAAGTAACGGACAATAAAAAAATGTGTAGCGTAAGGCTTCTATTTCGAGAAGATTTATTTTTATTTAAATACACTTTTCAGGTCGCACACATGCTGATAAGTGGTAGGTTATACAACGTTCACTCAACCCTTGTCTCCGAATAATTCATTCATAAAATGAACTTTTTACTACAAAATCGTTTTATTTATAGAATCGGTCGATAATCTTCGTCGCGTGAAGTTTAATTTTCCAGTTCTTATCGAACGTTGAGTAAGAAAATAGAATAGAGCTGGAAAGGGAAGTGGACAAAATATTTCGTCTTCTTTGAAACAGTCTTAGAAATGTTTCAGATGATGAATCGAAACCGCACAAATTACTTCTAAAAGCTTTTTCCACACTTTTACTCCAAAATTGCCTAGCTAAACCAAAATATGCTTTGCGAAACTGTATTTTCCCCAGGGAATTCCTTTAACTATTCTATATAACGGTAAGCGATGGAAACACCAACTAAATATTATAATTTAATAGTTATTTGTGTATTTAGAGCGTAAAGTAACAGATTGCCGCTTGAGAAAAAATGTTGCGATCTTTCGAAAGCGGCAATTTTACTTTACGCTCGAAAAACACACATAATTTTTTCTACAGGCGCCCTTTTAATAATTAAAACAGTTTTTTATATTATCTTAGGTTATAATAGGAGTGCTAGAATAATCGTCATTTTCACTATTCATCATGATTAACCTTAAAAAGATCTACTGACTAGAGACAATAATTGTCCATTTTTAACAGTTTTTAACAAAAATTGACAATTTTTAAACATTTTTGACAATTTTTCAAAATTTTAGACCATTTTTCAAAATGATTGACCATTTTTGATAATTATTGACAATTGTTGACAATTATGGACCATTTTTCCAAATTTTTGACTATTTTTGATAATTATTGACCATTTTTCAAAATTTTAACAATTATTGACCATTTTGACTGTTTTTCAAAATTAGTGACCTTTTTTTAAAATTTTTGATCATTTTTCAAAATGATGACAATTTTTTAGCATTTTTAACAGTTTTTGAAAATAATTGTCCATTTTTAACAGTTTTTAACAATAATTGACAATTTTTAACCATTTTTGACAATTTTTCAAAATGATTGACCATTTTTGATAATTATTGACAATTATGGACCATTTTTCCAAATTTTTGACCATTTTTGACAATTATTGACCATATTTCAAAAGTTTTGACAATTTTTCAAAAACTTTACCAATTTTTACAATTATCAAGTATTTTTCAAAATTTTGACAATTTTTAACAATAATTGTCCATTTTTGACAGTTTTTTACAATTTTTGATAGTTTTTGACAATTATTGGCCATGTTTGGCAATTTTTCAAAATTTTTGACCGTTTTTCAAAAGTTAGGACAAACTTTCAAAAATTTTAACAATTTTTCAAAATTTTTGACCCTTTTTAAAATTATTGACCATTTTTGATAGTTTTTGACAATTATCGACCATTTTTCAGAATTCTAACAATTGTTGACCAATTTTGACAATAATTGTCCATTTTTGACAGTTTTTGACCATTTTTGATAGTTTTTGACAATTATTGACTATTTTTCAAATTGTTTTAAAAATTTTTGACAATTGACCATTTTTGACAATTTTTGAAAATGTTTGACCATTTTGACTGTTTTTCAAAATTAGTGCCCTTTTTTTTAAATTTTTGATCATTTTTGACCATTTTTCAAAATGATGACAATTTTTTACCATTTTTAACAGTTTTTGAAAATAATTGTCCATTTTTAACAGTTTTTAACAATAATTGACAATTTTTAACCATTTTTGACAATTTTTCAAAATGATTGACCATTTTTGATAATTATTGACAATTGTTGACAGTTATGGACCATTTTTCCAAATTTTTGACCATTTTTGACAATTATTGACCATATTTCAAAATTTTTGACAATTTTTCAAAAACTTTACCAATTTTTACAATTATCAACTATTTTTCAAAATTTTTAACAATAATTGTCCATTTTTGACAGTTTTTTACAATTTTTGATAGTTTTTGACAATTATTAGCCATGTTTGGCAATTTTTCAAAATTTTTGACCGTTTTTCAAAAGTTAGGACAAACTTTCAAAAATTTTAACAATTTTTCAAAATTTTTGACCCTTTTTAAAATTATTGACCATTTTTGATAGTTTTTGACAATTATCGACCATTTTTCAAAATTTTAACAATTTTTGACAATTATTTAGCAATTTTGACAATAATTGTCCATTTTTGACAGTTTTAAAAATTATTTGTCAATTTTTAACCATTTTTGGTAGTTTTTTGACCATTTTTGACCATTTTTCAAAATTTAAGACCATTTTTGATAGTTATTGACAATTGTTTACAATTATGGACCATTTTTCCTAATTTTTTATCATTTTTGACAATTATTGACCATCTTTGACCATATTTCAAAAACTTTAACAATTTTTGACCATATTTCAAAAACTTTAACAATTTTTGACCATATTTCAAAAACTTTAACAATTTTTGACAATTATCAACTATTTTTCAAAAGTTTGACAATTTTTAACAATAATTGTCCATTTTTGAAAGTTTTTGACCATTTTTGACAATTATTGGCCATTTTTGACAATTTTTTCAAATTTTTAACCATTTTTCGGAATTATTGACCATTTTTGATAGTTTTTGACAATTACAGACCATTTTTCAAATTTTTAACAATTTTTGACAATTGTTGACCAATTTTGACAATAATTGTCCATTTTTGACAGTTTTTGACCATTTTTGATAGTTTTTAACAATTATTGACCATTTTTCAAATTGTTTTAAAAATTTTTGACAATTGACCATTTTTGACAATTTTTGAAAATGTTCGAGCATTTTTCAAAAATTTTTGACACTTACCGACAATTACTGACCATTTTTGAAAATTTTTGAAAATTATCGACCATTTTTCAAAATTTCAACAATTATTGACAGTTTTTGAGAATTATTGACAATTTTTGACATTTTTTGACAAAAATTTTCAATTTTTAACAGTTTTTGACAATTTTTGACCATATTTCAAAATTTTTAACAATTTTCATATCATTTTATTTGATTTTTAATATGATAAATTGTTAAATATTCACCAATTGAGTTAATTCGGAGGGCGTGGTTTGATTAAATAAGCGAGCGAAAAAGATTCCTTTTTTGCGCTAGAGCGTAAAGTAACAATCCTCGCCATTTGTCGACTTTTACGATTTCATTTGAATATAGTAATTAGTCATTTTACGCGCGACTGTAGAAAAAAAACTTTTTGAATCCCTAATCGTCCATCAAAGGTCAAAGGGAATGTTTGTTAAACATTATTCACTTTCTGTCACCGAGTTCTCATTCAATAATAACTTAATATTGATTGGAAAAACAATCTTTATGCGCCATACTCGTTATCATTGTTTGCATCATATTTAATATAAAGCAGCAATTGGAGAAATTAATAATAAACTTGAATTTTTAGTAAGCAAAGTCATACAGACTTAGTGTATCATAAACAATTACAAAATTAAAAATAAAAAAAAGACAAGATCGACCAACCAAAGAATGGTTTGTCCTTACCTTGTTCCTTGTCTTCCCTTCGGGTTGTGGACTGTATTTTTGGGTGGTATTTCTTACGGCTTTCGAAAGCGAGGCACTGTTCATTACTCTATTCGCTAGCTACTAATACTGGTTCCATCAAAAATTGGTTGTCTCTTCGGACACTCCAACTTTGATGGTAAAAACGCGGTAGAAAGAAATATACAAGAAGTAAATGAAATTAAATTAAATGATGACCATTTGATCGAGAAGTTTTTACCGAAGCAGACTTCTTATGCAATTATGTGACTGATCGACCGCCTCTTACCATTGTGGATGATCAACCACCTGAGACCAATAGTTATGCTGTACCAAGTGATTCGCTCAACGGCTCCCTCCTTCAAGTAGAAGAAGGAGCAGCTTTCCTAGAAGAAGGAGCAGCTGCAAACCATACAGTCATCGGTGTCCTCGATCCAGGAGCTGGTCCAAGTCATGCTTTCCTATCTACTGAAGATTTTCGTGGTTATCCAAAAGCAGGAGAACGCAAAACGGATCGAAAGCAGAGGAAAAAAGGGAAGAGTATGATAGCCACGAGCACTCCAGAAATGAAAGCCATTGCAGAGAAGAAGAAGCCGATTCAAACTTCCAGAATATTGTCAGTCAAAAGGAAGGTGTTCGTAAATCAACCGAAACCGAAGAAGAAAAAATCTAGTGAACATGCTCCAATTCATTCATCATCAGAGGACGACGAAGATGACGATGGAGACGTTGAATATACAGACACGGACGACGACATCGATATAGATGAGGAGATTTTTGCTGTTGAGCCCGACCATTCCGCAGAATTGAACCGTCTTCATGTTTTGATCGAGTTCAAGCTTAGAAGCCAATCCAAATTCTGTGTTGGTCATCTATCTATATGAATTAAGTTTAATACAGAGTGTGTTTCTTTGAATAAATAGATAGTAATTAGCCATAGTGTGTATAATTTTATCCCACAAGTAAAAAACTATTTAAATAAATAACAAAAACATTACAATACTAACCGCGCTCGACTCTCCTTGACTGTAATTATCGCATCAGCGGCATTGCGCTACAGAGGTGGGTCTGTTCGCCCTCCCGAATAATTTAATTACCAAGAAATAAATATTTTTGACTCATATATTTTTAATAATTAAAGGTGCAATGATTAAAAACACACTATTTCTTTACAACATTTATAGGTGTTTTTCCATAGTGTATAAAGTGTTGCCTATATTTAGGTGCTGTCAGTCGAGACGATGTGATTTTATTCCCACAGGAAGAAGGCTGAATTATCAGCGAATACATTTTGACAGATGAGGGAAATAATCGGATAGAATGTTTGAGATAGTTCAAAATTATTCTGATAATTCTAGTTTCGATGTCAATTAATATTAATTTACGACATGCCCAAATTTAGTAACTTTTTGTTTTATACATTTTATACGTGAATAATAGAAAAAGAAAAAAAGGTATTTCTTCGACTTATCCACCTTTAAGGCCGAAACTCACTTAACAGCACAGCCCCTGACAAGCATCGTCACAGCACCGTCGAGTGGTCAACTTGACAGTTGTGTATGGGTTCACTTAACGCATCGTCACGGAATCAGCACCGTTTTTTTCCACTCACTATCGGTTTCAAAAGAACAATTAATACTTCCTATACCTTCCATATACCATTCATCAGGGTCCTACATTACGTAATAACGGGTATGAATAGTTTTCAGCATGTGATTTTAATAGCGAGAAAGGTGATACGTCACGTTTTCTCTCAGAAATACAACCCAGTTTTACGTATTCTGATGATATAAGCAAAGAGTGAAATGTACGACTTTTGTTTTTGCGTCTAACGTCACGAGCAAATGAAAAAATGTCTCCTCCTTTCATTCTCATTTCTATAAATATAGCAAATACGTCAATTGTTTTCGTATTTTTAGCTATCTTAGAATGAATGTGTATTTTATAGTATACTATTTCTAAAGTCAATGTAAGGAAAGATATTTTTAATCCCATTAATAGCAAACGGCGCCCAACGGTGGGCATATATCTCTTAAAAATTAGTAGATTCCCGCTATAGATCATCTCCAACTATCGTTTCAAAAGCCAAAGTGTCATACTAATTAATTACTAATAAATTATAGTTATTAAAACTTACTGGTCGTTCAGCAAACAGACCTAGTTGAAATAAACTATTGTTTTACACATCTAAACACAACACAAGTCACGGCGCCACTGGTGGGAATAGCTAATGCTGTAAATCATGTTAACGATACAGTGGATCACATAAATAGCTGATCGACTTAGTTGGCCCCAATGCAAAATATTGTAGTAGTTACTTTGTCTTAGTAACCGTGTTGGCATGTTGCCGGTTCTTCAAAATTTTCTGATTTATGGTGATAACTAATAGTTTACTGAAGTAAGGAAAACATTTGTGTAGTGAGTCTAGCAATTTTAGAAAGAATATCTGACAACCTTGGTTTTTTCTCATGTCTTCACAATGAATTTAAAAAGAGTATATCAATAGTTTTCAGAAAAAGTCAAAAATAAACGTTTTTTTAATCAGAAACAAGTTGTCATTCCCGACAGACTCTCTTACAGACTTACGACCTTTAATTATTTATATAGGGTGTTTAGTGAAGAAAACTAAAATAACTCAATTTATGTCATGTGTTTTTTGCGATAAAAACGAAAACCTAAAACTAGTAACTTCATGTGAGTGTGTTTTTTCAAAATTCCATTCTCTTATGTGCATATAACTCGGAGAGTAGTTGTTTCTTTATGGAAAAATGGTATTTTTGTTTGGAAAATGATTTTTTTTGGAGAAAGCTCACTATCTACCAGTGAGTGTAGGATGAAAGTATTGAATTTTACCTTTTTTCAAATTAAATCTTATAAATCCAGGTATTACATTTTTGCTCCGAATTTCAATACGTATTTTACATTTAAATATCTCGAAGCAAAATACGGTAGAAGGAAATCAATAGACATTTATTCAGTTATAATTATTATCTTCCTTTTCGCTTTGTTGGCTGATTCAATTACCAAATTTTTTCCGCGTTCCACCTTCCCGATTCCCTCTCGCTATCCAAGTTATAATATTCAATCAATTCCTTTGAAACAGATTTTAAAAAAATAAGGACTCTCTGGAAACAGACAAACGTAGCTTTGATTAGTCGGGGAAACATCAGGGTAAGCGTGTAAGGTAGCGTAGACGAGATCTCAATGTTGCCAGATTGTTCATGGATTCATATTTTGGACATTGTGCGTTAGATTGTAGGTCAAATTAACTTAAAAATTATTAAAAGGTGTAACTTTAGAGACCTATAGCTCGTTAATGAAGAGAGTAAAGCACAAATTTCAAAATTATTATTTTTATCCTCTTCATCACCTTCCAAGTTTTTGATACGCACTCCTGGGATACTCTGTATATCAGGGTATTTTCAGTTGTTGATTTTGGTGAAGTGTAAATTTTTTTTTTGATAAAACATTTTTCTGTTGCCAATTTTAAGGTTATCCTATACAGCGGACAAACATAATGAATGGTTGAAAGAAGATGTATTGAACATTTAATTATATAAAACTCATCAATATAAGTATTATGTGTTAAAACAATTAATTTGATACAGGGACGCTCAAAATTTGTGATGAAAAATTTTCAAAAAAAAATCCTACGTACCCTTGTCTTGGTAACAGTATAACCCCACTATCACCAAATAAGTCACTTTATCACTTCAACACTCCGAATCCCCGTACTCGTAACCGGCGTTGCGTGCAGATTAGACAATTGAAGAACACGTCGCGAAGATAATGTGCGTCCCGACGTCAAGACGGCATTGAAGTTCGGTGGCCGAAACGGCGGAAGCGTCCCGACGTTAAGCCGGTGGCAGACCGCGTGGCTTTAGTTCGTCGAGCGCAACTCCGAAATGGAAAATGACCTCACGAGATCATTGAAGTGGGCCGTATGCCACGAGAAACTTTACGTCGAAGAGGAAAGTTGTTTATGTAGAACTAGTTTGGGATATCGAAGGAAAACAATTTACGAGGAATGTCACAAAAAGAAAATTGGAGTTTAGCTTTGAAAGGAAAAAAGTTTGGAATCTAAATAAAAATATATCCGAAATTTTTTTTGTACAGGTTGTTCCACTTTATTTGGAATGCTCACCAAACTGAGAAAATTGTATTTTGTTTTTGAAATGCATTTTTGCATCCTTAGGAACCAATTCTAGAAGCAGTTATTCCCTTCGCTTGTTAGTACATTTTTGAAGGCTGCATCTTCTGGAGACTGGAACGTTCTTCGAAAATTGTAAGAAATTATTGCACGAAAATTTGGTCGGCTTAATTCCATTTTTCGACTGACTTATCAACTAGCCACCGCATGGCGCCACCGTCACTGACTAAGCTATAGTGCGTTATAGATAAACGCTTTACTCGGCGTACTTTCACACTATATTTGATATCTTGCGGTATACCAGATTAACTCGGACTATTTCAAGCTCATTTCATTCCAGCATAGGTACTCAGAAAAGCCAAAAAACTCAAAATCCTAGTTGGGGACTTGTTCGCTCGCCGCCCCCATTTTTTAGCCACGCGCTTTATCTTTTTACTCCCCCTACCACAAAACGTCTTTCTCGTCCATCTGAGCGCCATCCTACGGTCAGTTCGAAACCTCCTCACCAATTTATACAGCTAATAGCGCCAGAAATATTTTGTTGAAAATTCTTCATTTTATTTCCTGTTTATCTAATACTTTTTAAATTTTACAATTCCCCGTTTTCACTAGTTATTTTCAAATTTGACAACAGTGTCCTGAGGCTAAACACGTGCTGCTCAACACGGTTGCCGTTTTTCGACCAGTCCAATTGATTAATACTGTAAAAAATAGCTGAAATGGCAACACTCTCAGGAGGCTTGCCTCTAGCGATCGCGGTGATACACGAGCTTATTCGAATCTTTTTCAAAAGAGTTTCGCAATACACTTTTAGATAACTTAGTTCTAAAATATAATTTTTTTTTGATAAAATAGCACTGCACAATGAATTATGCGTTGTATACTCGGATAAAGATATTTTAGGTCAGTACGATAGTCACGGCGATATGATAAAATATATGATAGAGAATGATTTGCAACAGTTTCATAAACTACTTTGTTTGACAGTTGACAGCACCATTGACTATTTTTCAAAATTTTAACAATTTTTGACCATTTATGACAATTTTTGACAGGTTCTGACAACTATTGACCATTTTTGACAATTTTTCAAAAATTTTGACGTTTTTTAACAATTATTGATCGTTCTTGACAGTTTTTCATAATTATTGAACATTTTGACAATATTTGACCATTTTTCAAAATTTTAACCATTTTTGACCATTTTTGACAATTTTTGAGGATTTTTGACAGGTTCTGATAATTATTGACCATTTTCGACAATTTTTCAAAAATTTTGACGTTTTTTAACAATTATTGACCATTTTTGGCAGTTTTTCATAATACTTGACCATTTTTTCAAAATTTTAACAATTGTTGACAATTTTTGAGCATTTTTGATGGGTACTGACAATTATTGACCATTTTTGACAATTTTTGACCGTTTTTCAAAATTCTAACAATTTTTGAGCATTTTTGACAGTTTTTTATAATTATTGACCATTTTTTCAAAATTTTAACAATTTTTGAGCAATTTTGGCAGGTTCTGACAATTTTTGACCAAATTTGACAATTTTTCAAAAATTTTGACGTTTTTTAACAATTATTGATCATTCTTGACAGTTTTTCATAATTATTGAACATTTTTTCAAAATTTTGACAATGTTTGACCATTTTTCAAAATTTTAACAATTTTTGACCATTTTTCAAAATTTTAACAATTTTTGACAATTTTTGAGCATTTTTGAGAGTTCTGATAATTATTGACCATTTTCGACAATTTCTCAAAAAATTTGACGTTTTTTAACAATTATTGACCATTTTTGGCAGTTTTTTATAATACTTGACCATTTTTTCAAAATTTTAACAATTGTTGACAATTTTTGAGTATTTTTGACAGGTTCTGACAATTATTGACCATTTTTGACAATTTTTGACCGTTTTTCAAAATTTTAACAATTTTTGAGCATTTTTGACAGTTTTTTATAATTATTGACCATTTTTTCAAAATTTTAACAATTTTTGAGCATTTTTGACAGGTTCTGACAATTATTGACCAAATTTGACAATTTTTCAAAAATTTTGACGTTTTTTAACAATTATTGACCATTTTTGACAGTTTTTTATAATTATTGACCATATTTTCAAAATTTGACAATTTTTGACCATTTTTCAAAATTTTAACAATTATTGTCCATTTTTTAAAATATTTAACATTTTTGGACCATTTTTCAAAATTTTAACAATTTTTGACTATTTTTGACAATTACTTTTGACGATTTCTGATTGGTTTTGACAATTATTGACCGTCTTTGACAATTATTGACCATTTTTCAAAATTTTTACAAATATTGACCATTTTTGACAATTTTTGACCATATTGTGATTTACCTATACGATCGAATCACTCTTTATAATAACAATAACTGTGTTTTTTATAATCTTTAATGTTTATCATCTTTTTTCAATATATAATATTAGTACGATAAAACGCTAACTACATACACTAACCTCACAATCTAAACCATATAATTGTTAAAACAATTATTATTACGTACCAATAATAACTATTAAATTAATTAGGTATGAATTGAATATACCAAAGAGCGACACAACATTGAAGAGCAGCTGACTGTATCTTTCTCGCTCGGATACACACTCGGCGGTCCCGAGTTCACCCGATCGGAAAAATCTGTGTGCGGTGCGCCAAAAGAAGTTTTCACTTCAAAAATTTCTAAAACAAAATGAACACTACCTTAATAAGGTACGTGATTTTTATTGTCTCTAAAAAGGTTCCGTCTTATAAATCAAAAAGTAATTTTACCCGGCTTAATTTCGGCTGTTTAACGTCCCATATTTCATTTTCTAATTCAGTCTTTCTTTATAGCATTTTTCTCTTTCATAGCGATCCTGTCGATGTAAAAAGGATCGATAAAGTTCTTGTTCCAGTTAAACTCTTTTCATGGCGGTTAATATATTATCCCACCCCCTTGAGGTATTTCAACCACGAAATCGCGAACGTGCCGAATCCTCAATAAAAATTTCTAAAATATATACGAGCATTATATTTCTCGTATATAATGGAAATATATAAAGCTGCCGACTAAAGTTTGTTTAATTTATTACGTTACTGTGGAATATACAGGATTAGTTTAAAGTATGGAAACATCTGAATATCTCGCAAATGAAAAACGATAAAAAGAAGATTTTAACGCATGTTGCAAGGTTGCAATTTGGCGACAAGGAAAGAAAGTATGAAGAATTTAAACGCATATTTAATGAATTGAATCCTTAACACGTTATTAACCGTTATCAACCGTTTTCAAAACTGTATTTGTATTTGTTGTTAATTGTCTCAGTTTATTACAAAAATTTCTTAATATATGATTTCGACACTCGATCTTTTCCACTGTTACATTATTGTACGGGCAAGAACTTATAATTTTTTTATAAGTACTACTGTTGCAATGGGTAGTTAATTATTTAGGTTAGAATTTATGCTTATTGTTAAATTATAGATTATTAACTTTAGTATCAATGTATTTACTTATAATTATGAAATATATCGACCAAGCAGTTCGATTATAAATAATTGTTATTCGATATAAGGAACAATTGCTAGATAAGCAGACACGCGCTGTATTGAAAGAATGTGTGGATTGGCAATTGCTGCTTTGGGTTTTTGGTCAGGAAGTTCAAATTAAACATTTGTGTTTTATTTAAGGAACGTCAGCCCTAATTAAAATGGAACCTAAACCAAAGAGAAACCAACATTATTTCTGACAGTGAGGTCTAAATTATTTTAAATATTATAGCTACTCGCACATAATAAGTGACCTTAGTTTGACACTTTGCCATTTTACTTCAAACAATTTTCTTACCTGTAGATAGGTCACCAATTTGTAAATGTAATGTATTTCAGAGACACTAAAAGAATAACTTTTTTGTAAATACATTCTTGATTTTCGGTACCTAGCTAAGAATAATATGTTCATAATCATGCGTATACTTTACTTTCCTTCAGTTAATTAATAATAAATTATCGTATGGGCGGCGAATAGCCAGTCCTTTCTCATACCCAACACCGTGAAATGTTTCAAGGCTGAATATATTTACTGTCGACGATAGTCGAAATCGACGTTTCTATACGGGTGATCGAGTTTCGTCTGTCGTGAAAATAGTCACTTCTATTTTGATATTCCCACTTCGACCTCGTAACTCTTCTTCGACCACTTATTAATTAAATATGAATTAAGAATTCACTATTGAAATGTAAATTCATTTTCTGGTCAAGGCGTCTGAGCTTGACATGAACATGAGACGTAAGTCTGTTATCTTTCATATGATTTCCTGTATTTAAAGAATGGCGGAGAGGGTTCATTCTTCTTTCCTGTGAACATGTGCCATTGAAGCCTTTCTAACTTATCGCATGTTATCTTTAAGAAGTGCATTCATCTGAATGGTAAGTTATTTCGCTTAAATGTATAACTATAACTATCCTTTCTTAATAGTTTTTTACTTTACTATCTTTATTGTGTAGCAATGTCGTTCCAGTGCCAGGAATATATATCGATATGATTTTGTGGTTTTTTTTGTCTTTCATATTTCTTTAATGTTATCTTGGAATATATTTCAAACAGGTGTAGAATCGGTTATTCGATTTTATGTTTCTTATTTGCTTTCTTTGAGTATTTCTTTTATCTAAAAATAAAGGATGTATGAACCACGTTGTCAAATAATTTTCTTTAACAATGTAATATTAAATTAATAATTTTCTTTAACATTGTAAGATCATACTTCAGACATCCTGGATTTTGTTAAATTGGGTAAATTTGTTCCTGATACTAGTATTGTTCTTAGCACTTTACCTGGACCCACATTTTACCTGAGACACTACCTGGAACTTTACCTGGGACAAGATATGTAACCTAAAAAGGACAAAAGGAGCACCAAGGATACCATCTCCTCACCATCATTCCAGGAAACTAACAGATATATATATATTTCATCGCTTCTTCAACGACGTTTTTATTGATAATATCAACAGGTCGAGGTTTCGGGTAATGTCTTTATTGACCGGAAACAATGTCCTGTTTTCGAATGAGGTCAATAACTCGTATTGATTTGTCAGTAGTTTGTTTGTGTTTTGAATTTCTGTCAAATAAAATACTCAGTCTACTACTTGTGGGAAAAAAATCCATCATTTCCGGTATTGTACATATTTATAGCAAGTAAAAACTCGTCAATTTTGGAATAAGAAATTTACATCCTGCAAAGAAAAAATTTCTACCCTACATTTAACCCCCTACGAGCGACAGTTACAACCCTCAATAGACATGATTACAGCCCCGAAATATTCCACGGTTCCTACGACGTTGTTAAATTGTATGTTTAATGCTCGATTTCACCAACCACTTCCTAAAGTTAGGTGAAATCGGGCATAAGTAAATTGCTCCTTTGAAAACTTTTTTTTGTAGTAAGTTTTTATTACATAAAAAATGCTAAAAGTTAATGAAATTGCGGTTTTTTGGAACGAGAAATCGACTGTTATTTTTTTACCTTCAAATAGTATCTTGTAATTTTCGAAAAACAACTAATTTTCAACATAAAAAGTCTTGTAAATACCACAAAAATATGAATATTGATCTGAAATAACAGCCATTTTTTTTGGACCTCAAAATTATGGATTTTTCAACATCGGTTTTTGCGAAAAAAAGCATGAGGACCATTTTTGTGGATAATGATCTGATCTTCATTTTTCCTCTATATAAAAGTTCTCTAAATGCCATACTTTAGGAAATATTGGCGGAAAACCAATTTTTGGAATTTTGTGGCCGGGAAATACCCCCCCCCAAAAAGGCGAAGAGGTGTGTGAAATTTCTGGTTGTTCAATTACTAGTCAAACTCTACCCTTCACGAAAAATTCATGGACCGGCAGGATTTTTGTACACTTTGCCTACTTTTCATCCTTTATTTATTTACTGGACTATTCCTGAAAATCCAATAAAGTCAAACTTCTTCAAAAACTTGATAAAATTCGTTTTTTTATCAACGCAGCTAACGTTTCAATAACATTGAGTTATTCTGTAACATTCGGACTTCCTAAATAATTTGTAACAAGCTTTTGAATTCGAATTTCTTCCTAAATTTTTGATAAGCTGAAATAATGTATGTCCTTTCAGTGCTGTAGAGCGCTGGTGGATAGAAGGTGTTTAAATATATTGCTTTTTTTATAGAAATTAGCGTTTTGCACGACAAATTCCAGTAGAGTTTGTATGTTTAGGGAATGTCTGTCTGGGCATATAGCCCGAGAAGTAGTTGTTTCTTAATTGTTTTTTGGCAAATATTTTTCAAAACTTTGTAAGGCGTTATAATACTATTGTCTTCGTTATCTATTGGTAATACGCTTTACTAAAATTTAACAATTTTTTACAGGTAACTGTAATTAAGTAAATCAATGTTAAATTATTGAAAATACCTGAAAAAACAAATTCTGGATCCACCAATCGATAATTCTGAATCGTTATATTCAAGAATATACCGTTTGAACTTAAATCAGGTGAAAAATTAAATGCAGCATTGTAAGACGCTTTGTCAACTTGCCTGGATCTAAACTTCAAACTTAACGAGTTTATACACTAATCTTAGCTGCTTCGCTAAATATACTAACTTTGTTACTTTATAGAATATATTTCAAAGGAAATGAGATGGATTTTGTTTTGCAAAAGTTCAACCCGCTCGTGTATGGTTAGGTTAAAATATTAATAATTTCGAGACAAACATAAATATAGCAGAAAATTATACAGTGTCAAAGTATGCACCATATGAGTAACTAATTTATTAATGGTTTTTTCGAAAAATGTTATTTTTGGTAAAAGTGCCCTTTCTAAAACTATACATGCACCAAAAAAATACACGGGCAGCCTTCAAAAATTTGATTTCGACCTCTCTCCCCCCTCATCTCCAAAGCTACTAAGCCTAAAATTTTGAAAAAAAAATAGTATTTTTTTCATAAATTACGATAAAAAGTCCATAATTTTGAAATAACAGGCCAAATTCCAAAAAAAACTAGGTTGATAACACGAGCTAAACTCGCAATTATCTGTTTTTTTTCTTCTCTATTCCCCATTTGTATTTGTCCGCGTCGCTGATATCAATGCAGTAACTTTAGAGCAGTAAATTGTTTAAATCCATCCAATTACTTCCTTTTGTCTGTTCGAATTGTATTATAAATGGATTTATATCGACAGAGAGGTGTTGAATAAAATATAATAACAAAGTTTCTGTATTCCATAGATCGCTATCGAATGTAATTTAATCATTTTGAATGAAAGCATCCCGAATGTAGATAATTTCCAGATAAATGTATGCGTATAATACGCTTCAATGAGCTGTTTTAATAAACGCGGGATGTTTTATCTCATGAAACCTTTGAAATATATTGTTTTTTTTTGGGAGAAAAATTCAATATAATTTTTCATTCATATAATTATATTTATTATTACACGTGGCAGTAATTTAATTTTAATAGTTTTAATTATGTGTAATAATTTTTTATATTTTTAACAATTTTTAATTTATTTTACAACTATGTGTCATTCAAAATTATATTTGTTGTACATCTTAGTAACCATTCTAACCGAAGTTGTAAGTAGAATCATTGTAAGTTTTACAAATTGTCAATTATACCATAAAATTTTTGTAGTTTCCCTGATGATGGAACTAAAGATTTCCGAAAGCTAAGAAAACCTTTAAAGAGTTCTCTTTTACTTTGTTGCATTTCCCACTATTTACTAGTCAGCAACGACTACCGTTCTATCTATATTATTTATTATTATATATATTTATTCATTAAGCGTCACACAGGGTGTTCTAAATTTGTATTTCATCCATAGTAGACATTCAACAACAAAATGAAAATGTATTGATAGAAATAATTCAATATGTCACAATACCCTTCATCAAAGATATCTCAACAAAAATCATTAATGTTTTTAAAAATGAAAGTAATAACAAAATAACACATAAATACAATAACACAATGGGGTGTTAAACCGATATCCGGCATTTGGTATTTTATTGAAGTATATTAATACTACTTTGCAAAAATTAATTTAAAAATTTTTTAAACCGAATATTTTAGGAGAAAACTGGAAATTAAGATTTCCTAAATGTTTGCAACTTTCACTACAGATACGTCACGCACTTAAAGATGAAGCTAGCCACTTTCTGATTTAGATATTTTACGAACAAATAGCCAGTTGCAAAAAGGCCATTTGAATTTGAAGTTGAAGTAAATTTAAACAATTCCTAAGTCATTCACTATAAAAGCAATATAACATAAGCATAACCTATACTTCATCACGATTTTAAAAAGAAGACGTCTGAATTCTGGTCCTACGACAACCCTTATGTACCTAGCTAACTTCTTCATCCAAAAGTTGAATTTTCGAATCGACATAAAAACCTAGTGAGAATAAAAATATTAAAAATAATTACTTAATTACAGTTACCTGTAAATAATTGTCATATTAGTAAAGCGTGATATATAGACGTCAAAAAATAATAGTTCAATACTATTAAACGCTTTACAAGAAATTAATTTTTCTAATTTTGTAAAGCGTTTAATAGTATTGAGCTATTATTTTTTGACGTTTAAAAATAATTGATTCCCCATCTTTCGAATAGAATTGGTCTGGCATGTTCCTACTTGACCAAAATTCTGCCAGACCAAGATTAAGTGAATCCTTCTTACTGAAAATCGATTAATATTACTATAAAAATCGATTATTTTTTACCATCCCTAGTCAGTAGATCTTTTAAGGTTAATCATGATGAATAGCGAAAATGACGATTATTCTAGCACTCCTATTATAACCTAAGATAATATAAAAAATTGTTTTAATTATCGAAAGGGCGACTGTAGAAAAAGTTATGTGTGTTTTTCGAGCGTAAAGTAAAATTGCCGCTTTCGAAAGATAGCAACATTCTTTCTCAAGCGGCAATCTGTTACTTTACGCTCTAAATACACAAATAACTAATTTTCTACCGTCGCGCGTAAAATGACTAATTATTATATTCAAATGAAATCGTAAAGTAGACAAATGCCGAGGATTGTTACTTTACGCTCTAGCGCAAAAAAGGAATCTTTTTCGCTCGCTTATTTAATCAAACCACGCCCTCCGAATTAACTCAATTGGTGAATAATTAACAATTTATCAGATCAAAAATTAAATAAAATTATATGAAAATTGTCAAAAATTTTGAGATATGGTCAAAAATGGTCAATATAATTCTCAAAAATTGTCAATTATTGTCAAAAACTGTTAAAAATGGACAATTTGTCAAAAACTGTCAAAAATGGTCAATAATTGTCAAAAATGGTCGATAATTGTCAAAAACTTTTTAAAAAATTTGAGAAATGGCCAAACATTTTCAAAAATTGTCAAAAATGGTCAATTGTCAACAATTTTAGATTTTTTTTGAAAAATGGTCAAAAATTTTCAAAAACGGTCAATAATTGTCAAAAACTATCAAAAATGGTCAAAAATTGTCAAAAACTGTCAAAATTGGTCAATAATTGTCAAAAATTGTTAAAATTTTGAAAAATGGTCGATAATTGTCAAAAACTATCAAAAATGGTCAATAATTTTGAAAAATGGTCAAAAATTTTGAGAAATTTGTCAAAAACTATCAAAAATGGACAATTATTGTTACAAATTGTCAAAATTTTGATAAATAGTTAATAATTGTCAAAAATTGTTAAAGTTTTTGAAATATGGTCAAAAATGGTCAATAATTGTCAAAAATGGTCAAAAATTTGGAAAAATGGTCCATCATTTTCAACAATTGTCAATAATTATCAAAAATGGTCAATTATTGTCAATTATTTTTAAAAACTGTCAAAAATGGACAATTATTGTCAAAATTGGTCAATAATTGTCAAAAATACTGAAAAATGGTCGATAATTGTCAAAAAATATCAAAAATGGTCAATAATTTTGAAAAATGGTCAAAAATTTTGAAAAATTGTCAAAATATTTCGAATATGGTCAATAATTGTCAAAAACTATCAAAAATGGTCAAAAGTGGTCAAAAATGGTCAAAAATTTGGAAAAATGGTCCATCATTTTCAACAATTGTCAATAATTATCAAAAATGGTCAATTATTGTCAATTATTTTTAAAAACTGTCAAAAATGGACAATTATTGTCAAAATTGGTCAATAATTGTCAAAAATACTGAAAAATGGTCGATAATTGTCAAAAAATATCAAAAATGGTCAATAATTTTGAAAAATGGTCAAAAATTTTGAAAAATTGTCAAAATTTTGAAAAATAGTTGATAATTGTCAAAAAGGGTTAAAGTTTTTGAAATATGGTCAAAAATGATCAATAATTGTAAAAATGGCCAAAAGTTTGGAAAAATGGTCCATATTTGTCAACAATTGTCAATAATTATCAAAAATGGTCAATAAATGTCAATTATTTTTAAATACTGGACAATTATTGTCAAAATTGGTCAATAATTGTCAAAAATTGATAAAATTTTGAAAAATGGTCGATAATTGTCAAAAACTATCAAAAATGGTCAAAAATTGTCAAAAACTGTCAAAAATGGACAATTATTGTTAAAAATTGTCAAAATTTTGAAAAATAGTTGATAATTGTCAAAAATTGTTAGTTTTTGAAAAATTGTCAGAAATTTTGAAATATGGTCCAAAATGGTCAATAATTGTCAAAAATGGTCAAAAATTTGGAAAAATGGTCCATAATTGTCAACAATTGTCAATAATTATCAAAAATGGTCAATAAATGTCAATTATTTTTAAATACTGGACAATTATTGTCAAAATTGGTCAAAAATTGTTAAAAATTGTTAAAATTTTGAAAAATGGTCGATAATTGTCAAAAACTATCAAAAATGGTCAAAAATTGTCAAAAATAGACAATTATTGTTAAAAATTGTCAAAATTTTGAAAAATAGTTGATAATTGTCAAAAATTCTTAAAGTTTTTGAAAAATTGTCAGAAATTTTGAAATATGGTCCAAAATGGTCTTTAATTGTCAAAAATGGTCAAAAATTTGGAAAAATGGTCCATAATTGTCAACAATTGTCAATAATTATCAAAAATGGTCAATAAATGTCAATTATTTGTAAATACTGGACAATTATTGTCAAAATTGGTCAATAATTGTCAAAAATTGTTAAAATTTTGAAAAATGGTCGATAATTGTCAAAAACTATCAAAAATGGTCAAAAATTGTCAAAAACTGTCAAAAATGGACAATTATTGTTAAAAATTGTCGAAATTTTGAAAAATAGTTTATAAATGTCAAAAATTGTTAAAGTTTTTGAAAAATTGTCATAAATTTTGAAATATGGTCCAAAACGGTCAATAATTGTCAAAAATGGTCAAAAATTTGGAAAAATGGTCCATAATTGTCAACAATTTTCAATAATCATCAAAAATGGTCAATAATTATTTTTTAACATCCCTAGTCAGTAGATCTTTTTAAGGTTAATAATGATAAATAGCGAAAATGACGATTATTCTAGCACTCCTATTATAACCTAAGATAATATAAAAAACTGTTTTAATTATTAAAAGGGCGACTGTAGAATAAATTATGTGTGTTTTTCGAGCGTAAAGTAAAATTGCCGCTTTCGAAAGATAGCAACATTCTTTCTCAAGCGGCAATCTGTTACTTTACGCTCTAAATACACAAATAACTATTTTATCCTTATACTGTATGACCACCCTTTCACGACGTTCGCCGCTTGGACTATACTTAATTTAGTCAATAAATAATCGTATCAAATACAATACGTACTTCAAAATAAATACGGTTATACATCTCAAACTTCCTGTCAGTCTGACAGAATAATTCTCCCGCTTCGCGGTCGTATTATTTAGACTGTCAAACTGACACTCTTTGTAATTATGCAACAAGTTATCGATGCATAACCTGATTATTTTGAAGTACTTATATACATATTTCTTTCACTTTTTTGAAATATCTTCACCATTTTTATGTACATCCCTATAAATTTTCGAATATAATTCCTCGTCTAGTGTTATTACAAGCAAATATCCACCTGAATGTAAATAATCGATGCTTAATCTAACGCCAATACACACCGCTAAACCTTCTATTCGAATGAACAACGCTAAATCAATCTCAGTTGACATTTGACATCTGTAGCTGCAAATTCCCCATAGATTTTATTTTCAGTCGTGGGACGTTTCGAAGATCAAAGGGTGTTTCGCCAAAATTTATGGATACTTGCCGAAAACGAATTGAACTATACATCTTATTAAACTGCCCAATACGTTACAAGTGTTAATCCCTTCTACAAGAAAAAGTTGTAAGTTGAATAATTCCTCAAAGTAGATTAGGGTGAGCAGTTGTTGATCATATCCCAGTAAATGACCAATATTTACTAATTTATGTATTATTAAGGATATTGAATAGATGAGGCTTTTACTTGATGAAGATCCATACTAATGATGAAATAAAACAAATTAATTTGTTTAAATCTTCATTATTTATTTTCATTGTAGCTTCACTAGTTTGAAAAAGCTACTGTGTAGCGAAACGCGTCACTAATTTTAATTTGAACGTCAGTTCAAAATAAATAATGAAGATTTAAACAAATTAATTTGTTTTATTTCGTCATTATTAAGGATAACCTAAAGCACTCTTTTATCCACCAAATTGATCCTCACCCAATTTCCAAACTTAGTTATACATTTGACAACTCTGTACATAATCAGCAGTTTGCAAATAGCAGTTAAAAGTTCACATGTTTCTGTGTCCTACACAAGTAAAGCATAAGTAATTAAGGTAATTAGAGCAACGTGTTTTTTTATTTTCCAAAAATTATATATTTTGAGTTATCAACCTGTTGTTATTTGGGCGAAACTGCATGAAACTAAATCAAATTTAGTATTTTTCAGACTGTAATTGTAATATAAACTCAAAAAATATTATTTTGTCAAATGGTCAATAATAGGTAATGCTAAATCTGAGAAATTCAGTGAATTACTGGATGTGATCATTCACTGGGTTGGCAGGAATTTTAAAATAATTTGTTTTAAGAATGTACTTTAATCACTACACGACTCCTTCTTTTATGCATGCATTAAAAATAATGAGGGAATTGACTGACCTATAAATGACCACTCTTTTTGGTCAAATGCTCTTCTGGTCATTCACTGGATATTTAGCCTAGTCAATGACTTATTTTTGCTGTTTTGTATTAAAATATTAATAAAACAATCGTGTAACATTTATTTTCAGATGGCAGAAACACCCAAAAGAGCATATACAAGATTTTTAAGTATTTCATTGAAGATCTAAAAGCTGCAGTCACAGAAGTCCAAAGAAGGAAGAATTAGTGCTACTAAAACCAGTAAACAATTTAAAATTCCAAAATGTACTTTAATTAATAAACTGCATGGAAAATCCGATGTTTCAATAAAAAAGATGGGACCGTCAGGAATCTTGAGTTCCCAGGAAGAAGATATGTTGGAGAATTGGATAATCCAAAAGGCAAAAATTGGGTTTCCTATGCATCCAGATGAAGTTAAAGAGGTCGTACAAAAGGTCATGGAACAAACCCAGCATCCTAATCCATTCAAGAACAACCGTCCTGGCGATAAATGGCCAAAAGGATTTTTAAAAGTAAAATCAAATATTGGGAAAAGAAACGCTGAAATTATTCCCAAAGCTAGAGCTAGTGTCACTAAGGAAGTGGTTTCAGGATCTTAAAAGTTATTCAATAGAAGAAGACTGGGGTACAATTATGTCCCAAAACAGGAAAAGTGTTAGGACCAAAACATTTTAAGAATTTTTATGATTTTGGTGTCAGAAAAGAAAAAGAGAGCCTGACTATGTTAGCAAATTTTTCTGCCAGTGGAAAACTAGCTCCAACACTTTTAATATATCCATACAAAAGAATACCTAGAGATATTGCTAACTCAATCCCCCAACTATATTTACGGTTGCTGATTTCGTGATTGTTAAATATGAGAATAGTTATTTTTCCGGTGTTATTATAAGAAAACAAAAAAGAGAGTATATGAAGTGCGGGTCATGTGCAAAAGTGCGCCAGAAAAAAACGACCAAATTTGGTACAACGAAGAGGATTTCGTTGAGAAAATGGAACCTCCAATGCTTATATGCAGCCGGGGAAATATAATATTCAGTCCCTGAAATGGCAAAATATTTTTTTTAACTAAGTTTCAATTGCTTTTTGTTTTTGACAATAAAGTAGTTTTTGTGGTCATTTACTGGTATTTTATTTGGTCAATTACTGAAAGAAACTGGTCATTTAAGCACAATATCCTAAAAATTATTGAATATTTTAAACAAATAGACATGTTTACATTTTTATGTTAAAAAAGTGAAATTAGTACACAAATGCATCTAACCTATCATTACTTTTTCATTTAAAAACAAACCCAACATTTTAACAAATATGTATATATCACTCTGTTGTCTAAAGTGGTCATTAACTGGACAGTTCACCCTACTTACCCCTTATGTTAAATAGATTGTATCATTAGAAAAAGATAATTTATAATAAAATTGAAAAATTGCTTCTAGATATCTATTCGATTATTTATGTTTATAGTTTTGAGAGTACATTTCAATTGTTTAAAATTACCTATACTTTATAATAGTATACATATTAATATTAATCATACCTTCCTAAAATCCTGTTGTCTGCATTTTTTTATTGGTATTCTGGTCAGTAATCCATGCCGCACAAATACACATATTATAGTTCTTTTACAACCGAATGTTTTTAATAAGAAAAACATTTCCCAAATAAAATATTATTTCACTTTTCAAATAATATTAGTCTTCACATCAATTTACCAAATGCTAATATGGCGATCAGGAAACTCCACGTAATCCACCTAATCCAAAGCCTGCTTCCTAAACTTTTAAACAATATAATAATTGATATAATAATTCTGTCTAACAATACGATTGAAGGTATGTTAGTATTAAAAATATTATACAAATACAAATTAAATGTTTTAATGCTTTCTACGGATTTTAATTTGAATAATAGGAATTATGCGGGGGAGGAAAAATTAAATATTTAAAAAAATATCGAAGTAGGTATATATGAAAACAACAGATTTTATAACTCAACTTTTTTTATTTAATTTAAAACAAAATATTAAAGAAAAATGTTCGCTTTACACGAAAAACTAATATCACTTTAACAATAATATGTGAATTTTACTTTTATTTTAATAATAATTTCCAGATTTTCAAATTACCGTCAAATTAAATACGTAAGCGCTATCTATCGACAAAGCTTTGAAGTAACTATTGCATATAAAACTATCACAAATATTGCTGAGCAATGTTTTTAACCTCACAATTTATAAACAAATTCGTTTTTATCAAGAACTTTTCAAAGAAATTGCGTTTTTTCAAATTATACTTTTTTATCAATTTATAAAAATATTGAAATAGTACGGTGTCGCCATCTACTCGATCAGTGATAAAGCTGTACCATGTGGATCGGATTATATTTGAACCGTGAGTTGTCAAAATAATTATCAATAGATAATCAACAAGTGGTTGTATTGTTGTATAAAATTATATTAAAAATGCCTGTGATAGTAGTGGAAAATAAAGAAAAAGTTATAGAAAAACTTAACCAACTTATTGAAAAAACAGCCAAGGAAAGCATTGAAAAAAATGGAATATTTCTAATTGGATTTTCTGGTAAGTTTCAGTTTGAAACATTTAAAACTACCTTAATTGTTATCAAAAACTCCTTCAAATGACACTTGGGAATTAGATATTGATAAAGTATAATTATTTTGTGTAGTCTATCTGCCTTAAGGCCAAATGCTTTCGGCCAACTTAACTTGTTAGAAAAATCATGTGTCAATGCTGTATACTTTGAGTAAATGTCAAAGAAGATAATTATTGCATAGGATTCTTTTATTCTGCCTGGTCTGAACTATTAAATAGAAGAATTAGTAAGTTATAAGCATTTAATAGTCTGTCGGTATTGCTTATACTATGAAAGGCGCCTTTCTTTAATACTTCAAGTTTACAAGTTTGTATATATGTTTAACGTTGTAATAGTTCTGTTTACTTACTTGCATCCACCCTACAAGGTAATAAAATTACAACAGATATGTACACTATATAATTTTGATAAGTGTAATTTATATAACATTATCATTGAACGAATTGCCTTCAAGTACGTGTGCATTATATTCTATTGTGTACTGCTTAGGTGGATCACTGGTTACCTTCCTCGCCACTGGCTTACCAAAAATCAACACAGAATTTTCAAAATGGAGAATATTTTTCTGCGATGAAAGAGTTGTTCCAATAAGTGATCCCGAATCAACTTTTGGGGTATACAAGAAAGCATTTATCGATTCTGGTGCGGTACCTATAAAAGAGGACCAGTTCATTCAAATCAAACAAGGTGTATCAGGTAGGTATATTATGCTTTACCAATCCTTAACCTGAAAATAAACTTTCTATTTTTATAGCCGAAGAAGCAGCCATTGATTATGCCAATAAAATTAAACAATTCTTTCCTACATCTGATCTACCTAAGTTCGATATACTCCTTTTGGGCATGGGACCAGATGGACATACTTGCTCGCTATTTCCAGGACATAAATTATTGACTGTGACAGATAAATGGATTGTTTCCATCACCGATTCTCCTAAACCACCTCCAAGCAGAGTTACCATGACATTCCCTGTAGTGAATAATGCTGGAGTTTGTGTGTTCGCATCTTGTGGTAAAGAAAAAGCTGATATGATCAAGGTTAGTTCATATTTATGGGATTTTAAAACATTTTTCATACTAAAAGGGAGTCTTTACTTTGTTGGGGTTTGTATAAGCTCATAGAATCCACAATGTTTTTGAAATTTGAATTTTCAGAGAGTTCTGGTGGATGAAGAAGATCTTCCAGCTGCCAGAGTACAACCAAAGTCTGGAAATCTTTATTGGATAGTAGATAAGGATGCAGGAGTTCATATTAAATAGGATTTTTTTTTAATTACTTGTTTTGGAACTGTGATTACAATAAAACTTTCTACAATTGTTGTTTACTTTATTATTAATTTTAACCTTGATTGATTGATTGGTTCGCCACCACCAGTCAGAGGCTTAGAGACCTCTGCACCTCAGCCTTTTTGTGCTCTTGGTTATAGCGTTTATGTGCAGAGACCAGTAGCCCTTATCAGGCTCAACAGTCTTTTCACTAGGTCCTTCTTGGAGAAATCCTCCATTGGATACTCTAGTCCTAGGAGTCTATATCTCCAAATAGACAGTGCTTCACATTCCATGCTCAACCGACAGATTGGTTCCTCCCTATATATGCCAATTGTATGCATGTGCATCCTTAGGGTACAGTGACTGGTAAGTAGTCCCGTCACTTTCCTTATCTGGTCCCTGCTAAGGTTTAATATTTCGTTAGTCCGCGACTCCGAAGGTTTTTTGACCAGGAGTTTGCTGGGTTCCTGTTTTGGCACGTGTCTCCAGTACATCTGATGTGCAACAGTTTTTGATATTCCAAATACTGGCGGAGGAAGAAAAGTTGAAAATGATGATGAAAATTTATGGACCAAAGAAATTATATGAGATTGACAAATTTGGGAATAGAAGAAATACTAGAAACTGAGAACATAGGAAGAATAATAAAAGCATCCAGATAAGATGGCTTGGACAAATCGAAAGGATGAAAAAAGGTAGTAATCTAAAGAGAATGGTAACCAGTTACAAACAGACCTAAAGCTAGATAGATGGGCCAAATAGAGAGAGACGTTTTGGAAAACATGGAAATGAAAAACTGGAGGACACCCAGGACAGGAAGGAATGGAGGAAAATTGTGGAAATAGCAATGAGACATGATATAGAACAGGAATATATAGTAAATTTTATACCCATTTAGAATAAGACCATCCTTATTTATTATTAATAAATCGGTTGAAACAAAAAATTACCAACAAAAATGAACGTCGTAATTAATTTATTAGATGTCACGTTTTTGAAGTTACGTCAAATTTTGATTTCATGTTAATGTCATAACGCAAAATAAGATATAAAAATGCGATATTCTGATGAATCCAAAAAACTTATGCTTAATGTAGTAAACTATTTTCAAAACGATTTAGGATCTCGATTTAAGGCAATTCAAAAAGCGTCCGAAGCACTAAAAGTTCCAGAAAGCACATTATATAATCTTGAAAAATCAAACAGAGCTACAGATTTCGAATTTAGAAGAAATATGTCTGCAAGCGTTTCCCGGAGCAAAACCCGAATTACAAAAACTACCCTGCATTGTTTGAGGGAAGTAATTTATAAAATGTATGTGCGAAAGGATAAAATCACAGTAGAAACTATTTTACGGCAATTTATCGAAGAGTCTCCAGAAACTAAGATTTCCAAAGGTTCGTTATATTTGGGAATTAAAAAAATGGGTTTTCATTTGAAAAAACAGGATGGAAGAAAACATTTATTGGAAATGCCTGCAGTCAGATTAAAAAGAATACTATTTTTGAACAAATACCATGCTGCTAAAAGCGAGAAGCTCTTTACACCTGTTTTTCTGGATGAGACATGGGTTTTTAGTAAAAGCGGGGACAGAAGAATGTGGCAAGATGGTACTAAACACAGTGATTTAAAAATAACTGGAAGTGGGACACGATATGTAATTGTTCATGCCGGTAATAAAAAAGGTTTTGTGGCAAATGCATCGCTTATTTTTAAATGCAATAAAAAAACAGGCGACTACCATGATAACATGAACACCGGAAATTTTGAAAATTGGTTTAAACAGCAACTAATTGTAAACTTGGAAGAACCATCGTTAATTATCATGGATAACGCAACGTATCACAGTCGCCTGGATGAAGAAATCCCAAGAAAAAGTTGGAGTAAAACACGCATGTTAGAATGGCTCAAAAAAAAGAATATTCCTTTTCCAGATCACATTTTAAAGGATGCTGTTTGGAATATAATTGAAAAGCAAGTTTTGCCGGAAAAAAATTATCATTTAGACAAATACGCTGCCGAGCATGGTCATTGTGTTCTCAGGCTACCACCCTATCATTGCCATTTTAATGCCATCGAAATGGTATGGTCAGAAACTAAAAGGCATTATGACCAAGCTATTACGAAAACTGCAAGGTCACCTACTGAAGTCTTAAAAGTATGGAATGACGTTGTAAAAAATGTACCGGAGCAACACTAGCAGAATTACATAAATCATACAGAGAAAATTATTTCTGAAGCATGGGAAGTAGAAAACAAACTGGACCTACTAAACATCGAACCTATGGTGATCTCTGTATCCAATGAATCCGATGATGAACTATCACTTTCCGAAAGTTATTCTGATTTAGAAACTAATTAAACTTTGCCTTGAAGATCACGTTGTCATTTTTTTAAAATCTAGAATTTGTACTTAATCGAACTCTGAATTGCCATATTTTTTTAAGAAAACTATCTATCTAGTTAATAAAACAATGTTTTTAAAATTAGTGCGCTTCTTTTATATTCTTTTATTATGTCAACATCTTTAGAATTTTATGAATTTCATAAAATTAATTTGAATTATTACAAACCGCCACTGATAATATGAAATTTCAAGTCACTACGCCAATGCAATAAGAAATATGTCAAGCATTTGACATGACAAAGGTCATAACCTAATTTTTTTCATGCGGGTTCAGATGGTTCAAGAAGCCGCATACGTTAAGTTACTAAAACGGCTGGTACCTCTAAATAGGTATTAATTTTATTATATATTTGAAAAGGACCCACCATACAGAAAATCGGAGAGAAAAGAAGGATATCAATGGAAGAGATGAAAGGACTAGCCAGAAACAGAAGCGATTGGAAGAAATGGGTACAGAAGGGCTAACCTGACGCTGAACGGTATAAGGGTTTTAGAGAAAGAAGAAGAATTTAGGTGAAAATAAAATACAGTGATAAGGAATAACATTTTATTTTTCGATTTTTTTTTGTACAAATACGTTCTACAGTATAATACCATAATTTCACTGTATTAAAATATTAAGTACATCACTTATCCCTTTTTTTAAATCTGGAATTTAATAATATATTCATAAATATATAACTTTCTTGTGTATGTAATACATTCAAATGCCAAATTGCATAGCGAAAAGTCGACTGAAAACAGTAACATCAAAAACAGCCAAGAAGATTTTTATTTTCTTTCAAAAAACTACTCTTATATTCTTATTTAAAGCATTATTTTAGAGTTTCTGAATGGATTCAATGAATATTTTTTCTTTTTAGTAAAAACAAGCGAGTGCATTTGACACAAATACATCGATATAGAGCAAAAAGGACTTTTTCTTCTTCCTACAATTTAATTTTTGTGTCGAATGTACAAGTCTGTAGAACATTCTAAAGTGTATTTTTTTCATGAAAACTAGACAGACAATAATTTAGGAAATGTGAATGGTAATTTTGAAAAAAATACACTTTAATTTACGCCTACGGATAATTAACAACGTTATTAGAAAAATAACGGCCGTACAGCCATCAATAGTTGAAGCCTATCGATATTTAACATTAATAAAAAAATAAATAAATTAAACTAGCAGGCAGGAATTGCCCAAATAAATTATTTCAACAAAATTATTCCAAACACATTTCCAGAAAATAAGAAATGTCATTTTAAATAAAGAATTTCAGTTTGGATTAGGATTACATTTACAGTGTGTCCAAAAAAACCGTTAATTTTACAAATCTGACACGCAATTTTAAATTTCCAAATTATTTTTCATTTGTATGAATATTTTTGGCACACACTGTATGATAATTAATTAATTTGGTTACTTCCTTTCATCATTTTAGGTGCGTTTTCTATATCCCCTTTCGGAATTTATGAAAAAAACGATGGAATTACAAGCATAACCAGATATTTCAATATACAGATTGATCTTTGTAATTCTAATAAATTTCTACTTGAAAATCGATCCAAATATTTAAAATGCGGTTTTAACCGAATCGATTTGTAATATTTTGAAAAAATTTACACCGTTGCCAATTTATTATTATTTTTTCCTTGGATCCCAGTAAAAATGAGTTTTTCTCTAATTCAATACGTAGAATCTCGCATTTTCGTATAGTTTTAGTTGTCTTTACTTATACACCGGGTGTTTCTACACTTACATCCTGAACTACGTTTTAAACGTCAAAAATTAAAAAAAAATTACAAGTGGAATGTAAATTAATACAAATACTGTCAAGAAAGTGTTTGGAATGATTTTCGTTTTTACCAACCACCGATACACAATCGCTTTTGCATTCGGTATGCCTCCTGTATTCCGCCCAACCGACTCGTCGGGCGGCGCCGCTTGAAAATAAATAAATTCCTTTCTAAATCGCCTGAGCGTCATCACGTCATATTGACGCCCAATAATCGACTCGAGTATTCATATACGACATAACTGATACTAACGGCAGGCATAACTTTGATGAAATTCGGCGTAATGCCTCTATATAAACCGATGAATCCTTCGCGTTCTATGATTTTACGGAAGACGCCGGTCATCGTCCCCGATGACGGGTCCGTCGTACTCGAAACTGTAACAAACAGAAAAATCGTTAAAAAAACTATCAATAGGCAATAAAATAATTTATACGAAAAGAAAGCAACTACTATTCGGGTTTCATATCCAGAAAATCATTAAATTACATCTATACTCCATTTGAAAATAATTGATAGCGCAAATTTTATAAAGCTTCCCTTAAATACCTTGCTAACATAGTGGGGAGAAAATATCTATCAATAATTCGAAAGTTTTATTAAAATAAAAGAAGCAAGAACGTCAATGACAATGTCCTCTTAATGGTAGTAGCTACAGTCTTTTTTTGGCATTTACATTGACTGAACTGGTTCCGTTCCGTTTACATTAAATTTTACTCAGAATTTATGAACCCATCTTTATTTGAAGTCAGTAGGTTCTGGAATCGTTATTGAACATTTTTGTCATTGATAGCACAAATCAATAACTCTAAACTGGTTCCTCAGGTAGTTTTACATTGTATACGGAATATTAACAAAACAAAATTAAATTAAACTCAGAATTAATTATCCCAATCTTATTTGAAGTCATTTAGGTTGCTAAATCGTTATTGAACGTTTTTGTCATTGATAGCACAAATCAATAGCTCTAAACTGGTTTCTCAGGTATTACATTATATATTGAATATCAACAAAATTTGAAATTGAATTATAGTCGGATTTTATGATCCCAGTTTTATTTGAAGTTAGTCAAGTTGTGAAATCGTTATTGAACGTTTTTGTCATTGATAGCACAAATCAATAACTCTCTAAACTGGTTCCTCAGGTAGTTTAACATTGTATACTGAATATTAACAAAATTTGAAATTGAATTGGTCAGAATTTATGCTTTCTTTCTCTTATCCTTATGCCTTCACAGGTGTCGGATTGGAGTTCTTCCTGTACCCATTTTTTCAATTCTTTTCTGTCCCTGGCCAATGCCTTCATCTCTCCTAATGTTTTTCCTTTGTTCTTTCCAATTTCCTCAATCTGGTCTATCCATTTCCTCCCGGGTCTTCCTCTTTGTCTTTTTCTTAATATTCCCATTTCCACAACTTTTCTGTCAATTCTATCTTGCTACATTCTTACCAGTTTAATTGTTCCTATTTAATCTTTGATATTACTTATTGGTTCTTGATTGATTGATCTGTGGTTTGTTTCCAGCTCAGCCTCTTTTCTTGTCTCTACTTTTTTCACCATATTTGATAGGTTTTGTGTATAAACTATGTAATAGATCAAACTTTTTGCATTTCTTTCTTCCGCTACAAAGGTATTTATCTTCTAATTTTTGTTTCCACATCGTATTTCCTATTATTAGATCGTTACTTTGACAAAAACCTATCATCTTAAGACCATTTCCGTTCGTTGTTTCCTCTCCATAAACTCCCATACAACCCATTCCTCAATTGTAGTCTTTACCAACTCTTGCGTTCCAATCCCCCATAATGATTATGTTTTCGTTTTGCTCTCTTATATCATCCACTACTTCCTGTAATTGTATGTAAAATTCTGAAACCTCTTCCTCTCCTGTTCCTTCAACAGGTGCATATATTTGTATTATATTTAATATTTCTTTTAGTCGTATACTTAGAACTAGCATTCTTGAATTTATATCTTTGATATTCATTACCTTTTTGTTTATTTCCTCTGTTAAAATTATTCCTATTCCCTCTTTTGCTCTTTGTTCTACTTTTAGCCCGGAGTAATATAATGTGTGATTATTTCTTAAATTTATTTGTCCTGATCCTTTTTTCTTTGTTTCACTTATTCCTAGAATATGTACTTTGTTGTTTTTCATTTCCACCGTTATTTCGATTTCCTTTCCTGTTAATGTGTTAATATTTCATCTTCTTGGTCTGCACTATTTATATATTGTCTATGATTATTTTTCCCCATTGACTGCTCTGATCATTTTTTCTATCCTGTCCCCTACCATTATTATTTTTGTGTTTAAATTTCCTATCAGTTTCTTCTTTATCCTTATTGCTTAAACTACTTCTATTCTTACTGCTACCCTTAATACTATTATTATTGTTCAATTTATCTTCGTCTATGTCTTCTAGTTTTTAGGGTACTCTGTTTGTATCATTTTCCGAGTTGGTGCTATATCTTCATCGTCTTCGATGCTGGGTGACCTCTGGCTAGCCGTTCTTCCTTTTTTCTTGTTTGCATTTGTTTTTGTTTCTTCTTCTCTATTGTGTTCCAGCTGTTCTAAGGTATATATTGTGTCCTCTACTCTTAATTTAACATATATTATACCTTGCTCTACATCCTTTTGCTCTAACCGATTTTAGATAGGGGATGAGTGCTTTCCGTTTATCTTGTATTGCTTTTGGTAGATCCTCTAACATCCATATTTTTTGGCTTCTCTTATTATTTCTTTAGAATTTATGCACCTAGCTTTATTAAAAGTAAGTTAGGTTATGAAATCGTTGTTGAAAGTTGTTATTATTGCTATCAATAATTACAAAAACTCGTCGGGTCATCCATTTGTGACTCACAAACCTAACCTAGCATCACAATTTCTTCATCAAATAATTGTAGAATACTCACCATGAGCTTGCAATCTCGTCCTTACTAGAGCTAATGGATAAGAACACATTTGCCCCAAGGTACTACTAGCGCTTCCGCAAGCTAAAAGCGTCCAGAAACTTGGCTGTTCGTTACTAGAATGAGTCTTGAAGTATTTCTTTTTTAAAGTTTCATAAACTGCAAGATCTATACCTGCGTATGGAATTATACCTGAAATAAACAAAAATATACTTAAGAATAGGGTTAACTTATTGTGTGGCCAACCATTTATGTGGCTACACTGAATAAATATGCCGGTATCGGTTGTTGCTTAGCAGTATCATGTCAATATTGATACTGTGTGTTAAATAATGAATACATACCTAATATATTTGGAATGTAGCCTTTATAGAAGCTCCTAAGTCCTTCGGTAACGTATATCTTGTAGGCAGCATCGGCTATACTTTTATACTGTCCGGTTTTTCTTAATGCTAGCCTTGTTTTGAGTACTTCTAATGGATAAATGGCCGACTGACTGAAACCACCAGCTAGAGCTCCAGCAACGAATCTAGAAACAAACATCGGAGTCAAATTTTGTGTAATAGATTAAAAAAAATTTAATTCTTACCTCTCATAAATGCTTAAAACATGCTGAGAATCCCCTTTAATCAGTCTTTTCACCTGCTCGTACGCCGCAAACTTGAGCGCCGTTTCCGGGGCGATTTTTAATACGTTTATACCGTTTCCTCTCCACAAACCACGAACACCACCTTCTTTCAACATATTCTGCATGCAATCCGTAATTTTCTGCCTGCTAGGATTAACCTACAACAAAAATTATTGTATAGAAAAAGGAAGTTTTTTTTTTGAAAGAAACTTACTTGTAGGAATACTTTTAATCGATCCAAGGGCGCTGTACACGTTCTGGATACTGCTCCTGCGACACCACCAGCAGCTAAATGCCTCCACCACATACCGGTTTGCATTTCCTTCTGAGTGAAGTCATCGGGAACATTCATATCCTCCCCAATGTCCAGATACTGTAAAAAAAATTGGAAATTGTAAATTATCAAGATGAATGTCTTTAAAAGGAATTTCAGCTTGTCAACTAGGCTGATAAAACAAAAGAAGACCTAAAATGATACAATTACAGTATTTTGCATTGGCACCAACTCTTTGTCGTTAAAATGATTTACAACATTAGTTATACCCACCAGTGGCGCAGTGGTCAGTGAGTCTGTCTTATACCCGCAATAATAAAATGTGATACTTTTTATCATAAACTTCGCCGTCTTTTCTATGCAAATTTTGGGTTACAATATTTTGATTTTTGTGGAGATCTCCAGTTTTTTTTAAATAAAATCCAGCTTGTTCATAACTAGTAGTTTTCTATAGGTGGAAGATTTTGATGGACCAAATTATTTATTTCCGAGATTAAACAATAGTATATCTTCTTCATTTTTGAAAAAAGACAGAAGCTTTGACGTATTTTAAAAGATTAGGAAGTTGTATATTATTATATGTTGTAAATAAATCGTCTGATCATTATAACAACATAAACCTTTGTTTTTTATAATAAAGGCATAATTTATGATACAATTTACGTCATTTAATGAAAAATTGAAATATTTTTGTTAATTTAAAAAGCATTTGCTAATTCAATTTAGTTTGTTTATCAATTTTGCCTTGAAATCAAATTGATGTGAGCAATATTTTGAATACAGACCAAAAAAAAGCTCTTCAACACGTAAAACTGAAAAAAAGATCTAATTTTAAAATTTTAACCTAGTTCGAGAAGGGAAATTTAATATTTTTATATTCTTAATTAGTAAAATTCAGCTCTTTGTAGTTAGTGAAACTAAGAAAATGTTTTTTTTTCTTTTCCTTGTATACTTTTAGGGAGTGATTAGACACGAATGGGGGGGGGGGTAAAGGGGGTTAATGGAGCACCTTACTGAAAAAGTCCAAACAATTTTCGATTTAGCATATTTTTGCTTCAATTAAGGATCGTATGATTAGATTAATTTTAAAAATATAGTGATGTAAATAAATTGTGAACTCGCCTTTACAAAATCATCTTTTTATTTTTAGAAAAGAAAATGTTGGCTGTTTTTGTTATTAAAAAAATATATATAATGATGTCAACCTGTTTACCAACACACAAAATAATATGCAGTTAAAAACCAGACGTAAATATATTTTGAAAAATAGATTCAAAGTAATTTAAGAAATTAGATGAAACTTCGAAACTGAGGGGTACAAAATTTTGAAAAAAGTATTAAAATTAGTTTTATCTTTCTGGTAACGAAATAACACAGTAAAATTCCAAAAAAATATGGTAAAAAACATATTCTTTGTACAAAAAAATTTTTTCATACTTACAGAAACATTCCACTTATTACCCATGCTATGAAAATATTTCTCCGCCTCGTTACTGAACACAAAAGTATGTTTTTTCTGCACCATTATTTCAAATAAATTTATAAAAGATATTAAATCATTATTTATATCACCGCAAACTTTCGAATGATATTTTTTTCATGTTTTTGACATTTTTACTTTTGCCACATGTCAAATTTTGACAAGTTGGTACATTTGAACTATTTTCACTTTAAGGTTGACATTTGGGACATTTATTTCGGAAAAAAATTATTTACTATTTTTTTAACGAATAATCCATCATACAGGGTGAACAAACTTTCAATTTGCGGATTCCCTTGTTGAGCTGAAACCAAAAATTTCTCAGCAAGGGACATCAGTAAATTGGAAGATAGCTAAACAAAATAGGGTCAAAAGGTCATTGAACAAAGTAGATAAAAATTGTTTTATTTTATTTTATTTATGTCTAATTAAATATCGTTTAAGCTCAAAATCACTTAGTAATTACGGTCAGATTTCTTTTTTTGACCATTTTACAAAAACAAAACCAATTCTAGTGCTGACCTAAATCTAGAGCAACGATTTCTTTGAATTTTTCTTTACCTGACAACCCCCCCCCTACTATATTTTTCATTTGAACTATACCTCGCCTAACAAAATCTTCATAATTAAAATCTACTTTTCATTTTTCAATCTAAAATTTCGTCCATAAATCGAATTTTGTACAAAACACGAGGCGAAAGAGTGTTTTTATCACACCGCTCGTTATTTGCGTCTACGTCTGCTGATAAAAACATAAATTATTTTTATGGGTCGAAAAATAAGAATACATTATCAAATCGTCGTTTAACGAAGGAAGTCCTTGTTTAATATCAGATATTAACCGGTTACTTTTGGATTAAACGAAACTCAGACACATTCAATATAATCAAACTTGGTACCTTGTATAACCCTGCAGTAATAAATTGTTTATTACAAACCCGCGACAAATTTTACATTAAATTCAAAAAGATGATCCATGGAAAGGCAGCCGAAACATCGATGAGTTGAAGTCATAATAACATTTCTTCTGATTCTGTTTTATTGTTTGTTTATGTGTGAAAAACATGAAAATATTTATTTTGTATGTAAACATCAATAAATTACAAAAAAAATTCCAAAAGATTATCCCATAAGGTATTTAACCTCAAATTTGATAGACTGTGTGCAAATGCGAATTCATTTATACCAGAGGTGCCCAAACTTTTTAATCTCGTGGACCACTTGTTTTTCGATTTTGGGTGCGTATCTCATACTAGTTGCTGTTGTCGTAGCGTCATATGCAACCTGTACTGATAATTAAAAAAATACATTTCAAAAAATAATCCAATACGGGTACTTTTTTGTAAATCTGACAACATCGCGTGACGTATCCCATTGGCCCGCCTAGCGCGTCGGTGAAATTGAAACTACCAAGGTTCCGTGACGTCACTGTCACTACGCGGAATTCCGTGAATCAGATGCAAGCTGACGTAATTATAACAGGAATTTGATCATCAAATTTCATCATTTTAATGATGGTTACTTAACTTGAGGACTATGTCCATCGTTATTTCGATTCCTATGGCATCCATCTTTGGTATTTTTTTTTGAACCCCTTATACGTAGTGAGTCAAAATAACATTTTTTTTTTCTATATTGGGCTTTGAAATGTTTAAATTTTATTTAAAAAAAAATACCTAAATATATTGGACAAAAGCGAAAACATTTTTTAAAAAGACGCAGTCGCGGTTAATGTTAGCTTATAATATCGAACAGACCATTGATAGTTAGGAACCGTCCGTAGCGCAGAGGGTTACGTAAGTGCTTTCTAACCGAGGGGTCCCGGGTTCGAGTCCCTATGGTTATTTATCAGAAGTGGGATTTCATCTACGAAATGTCCAAAAGAGATGTGATAGTGAGAAGGGATGACTAGAATGGGCGTGCAGGCGACAGACTCGCTAGAAGAGCGAGATAGGCGTAGGCAGGCAAGGCATCAGGCTCACGAACGAGTAGGTGAGATAGGTGTAGGCACAAAAACGTCAGGTACAGCACTCTAGGTACATCGAGGACGAACGGGGCAGGATGGCTTATAATATCGAACAGAACATTGATAGGTAGGTACCGTCCGTAGCGAAAAGGGTTTCGCTTTTTCAATGTTCAGAATATTTTGCTTATAACGCACCACCCTGTATATATTCACTGATAACAACAAAAGCTTATCTTTGAATATTTAATAGTGAAAAATAGAAATAACAAAAGTAACTCCGTCCAGGACAAAATACATACAGACAGAGCATGTCATTTGCTAGACTAAGCACCGTTAGAATTTACTGATTCATGATAATAATTATTTATCTAGGAGCAAAGGCAACAATTTTCACTGTTCATTCAGTTTTTATCTGTACATTATTCAATCGCTCGACCTTTGAATAGATTTCAACATTCAATTTGTAGTAATGTTTAGAAAATGGTTCGAGTAAGGAAGCTAAATTTGATTCTTCTTGCTTGGGTGAAGAAAAATGCAAATCTAATCGGTTGAAGAAAATAAATAATTATCATTTCGAAAACCATTAAGTTGTTAGAAATAAAGTCAGCAATTCAGAGAGTTAAAAATATAAGGGGTGTTCATTTAAATTAACGTCCGGTATAACCGGAAGTCACTTTCATTCGATAAATCGATGTTGCAAACCGTTTATTACAAAATTTCAGATTTTTATTCTGATCGGTATTGCTATAGCGAGATTCTTTATCAAATTGATTGAAGATTATTAAAAGGAATATTTTCGACCCCAACAAACTATAATCTGTTGCCTCATCAGGCTCTCGATTATAAGGAAACCAGTCAGGAGTTAGCTAAAAAAGACAACGACGACGACCACACCGACAAAACAACAGATTCTCCAACAGGTGACAAGAGTTAGCTCAGCTAATGGCCCAAAGTCACCTTTAGAGAATTTCAAGAAGACACACCCAGGTGAATGCGAGTCACATCCATAAAAAGATAATCCGGGAAACCTGCCCCAAAAGGAACGAACCCAGGAGTCAGCTACGCCCAAGCGAACGATCACACCAACAAAACAACAGATTCTCGAACAAATGACAAGACTGTTAGCTCAACTAATAGCCTAAAGTCACCTATAGAGAATCTCAGGAAGGTCCGACACATCCATAGAAAGATGAGTCGGGATTTCAACTGGGGACAACTATAACAAGTGGATCCACAATATAAGATAGATCGTCGGCTAAGGATTTGCCCCTTGTAGATGCTGCGAAAAAATACACACAACAGAAGACCGCTGAAAAAATAACCACCACGGTTACACAGCCAAGAAGAAGACAGCCTGACCCCAGCCAGCAGCCATTTGGCTCGGAAAACGCGAACGTTAACGATGAGGACCCATCGGATGAGATAGGGGGTTAGTGGAAGTTCCCCTCGAGATGCATCCTTGGAGGGACGAGCTCATGTTGCACGTGTGTGCTCTCGATAGAACTCGATAGTATTTAAGGCGTTGGTTGGTGAGTACGATCATATTGCACCCGTGATTCCCATGTGCCTTTTCTTGCGTTGGACGAAAATATTTGTGGTGACTTCATCCCATACAACCAATGATATTGCCGACCATTTCCAGCTATTTCCATACATTCAGAGCCAGATTGATCGAGTTATGATGATGTCCACAACTTTCTAACCGTTTCAACTGTCAATGTCTCCAAGGCAATTGTACCATTTATTTTTCAACCCTTTAAATGAAAACGAAACGACCCCATTTAAAGTTTCCTTTATTATGGGCGTATCTTATCTAATTTTGTAAAACTGACTATGGAAATTTACTGTCAACGAGCACGCTACAAACTAAGTAGGTTAAACGATCGCAAAATGCTGGATATTATTCTAGATATACATAAATGTCACAGGTTATCGAGACTAGAGCAACATATCCGCATTTTTTTAAAAATAAATTTCAAAATAACTTCTTTTTAAACGTTTCAAAGCCCAAAATAAACTTTTTTTGCTTTGAAATGCTACACACTTTTCATTCACTAAACTTTTTCACTAGCACTTCATTATTTTATTAAAACCCAACCGAAATTATCACGTATTTACACTACATAGTTAAGTTATTATTTATTATCAACCTAAAATGGCTGTGTTTGAGACATCGACACTTTCATCTACCGGGTTCGGGAGTTAGAATAGAACTGTTTGGAACATCGTCGGTGCCAAGAGTCACGATACACCATCGAATACCTCTTAGACAATTTAGATCGCTCGATTGATTTGTTCAATTTTTCTTTGTAATATGCACTATCAGCTTTTATTTATATTATTGGTTAACACGAATTACTATCAATTTACGTACAGTGTGTACAAAAAGTAACCTAACTTGTTAATTACTCCACAACAAGTTTTAAAAAATTACGATTTTTGGTCACCAAGTGTTCTTATGTTATAAATTGAATGTTTTTTCTTTTATGTAAGCGTTCTTTCAAGAAAACGATTAAAAAATGTAGCATCGCATTTGAAGATTTCCAAAAAAAGTTAAAAACAAAACAATTGTTCAATCACCGCCACCTAGCGACTGTTAAAACCACTGGAATGAAACGATGATATAATATTTTATTAGGTGCTGAATTCCCTTTCAGATGATACTAATTTTGTCAAAATCCATAAAGCGGAACAAAAGTTATAACAGTTTTATTGAGACAGCATTTCCACTCAACCCTACCAGTTATTTTACAACATAGAGGAAAAAGTACTGGAGCAAACTTACGTAAAATGATCTATACCTATATACCCGAAGGTGTAAGAATCATTGTATATAAAAGCTCTCCATGTGTTTTGTTCCTTTCTTTGATTCGTGCTTCCGCTAAAGTTATACCTTTGCTTTTCAAAACTTTTTCTATTCTATGTTATCGTCCCATGTTTTCCTTGGTCTTGCCTGGTTCCGTTTCATGTCTCTTTGCCTCCCAGATCTGTTTTTCTGGCGTGTTGTTGCTTAATCTAGTTAAGTGTCCAAACAATTTTAATTGTCGTTCTTGTATTATCTGGATTACTGGTAGTGCATTAAGGTTTTCTCTTACTGTTGAATTTCGTATTCTGTCTCTCCTTGTAATTCCTGCGACCTTCCGTAATCATTTCATCTCCATACTGTAATTTGCTTTCCATCCTCTTCGTCAGTACCCTAATTTCGTTAATATAGGGAGAAATATAGTTCTATATACAGTCATTTTCGTTTTAATAGAGATGACTTTCTTTCCAATGAACGAGTTTTCAAGACTATGGTACACCTTTGATGCATTTTCTATTCTTGTATCTATTTCTATGTCAAGGTTCTCTTTATTTTTGATGTTTACTCCTAGGTATTTTAACAATATTTCCTCGATAAAAACATTACATGAAGGGTCTATAAAATTACAAACAAAAATAGAGAACTTATAGTTCTGTAAATGACCTGAAGGGTGTAACATGTCTATCGACCTGTTTCGATTTTACAGAATAAATCCTTTTAATTAGCGCTCGTCGTCACTAGCCACATCCAATTATAGTTCTGTGATCCCAAACTCTTCTACCCCGAACGTAAGACAATTGACGTCTGCCAACGGACAACGCCTCGTTAAACACCCCTTTTGTTATCGTCTGCCCAAGAAGGCACATCGTCTTTCGCTATCTTTCATATCTCAAGTACCTATCTTATGAATTTTGCTGTGGTAAGTCCAAAATCATAATCTATAATTAATAAGCTTCTTCTAAAGTACTGTCTGATATAATTTTCGTATGCATTCTTTATTTTTTTACAGAGATAGACGAAATTAAATTCAACACGTGGTCATAAACTGTTCTTTTGTACTAATATGGTAGTTTTAAGCCAAATATTCTTTTATAATTCAGTTTTACTTTTATACAAACATTTTCAAGCCTTTTCAGTTGCGAAATAACTCTTTTAATTATAAAATAACATTTTTTATAAATTACCGTTAACCTATAAAATATTCTTTCGTAACGCCAGTGCCGGTCTCATATATTTCCTAAGCACGATATTTTTTCATATAACTAAATAAATAACTTTTTGCTATCATAAGTTTCTTTCGGGTCATTAGTATATTTTTTTATTTAGCCGATAATTGCTATTTTTACTGTTTTAACATGGGACACATAATGTTGGAAAGCTTTCAGTAAATTAAATCAATTTTTTGACTTTCAAATAACTGCCTTCCTTTTCTTTAACCTGAAAAGCTGACCAACATAATGTACCATAACATTCAAGCTCCTACATATCCCTGATCCACTTGTACTTCTAGGTAAGCACAGCCCCTAGGCTAGGATAGAACCCAAGAATATAACCCTAGGCGAGAATATAAGCCAAGAATATAACCCTAGGCGAGAATATAAGCCAAGAATATAACCCTAGGAGGATATAGCCGAATATAAACCGGAGAATATAACCCCAAGAATATAGCCAAGGATACCGCCCTAGCTCAAACTATCGCCCTAGAACAGAACTCATCAGTTCGGATCAAGACCTGACTTCTTCTCCAGGAAACCACTTCATCTAAGCAAGTACCTATAAAAGTACAAATTCCTTTAGTAAATTCCGTTGTTCATTTCCTGTGGCAGAATAAATTGTAAATTTGTTTTTTAATTCTTTCTTTTTATTAAAATCCTCAACTATAAAAGTTGAGGGAGATATCGCCCGGGGTAATTTTTAGTGACTTTTTTTAATTATTAACTTTTATTTACATTTTACAAGGCGTTTCTACCTTTTCCGCCTTAGTTTTTTGTAGTTTTCATCGTTAAAAAGGTAGTGGCGCCCTCAATTTTTACAACCCTTCTGTTATCCCTGTGTGACATAAACTTGGGGTCGAATCACCCTTGAGAGGAGTCTCTAGCCGGAGCCCTTCGAGCTGGTGCCCTGTGAGGTACTACTTTTACCGTTACAAGGGTCTACAAAATTATAAAAGATGAAATGGAGTGCTTAACACTTGCACTGAGAATTACGGTTGAAAAACAAAGGAAACAGAACGTTAACTACTTCCCAGTTCGTTGTTTGCAGCTTACGGCTCAGGAAAGTTTTTCTGATCAGCGCATCAAAGTTGCTTCAGATTAGCGCACAAAGTTGTTGCAAATCCTTCAGGAAATTTTTTTAACAATAATGCATCCTGGAAAATGCATCAGACTCTGATGCATTAAGAGAATAAGAAATTATAGTTTTCACCTATAATTTTTCTACATATAAAAATTTTAGGCAGCAGGTCTTTTCTCTGCTGCTTTAGATACCAAAAAGAAAGTTAAAAATTTTCATACAATTTAACAAATTGTGAACAGAGACAAACTCCGACTTACGTGAGGCCACATATCAAGCTTTCCTAATGCGCAGACAAAGAGGGCTTTATACTTACTTGTTGAATGATGTCTCAGATGGTAAGAATTATTGATATTATATTCAAGGCCAATACAGAAGTTATCAGGAATCTAATGCTAAAATGAACAAAATTTGTCGCTTAAACGTTGTAAAATTCCGTGTGGTTAAACTAAATATACCACGATGGTTATAGCTACTCGTCCTCCTAACGGTATATTAGCTAGTAAAAATCAATTGCAATATTTCTAAAATCGAGTGACGATTTATACCGTTACAAGGCTCATTATTGCATTCACTAATTGTTTATCTACGTTTCTTTTATTTAATGCTCCTTTAATCATATTTCTTAGCACTCTGTCAAACGCATTTTCTAAATCAACGAATCCCTGGTATATTTCCAAATTTCTTTCTATGTCACTTGTTTAATGGTAAAAATATGGTCGTCGATGCTACCCCCTTTCCTAAATCCACTTTGTGATCTAAAAAATTTTCGGCTTGCACTGTAAGTTTCTTTTCTAATATCCGTTCTTAGGCTTTGGAGGGAATACTTAACAGTGTATTTTGAACAATCTCTTTTGTCGCCCTTTTTGTGTTTAGGAACTATTATACCGGTCTTCCAGTGGCACAACTCCTTCTTTCCATACTTTATTATAAATTTGTGTTGAAACCTCCAATTCTTTCTCCCCCACGTTCCTCATCATTTCAGTTGTGATTTGATCGTGATCTGCTGATTTGTCTTTTTTTCAACCCCTTTATGACTTCCAGGACTTCCTTATTTGATATTTATCCTTCTTCTTGTTCATATTATTGACCTTGTTTTTGTAATTCTTCTTCATTTTGAATCTGCAGGTTTAACAATTCGTGGAAATATTGCATCCATCTATCCATTTAATTCATTTTCCTCCGTCAGAATATTGTTTTCTTCATCTATTATTTGATTAATACTTGTCTGTTGTTTTGGACTAACATCTTCGCTTTTATTTCTGTTCCCCTTTTAATCCTAACATCCATTATTTCTCTTCGGTATCTCCTATCAATCACCGCATAGTCTATAACCGATTTTTCATTTCTACTTTTTACCTCTCTAGTGAACTTATGGATATCTTTGTGCTTGAAAAATCCATTCATAACTAGCATGTTATTCTGAATACAAAAATCAATTATCCTGTTGCCGATGATATTTTTCACATTTTCGCCGAATGTTCCTATAACATCTCTCGATTTTTCATCCTGACTCTTCCATTGAGATCTCCTAGTATCAGTTTTTTCCCCTCAAGTCTTCAACTACTCGTGTTACTTCTCTCCAGAATTCATCCTTCTTGTTCGCTACTTCGTCTTCATTTGGGCCATATAATATTAGAATATTAATTTTTTCTTCTTTTTCCATTTTTAATTCTACGTACAATATTCTCTGTGGTATATGTACTCCCATTTGTTCACATATTTCGTGCATCTGCTGTTTCCCTTTTCTTTTTGTTTCCGTTATCGCTAGAATATCCAAGTCTAGCTTTTCAAATTCTTCTGTTAACTCGTTTTCATTCCCATTTAAACTTTTTATGTTCCAGGTTGCTACTTTGAGTATTCTCATAAACTTTTTCTTTGCATTTGTCGTCTCTCTTCTATCCTGTGCTTTGTTCTTTTTTATTTCTAGTTTCTCACTGCTCTTGTCGTACTTTTCCAGCCATTGAGTTGTTGCTGTTCCAGTTCCATATTTCTTCGTCCATTATTATTTTCTGGAACCCCACTTTGGTAGTTTTTCCTTTTGCAGCTTCCTCTTTAACAGTTTTCCTAATTATCGCTTGTATTGTTCTTTCCTCTTTTGTCATATCGTCATTTATATATACTTTCTCATCCTTTTGTTGTTCATAAACAAGCTTTTATCCTCTTTATTATCTAGTTCCACCAGATAAGTATTTTCCCCCAATTTCAATGCTGGTTCTGCTTTTATTGATACCCCCAAATTATTTTCATTAAAATTCTCCATTTTTTCTTTTAAAGCTTTGGGATTACTTGTGTCTACTCTTATTCCCTATTTTTTCTTCTTTTCTCGCGTTCCATTTTTATACCTTTTCATTTGCCGTTTCAATTTCTTGTTTTAGGGTGCTGATTTCGTTCATGGTATTTTCGTTCTGATATGCTTCAGCTGTTTCATCTCCTCCCTCCATGCTCTTTGTTCGTCTCTTAGGTTTCTTATTTCTTCCTTCAGCATTTTTGTCTCGTCGTTGTTTGTATGCTGATCTCTCTTGATTTCCTTTATATCTCCTGTCAGATTTTCTCATCATATTCATCATCTCGACTATTTGATTTAATGATTACGAATATTTAAATTTTGTGGCACATTTATTATTTTTTGTTGTGAACTACGCCCTCTAACGGTACTTTTACTGCCTTGCAACTTTTTTCTGAAGACGACCCGCCTCAATCATACCAATAATCCTACTAGCTTCATCTGCAACAAGTTTACGTCTAGGCATTATTCAAAACGTTAGGAAAAAATCGTTCAAACCGCAGAAGTAATTTTTTGATTTATTTAAATCGTTGCAAATTAAAAAGATAACGAAAGTACGTCAATAATTTCGAAAAGCGCAGTAACAAAGGTCGAATAAACAAAAAAAGTTTGATTTATAAAAGATAAAAACACATAATAATAATTTTAAGAGTTGTAGAGAAATAAACAAACACCCGGTACACCTCGGACATCACAATTGATTTTCAAGATACGGTATCGCATTCAATCTTTATCCTTGCAAAATAAGGACAATAGAAACTTTTTTTCTTTCGCAAAAACGTTTTAATTTCATTGTCTAGCGGTTATCGCAAGATTAATATTACTCAAAAATTAATCGGAATCGCTCTTACGAAATATATTAGAAATTATGCGGTAATTAATTTTTTAAATTTTATTAATTAGAGATTGTCCTTTAGAAAAAATCGATGTCAAAGTTCGATTTAACGATTTTTTTTTAAATTATTTTTATGACGTCCCCACCATAATAATTCATTTAATACAATTATTTAGTATTAAGAAAATAAAGTAAACGATTTAACGTGTTAAAAATTTCCATTCAAACTTTGTACTTAATTTAAGAGACTTCAAAGTCAAAGTCAATGATACTAAACAACACCCAGTAGTTAACTATATTAATTTGCAAGCTACACAAACATTTAACTGCGTCTAATTGAAAGTTTAAACCGAATTATCATTTGTTTATAATAAATAATAGTTTAAATGTATTTGGCAATTGTTAGATGTATGATCCAAATTTCTTTTATATATTTTTGTAGGACTGCCAAGTTGAATGTTAAATTTGGATTTGGAATTCGTAATATCACATCCGAGGCGAAGTATTTCAATATTAAATAATCATATATGATAAGTTAATGTGAGTGTCAGGATTTTCAAACAAATAAAATTATTAGTGATATAAATATGTAGGTATTTTAGATAATTTTATGAGTACTTGGATAAAAGTAGCAATTGAAGTTTTACCTGCTTTATTAAAATTTTAATACTCTTGATCTGTGTGTATATGCAATGAAATTAATTTTTATCAATTTTTGAACTAATGTTCTGACCAGGATTATCAGGGTAAAATATTTAAAAATATTAAAATCACCCAGTCTTTTTGAAAAAACTTAAAATAAGAAGAAATCCACCTGATTTATTCAAATTTATTTTTGAACTTAAAATATTAATAAAGCCATTGACAAAATGCCCCCCCCCCCCATCGATATAATTATAATTTGAAGTAACTTTTGAAAAAGATTAAAATGTGTATAAAACGATAGACAAAAGCTTCCCCTTCTCAAATATTTCTTTTTAAAAAAGCTTGAAATATAAATAAAGTTATTGACAATAAGGCCCCCCTCGATATTATTTGAATTTCTTTTTAAAAAACCTTGAAATTAGAATAAAGCGATTGACAAAAGCTCCCCCCTATCGATGCTCCTTACATTTCATTGTGCAAAAGCTTAAAATATAAATAGTTATTGACCAAAATGCCCCCTCATTTATTTAATAAATTTCTTTTTAAAGAATCTCAAGATGTGAACGAAACCATTGAATAAAATGCATCCCGCTATATTTTATTTCCATTTAATTTTGTAAAAACTCAAAATTTGAATAGAGCCATTGATAAAAATGCACCCTCATCAATATCATTTGAATTTCTTCCTGAAATAGCTTAAAATGTGAATAAAGCGATTGACAAAAGCTCCCCCTATTCGAAACTACTCATATTTATTTTTGAAAAAGCTCAAAATAGGAATGAAGTTATACCTAGACAAAAAAACCCCCTCGATATTAATTTTTTTTGAAAAATCTTAAAGTGAGAATAAAGCTATCGTCAAAAATGAACTCCACCTAATTTATTCGAATGTATTTTTGAAAAAGCTTAAAATATTAATAAAGCCATTGACATAATGCCCCCCCCGAAATCGATATAATTTGAATTTACTTTTGAAAAAGATTAAAATGTGAATAAAACGATAGACAAAAGTTTCCCCCATCCCGCACTGCTTATATTTCTTTTTTAAAAAGCTTGAAATTATAACAAAGCGATTGACAAAAGCTCCCCCCTATCGATACTCCTTACATTTCATTGTGCAAAAGTTAAAACTGTAAATAGATATTGACCAAGATGCCCCCTCATTTATTTATTAAATTTCTTTTTAAATAATCTCAAGATGTGAATGAAACCATTGACTAAAATGCATCCCGCTCTATTTTATTTCCATTTAATTTTGAAAAAGCTTAAAATTTGAATAGAGCGATTGACAAAAATCCGCCCCCTCCCCCAATTAATATCATTTGAATTTCTTCCTGAAATTGCGTAAAATGTGAATAAAGCGATTGACAAAAGCTGCCCCTACTCGAAACTACTCATATTTCTTTTTGAAAAAGCTCAAAATACCAATGAAATTATACCTAGACAAAAATAACCCCCTCGATATTATTTGAGTTTTTTTTGAAAAATCTTAAAGTGAGAATAAAGCCATTAACAAAAACGAACTCCACCTAATTTATTCGAATGTATTTTTGAAAAAGCTTAAAATATAAATAAAGCCATATACAAAATGCCCCCCATCAATATAATTTGAGTTTACCTTTGGAAAAGAATAAAATGTGAATAAAACGATTGTTAAAAGCTCCCCTACTCGAAACTACTCATATTTCTTTTTGAAACAGCTCAAAATATGAAAGAAGTTATAAACAAAAATAACCCCCTCGATATTGCCCACCCAATTAATATCATTTGAATTTCTTCCTGAAATAGCTTAAAATGTGAATAAAGCGATTGACAAAAGCCGCCCCTACTCGAAACTACTCATATTTCTTTTTGAAAAAGCTCAAAATAGGAATGAAATTATACCTAGACAAAAATAACCCCCTCGATATTATTTGAGTTTTTTTTTGAAAAATCTTAAAGTGAGAATAAAGCTATTAACAAAAACGAACTCCACCTAATTTATTCGAATGTATTTTTGAAAAAGCTTAAAATATAAATAAAGCCATATACAAAATGCCCCCCATCAATATAATTTGAGTTTACCTTTGGAAAAGAATAAAATGTGAATAAAACGATTGTTAAAAGCTCCCCTACTCGAAACTACTCATATTTCTTTTTGAAACAGCTCAAAATATGAAAGAAGTTATAAACAAAAATAACCCCCTCGATATTGCCCACCCAATTAATATCATTTGAATTTCTTCCTGAAATAGCTTAAAATGTGAATAAAGCGATTGACAAAAGCCGCCCCTACTCGAAACTACTCATATTTCTTTTTGAAAAAGCTCAAAATAGGAATGAAATTATACCTAGACAAAAATAACCCCCTCGATATTATTTGAGTTTTTTTTTGAAAAATCTTAAAGTGAGAATAAAGCTATTAACAAAAACGAACTCCACCTAATTTATTCGAATGTATTTTTGAAAAAGCTTAAAATATAAATAAAGCCATATACAAAATGCCCCCCATCAATATAATTTGAGTTTACCTTTGGAAAAGAATAAAATGTGAATAAAACGATTGTTAAAAGCTCCCCTACTCGAAACTACTCATATTTCTTTTTGAAACAGCTCAAAATATGAAAGAAGTTATAAACAAAAATAACCCCCTCGATATTGCCCACCCAATTAATATCATTTGAATTTCTTCCTGAAATAGCTTAAAATGTGAATAAAGCGATTGACAAAAGCCGCCCCTACTCGAAACTACTCATATTTCTTTTTGAAAAAGCTCAAAATAGGAATGAAATTATACCTAGACAAAAATAACCCCCTCGATATTATTTGAGTTTTTTTTTGAAAAATCTTAAAGTGAGAATAAAGCTATTAACAAAAACGAACTCCACCTAATTTATTCGAATGTATTTTTGAAAAAGCTTAAAATATAAATAAAGCCATATACAAAATGCCCCCCATCAATATAATTTGAGTTTACCTTTGGAAAAGAATAAAATGTGAATAAAACGATTGTTAAAAGCTCCCCTACTCGAAACTACTCATATTTCTTTTTGAAACAGCTCAAAATATGAAAGAAGTTATAAACAAAAATAACCCCCTCGATATTGCCCACCCAATTAATATCATTTGAATTTCTTCCTGAAATAGCTTAAAATGTGAATAAAGCGATTGACAAAAGCCGCCCCTACTCGAAACTACTCATATTTCTTTTTGAAAAAGCTCAAAATAGGAATGAAATTATACCTAGACAAAAATAACCCTCTCGATATTATTTCAGCTTTTTTTTGAAAAATCTTAAAGTGAGAATAAAGCTATTAACAAAAACGAACTCCACCTAATTTATTCGAATGTATTTTTGAAAAAGCTTAAAATATTAATAAATCCATTGAAAAAATCCCCCCTCGATATAATTTGAATTCACTTTTGAAGCAATTGACAAAAGCTCCTCCAATTTATTTTTGAAATGGCTTAAAATATAAAGTTATTGACCAAAATGTCCCCCCCCCCCCCGATAATATTTGAATTTGAAAAATATCTATCAGTATATACAGGCTAGAATGAAATCATTATAATATTAATTTTGAACAGTTTAGTTGTTGATACCTTAAGAAGCTGAATAACCCCACCTCTACTTATAGTTTTATAGCTTTATGACATTTGGCAAACAAACATTAATTGATTTAACTAATTAAGAAAAAAAAATATACGTTATATTTAGAACAATATTAGAGAGAAGATAAATGAAGAAAATATGATTCTAAATAGTTTCCTGTACAAATTTAAACTGTGTTTTATTGAAAATATTGGAGGAAATATTTTTAAAAAAATTTCTGGAAATTATGAATTTACCGCAAATTTTTCAGTTTTTGCAAAATCAGTCAAAAAAAAACTCTATATGAATTTACCTTGCATAGTTCTCTGAAAATTAACAAAAAATCCTCCACGATATCGGGAACAGATCCTTGAGTATCTTCGAAAATCATCTCGGCTAAATTTGCTATCACAGAATCAAATTCACTTAGAACAAGGATATTAATAACTCGCACTTTTTTTTTGGTTACGTAAATTTCAAAAAAAAAATCACAAACTACGACAGTCGCCGTTGAATGGAGTAATGAGTCGAGATGCCATTACCACATGCTCGCTGCAGTGGGAGGAGGAAAAGTGAGGCAAGTTCACTCTACACGTTCAAAATCTCACTACTAGTCGTTCGAAACGCAGTTGTCGTTTTTATAACTTTGGGATTAATCTGGTGATAACCGATTAAGAGGGGCTTCGATTATTCAAATAAACCAGAGCAATGTGACTTGCAAATTGGAAATCACTATAATAGATTGATAAAATAATGTTTTTATTGTAGTAGATATATCGGTTTTTTTGACTTAACCTCTGTTGTATGTAACGGCCTTTTGACATTTATCTACGTAATTCGTAATTTTAATAAATATTTTTTCCCAGATGGTGAGCCAAAATAAGAAAAACAAATTGTTTACACACATAAAATTGATATTGATTTGCAAATTTGACGCTTTTTTCGATTGATTGTAACTGGTACTCTTTAAAAATTCAAAAATGACCAGTACCTATCATAATTTATTCGTCTGACGAATGGATGTCGTTCGGGCGGAGTCATAATCTCTCTAGGCTCATTTTAGTACATCTAAGTAATTGTACCACTTTTAATTTTCTTATCGACACGATTAGGTACTTAAAACTCCTTTTTAACAATTAAAATAAAAACTTTATTCATATCTTTATAGAAAAACCTTTAATTATTCCTTAAACTATATACCCTTTGACGTAAATCAGTTTTTCTTAGATTATACATAATAATAATTTAAAAAAATGTATAATTTTATAATAATATATATTTAAATCACTATTAATCTCGTTATACATTTCTCTAAGCAAATTAAAAATTAACAGCAAAATACACCTAAGGGGGCATAGTTTAAACTCCCCCCCCCCCCGGGTGAGATTTGCCTGGACTCCCCCTCCCCTTACTTGAGATTGACGCTAAAAATATTTTAAACTTAATTTATTTTTATTATTCGAGAAAATAATAAATTGTTCAGGTATACTATATTTAATTTACATAAATTAAATAAATATACTTGTACTAAATGATTTATTTTAGCCGGGAAAATAATTTTTTTTTAAATATCTGTAATATTTTATATTTTTTGAAGTTAACTTGAGATTTTCGATTATCCCCCCTCGGTTTAAATGAGATTTGGTGAGATTTCATTGGGCCCCCCCCGCCTATTCTGAGATCACGTAATTAATGTATGCCCCCTAAACTCCATTTGAATAAATGAAATAAATTTTTTTTCAATAAACCACGTTTTTAAAACGAACTAAAAAGTAAAAAATAATAATAATAAACGTGGGGCACATGCGACGATTATTCTTATTGAAGGTTATTCATATACAAATGTCAAAATATGACAAATAAAAAAATTATCAACGTCTCCAGGATTCGAACCCTACGCCTAGAATTCATAATTTTCGCAGCCAAACCTCTATACCACTCAGCTACGAAGACATAATATTTTTATCAACCAAGCTGTCTAGTGGTAATGAACCGAGTTTAAAAAGGTCTTAGGAATGAAATTAATGAAAAAAACTGAAAAATACCAAAAAAAAATGCATTGAGGCCTAAGTACGTAACTTATCTCAAACATATGGGTATAAATTGAAAGGTCTTGAAACGAGCTCCCAGAAAACAAAATATGTATCTGTCATCATCTAATTGAGCAATCACCAGCGTTGCCAGATTTTTTTTTGGCCAAGTCGGGATTTTAGAACTTTTTGAGTGAAAAAAGCGGGATTTTTTCGTCGAAAGCGGGACATGGTAAAAAAAGGTGAACGGTCGTCGGACCGCCGACAGAAGCTTGCTTCTTATGCACAATAGAATGACCATTTTTCGAAAATTTTGACAATTTTTGACCATTTTTTCAAAATTTTGGACTATTTTTTCAAATTTTAACAATTATTGACCAATTTTGACAATTCTTGACCAATTTTGACAGTTTTGACCATTTTAGACCATTTTTCCAAATTTTAACAATTATTGACCATTTTTGACAGGTTCTGACAATTAATGACCATTTTTGACAATTTTTCAAAAATTTTGGCAATTTTTAACAATTATTGACCATTTTTGACAAGTTTTCAAAAATTTTGACCATTTTTCGAAAATTTTGACAATTTTTAACAATTATGGACCATTTGTGACAGTATTTTTATAATTATTGACCATTTTTTCAAATTTTAACAATTATTGACTATTTTTTACAATTATTGACCAATTTTAACAGTTTTGACAATTATTGATCATTTTTGACAATTTTTCAAAAATTTTGAACAATTTTCCAAATTTTAACAATTATTGACCATTTTTGAGCATTTTTGACAGGTTCTGACAATTATTGAGAATTTTTCAAAAATTTTGACAATTTTCAACAATTATTGACCATTTTTGACAGTTTTTTATAATTATTGACTATTTTTTCAAAATTTTAACAATTTTTGACAATTATTGTCCATTTTTTCAAAAATTTTTCAAATTTTAACAATTATTGACCATTTTTGACAATTATTGACCAATTTTAACAGTTTTGACAATTTTTAAAAAATTTTGACCATTTTAGACAATTTTAACAATTATTGGCCATTTTTGACAATTACTGACCAATTTTGACAATTTTTCAAAAATTTTGACCATTTTTCCAAATTTCAACAATTATTGATCATTTTTGACAGGTTCTGACAATTATTGACCATTTTTGAGAATTTTTCAAAAATTTTGACAGTTTTTTTATAATTATTGACCATTTTTGACAGTTTCTGACCATTTTTGACAGCTTCTGACAATTATTGACCATTTTTTCAAAATTTTGACAATTTTTCAAAATTTTAACGCAGCGTTGGTTACATAGTATCGCGCGTTATTTCAATGCGTCTCTCTCTCTCTACCTCTGCGCTGAACGTACACTATGGCCTGCGTCTCTCTCTTTCTAATGAGTGATCGCGTGACGAACGCTTTTTCGTAACATTACACGTTTCACGAGTTCACTAGCCTTCCCAAAAGTCCTATGTCGTGCAATAAGAAGCAAGTTCCAAAAACGTATACAATCAGAAGTTTTTAAATATTTATCAATTATTTCTGGCATCCGACCATTTTAAATTCATCTGGGAAAAACGCGTTCAGGAAAGCAGTTTGATGTTGGGATACTTAATATGAAAGACACTAGTTTAAACGTATTCCTGGTATCTTTTTTTTGGAAACTGTCGAAAGAGCTGGTGCCATTTCTATGCGGTGGTGGCAATGGTGTCGAGTTAGCGCGGGACATTTAATTTTGATTTGACCTTCCGTTAGTCGCGTGTATCTATCAGATACATGACTAATTTGTATTTTCATAATTTTTTCATTAAATAGTGGAATTAAATTAGAAACAGTTAGTTTCATTTATAACATTAACAGTTTTGTTTATCTCACCTCCTGTAACATACACATGACCAAGGGTCGAGGGGATCGGAAAAGGAAAGTGACCTGAAATATGCAGTCGATGTGAAACCATGAAGTTGAAGAGAATAAATTCAGATAGTTGTATTATTATCGAGTTTTATTATAATTTATCCTTTATGATTCTTACAGTAATGTATTTATCAGATACATGCGCGACCAAGCACGTAAGTTTTTTGACGCGACTAACGGAAAGTTGAAAATCGGGACGTCTGGCAACGTTGGCAATCGCCTAAAAATGACTATTCGGCTAAAAACACTTCCGCCATTTTTTGTTAAATGGGATTTTTTTCCTAATTTTATCTCCAATTCGTCCTAAAAATCGTGTCTGTCTTTAATCCAACGTACTTATATCAAAGTAATTCATCAGTTGTTAAACATTAACATTAAATCAGCGAGGAGAAGATTGATTATTAACGAACTAATTCGAAAAAGGCCAGCTTGTGTTGACAAAAGTTTTCACATCCATCCAAAATGTCAATAAAAAGTAGCACGTTCCAAAGTCCTTATATTTCGCACATATTCCAGACAACAATCAATATTTTTGAACTTCAAATGGAAAAGTAAAATTTGATTTGTTTACAAAACATTGCAAAATATCTATATTACATCGATAGACGTGGTGGTGTCCCAACGTGTTTGTATATGGAAATTATTTGTTATTATGTGCAAAGTACATAAGAATCAAATTTCGCAAAAAATTATTATTACAGTTAAAAGCTTACTGTCGTCATATTATGAGTATTGATACTTTGAACAAGGTCGCCAGATCCAACTAAAGCGGTGTTGCATGTTAGGGACTGCGTAAATATTTTGGACAAACGTTGAATCTCAATTTGTTTATTTTTGGATTCATTTTTAGTCAATAGATGTCGAAGAATAAAAATATATTATTCTAACGCTTTGACAAAGTTTTGAAAAATAATTTTTCCAAAAACAGTGACCGTTCAACGAAGAAGAAACAACTACTTCCCGGGCTACATGCCCCGACAGACATTGAATTACAGGAAACTGTAATAATTCATTTTTAATTTTTAGTCCCTTAATTAATTTTATTAATAACACAAATAGCCAATCTATATTAAGCCCCCTCTTTTTAAAACACTCATATACTTTTATTTAATAATATTGGAATACTGGAAATTTTATTTGGCGAAAGCTCAAACGGGGGAATTATGGTGGAAGCGAAGGGAGTTACATTATGGCGAGAGCTCAAATGGTGGGGTTATGGTGGCAGCTAAAGAGGTTGAATTATGGCGAAAGCTCAAATGGTGGCAGCGCAAGAGGTTCGATTATGGCAAGAGCTCAAATGGTGAAGTTATGGTGGCAGCGCAAGAGGTTGGATTTTGGCTAAAGCTCAAGTGGTGGAGTTACGGTGGCAGCTCAAGAGGTTGAATTTTGGCGAAAGCTCAAATGGTGGCAGCTCAAGAGGTTGGATTATGTCGAAAGCTCAAGTGGTGGAGTTATGGTGTCAGCTCAAGAGGTTGAATGTTAGATTAAGGCGAAAGCTCAAATGGTGGAGTTATGGTGGCAGCGCAAGAGGTTGGATTGTGGCTAAAGCTCAAGTGGTGGAGTTATGGTGGCAGCGCAAAAGGTTGAATTATGGCGAAAGCAAGAGGGTTTACATTACGATAAAAGCGCGAGGTGTTATATTGGGAAAAAAGCGCGGACTTCCGATTACACGAGAGCACTATGGTTAAATTATGGTGTGAGCGAGAGGTTAGACGAGAGCTCAAGCAGTTGAATTGTAGTGGATGCGCAAGTACTTGCATTTCGGCGAAAGCGCAAGGAATACAATACCGCAAGGGGTAAACTGTGGCAAAAGCGAGAACAATACAATAAGTATGGTTAGCACAAATGACTAAATTAAGGTAGGAGCGGGAGGGAGGGGGTTAGATTATGGTGGAAGGGATGTTTTCGGAGAAAGCGAAAGGAACGCAATCAAGGCAAGGGGCTAAATTAGAGTGGGAGAGTAAGGAGATGAATTGTGGTGGGATTGTTGAGTCAAATTGCGGTGGAAGCCACAGGAATTCAATGGAAGCAAGGTTAATTTATGGTAGGAGCGTAAAAGGATTGGTTGCGGCGAGGTTAAGACAAAAATTGTAATGAAAGTGTCAAGAGGTAAGTTATGGTGGGGGCGACCGTGTGTTGAATTATGGTGGGGCACCCGTGAGTTAAATTATGGTAGGGCGACCGTGAGTTAAATAATGGTGGGGGGTACGTGAGTTAAATTATAGAGGGAGCACGAAGGACACAATAGAGCACGGGCGTAGGTAATAAATTTTTTTATGCTCAATATTAATTAAAGACTGAAAAAATTCAATTAAAATTTTTAAAAAATTTCAATAACAACTTACGTAGTATAAGGTTTTCTTTTTGAATTTTTATATTATATCATCGGTTTGTATGTACACTGACTGAATTTGATATTTTTTTTTGGTTAATTTTGGCAAAATATCGTTTCTAATTTTAACTCGAGAGTTGATAAAATTTGGATAAACAAAATTAAAATAACATCGTATACCGAAATAATTATTGACAGGCTTACGCGAAGTTTTATAGCGATTAGCCAATTAAAAAATGTAAGTTTTGCAAGGTTGTGTCGTAAAAACAAAAAAAACGTTAGCAACACGATATCTGCAATAACTTATATTTTTAATTAATTTAATATATGTGTTTTTGGAAACTGAAGACAATGTAACAAAATTTAAATTTAAATAAAGGAAATAAATTTAAAAAAATATATATTTTTATTTTAAATTTTGACAAAAATTTGGAGTTTTAGTAACCGCTAGGTGTTAATTTTTGTATGCATACTCGCAATATTTTTTTTATCAAATTAAAATCTATTATCTTGCTGTGAATTACAAAAATATTTACTATCAGAAGATAAGATTTTTTTCATTAATGTACCAATAAAAATATTAAGTCACTTGATTCAAGATTTCTGATTACATTTTTCCTACCTACTTCAATTAATATTATCTGTACCCCCATCACTTTCCACCTTCCTTGCAACATTTTAATCTAACATAAAAATATATTCTTCGTACTACTTAACCCATCTCAAAATTATACAAAAAAATTAAAATCGGACAATCTACAGCGCTGCCAAATATCACAATAAGAAATTCAAATCGTTATCGTGCCAAAACTAATTTCCTACAACTCCGAGTCAATGTCCTGACCAGGATAATGAGGATAGACTTTGTTTTATAAGTAATGGTGGTAGTGCCAAGGGTAAAATTATACTGAAAGTGCAAGGAATTAAATTATGGTGAGAGCGCGCGGGGCTAGATCATGATAGTTTGATGATGGTGAGAGCTCAGGTGGTTACATTATAGTGGGAGTGGGAAGAGTTAAGAAATTATGGAAGTGCCAAGGGGCTAAGTTGTAGTGGGAGTTCAAAGATTTAAATTATCGTGAGAGCTCAAGCGGTTACATTATAGTTAGAGCTCAAGCGGTTGTATTATAGTTAGAGCTCAAGCGGTTACATTATAGTGAGAGCTCAGGTGGTTGCATTATAGTGGGAGTGGCAAGAGTTAAAAAATTATGGAAGTGCCAAGAGGTTAAGTTGTGGTGGGAGTTCAAAGATTTAAATTATAGTGAGAGCTCAAGCGGTTGCATTATAGTGAGAGCTCAGGTGGTTACATTATAGTGGGAGTGGCAAAAGTTAAGAAATGGTGAGAGTGCCAAGGGGTTAAGTTGTGGTGGAAGTTTAAAGATTTAAATTATAGTGAGAGCTCAAGCGGTTACATTATAGTGAGAGCTCAAGCGGTTACATTATAGTTAGAGCTCAAGTGGTTATATTACAGTGAGAGCTCAAGCGGTTACATTATAGTGAGAGCTCAAGCGGTTACATTATAGTGAGAGCTCAAGCGATTACATTATAGTGATAGCTCAAGCGGTTACATTATAGTTAGAGCTCAAGTGGTTACATTATAGTGAGAGCTCAAGCGATTACATTATAGTTAGAGCTCAAGCGGTTACATTATAGTGAGAGCTCAGGTAGTTACATTATAGTAGGAGTGGCAAGAGTTAAGAAATTATGGAAGTGCCAAGGGATTAATTTGTGGTGGAAGTTCAAAGATTTAAATTATTGTGCGAGCTCAAGCGGTTACATTGGAGTTTGAGCTTAAGCGGTTACATTATAGAGGAAGTGGCAGGAGTTAAGAAATAGTGGGAGTGCCAAGGGGTTAATTTGTGGTGGGAGTGTCGAGAGTTAATTTGGTGATAGCGTCCAGGGTTAAATTGTGATGAGCGCGTCAAAACTAATTGTCCCGTAGGTACGTTTTGGGCACACATGAAGTACCTCCATATAAATGACTACTTTTTAGCGAAGAGCCACTTAAGTTGAAAAAATGTAAAATTTTTACAAAAATGTGCGGAATTTTCAAGGGTGTCTCCACTTCTAATGATCTGATCGGGTCGTATGAAAGTTCCTTTTGTTCGCAATTTAATTATCTACAAATCTAAATACCATTACGATAACTCCATTATTTTTTTTGTTACAATCAAAAAAGTAATTTATTTTAAATTTATAGAAAATATTTTTGGTAACCAAATAAATACTGAAAACAAAAGATAACAACCCGCATTTTATAGGTCTGCAAATATTATTTTTTAGAAAATTAGTTTTGATTTTGTCGTGTTACCGAAAAAAAAATCTAAACTAGTATCGTCCTTTTTCAACATGCCCCAATAATAATTATAAAAAGGACATCAAATTCAACTTATAATCCTTAATTTATACAAAAATAAAAACTCACTGTAGAATGCCTCCAATAAGTTATAAGATCCCTGATATTAGTGCTAGGCGCCAACAATAAAAAATCCCTCCATTCGTCGTAACTAATATTAAGACTACCATCTTGATCCATTCTGTAACATAATAGAAATTTTTTTAAAGTTAATATATAATTAATTAATTATAATACGAATTCGAATAAGGCCAGCTTGTGCTGACCAGACAAAATATTAATATTGTTAGAATCGTGCAATATACAAGACGCCGCCACTGCCTAAGCGATACTCGAAGCGCATCCACATTATGCCGCTATTTGCCGTTGGCAATGCCAATGAATATAGACAGCGACTGTAAAAACGTCTACATATGTGTTGGCATTCATTTAGATTAATCGCACAATGCCGGTATAGATTCATCAAATTAATAACTTTCTCTTTCGTCCACTTCATTTGAAAGCACGTGCTAACTGGTAGATACTAGATAGTCGGAATCACAACTGAAGCCGCGAGAGGCCAATGGTTGGCACGTCCCCACTTTACGTTCTCATTGGCTTCCTTTGAAAGACACCGACACTTCAGCGATTTTCATTGGCACACCGCTGGCTTATTGGCACGTGTCAACGGTAGCGTCTACATCCAATCAGCTTTGTCAATTGGCAAACAGCGGCATGGTGTGGACGCGCCTTTAGATGCACACGTAATTGACGATCGGAGGACTGGTAAAAAGTTATAACAGTTTTGTTGAGTCAGCTTTCCCACTCACCCCTACCAGTTATTTTACAAGATAGAGGAAAAAGTATTGGAGCAAACTTACGTAAAATGTTCTAATGATTACGAATATTTAAATGTTTGTGGTAATATAACATTTATTATAGAAAATTGATGTTTTTGTGTTATTATTGTTAACTATTCCCTCTAGCGATTGCAGATTTTTTTCCTAAGCTGTACGATAAATAGTTTGTGAGATACAGCTGGTTACCTCTCTTAATCAGACACCCGGTACGAGTTTTTCACACATTTTTGAAAAGGCAGTATTTCCAAGTTCCCGTACGTCAAATAAGCTCGAAGAAAATTGCCTCAAGAACTACTCGACAAAACCCCGACACGGACTAATTGCGTGGCTGATAAATTTTACTTAAATAAAACCTTGGATATAAAACAATAAATTAAAGACATTCATAAACATCCAAAGAGTTCAATATTCTACAAAATAAATCTTCATTTTAAGTGCAACAAACTTATTCAAAGTCAGACGTTAACATATTTATTATATAGAGTATAGAACAAAAAAAATACATTTTTTACGAATTTATGGAAACTATTGGCAAACATTGTAATTAAATTTCGTATGGCTATATTTTGGAAGCATGACTTTCTTTTGGCGCTCATAGAGGGTTCGTACCAAGTAGTTCCAAAAATAACATTTTTGAGGTTAAAATTTTAAGGGGACTTCATAATTATTCAATTGCTAGATATATTAATTAAAACAAGATGAAAATTAAAATAAAATGTCCTCTGATTTCACGAATACACAATTCTATCTTTTATTTTCAAATATATCTTATGAACGGTTGAGAACCACTTGTGAAGTCATTCAATTCAATCTTGCAGCACTTGACTTGAAAAACACACTGTATATTTCGGTATTTTAATATCTCATACTAATTTTTTTAAATAAATTTGGCAAATATTACTCACCTTTCAGCTGTTCAATACAAGTAAATGTTTACTTTCGAACAACTACAAGTAAATTGTTTTTAATCTTAAAAAGGAAATCCGCTTTATTCGTTACGAAATAATAGAAATTATTTCTCTACTAGCAAATCGTTAATCTTTTTTCATTTCTTTATTTAATATAAGTAATGATATTTTTGATCATTTTATCTACTATAACGTCCACATATAAAAGACTGTCTCTTCTTAAAACCTTAAACTCACTTTAAACAGGTACCAAAAAAGCACTATCAGATCCAGAAAATGTACTAAGTATCCCAAAAAACAGCACCACATTCAAATGGATCCTTGCTCGAGCATAGAAGAATAACAGCACATATACATGATAAAACATACACCGTTAGAACAACTAAAGGATATGTCCTCAAGGTGGAGTACTTTCACCGCTTTTATGGAAATTTGGGAAATTTCCAGAGGTAGTTATGAATGTCCTACAAGAAACCCTACGAATTGTGGAGGAATTGTGCCTTAACCTTTCAGTTAATCCAAACTAGTTGCTTTTATGAATAGAAGAGTTCTCCCGCAGGGTAGAGTACTGATGGTCGAAGAAGAACTAGAAATATCCAAAGAAGTTAAATATCTGTGAGTGACCCTTGATTCCAAACTGAATTGGAAGGCACACCTGGAAAAATTACTACCAGGGCGACTAGGCTTTTCTAGAGAGGGAACACCTACTCAAATGGAGGTTGATGCAAGGGCACCTCTATATAAAGAGTTTACTGAACAAGGTAGACAAGGAACTCTCAACCAGGCTATCGAAACTGGGTAAGAGACATTTTGAAGACAGTTACCGGCCTTGTGATTGGATATTGCACCCTGAGGAAACATTAGCACAAAATGGGCAAATAAGTGAACTTATATTCAGAAATGGTGAACTTGCTGATGAAACACCTACTCACATACTTTGCTTCTGCGAGACTCAGAATTAATACCACCATCACAACTACTGAAAATCCCTCCAGTCAAACTAGTGGCCTTTATAGAGGACACGAAGCTTCTGGAATAGAAGTAGATAACATGGGAAATGGTACAAAGATTCAGTTCAAATCCCTGGGCTGTTGAGCACAACCCAAACGAATGAATAAATGAATGAATGAATGATCCCAAAAAACATAAAACAACTTTTTATTCGAATCAGAATTACCTTAAAATTATTTTGAAATATGCAGGGGGTACCAAAGAAAACTAGCGTATCGAAGTTATGTTTTTTTTTAAATTAGTAATTCAAAAATATAATATGGTTTTTATTTTAAATGTATTTTATAATTTTATTATGCAGAAATTTTAATTTTTGTTCAAGTTTCTCTATACCTATTGTTGCGAAATTTGACATAATTTACCTAAAATACCAAACAATTCACTTATTTTCCAATAAAATTTCAAAATTTTCACATGGAATCAAAATATATAGGGTGTTCTATTTAAAAAATCAACAATAATAGCATTTAAAAAAGTTAATTGTATAAAAGCACCCTATATAAAACTTTATCACAGAAACTTCTGTTCTGGGACATTCATAATAATAAATTATCCCTTAAATTAACTCTTTTTTTTTGTTTAGATCAAAAACGATTTTTTTCCAAAAATTTTGTATTCTTATTTATGTAATTCTTTTTCATCTTTCAAAATTTCCACCCGCTTCGAAATATCCAACGTTAACAATTTAATTAATATTTGTTTACAATTTGATTAAATAACCAAACAAATCTACTGGAAACGTATTTGTACAAATTTCCACTTAAAAACAACTAACCGAAAATTTTCAAGATTACATATTTAAATACACAAAAAAGTCATAAAATTCCATCCCATTTGTAAATAAAATTATTGACCGACAAATTAAAATAAACAATAGTTTATTTTGAATCACTACATACAGGGTCTAGGAGAAACTAAGTTAAGTAAAAAGCCTCGGTGATGAAATATAGAACTACATCGTACGGTATTCCCAGAATATTTATTATACAGAGTATTTAAAAAAAATAAACATTTTTCATGGTTATATCGAAGCCTCTGGCAGCATGGTAATGAAATTTTAAATGAATTTGTTTTAGAAACCGACACAGCTTGTGAATTTGTTTTGACTTTTATAGAGGGCGCTAGTTACACGGTTCGTACCCAGTAGTTTTAAACATACCTACCTTTTTCAAGTACTGTGTAACTAGCTCAATCTATGAAACTCAAAACAAATTCACAAGCTGTGTCACCTTTCAAAACACGTTCATACAAAATTTAATTAATTACAATGTTGCCAGTCGCTTCGACATAATCATAACATAAAAAATGTGTACATTTTTTAAACACTCTGTATCTTGAATACGCATGCCCTTAAAGTAAAGATGTTTACTGAGCAGAACCGATTTATTTTTCAGTGTTCTACGTACCTAGCTAAGGGGACACCAGGTAGAATATTCGACTTATCGAATCTCCCTGTATTTGATCTATTTTTTGCTTTCAATAATTATTATAGGTAAAGCCTGATGTTTCCTTACTTCCAAAATGAAAATTTAAAACTTTAATTAACGGTTATACAGGGTGTTGAAATTAAGTAAAAAACAGTGAGCAGCTGTCAAATATCTCCTGGGGTACTGAAATTTGCCCTTAAGGGGTTTGAAAGGTTACACAATGAGTTTTTATTTACCTTTGCAACAGTTTTGTCGCCTCAGTCCTTTCCAGGGGTATACCCAAATCACTAAACGCTTTGATGAGTTCTTCCAAATCGATTTTACCTGTAACAAAAAAAAATATGTGCACTATTTTGACCGTACTATTAATTTATCGTTATTGTAATATCTTGATGTCATATTGAAGGTGCAACATATCAAGTGTAGCTGACTTCTTGGAAGTAAAACTACTTCTTCAGATCACTGGGATTTATTATTGTTACGAAGTAACCAACTCAAAGCCGGCCCTATCACTAAACTAGAAATTTTGGCGAATGCGCTTTCTAGAACATTCTAGGAAGGTCGTGTTGTTTACGCATATGAGGAACATGGAAAAATCTAGAATTTTCGAGAATTGACAGCTTTTAACATTTCAAAATTAATATTTTCAGGCAAAGGAAATTGAATCCGTTATATTTAAATAATTCTTATTAAAAAAATAAAAATATAAATTTGATAGTATTTCAGTTTGACTGTGAAACCTTATGAAACCTTTAATTAAAAAAAATAACGAAACGTCTTAATTGGATTATTTATAAAAATCCCGACAATGCACGTTGCCAAAACGGGTGACCGTTGCAAGGAAAATATTTATATCGAGACACAAAAAGTGTTGGGAACATTTCAAACGTGTTAAAGTAAAGCCAACTTTCCTAATTTGATTTGTACAAGATTTAATCTCTATTGTACCGGGTGATTCAATAAGGGTACCATATATCGGAAATTTATTGAAGCTATACTTCTAATGCGACTTCCAACAAGGTTGCGTTAAACGTTAAAGAGAGAAAGAAAGATACACAAAGGTAGAAAGTAGGAGAGAGAAAGAGAGTGAGTCCTTCGGTATTCGATAACAGATGGCAGTGTAAGTACTTTTTAAAAAGTAATTTATTAAGGCATTGTAATTTTGAAATTTCTTTCACATGGCCAAAATCTTCGGCATTCATGAAAAAAAATAGTGTAAGTAAACTTTTTTTCTTAAATAAGGTAACTTTTAAAATTTAATTCAATAAAAAATTCCTTTTTTGGAATTTTCTTTATACGACCAAAACCTTCGGCATTCGATAACAGATGGCAGTGCTACTTCTAATGCGACTTCCAACAATGTTGCGTTAAACGTTAAAGAGAGAAAGAAAGATACACAAAGGTAGAAAGTAGGAGAGGGAAAGAGAGTGAGTCGGTAGATCCCAAGCACATGCGCGTGGTATTCTTGCTATGCAACGAAGTAAACAGTGTGAGCGTCGTGAAATTAGCTGAAATACGTTTGATTTGATACACATATAATTTACTTTAGTTATCATAATCCCTTTGGAAATGTTTTAGATTTGGATATTTCTCCACTCGAAAATGATAATTAAAAGATGGAAATTGTAAACAATGTTAATAAAGTTTGTCTTAAAGAAACAATATGATTTCACTAAAAATCAATGTCTACCCTTTCCTATTTTCGTTTCCACATTACGAAGTATAACTTCTTCCGCGCGGAAGTCGAAACTTACCATCTTTGTTGTTGTCGAGATGGGAAAAATGCAACCTCAAATTTTTTTCGTGCTCTCTAACGTAATAAATAAAATCTGCTAATGAAAGTTCCCCACTGCTACTTTTGGAACTTTTAAGAAATTTCTGAAACAAAAAATACATTTTTACTCTAAAATCTATCAATAATTTGAAAAATTTGACAAATTCTATCGTCGTTTGTATTTTTAGCATAAAGATAGGGTACAGTATTAAAAAATAATAAAAAAATAAACACACCATAATTGCATCATCCATTAAAAATCCATTGGAACCGTGCCATCGTCAGCATTTATATAGAAATATGCAACTGAATTTAAAAAGGAGAAACCTTGAACTAAGTTATCCATTTAATTATGACTGGCATTAATTTAAAAAAAAATAATTATACTTATCAATATTTATAACAATAAAAAATTGGTTATCTGGTAAAGTCACCTTGTTTACCGACATTTTCATGTACCTGATTGTCTTTTTCAAAGCATATTTTCAATTTACTTTCTCCATTGAACCTATTTAAAATTAATCAATTCCCAAACTACAGAAATCGCTGAAAGACTAAACATAAAAATCTAAAAATACCATTCCCATCTTAGTCAATGTCTCCTCTTTATATTTAATATGTTCTTATTTATTACCCGATCTGTCAATTGCTATCCAATGCTTCAATAAGAGTCCTTCGCAGATCCAAATTTATGCCAGTTGTTAGATATTATGTCCCACGAGTCATATTTCAATCAATACTTCAAATTTAGCAGTTTACACAAATATTTGAACATTTTTTGACCATGATACAAGCAACAAAATGAGGTAAAAGTTTTTGCCAAAACGATTCATCACAATAGCATATTATTGAGCATTTGCTAGTACATTCTAGGTATATTCGAAATCTTATTTAGAATTTCCTTTGATACATTTTATCTATCAAAATAGTAAAGCAAAGATGAACCCAAGTTGAACTTTAATGTAATCTTTATTGTCAATTAAGACAATGAAATATATCTCACAGTATTACAAAAGTATACACTAAAATGTCCCACTTGAGGTCAAGGGGGGAAGATAGCAATATTTCTAGTTTCGAAATTATTTAGCAGTATGCTTATTTAAAATAAAAAATGATGAAATCTTATCATAGATTATATGAGAGGTTATTATTAAGCAGTGTCATTACAAAAATATGCATAATAACAATACTGGATTGAACTAGCATAATTAAGGTAAGCAATTTTAGATTTTCTCAAATTGGATTTACAAAACTAGATAAATTTGGTTTTGAATCAGACTAGGATTAGATCCAGTTGTTCCTAGCTATAATGTGTTTTAGAAATCTTATTCTAAAAGGTGTAATGTCCACTATTTTATACAGCGTGTCCACGGATGGGGTATCCTATAGGTGAAAAATGTTCAAATATTAGTTTTAGTGAAAATGTCATTCTTGATAAAACGTTTTGCTTGTTCTAAAACCCCATATAATGAAATAAAATTCAAAGTTTTCAAAACCCGTCAGATAGCTCGTTTCAAGAATTCAATATTATGATTTAAATTATTTGCGTAAACTTTTTGTTTTAAGTAGCCCCATAAAAAAAATCTAAAATAGTTAAATCGGGGGATCGGGACGGAAAAAATATTGGTCCATAACGTCCCATCCATCGCCCAGGAAAATATTCATCCAGCCATCCTCTAATTAGCAAAGTAGAATGTGACGATCATCCATTCATGTTGAAAGTACATTTTACGCCTATGCTCCAAGGGAATATTTTCTAATTCAGGTATTAAGAAGTTGTTCAGCAAATACAAATATACCTCCTGATTTAATGTATCTTCCAGAAAATACTGTCGATCCTTACACCAAACATTAACTTTTTTAGCACATTGACTATTACAGTTAATCCTGTAGCAACAATTTTGGGAAGTGACGACTCCGTTTGTTGTAAACGTTGGTTCATCAGAAAATAAAATATTATTGTGAAAGAATCGGTCATGCATAAGTTTTTCACCAATCATCGCACAAAAGTCTAACCTTGTGTCATAATCACAATCTTGTAAGGTATGAATAAATTTCGGTTTGAATGGATGAATTTTGTTTTGCTTAAATATTTTCTGTAAGTGACTCTTGCAAAAACCAACCTCCACTGCTCTTTTTCGTAGGCTCAACTTGGGATTTTCCTTTAACGAATGCATAGCTGCATCATCCTCCCCAACGTACACCTTTTTCAATTTCTTTTTGTCTTGAACAGATCCAGTCTCATCAAAATTCTTTATTAATTTTTTTAATCCACACCGCTTAATGTGTACATCTGGATATTTTTCGTGAAATTTTGCAATTGCATACTGGTATGAAACTTCCCCAATACCATAACACTTAATAAGATATACTCTTTGTTGAATAGTTAACATTGTTGTCAAATATTTATAAAAGTTGACAGTTACTTGGTACATCGTAAACGTCACTCACTAGAATAATACATTATTTTCAAATTTAGTGCAAAAATTCATAAGGTTTTCATAAAACTGGCTATAAAATGAGACAGGTTTTGAAAAACTTGAATTTATTTCATTTCATGGGGTTTCAGAACAAGCAAAACTTTTGATCAAGAGTGACATTTTTCACTAAAACTAATATTTAAACATTTTTCACCTATAGGATACCCTACCCGTGGACACACTGTATAAACGAATCTTATTGATTTTTCTTAAAAAACAAGACAAGTTTACTATAAATTCTTACAAAACACCACTGGGAGTTACTTATAGAAACAAATAGAACATTGAGTAGGTATTTCAATAATTGTTCGTTACGATGAAGTTGTCATTTTAGAAAAGTAAATACATTGGGAAATCTTTTTCTCATAACATTACAAGTTCTAGTTTTTCAATTGCGAAGTAAGTAATGGTACCTAATAACACGAATAACCTTATACCCAATATTGTATTTTAATTTGAACATTATTTCCTTGCAAAATAAGGTCACACAATTAAGGAACTAATTTTACAATGTACAATTTTTTAAATTGAATACATTTCCAATTTTATACCTAATTTGTAATGATCTAATTTCCCAAATATTTATATTCACTAACATACTTAATTAAAAAAATATATTACTGCCAATATGGTTAAAAATATTTAAGAATCCTTTTTATTTTAAAATAATTGCCAATTTTCAATGTAAACAAATAAATAAGATTACAAATTTTTCAGGAATTCGTTATACTAGGTACTGCCTTACGGTAAAAATTACTATAAATAAATGCCACGTTTATAAGTCCTAGTTAAGAATTAACTACTTTCAACAATAGGAATGTTACCGGTGAATCAACACATAAAATTTGGCAAGGAAGTTCACGCTAGGAGGCCTCATGTAAATTGCTAAATTGGATTGACCATAAACTTGACCTAGTTTAAAAAATCTGATTTACCTCTGCATAAGCATGATGCACCCCGTGCTTCGTAAGAGCGTGGCAAAGATCATGTATATCAATCCTACCATTTCCATTCTTATCCAGAGTATTAAATAGTTTTCCCAGCCTTTCTTCATCTTCTTGAGGCAGCTCGTTGAGGTTAGGAAGAGAGATATTAGAAATCGATTCTTTTTGGTTACTGCTTTGCATGGCAATTCACTAAATATATATATATCCTTTCTTTTATGCTGACATTTAAAACTATATTTTATATTAAAAATCACAGATTTTTGTACCACTGCAATGCGACTAGTAGGAAGTGAAAGATTTTTAAGAACTTTTACCACTACATTGAATTTCATTATGAACAGTATCGCCATCTGCCTTTCAAAAACGGACTTAATTAATTTGAAAGCAGAGGTTCCTATAATACTGTGTCGAAAATACTTCTTATGTAAGAAGATTATCGGAACTTTCGTAGTCGTTATAATGGTGTACGTATTTGAAAATAATTATTCTAGACGCTGTAACTAGTAAACTTTCAATACTAATAAATTCAAATTTTTATGTTTTACCGAAAATAATATAAAAAAGTTTCTATTAGAAAAATCCAGCATGTACCTATTATCAGCAGTGGATATTTCTCCTTGGTCCAATTATCGGCACAGTATGTAATGCACCAATTATCGCTAAAGAAATGAAAAATAATATAAATACCATTAAATATAGGAAAATAATTCTTTATTTATTAAAGTTAGAAATGTATTTTACATTGTAACGGTCTCGTCTATGAGGAGCAGGCTCTGGTATTTTTTTTAAGATTTCTTCTTTAAAGTATCTCAGAACATCAGCCTTTTTAAGCCAAATCCAATGAATTCCCACTTTTCTTCATATTATGTGTATAACTTCGTACTCGAACTCAGAATTTTCTTCGATAACAAAAATTATCCGTCCTGGGAATAGTTCATCTTCATAAGATACAATGACATAATCATTTAATTTGAAATTAATTTCTGTTTCGACCTCTTCTAATTCCACTCTGTTTTTTTTTGGATTTCTATTTTGAGTTTCTGTCTGCTTTTTCTTTCTCATTTCCTGCCTTTCTGTCTTTTTTGTCTCTTCCAGTTGTTTTTTCGCTTCTTTTTTTTTGATAATATTCTTGCCATTGAGAAGAAAAGAAGCAACAGCGGGTACTCTTTCTTTTAGTTTGCGCATCGTTTTAATTTTTTTCTTTTGTGTCCAAAACAATAAAGTTTTCTTGAATGGAGTAGGAGACTGATGATGTGTATTATTTTTTTGATTTTCTTTTTTCTTTACCATTTCGACAAGTCTCGTTCTCAGGGGTAGTTTCAATACTTCTTATATAATTGTAGTTTGTGTTATTTCATTTAAAGGAAGAATTTGACTTTGGTCGACAGGCTCATTTTGACTATTTTACCATCTTCGCTAATACTTTGTTCAGTCGTTGGCACTATAATGTTTCTCCTTCACTTATTACATCAATGCTTATATACTCAAGTCGTCTTCAGGTATATTTTGTAGTTTACTATCATATTTTTCAAATACATTTTCTTCCACATGTTCATTATAGATCTTCGTTACTTTTTTATTTTTATATTTTCAAGTACGTTTTCACTATGTGAAATTCCCGGCACTTCATTGAAACTTTCAGGTAACTTTACATTTTCTTGTGGAAAATCGAAATAAAAAACTATCGGAATAATGGCTGAGATGTTATTAACATCAAAGGGAAGTAAGAGACTAGTGTCATTATCTTCGGTGTTCAAAACAGAATCACCATGAACTTCAAGATTTTCATTTCTGGTTGGCTGTTCCTCTGCTTCTTCTTCGTTTGACGGTAGTAACGCGTCGGTGTCAAGTTTCGATTTGGTTCTTCTCCAGAGATTGAATAGATTTGTATCTTCAACTGGACCTCCCCATTCATCTTCAGTTCTAAAGTTGTTGCATCTATTTCTGATTCCAATAAACGTAGGAACATTTTCACATTTTTTAATTTTTGTTCCTTTAGTATGCAACTACTTTTTTGCGGTTCTGTTTTGAAGTATTTACAGAAACTCAACTCAAAACAAAAAACTACTCACAACTCGACTATTTGAAGAGATAAAACGTTCTAGTCTTGACCAATCGATTCAGCGGAAAGTTTTACATCTTCGCACAAATTTTGAATCGATATTTCCAAGTATTAAGGGAAATAGGAAAAATCAATTTATATCGCGAAATATTCCCATACCTACCTCTTTTTACTAAATTTTCAACAAAAATATTGAAAAATGCTAAAAATCCATAATAAGGGGTTTTTTGGGACGAGACATCGATTGGCACAATCAGTTTTCTGATAATCAATTTTCAGAAATCTATAATTTAAACGGGCTTGACGATGAAGCCGAATTATGGTACAACTTATGGAAAGACAAAAAAATTAAGAGGAGTTAAAAAGTTTGGAAGTAGCAGAAGTGGTAAAGGAACCAGACTTTTTTTCCATCAACAAAAACTGCTCTACATTTTTTTTGGTTTATTTCAAAAAACACCTATTTTATTTCTAACTTTTACTTTTTACATTTGCCCCCCCCCCCTAAATTTAATGCTGCGTACGCCCAAGGATTTAATAATAAAAGTTTATAAATCTCTCATTATACAGTAAACAATAACAGATCCGTAGTCGGTAAAATTTAGATACTAAGACACAAATTAAATTTATTTTATGAAAAAAATCACTGAATTTTTAAAAAGAAATTAAACTTTCAATTATTAATTGGAATTGAACGATTTAAACTGATGAATCATACAGGGTGGCTCACCGTATACTATTACGCTTTGATTTATTAATATTCGCATAAGTCGAAACGAAATATCTTGGAACGAAGTATACGACGAAACTTATATCCATGGAGACATATCAATAAAAAAAATGTAGAATTAAATCAACTATTGAATTCAGTTTTTTGGCAAGATACTAGTTAATCGATTTATAGATGAAATATAAACTAATGAGATAAAGCAGCCGATTGTCAATGTAGAACCGAGAATATATTCCCTGTTTATGATGGGAAAATTATCCTCTGGGATATTACCCAATAATGAATAATGTAGGTATAGTAAATTTTATACCCATTTAGAATAAGACCATCCTTATTTATTATTAATAAATCGGTTGAAACAAAAAATTACCAACAAAAATGAACGTCGTAACTAATTTATTAGATGTCACGTTTTTGAAGTTACGTCAAATTTTGATTTCATGTTAATGTCATAACGCAAAATAAGATATAAAAATGCGATATTCTGATGAATCCAAAAAACTTATGCTTAATGTAGTAAACTATTTTCAAAACGATTTAGGATCTCGATTTAAGGCAATTCAAAATGCGTCCGAAGCACTAAAAGTTCCAGAAAGCACATTATATAATCTTGAAAAACCAAACAGAGCTACAGATTTCGAATTTAGAAGAAATATGTCTGCAAGCGTTTCCCGGAGCAAAACCCGAATTACAAAAAATACCCTGCATTGTTTGAGGGAAGTAATTTATAAAATGTATGCGCGAAAGGATAAAATCACAGTAGAAACTATTTTACGGCAATTTATCGAAGAGTCTCCAGAAACTAAGATTTCCAGAGGTTCGTTTTATTTGGGAATTAAAAAAATGGGTTTTCATTTCAAAAAACAGGATGGAAGAAAACATTTATTGGAAATGCCTGCAGTCAGATTAAAAAGAATATTATTTTTGAACAAATACCATGCTGCTAAAAGCGAAAAGCTCTTTACACCTGTTTTTCTGGATGAGACATGGGTTTTTAGTAAAAGCGGGGACAGAAGAATGGGGCAAGATGGTACTAAACACAGTGATTTAAAAATAACTGGAAGTGGGACACGATATGTAATTGTTCATGCTGGTAATAAAAAAGGTTTTGTGGCAAATGCATCGCTTATTTTTAAATGCAATAAAAAAACAGGCGATTACCATGATAATATGAACACCGAAAATTTTGAAAATTGGTTTAAACAGCAACTAATTGTAAACTTGGAAGAACCATCGTTAATTATAATGGATAACGCAACGTATCACAGTCGCCTGGATGAAGAAATCCCAAGAAAAAGTTGGAGTAAAACACGCATGTTAGAATGGCTCAAAAAAAAGAATATTCCTTTTCCAGATCACATTTTAAAGGATGCTGTTTGGAATATAATTGAAAAGCAAGTTTTGCCAGAAAAAAATTATCATTTAGACAAATACGCTGCCGAGCATGGTCATTGTGTTCTCAGGCTACCACCCTATCATTGCCATTTTAATGCCATCGAAATGGTATGGTCAGAAACTAAAAGGCATTATGACCAAGCTATTACGAAAACTGCAAGGTCACCTACTGAAGTCTTAAAAGTATGGAATGACGTTGTAAAAAATGTACCGGCAGAATTACATAAATCATACAGAGAAAATTATTTCTGAAGCATGGGAAGTAGAAAACAAACTGGACCTACTAAACATAGAACCTATGGTGATCTCTGTATCCAATCAATCCGATGATGAACTATCACTTTCCGAAAGTTATTCTGATTTAGAAACTAATTAAACTTTGCCTTGAAGATCACGTTGTCATTTTTTTAAAATCTAGAATTTGTACTTAATCGAACTCTGAATTGCCATATCTTTTTAAGAAAACTATGTATCTAGTTAATAAAACAATGTTTTTAAAATTAGTGCGCTTCTTTTATATTCTTTTATTATGTCAACATCTTTAGAATTTTATGAATTTCATAAAATTAATTTGTATTATTACAAACCGCCACTGATAATATGAAATTTCAAGTCACTACGCCAATGCAATAAGAAATATGTCAAGCATTTGACATGACAAAGGTCATAACCTAATTTTTTTCATGCGGGTTCAGATGGTTCAAGATGCCGCATACGTTAAGTTACTAAAACGGCTGGTACCTCTAAATAGGTATTAATTTTACTATACCACAAAACTATGAATTTTGAACTAAAATTTAAGAGACCAATTCACTGGGAAAAATTTTACTCAAATTTAAATCGCTAAATAATTCCATAGCTACACCCCAGTTCAAAATTTTAAATGACTGGGTTTTGAATCGATATTACCTATATGCAGTAATTGAAATAAAACGAAAAATTAGTTCTGCAATTTTTTATTATCGTTATAGATATAATATATACTTCCACCCGATATATAATACAGTGCAACCAGAGAAACTCTCAACAAAGAACCATCATCACTGAAAGTACCACTGTTCGCACATTACATATGTGATTAATGTAATCAGTATAAATAGTAGTAATGGTTTACATGTGCAACATGACTTATCAATTGCCAGAAATCGATTCCGTAATAAAATAAATACATTTCGACTTGCGCTAAGCAAAACATACTTTCATTTTTCAAACTCACAATTTCACTATTAAATTGTGTACGAAAAAGTGTTATGGAAACTCAATCAAGTCGGTATTTTGTAGTTCGAAAAATATGAAAGTTTTACCATACACAAACAAAGAGAAGAAAAAAAAATAACAATGACAAGTAAATTTAACTATCCAAACACTATAAATGGAAGATTATTCATGATATAGTGACATTTACCATGACTGACCATTATCAAACATTCCTATAAGAAAAAACAGTACGTACGACCCCGTTTAGCTTAGAAGTGTAATTCAATGTCTGTCGGGGCATATAGCCGGAGAAGTAGTTGTTCCTTCTTGGTTGAACGATCATTGTTTTTGGAAAAATATTTTTAAAAACTCAAGTATTAATTATATTATCTTCGATCTATTGGTAAATATGACAATTTTACAGGAAACTGTAATTAAGTAAATTAAAAGTATTGTTTTTTCAGCATAAAGTTGAAAGATTTCATAGTAATTAATTACTCTGTGGATTTTAGCAGAAAATTTTCTCAAGAGCACTTGGAAAGGGGTTCTGTTAACAATCTTGTAGCGGAAATTTGTGAAAAAGCATGAAGTTTTGGAAATAAAGTTAGTACCGTTTTAAATATTTTGGCATAAAACACCATTAAACATTATTATTTACATAATACATCCTCCCAGTAACAAACATATACACTAAAACGTGATAAACAAAATAAATAATATCACAATTATTTCCGTTTTAATTTACTAAAATTCCTATATATTCAAAAATATACTTCCATTTATAGATGGTTTGGAAAAAACACAGCCTATAGGTAATCTGCATAATATTGCATAAAAATTTTATTTGCAAAAAAATGGGTTTTTAATACAGTTCAAATAACAAAAAAAAACTATTTACAACAATAAAAAAATTCAATTGATTTAATTTAAGTTTGTAATAAAAACCCGTAAAAGGTGAGCCAAAATGTATTGCATAAGTTTGGAGCTAAAAAAATACACTGACAGATGACACCTGTCACTAAAAGGAACTATTCCTACCTTTAATCATTTGTAGAGAACATACTGGGTATTTCATGACATATGTTATCTAGAATATTTTTGGGTTATTATTAAATACTTATACAGGGTGATTAATTAGTGTGATAAAGCTCAGTAAATTTACCCCCGGGTGTGGCGTCCAAGTTTTAATTTTTTTTTAAAAAGGGGAACCCGAGAATTTTCTTGGACATGATGAAAATTTATCTTCGACCTTTTCCGGAAATTTTAATCATAAACCGTATACGTTTAATATGCTCCATGCACCGGTCTTAACGAGTTCTTCCTAAAAAGAATTTGGAAGCTTAAAGCTATCCACATTTTTTATAAATAAACTTTTTTTGTATCTTTTATTATGACAGACCAACTGAGCTTTACCACACTAATCAATTTAATCAAATAATGTGACTTGCAAGTGGAAAATATACAGAATTATGTTTTTTTTGCATAAAAGTGAATTAAAATTCCCAAACTTTGGAATTTTAAAAACTATTCGAGATATCTTAATATGCTTCTGCCTCTGTTACGGAAATTTATAACGTTTGTGTCCAGTTTCCTTAAAAGTTTCCATTTATAAAAAAAAAATGGAGCTATATGATTATTTTTTACACATTTTGACTCACCTAATATTATTTATCCACCCGGTAGTGCATTGAACAATCATATTTGCACAATATTAAAAAATATATTGACTAAGTAACAAAATTCTGACTAAGACACATAATTATCATTAAAACATATAATTTGTTAATTAATATTTTTATTTATATATAATATAGATTCAGTAAGTTTGATACGAGGAAAGGAAATGTTAAAACAGTATCAATTCTTGTATAAACCATCCTTATCGATGACTTCACCACCTTTGGACCAATAAATTATTCTAGATTCAAAAAAGAATTCTTAGAGAGCGTTTGTTTTGATTTGGAACATTGGAACTACTGAAATTAAATGTTCAATATATTTAAAAGTACATTTTAGTAACCTGCAAAAATTAAATAATTTTTTTTCCTTAAACAAAAAGTTTATACAACAATTGATCTGGTTTTGTTAGTTTTTGTTTATCTTGTTAATATTTTCACATTTTTTCATATAAAATAATCAATTCGGGATTGTAAAATAATATATTTTGGTAATTTTTTTCATCAAATATACACTCTTCATCTTTTGTTGCATATTTCTTTCTTCAACATTTCTTTAGTAAGAATTTGTCGTCCTCTTTACCTTCTCCCAGTCTTTCATCACTTATTTTAAGCTATGTTCTGGAAAGACAAAGTATTCAGAGGTACGCGCTGATGAATTCAGCCGCTGATAACAAGATGAAGATGTTGGACAATGAAGAAAACAAATTCTTGAATCGCTTAAGATCAACGCAGTCAAAGAACGATCTTTTTCTGTCTATTTAGATGAAGCGGGATTAAAACGGGACAGCCAAAATGTACTACTGAATTGGTAAAAAATTTCACGATCCCAAACTGATTTTTCAAAGTTTTTGAACCCATATTTAATTTATTAGAAAATCGAATACAGTCGTTAAATTTTTTGTGTGAATAGCCGAACTGTTGAACTTTTTTTTTGGCTACCCTGTAAATATATATTTTAATGCTATTTCAAGTTTTTTTTATATACAGTTAGATTGAAACAAAATAATTTTCAACTAATCACTGGTAATAGTAGACTAAAAAAAAATATTTTTTTTATTGCAACTGTATTCGTTTTTCGAACATTTTAAAAAAATAGTTTTGTTATGTATCATCCCCTTTACTTTTGCTGAAACAAAAATCGGAGATGCTAACAACATCTAAGATGTATGTAACAATTAATTTCATAATACAATCGTTTCTATGTATAATCGGCTAATCTTGAACAAAAAATTAAAATTTAAAACCCGATAATATTCAGTGTGGCCCGGATAATACCACAACACACCGTATATTCGGTAAATACTGTTTAAATTTTGGTAGTGAGGACAAATTTTCGTCAAAATAATCCCTTTCAGAACAATTTTTTTCGAACAAAATATCTACGAAAAAATAAATTAAATATACAGGGTGTCGTCTATAAAATACAAAATTTTCAAATCCTAACAGAAATAAAAAAAAAGATGTGTATTGTTTTGGTATTTTTAACAATTATTATACAGGGTGTTTGCAAATTCGACTACGCTTAAAAAAATAGAGAGCCCTGTATTTAGGAATTTATTTGTAATATATTTATACAGGATGTTTAAAAAAAAAGGTGGCCTAGTTGCTAGGATAAGTAGAACACAGAAAAATATATAGGGCACATTTTTTACGTTTATGTACTACTGACAACATTGCAATAAAAATTTATATGAATATGTTTTAGAAACTGACATATCCCATGAATTTGTTTTGAATCTCATAGAGGGCGCTAGTTACACTGTTCGTATCCAGTAGTTTTAAACATCATTTTTTTAGGGTACAAATAAATCTACTCGGTACAAAGCGCCCTCTATGAGAGCAAGACAAATTCATGGGATGTGTCAACTTTCAAAATATATTCGTACAAAGTATCATTACAATATTGCCAGTAGTTTCGATATAATTTTAAAAATCTGTTTAAATTCTTTTTTCAACACCCTGTAACTTGAACGCGGATGCCGTTACGAAAATATTTATTTTTCAGCGTTCTACGTACCCACCAACGAGATCAACTTTTTTTGCAACTTCATGTATACAGGGTGGCGTCTTAAAAAACGAATTTTAATATGGTAAAATCTCGTGGTAAAAAATGTAAAAAATTAATGAGTATACAGAGTGATTGTGAGTTTAATCAGAAAATGGCAAAAAAATAAAGTGACCTATATTAAAATAGTTTTTATAGAATATAGAGTGATACACACGAACCGTCTTCCCGATTCTCCCTGTATTTGATCTATTTTTTGCTTTCATGAATTGTTCTAAACAAAAACCTGATAATGTTTCTTAACTACCAAAATTGAAAGTTAAACTTCATTTAACGGTTATACAAGGTGCTGAAATAAAGTCAAAATTTTATCTCCGAACTATTTTATGTTATTTTGTAGAAACGTCAAAATAACTAAGAAAAAACACCTAAATCGACTTTAAATTTTCAATTTCGTTCAAGTTTTTCCATAAATAAGTTTAAATATATATTCAATAAGCTTAAAATAAATAAATGACTAAAAAGTGTTTTACTTCACAAGCAGGTTAATTTCTTGGTTTTAGTCTTTGTTGCATTTTCAAACAAATGCACACATATAAATAAAATATATTTATATCAACTCATAACATTGATATACCAACCACACACAGTATGATTAAAAATAGATGACATTTCGCCTACCTCTTTTTTTGCTTGGGCGGCAATCCGATCCAAAAAAACAAAGTACAAAATTCATCTTTTTTCCCTACTAAACAAACTAATAATTTATATATTCATATAAAGATGCATAATTTTATATACAGGGAGTCCTTGAAAAATGAAGTTATACCCAAAAAAACGTTAACACTACAAAATATACAGTTTTGCTGAGGTATTTTTCGATTTTTGACAGTTTTTTAGTTGATCAAAAGTCTGGAAAGAATATTCTTATTAATTTTCCTGCATTTCTGACAAAGTTAAACCCCTTGATATGTCCCTGTCAAATTAAACTTGCACCAGAAAAAATGGGAAATAAAAAGTTATTTTTCGAGTTATCCTTTACTTTATGATCATACTATATATAAAAATAGGTTAACTACATAGAAAATGTAATAAAACTGACTATTTTTCTAGTAGCGCAGTATTTAAGGCATATTTACCTTCCCATTCCCCCTCCCGTACGTTTTTATTCAACATAATTAAGTATAGCTCGCACTTTCCGTCAAATTTGACAGGAATACTTCACATCATTTAAATAAAACACCCTGTATACTAGCAAAGTCACGTTATATCTTGAAGATTCAGCTGAAATCTTGAAACAAACTAACCTCACTTTCGCGCATTCTTTATTTTTCTTGGACAGGTTTACCAACCCAGCTTTTCCACTAAAACTGGAACAACTGCTATTGTTATTTATTAAACTTGAAATGCATCATTACCGTTTGTATTTAACGTGAATAAGTATGTCCGTTGAACATTTTTCTTTTGAATCATTTTTGAAATGACAAGGTTAACTTCTTATATATCTCCATTCGAATGACTTTCAATCGCCATCAATTTTTCGTTTTATTGCACACGAGCGCATTTTATGCATTTCTTTTTTAATTTTTTTTACAATAAACTAACACCCTTTTCACACCGCACGACACGGTATCGATGCCGTCGGCTCACCGTACGTTAAAAGTTGTTAACTTGTTACGTCTTAAATATAAACAAATACAGTAAAGTATTCCTTTTATTGCCCCCAGGGGAAGGGCCCCAAATTCTACGGGTCCCCAAGCATAAAAACATTTTATTGTTTTAAGATTAGCCATTGTAGTCTCGTTTAAAAAAAAGTAAGGACTAAACTTAACAATCATAACAGTGCCATAAGTAGGACAACTCATTAAATGTAGGGGAGCACCGACCAAGCGTTTTCCCCCGGTCCCTAAATTCCAAAAGCCCACCAAACGTCAAAAAATTAAATTGTTTTAAAGTTAGTCATTGTGGCCTTGTTTAAAAATTATCTAAAGACTGAACTTAACAATCATGACCGTGCCGTAACTAGGATACAACATCAAATGTAGGGGAGCCTCCACTAAGCGTTTTCCCCAGGCCCCCAAATTCCCAGAGCCCCCTAAACGTCAAAAAATTAAATTGTTTTAAAGTTAGTCATTGTGGCCTTGTTTAAAAATTAGCTAAAGACTGAACTTAACAATCATGACCGTTCCGTAACTAAGATACAGCATCAAATGTAGGGGGGTCTCGACTAAGTGTTTTGTTAGGCACCCAAATATCTGGGAGCGGACATGCGCAATGATTAACACGTCACAAACTTCTGAAAGTGGGTTTAAAGTTGGTTCGTTACTGTCCGGCAGAAATGTCGTATCGTGCAGTGTGAAAATGCTCTAAGGCTGTACCTTTTGATATCATTTGAATCCGGTTGAACCGGACACCGAAAAAATTAATTATTGGAAAAAAAGTGATGTAAAAAGTATTTGTAAGACAATATTGAAGGTACAGCTGTATATAATATAGTTAAAGCATTCTTTTAAGATTGCATGATTTACCAAAATATTAACATCACTTTCAGTATATATATATAATAGTTTACAGCCTGGTTATTTCTTAAGTATATTTTATTATAGCTATTTTATAATTTTTTTCCATTTCTCTGTAGATTACGTTTGGTCTTCCATGATATTATCAACAATAGTTAAAATTTGTACTTTATATATCGATTTACAGTTTTCTTTTCCAAATAATTATTGATATAATCAATATTGAGTTGTAAGTGAAACGTGTTTGGCGCGCATTATGGATATTAAAAAGCCTCTTGAGTTCAAGTGTCGTTCCAAGTTGTACAAAAAGTATCCAAAAGGGATCAGAAAAGTGTTTTGGTGACTAGAAACTGTTTGTAATTATAGAATTCGATGCGAAAATTAGCTGGTTACTGACAAACAACGTTCAGGACAACTTTTTATGTCTTTAACTGTCAAAAAACATGTTTGTTGCATGGATTTTAAACAGTCTATTAACCTTAAATTTCGTTCCAAATTGGGGAAAAAGTACCAGAGAAGCTCGGGAAAGTGGATATCAATAACTTGGGGGACTTTTAAGATTGCTTATAATTATAGAACGAGATAATTTGGTGCGGAAATCAGTTGATTGTCGACAAACAATGATTTGGACAATAACTGTCAAAAAATATGTTTATCGTGCCTTATGGATATTGAACAGTCTCTTGAACTAAAGTTTCGTTCCAAGTTGTACAAAAGGGCTCAGGTTCTGGTGACTTAAGATTTTTTGCAATCATATAATTCGATGCGAAAACTAGCTGGTTGCTGACAAACAACGTTCAGGACAATTTTTTATGTCAGTAACTGTCAAAAAAACGTGTTTGTCGCGTATTGTGGATTTTGAAGAGCCAACATTCCAAATTGTGGAAAACGTTTAGAAGGAGCTCAGGAAAGTGTGAAATCGGTGTAGACGTTAGTCGGTTGAAAATAAATAACGATTTTTAACGTCAATAACTGTCAAACAAGAGCTAAATTTGGGAAAAATTGATAATTAGACACCGATAAAAAAAATTATGAATTTAAGTATTGCCTTGATGGAAATGCGCAATAAGTGGAAATTGTAGTACTAAAGACATGTCAGGGAAAATAAAAACACAAGATTAACCTCAAATATTCCAGGAAAACCGTTTGCCAAACACAAATAAAGGACAAAATGGACCAATACCTTTCTTTTTCATCACAACAACGCACCGTCGTTTCTAGATAAGGATCAAAAGAAAATTATGGGAATTGTTAACAATATCATGGATTTTTTTTTAGATGTACTGCTATATATAAATCGGCAAATTAATTGACACATGATAATACACGAAAAAAAAAGATAACAAAATTTAATTAGTCAATTAACAAAAATATAAAAATATCACAAATTGTAGAACTGATCGTCAGACGACCTTATTGGATTGCGAGGGACGTCGAAGCCAATTTAACCGTCAAAATTAAAAACAAACAATTTTCCCGAAAAGGTTTTTTTGGTTTGTTCAGGATATAATTAAATATACAGAGTGAACCGACTAGATTTATGGATAGGGTTCATTTTGCATTAAAAACAGTTGCCTTACTCTGTATTTTCAATTATTAAAAGCACATAAAGTAACTTTAAGTAAAAAACTGTCGAAAAATGTTTAACGTGAACTGTCTATATTTCTTATTTTTAAAAGTATGCCAATAAGGCGAGAACGAAGTAACTGCTTTTCTAGAATGTCTATACATAATAACATTCTAAGCAGGTAATTTCACACTATTTACTGAAACCAGTCGATTTTTCATTCAAAGTTACGTAATAACATACAGGGTGAACCACCCATTAGCAATTTCGACAGTTAAATTGACAACCGTACCGCACAATCTAAAAAAAAATGATCTAAGCAAACAATGCATAAAAAAATTATAACAAATACCTTACTATTCCTCCCACGTTGACGAAAAAATATATATGACGAGAGGAAACGTAAATATTTAGCTAATACAAATTTATTTAGGCGAATCTTCGCCGCTCCAATCTTCTAATTCTTCTTGTAACCTCAATTCAAGTTCGCGCATGTCGTTCGCTATGTCCGCCTCGTACATGGATTCATCCGACGGACCGGACGGGTTGCCATTATTGTAATTACCCATGGCTTGACTTATGGATTGGACAATCTTAGACTGTGTCGATAGAAATAACTAATTAGAAAATAATACAAGACAAAAACAAACAGGCGTAAATTTAAGAACGAGTATCTTTATATATTTTTCGACATTCATCACTTACCAAACACGCTTCTTTTTGTTTTTCTTGTATTCCTTGTTCTATTAACTGAAGCTCTTGCGTTAGTCTTTCGCTCTCACTCAAATTTGTCACACCTTGTGTGGCGATTTTCAAATCGTTCAGTTGCTTTTCCAAATGTCTTAATTGTAGTTTCACTCTTTGCGATTCGGCTATCAATTCTTTTGAAGGGTCTTGTAATCTCGGATGAAACAAAAGCTGAGACCCTAAACATAGTGTTCAAACAAAATTGTAATACAATTGGATTCGAAAACAACTTGTATTTGACATACAGGCAGACAAACCTGACAGATGCAGACAGACAGGCAAACTCAGGTACACAAACAAATAGCAGATAGAAAAGCAGTCAAACAAACAGACACAGATAGTGACAAACGGTCACAGACAGACTCAAACAGACACTGACAGGCATGGATAGACAAACAGTTACAGATAAAGAAACGGAAAGACAGACGCAAATCAAGCAGTCAAACAAACTGACACAGATAGTTGTAGATAGACAAACGGTCGCAGACAGACATAGATAGTCAAACAGACACAGACAGGCGTAGATAGACAGTTACAGATCGAATAACGGACAGACAGACGCAGATAGACAAGCAGTCAAACAAACAGACACAGATAGTGACAAACGGTCACAGACAGACTCAAACAGACACTGACAGGCATGGATAGACAAACAGTTACAGATAAAGAAACGGAAAGACAGACGCAAATCAAGCAGTCAAACAAACAGACACAGATAGTTGTAGATAGACAAACGGTCGCAGAAGGACATAGATAGTCAAACAGACACAGACAGGCGTAGATAGACAGTTACAGATCGAATAACGGACAGACAGACGCAGATAGACAAGCAGTCAAACAAACAGACACAGATAGTGACAAACGGTCACAGACAGACTCAAACAGACACTGACAGGCATGGATAGACAAACAGTTACAGATAAAGAAACGGAAAGACAGACGCAAATCAAGCAGTCAAACAAACTGACACAGATAGTTGTAGATAGACAAACGGTCGCAGACAGACATAGATAGTCAAACAGACACAGACAGGCGTAGATAGACAGTTACAGATCGAATAACGGACAGACAGACGCAGATAGACAAGCAGTCAAACAAACAGACACAGATAGTGACAAACGGTCACAGACAGACTCAAACAGACACTGACAGGCATGGATAGACAAACAGTTACAGATAAAGAAACGGAAAGACAGACGCAAATCAAGCAGTCAAACAAACAGACACAGATAGTTGTAGATAGACAAACGGTCGCAGAAGGACATAGATAGTTAAACAGACACAGACAGGCGTAGATAGACAGTTACAGATCGAATAACGGACAGACAGACGCAGATAGACAAGCAGTCAAACAAACAGACACAGATAGTGACAAACGGTCACAGACAGACTCAAACAGACACTGACAGGCGTGGATAGACAAACAGTTACAGATAAAGAAACGGAAAGACAGACGCAAATCAAGCAGTCAAACAAACAGACACAGATAGTTGTAGATAGACAAACGGTCGCAGACAGACATAAATAGTCAAACAGACACAGACAGGCGTAGATAGACAGTTACAGATCGAATAACGGACAGACAGACGCAGATAGACAAGCAGTCAAACAAACAGACACAGATAGTGACAAACGGTCACAGACAGACTCAAACAGACACTGACAGGCGTGGATAGACAAACAGTTACAGATAAAGAAACGGAAAGACAGACGCAAATCAAGCAGTCAAACAAACTGACACAGATAGTTGTAGATAGACAAACGGTCGCAGACAGACATAGATAGTCAAACAGACACAGACAGGCGTAGATAGACAGTTACAGATCGAATAACGGACAGACAGACGCAGATAGACAAGCAGTCAAACAAACAGACACAGATAGTGACAAACGGTCACAGACAGACTCAAACAGACACTGACAGGCGTGGATAGACAAACAGTTACAGATAAAGAAACGGAAAGACAGACGCAAATCAAGCAGTCAAACAAACAGACACAGATAGTTGTAGATAGACAAACGGTCGCAGACAGACATAGATAGTCAAACAGACACAGACAGGCGTAGATAGACAGTTACAGATCGAATAACGGACAGACAGACGCAGATAGACAAGCAGTCAAACAAACAGACACAGATAGTGACAAACGGTCACAGACAGACTCAAACAGACACTGACAGGCGTGGATAGACAAACAGTTACAGATAAAGAAACGGAAAGACAGACGCAAATCAAGCAGTCAAACAAACAGACACAGATAGTTGTAGATAGACAAACGGTCGCAGACAGACATAGATAGTCAAACAGACACAGACAGGCGTAGATAGACAATCAGGCAGACAAACAGTTACAGATAGTAAAACGGACAGCCAGGCGTAGATAGACAAACAGACATAGACAGACGTAGTTAGACAAACAGTCACTGATAGAAAAACAGACAGACAGGCGTATTATGAATTTTAAACAGTCTTTCGTCAACCAGTGAAACTCTTGGCACATGAAAGAAGCGAAATTTGGCACGAGTAGGAACCACTACAGCAACGGCAAAAATAACTGCCCGAAGAAGATAAAACCCGCATATGAGAAGAAGCGCTAGACAGGCTGTTAAAAAGTTGGACGTAGATAAACAAACACTGCTTGAGCTGTAGAGATAACGTAAATTTTTGATGGAACATTTTTATCTTACAAAACTCACCATAAGTTACATATCCTTCGCTTCCAGGATGTCCCACCAAGGGATGACCAGTAGGTATGGGCGCCTGATGGTAATGACTGTTGTTGTTGTAGTACCAAGGAGAAACTGGACTAGCTGTTGTAACTGGTCGTCGACCCTAGTTAAATGAAATTTTGAACAATATTTGGCTGAATTTCATATTTCAGGAAATATTTAAACAAAGTATATAGGGTGTCTCGTTATTAACGCTTTACTTACCATCGCTTGGTTATCTCTGAACTGTCCGCCGGGTTGATTCATTCCGTTGTCTTTGTGCATCCTGGAAATAGGACCGAATTTACTAATAGCCGGAGAATCGTACGGAACATAATCATCGTCAGCAGCTAAAATAGAATCGGATCTAACGAAAGTCGGACCGGACGTTATGTGCGGCGTCCAAAAGTTATACGGCGACGTTGGACTTTCCAAATCGTGCTGCGATTCCTGTCGGGCCAAAATATTGGCGTGGCTGGAAATTTCAGCGGCGGCCATTTTTCCTACGACTTTCTCCAGCTGCGAGATAACTTCTTGTTTCCTCTGACGAAGTTCGGCTAGACTTTTCGTCGAGCTACGCGTAAATTTTTGTTGTTGTGAGAAATTTTGGTTCTTCGCTATCTGCGACATCTAAAAACAAAAGAAAATGCAAAGTGCGCATAACCGAGATAAGCCTAGGCGGGGAAAGTGGCTTACCACAATATCCCACGACCGTTTCATATCAACTCCTTGTTGCGGCTGCGCATTTACAGTCGAAAAATCCCCTTGTTGTGTTTGATAGAACTGTCCACCGTTGGCCAACATGATATTCGTATGATTCTGGGGGTACATTTCGTGTACGGGATAAGAAGTAGTCGGAGGAGGAGGATAGACCGGTTGAGTAGCTGGATAAGTGGGATTTGGATGATAAGGTACGTCATATCCCATCCTGGGTATTTGAACTACCGGCTGAAAAGGCACAGGACTCACCGTCGCTGTGTTAGATATCGGATAATAATCATCCGATTGGTTAAAAGGTTTTTCCGTTGGTGATTGGTTTTCGATCCGATGTTCTTTGTTTCTTGTAATAGTTTTGCGGTTCTAAAAAAAATAATTAATAGACAGTTCTTCAGCAGAAAAAAAAGTATTACCTTCGCTCTATATTTTTCCAATTCTTCATTCGAATGGGCGAAGGTGCAGTTAGTACCTCTCGGACAACTACCTCTAAGCGTTAGATCCCTGCACATGCTAATCTTATATTTAGCGTGCTGTGAATGGGCGGTATCTTGGAGTTTCCTACTACCGTGCTGATGGATGAATTCCACTAGCCCAGCTACGACTTGACCGACTGCTTTTAAACATTCCGAGCAGGCTTTCCATGCTGGTGGAGCTGATTCTATGTTATAAAAAATGTTAATGTACAAGAAAGCATCATAATGAGAGACTAAGAAAATGGGCAAAGATTCAGTTCAAGTGCCTGGGCTATTGAGCACAACCCAAACGAATGAATGAATGAAACTCCTAGGTGCTATGACCAAGTGAAACCTGTATATATCCCAGAATTCCTCCAAGGAAGAGGACTGCATGAACTGCTAATTTCTGAGACTTTCCTCAGAAACTGAGGCAGATTGCAGCCTTAGAGAGATATAGAAATCATTGGGAGAATAACTAGCACTGTTAGAAAAAGAGAATTATTGGAAAAATTAACTTTTGAAAACCGCAGATACTAGGTCGATAGTCAGACTTCCGCCTTATCATTGTGTACTGAATCCAATAGAGATGGTGTAGAGGTAAGAGAAACGGTACGAGTCTTCTAAGAAGTCATGTTTCAAACCAAAAGATGTTGAAATTTTGATTTTTGGAGGATACGAAAAAGTACAGAGCACTGGGTATTGGGGAACTGACGTCAACATGCAAGATGACATTGAACTTATTACAGTATCATTAAACGGTGACTCGGAAGATGAACGAGATTATGAAAATGACCTGCTTCTTTTACAAAAGTAGCTACCTTTACAATGGTTGTAGGATTGGCAACGCTTTACTGGAAACTGAATTCTACTATAGAAAAATTATAATATTTATCGGTTATAGGTTGAAAAAATAATTATGTTTACGTTACGTACGTCTTCCATTATCAGCGGTCAATAAAGTTGAAGAATTTTAAACCGAAATTGACAAATGTACGCAAAATATTATCGAAACAAACAAGAATTAAGGATTATTGCAAATTATTATAACAACATTATCAGTTTAGTGATAATTGCAATGTATAAATAAAAAAACAACTGTCTCCATTAATTTTCCAATTAATATTTTTAAGTAGATGTAGCGTTTAACCTTCAAAACCTGTTTTTATTACGAAATCTTGATAATTACATTAAAAAAATTAGCCATTGAAATACTTTTATCTAAAATACACTTGTTTTAGGAAACATTTTTCGGAAATCCCGATTTCAGAAGTGTTTTTTTCAGAAAAATTCGACTTTACATATAAAATCTGGAAACATTGGAATACTTTCAGACGTATCGTTATGTCATTTGTCATTAGTCAAGTTCAGACAATCAAAGACTCTTCTGGGTGACTACAACCTGTTGAGATCAAATGACATTGTCGCCTGAATGGGCACCTGAAAAAGCTCAAAATAGTGGAGGAAGAAGAATGTAGATTCTGTGGCATGGAAGAAGAAACCTCCATCCACATACTTGCAAATTGCACAACAATTCAGAATCCTAGGTCACAACACCTAGGAGATTACTGGATAGTAGAGGGACATTTACCATTACTGGATAGAAGGGGGACATAAGTTCAAGCCTGCAGATATCCTAAAATTCCTCTGGGAAATAGGACTAATGGAGCTACTAGTCTCCGAGACTTTTCTGAGCAACTAAGTAGAAGTAAGGGGGAACAATAGATCTTTTAGGTTTCAGTGAATGTCACCCCAATATACCGAGAGAACAGATATTTTGTCTTTAAAACTGCGGTGACAGATTAACCAAGCAAATTAAAGAAAAATATGTAATCTCTCGGAAAGCTCTACTCTCTCAGTCAAGAATACGACCCCTGGTATACCACAGTCCCATTCTGGTATATTATATTGAAATTATTCATACCAAACATGATTTCAAACAAAAGCTATTTAAAATGTTAATGACGAATTTAAAAGGAAAGTCATTTAATTTAACCGGAATTTAGCCGGAAATGATCGGTTATGATATAATATTTATCAAGGTAAAACCCTACACCGTGAACACATTTTGATAAATAATAAGTTCCGTCTTGGAAATAATTCTTCTCATAAAACAATTTAAAATACTAACCGGGACTAGGATCTATAGCGGCTAACAAATCCAGATAGTTCCTTAACACCGACAACTTTCCGGGATCACCAGTTCTCTGTAAAGCTATCACCAGCTCTTGTACGGACTGAGCGAAACTTTGAGGCGTTTGAAGCTTATCGATGATGCTTTGCATATGCGATTTGTGAGCTGTGTCTCCGTAGAGCAAAGCCGACCACTGATCTGGAGCTATTCTAAGACCTGCTTCGGTTGCTATTTGCACAATCTGAGCGTCGTGTTCTCGACGTAAAGCGTCGTACGTGCGAAATTCTTCTTTTAGTTGCATAAGAGATGAATCACCTTCTCTTTTTGATACCTGTAATTTCAAAAGAATCTTTTCGTATTATCCTCGTATATGAAGGAAGATAATTATCGAAATGTCCTCGTACAAGGTAATCGACCTTTTTTAGCAATTCGCCTTCTAGATTTTAGACAAATATGTTATCGATACAAGTAAAGGTCACGTTTGGAGTACTTATCAAAAAAAATAAAAATAATATTAGAATTAAAAGAAATAAAAGCTAACGTGAAGGTTACATGTAAATTTGCATAATTAGAATAAATTTAAAAATATTTATATTTTCGTCTAGGAATTTCAATAAATAAAAACGAAAACGTGTGTCAAAAAAAAATTTTTATGCAAATAGAAAAAGTATCTTATACTATGAAATATACTTTCTCTATTAAAACATATTTTTTTATGTGTATTATGCTCGGTTCCCTGGAATTTGTGGTAGTGATTTCGTGAAAAGGGACGGAAGTGTGTAATAGGAAGCCAGTGAAGCGCGCGCTATTTGATTTGACCAAAGAGTGCGAGCGGTCGTAAATTTCGCCGTCTATTAAATTTTGAGGTAGGGATGGCGATTCTCTCTAAAAAAGATAGATCTTTTAATAGATTAAAATCGATATCTGAAAAATAGCGATCTATAAGATCGGTTTCCGAAACATCGATCTTTTTTCGATTTACTCCAAAAATTTTCATGTGAATATGAATTTAATTTCAGGTGAAGTGAAGCAGACACAATAATAATCAATAATTTATTATTTTTTAACTAATTAAACAAGTACAGCTATGAAGTTTAAAAAGACATTTATTTTGCATTCAAAGTTATTTTTACATTAAAAAGTTGGGAAAAATTATAGTTTACAACTCCCAGCGCTTAATATCCAAGCTTTTCAGGAGCAATAATCGTACTTCGATTTTCTGGAGTAAAATATCGATTTACTGGATCGATTCAGTAAGAGTTATCGATTTAAAAAAATCTTCAATTAATCGATCTCAGATCGCCATCCCTATTTTGAGGTGAGGTTAATTTCTGTCACTGTTTATTGGAGAAGATTCCGTATTTTTTCAAATGATGAACTCAAGCTCGAAATGAACAAGGATCAAAATGTTTCTAACAGTAGTACTGTTATTGACGGAGTTTTTGAACGTTTCTTAAATACTTTGAAATCACAAGCATACGTCTCATACTTTAGTTATCATAAGTCTATTCATACTCTCGCTTTCGCTACATATACCCTCCGCTCTTCCCCCAAATTGAACAAAAATGTATTAAGTAAATAATCAATTGTATTACACCTAGTTTTAATTAAATAAAATACAATTTTCATTAAAAAAATGATTCTTTGTAATCAAAAATGAATACTACCTGAATAATTTTTTTTAGATTTGATTTTTATGTTGCTATTACCAAGGAGAAATGTCAAATCTCCCCTCAGAAAAATAAGTAAAGCGCAGATTTTTATGCAAAAACATATATGTACTTTTTGAATATTTTACCAATTTTGTGCATCTTTTCTGAATATTTTGTCATTTTTTGACATTTAAAAAAATAATAATAAATCATTTAAACACTACCCCTGTACAATAAGGATTTAAAGTAAAACTATTGAGGTAATGTCCCTAATCCATCCTTTACCGAGAATTACAGTATTATCTTCCAATTGTTTTCCAATGGTTCCAAAAATAACATAATATCCTATAGGTACCTAGTTAACAACCTAGTTACCTGTTTTAAACATTTTCAGAAGATTTTCATTCTATATGGAGAGTCAAAAGTATTACCAGCTCTGTGTTTTGTGATTTGCATTGTGTTTGTGTATTTATTGAATCATCACTTTTTTGAGATATTTTTGCATATAATACTGCATATTCCAGTTAAAACTGTGCATATTTTCGTCATTTGTAGTGAATATAAATGTGCATATTTTTTCAATTTCTCTTGAATATTTATATCTGCGCTTTAGTTATAAGGATGAGGTAACAATAATTCCTGATTTGTTTATCGAACTATATTCAATTTTTATCTGGGAAAATCCCTAACTACAATTGTTTGTTACTTAATAACAGTTTCAATCAATATTTTGCACTCCGCTACAATGTTTTAAAAACTTTGTACTTTTGGGACTTTCCAAAAATAAAATACAGACTTGTATTATTAAATGATGATGTAACAATAACAGAACTTTGGACAAGTTTGTGAAATAACCCAATTTAAACAGTGAACAATTAAATCCATAAATTTGTATTTCCATCACAGTGGAATATTAAAAAAAGGGGGTTTCAGGAGAACATGAGAATAATGTTTATGAAGAATTTACAAGTGAAAAAAAAGTTAGATCTTACCTTAAAACAGGAAGCCCTATACAGAAGCTGAACAACATGTCCAATACTAGTTTTGGATGCTTGTGGAAAATGAGGTTCTAGTTTTTGTACCACAAACATTACCAAAACTTTTCTGGATAATGCCGCTCCCTCTTCTAGAGCTAACAGAACCAATTTCAGTACCTCTTCTTGCATTGCTGTGACAAATTTTTATATAAGTAGATTACAGGGTAGTAAGTCCACAAGGAAGTCATTAATTGTGTATTTTTTAAACAAAAAGACATATAAGTAAAACATTCCGTTTTCGCTTTTTAGTTAACCGTGTTTGTTGAAATGGGTCTTTTAGTTATTTGAGCTGAAATAATTGATTTCATATGACATTGAATATTTGTCTAATTCAAATGTTTCATCATCATTTTATCATTAAACAAAATAAATGTGTACTTTGTATATTGTCACTAATTATCCACAATGCTGATCTCCTTGATAAAATGACGAAACAAATTGATAAATCTGTTGTCAATGTCAAAGCTAAGTCTTAATGAATTAAAGATGTCTGCAAAATTCATCTTTAAACAAATTTATTCTCCGACTCTTTTCAGGAACAACATTTTAATATAGCTTTAGATTGAATTTTAAAGGTGCTTTTTTTACAGTTTAAATCTGATGTATTGGTTAATTCTATAACTGCAAAGTCATCATGGATTCTGATGTGCATGATTCTGTAGTTTTGAATCGATAACAATAGTTTTATAAGTAAATGTTTCAATGATTAAGACAAAACAGCATTGTATTTATGATGACCTGAATTTTACAATTAATTATTACTTTCTGGTGTTAATAATGTGAATGAACTACATCCTGATTCTAATCAACAACTTTACAGCTTAAGTGGATTAATATTAATTGAATAAGAACAAACAATAGCTGGAGTATGTGCTTAAATGCTTGATTATTTACAGTAGTTATACCACATATACTAGAAACGTACCTTTCATAATAATTATTTATTTTAACATTGATGTAATACATTTTTTATTTTACTTGTTTTTAATAATTCTTTGTGGACTTTCTGGCCTTAAATATTATTTTATTAATATTTATTAGAAGTAAAGATTACAGTACATACCTGGTCCTAGGAATTGACATCCTCTGGCCCTAACAGCTGCCCACAAATTGGCAGACAGTTGTTGAGGATTTTGATGCTGTAGAATAAGTTCAGTAACTGTTCTTTCTCCAAGAGATCTTGCTGCTCTCATAGCCCTAGTTCTCCCTTCATCTTCAACTAACTGACAGTTGATGAGAGTTACAAGTTTTCTTTGCATAGGTCGTGATAAGATACTTCCACTGCCACACACACTTCCACTAGGATATGGCTTTAAATACAAAGCCAATTCTTCAATGTATCTTTTACATTCTAAATAATAATCTAAGTATTCCCTAGGAACAATCTTACAGTCAATTTCATCGTTATCATTCCTTATGTTTGGTCCAACAAGTTGCAATAAAGCAGTATTAATAGGTAAGTTTTCAATGTCGATACTTATGTTTGTTTGGTCGAAGGGGCACTGCTTTCTGTGAAGGTTTGAAAGGCAGCCTCTGCATATTGTGTGGCCACAGCCCAAACTTATGGGACTGCGAAGTTTTTCATCAAATGAGTTGCAGCAAACTGGACATGAAAGGTATTCCGTCCACTGAGGTGCCTGGATGGGCATTCTAAAATTTGAAATCACCATTATGCTAACATCATCACCTTTGGGTTGTCAAAATCAGGTGATGACACTTTCATATGCCAATGTGGCAAGATTTATTGGTACTTATAACGCGGTCTATAACGTATATTTAATATTTTCCTGAATATATACCAAAGGTAAAACGATTATTTGGTATAACATGCAAATAGGGATGAATACCTTGATTTGTTCACCAAAAATAATCACATCATGTAGCACTTTGACACTGGATGATTCACATTTGTTGTGAAATCTGACTTCTCGAACTTTTACGTCATGAAACGTCATGCTCACGGTTTTTATCCATAATGATCGGTATTCATAAAAGGGAAATTTTGGTGAACTATCAAGTTCAATAAATAAAATGGATATTTCATGAAAACTGAATATTTCTCAATCAACTAGCTGTCTCTATTGTCGTTTCTCAAATTTTCCCCTTCATTGCAAATAATTACAAACAGTTAAATAGATATTCTTTTATAAACGAGTTTTAAAACATTACATCAGTTTTCTAAAATTGCCTAACTTAAACTATTCATACTGATCAAAATTCATAACTTAACATGACATCTGGAAATTTGGAGGTTATACATAGTATAATGTAATGTATTATTTAAATAATTTAATTATATCCTTAAATTATTAGAATTCAATTTATTTTTTTCTTCAATAAAAATATAAAAATCTATTTCGGGTCTGAAAATGGATTTGCTGGAAATTCAACAAAAAGTAAACGAATACGAATCGTTTGTAGAAGATAAGTTAAAAAGTGATTTGAAAGACATTGAAATTATTCTTAAAGATAAATCATCAAAATACAAAGAATGGGAAGAAGTTAAAAACACAGTGAAAGTGATCCGTAATAATTTTAAAGATAAAAATAGAGATATGGCAGTGAAAGTTGACATTGGAAGAGGAATTTTTGCACAAGGAGAAATTACTGATTTCGAACAAAGCTACATAAATATAGGATTAGGTTACATGCTTGAAATGGACTGTGACGAAGCAGATAAATATGCTGATATTAGAATTAATTTATTAAAAAAAGAAATATCTCATTTTAGAAAAATGGCAGTTGATGTTAAAGTGCATATTAAATTGACTCTTTTAGGAATTAATGAACTACAAGCTACTATACCTCCCCCAGAACAAAAGAACTGAATATACCTCCTGAATGAGGCTTTTCCTGCTTTATCGTAAATCTATTCTATTACCTACTAGGTATGAGAAATAAAACACTTTTTAAATTTTCGAAACAATTTTTATTTTAAAATATTTAACTTTAAGCTAGTACACAACATTGTGAACATTGTAGAGTTCATTACTGATTTACACATATATGTTTACAAAACTATGGTACAAAACTAGCTGCCTACGTAGAAAATTAGACTGTGTGAGCATAACAAATATTTTACAATTTTCATTTTCTAAAAACTCACTCTGTAACATATCGGAATATTTTCTTAGAATTAGAAATATTTATAAAGACGGTTAAGAAAGTCTATTAAAAAGTAATGTTTGTCTATTTTGATACATTTGAAAATAAAGAATAGAAAACATACATACTGAACATAAAGGATACACCACACAGAAGTGTACTGATTTTAACTGAAATGGATATTTAATGTTTGGTATGGAGTAGGATAAGTTGAAAGCATATCTGGATGAAGTCACTCTTTGTTGTTAATTAATACCCTTCACGTAAACAAGTTTGTTTTTTTAATGCGGAATCGTATCTGTCTATTCTCTTACTTTCTTATCGTAGATATTAAGTTAATTTTAATAGATTTTCTTAATAAATTACTGAATTTTTTATAAAGTTGAAGTACATTTACATGTTACAAAAGTGTATATTTTGAATTTTACTGTGATAATATCAGAATTTTTTTTGTATTAAAACTTATATTAAGAGTCAAATTTACATCTATCACCCCTAGGGGACTATGAAAAACATTTGCATTATTTTCTAATTGGAATAATTAAACGAAAGGAAATTTATTTTCTTGCTGTATATTTTCCACTACATATTCACAACATTAACTATAAGATACATACCTATTATTTGAGAAGAAGCTGAGGACATATTTATAAAAATTGACGGTAAAATATAGAACCATAGTATAGAACTGATTTGTATTATGTTAAATAACCAATAGACGGCAATATAAGTATAACTTTATTTTCTTGTGAAAAATTAATATTAATAATTCAGTAGCCTTAAGATCATGAAGTAAAATTATCCCATTCCACTTAGAACATTAAGGATATTAATAAAAACATTTCTGAAACTCTTTGATATTGTATTTTAATTTTCATCAAATAGTGTTCGTTAATTTAAAATATATTCTAAAAAAATTATTCCTTGTGAGTGTCTCTGTGATAAAAATTTAAACGTTTTGACTCAAACTTTATTCTAACCCCAATGTCGAATTACTCTATACTTGATAATAACACATTTTTAATGTGCAAGAAAGATATATACATACAACGTGTATTTGAAAAAGAGAGAGAAAGAGACAATATTGAAAATATATATTATTGCTTTTTGGTTCGTTAATTATTTTTATATCTAGAAAAATCATTATAGCTCAGCTCAACCTCTTTGAAGTAAAAATGTACAAAATATATTCACTCGGTATAATATATCCACTCTTGGTAACATACAAAAAAAAATAAGATTTTAGGTACCTAGTATAATACACGATGCAGATTTCCCATAAAAATTGAGTGTTTTTAAGACCATCAGCTCATATCCAGTCCATACTCTAATATATCTTACCATTTCCTCTATTTTGCGTTATTTGATGTAAAAATATGATATTTTGATATTGATATGGGCAAATTTTGTTATAACTGTTACGCTTCTTTCACATTACACGGTTTTAATTGTGCGGTTAAAAACCGTACCGCTGTTGAAATGGAGGTCTTTCACATTATACGGTTACGGTTAAATACCGGTGCCGTGTCGTGCAACAGCCGCACGGGCGTGTTCGTCGAAGTGGCCTACGTGACTAAATGCATGCTTTCACATCGGACGGTTTTTTGTCGAACGGCATTAACAGCGTATTTGCGTTTATAGTTTTAAATGGAATTAAGAAGATGCTGAAGTTTTAATAACCATGGTCGAAGAAAGACCTTCCTCTCTCCTCTGGTTAATGGGTGCACCCCAAAAAATTCGATCTCGGCGACGATGAAGCAACCACAAAGCACAAAGTTTTTTTTAAATCATATTGTCATAGAACTAAACAAATGAAATAAACATATTGCGGTAAAAATCCGTGCCAATGTGAAAACAACAATGTTCGCCGCAACAACTCGGACGATTTTTAACCGCACGATTAAAACCGTGTAATGTGGAAGAGGCGTTAGAGGTTTAATTATTTTTTGACAGATGTTGACAGCTGACATTTTAATATAGAAATTTTTCGAGCAAATATCTTTTGTATATTTTTATACATAAAGGAATGTATTATCCTATATTTTTTTTACACACAGAAAAAATGTTTCTTATTTTTTTTTTCATTTATTGCTAATTACACTACTTTAAAACATATTTACATGTAATCATTGAGGTTAGAGTTGGTAAAATTGATCAATTGGGGGAATATAAGATCAAAATGAAACAAATTAAGCGGTTTCACATACAGAGTCGTCCAACGAAAACTTGATACAGGGATTTTGTGTTTTTTACTAAAAATTAATACTGTAGTTTCTTACAATATCGCTCATCACTAGAGTAGGTATTCCAATTGTATACAACTCCACCAACTTTTTTCAAAAATAATTGATTGCTTATTCATATTGCACCAAATACTGGCTAGATGGCGTTGCTTCAAACTTCGAAATATTTAAATGTGTACCGGTACTTCACCCATCGACAAAAAGAGATATTCGTCCTAGCGGCATCCAGCGAATTATTGACGAACTATGATCTCATATAGTATATCTACTGGGTGATAAGAAGACGAATTGTCATTTTTTACTGCAAAATTAGCTAAAAACACTCAAAATCTTTGCGTCAAGTGTACGTAGGATTCTACTTTATCCAGAAAGCTTAAAAATACTACTTTTCACAAGAAATTAAGAAGTAATTGAGCTTTAAAGTTACTTTATATAATCTAATATTTACTGAAATTCACCAGTGAGATTATTTTATTATTCATTGAACTGACATTGGATGTTATTAGATTGGAAAAAGTAGTAATTTCTAAATTTCTTTTTAATATCCATGCATCGAAAGTACACATAATTTTGTATATTCACTTTTATATAATATGTTTCAACTATTTACATAGAAAATATTTTGAATCTAAATACTATTGGACAATTTCAAAAATAGAAGTTTTGGAGATTCTACAAAATCTGCCAAAAATTAATCAATTATTCAGGATATGTGTAATATTGCTAGCTATTTAATTCCTTAAACTTCAAGAAAAATTAATTAAAATATCGTTTAAAAGTGTTTCTAATAACTTCAGAGGGGACATGAGGGTAGGCAACACATTATAAAATTGATGAGAGCTATATTATCAGAATTTTCCGAATTCGTGGTACTGTTCGCTTGAAATTAAGCAAATATAAACTTACAAACTTATACGATAACATTTATTACATGTTTTGTTCACAAATATGTAGAAAATCTTTCACTTTTAACTTTATACGAATCTCCAAAATTCTAGAGAAGTTAAAGGCCTATGAAAACTGATATACAAACACGTACTTCAACGAGTGTAAGTATGTCGAAAAAGATATATAGTTTAAGAGCTCTGTACAAAAAGCAAGCGACTTGCCTTAAGTATCCAATCACTTCATATATATTTCAATCTCTAAGTTTTCCACCAATAATTTCAAGAACTCTGTGTCTACTGTAGAAAATTAATCACGAGGGCCTAGCTGCAGAAAGGCTCCCACCAATCAGAGTGTATATATTTTGTGCAATGTAAATTATTCTCTTCCCCTTCTCGAAAAAATATCAAAGAATTTGTATTCCACATGAAGTTTTCCAAAAAGGGGGAAGGGAATCCATTACTATCCCTTCCCCTTTTTGGAAAACTTCATGTGGAATACAAATTCTTTGATATTTTTTCGAGAAGGGGAAGAGAATAATTTACATTGCACAAAATATATACACTCTGATTGGTGGGAGCCTTTCAGCAGCTAGGCCCTCGTAAATTTATCTAATATATGTATTATAAAATATATTATTAATAAAACAGAAAACTACTAAAAATATTGTTACGAGTAGGTATATATGTCCATATACGAATAAAAATAAAATTTCATGTACTCTGTGTGTTACAATTTGTCAGATATGAATTTATTGGTTAAAAGTAAAGAGAAAATTATGTTGGAGTGACTTAATATTTTATATTTTGAGCAAGTGCGCGCCAACTTGATGGGTAGGCCTTTTGGAAACATGCGCCGTGGCCGTCTGCACCATGGATTCAGCACAGGTAAATACACCCGACACTGGATACACCACTAAAAAATGGCAACATGACTTTTTGAAAGTTTTCACAAATACCACAAAAGTTTCTGGTTTTTTTTAACTGACAATAATTCCGAACTCAAAAGGGATAAAGATACGTGGTTTTCATTTTCATTCTTTTTACTGAACACTGTTTACACTACCACTACACCAACACTAACACTTTACACTGAAGGTTTACCTTCTGTCTCTGAAGAAGATAACTTGGTTATCGAAACGCGCGTAAGATATAGTGTTAGTGTTGGTGTAGTGGTAGTGTAAACAGTGTTCAGTGTCAAGTATCGCCAACGGTTCCAGAATTCCCAACTTAGTTGTGATGGCTTCACGGTCAGCGGAACAAAACAGGTATGTAAAACTTAGTATTAAAATTAGGTTAGTAAGTGCTGATATTTGGTTTTTAAAGTCTTGTCAAAAATTTAAAGTTTTCCCAAACTTCATTATAAGGTTGATATAAGTAAGAGTGTGATTTCTGATAGGGTGTGCGATTTTGCCAAAACAAAGTGGTTAAATTTAGAAATGAAATATCTGTACAGTAAACGAAGTAGTCTTGAAATAGAGGCATGAGTTTACCTTCAGTCTCTGAAGAAGATAACTTGGTTATCGAAACGCGCGTAAGATAGTGTAAAGTGTTGGTGTAGAGGTAGTGTAAATAGTGTTCAGTGTCAAGTATCGCCAACGGTTCCAGAATTCCCAACTTAGTTCATTCTTTTTAGATCATTTTACGTAAATTTGCTCCAATACTTTTTTCTCTTTCTTGTAAAATAAGAGAAAGTTGATTAAATTAAATAGTTACAAGTTTTGTTTCCTTTAATAGATTTTGACATACTTAGTATCGGTTGAAATGAGAATTAATATCGTTTAATTCCACTTCTTTTGGCAGCCACTTAGTGGAGTTGTTTGGCCAAGTTTGATTATTTGAATTTTTTGTCAAATTATCTTACCCACTCACCTCTACCGGCCATTTTACTAGACAGAAAAATCAACAGAAGAAAATTTACGTAAAGTTAACTGAAAATTACGCCCTCTGGCGTTGTAGTTCTAAAATGAATAGTTTCTTAGAACGCGGGCCTAGCTGCAGAAAGGCTTCCACCAATCAGAGTGTAGGTATATATTTTGTGCAATGTAATTATTCCCTTCCACTTCTCGGAAAAATATCAAAGAATTTGTATTCCACATGAAGTTTTCCAAAAAGGGGAAGGAAATCCCCTACTTCCCTTCCCCTTTTTGGTAAACTTCATGTGGAATACAAATTCTTTGATATATTTTCGAGAAGGGGAAGGGTGCACAATAATATACACTCTGATTGATGGGAGCCTTTCTGCAGCTAGGCCTTCGTTTTCTTAGATACACGTCTGAGTTTCCAAAATATTTGCAATATCATAAAGCCTGTCTTGGAAAAATTGTATTAAATATAATAAATGGATGTTTTTTCCACTTCTCGAAAAAATATCAAAGAATTTGTATTCCACATGAAGTTTTCCAAAAAGGGGAAGGAAATCCCCTACTTCCCTTCCCCTTTTTGGTAAACTTCATGTGGAATACAAATTCTTTGATATATTTTCGAGAAGGGGAAGGGTGCACAATAATATACACTCTGATTGATGGGAGCCTTTTTGCAGCTAGGCCTTCGTTTTCTTAGATACACGTCTGAGTTTCCAAAATATTTGCAATATCATAAAGCCTGTCTTGGAAAAATTGTATTAAATATAATAAATGGATGTTTTTGTTGAATGTGGATTATAAAAATTCGTAATATTTCGGCAGAAACCATTCATAAAGTCATGTTTTCAATGCGAAAATGCAAATGCACGGCTATAATACGACTATTAACGTGTAAATCAGGGTAATAAAGCGTACCTATTAGCAAATATGTAAAAATCACTATTTATTTTATATCGTAAAATGTAACTAAAGCGATGAATAGAAGTAGAATATTGTACAATATCTTTACAAGTTTACAACACATACTACGTTTCTATATAAAATTTTGTACAACCTATAGAGGTAATATTTTGTCACTTATTAAATAAGTCAAATAAGCGGAGTGTTTTCTACAAATTTTTTATCCAAATTCAAATTCTTTTTTCTAAGATATACTACAATAAAATATAGCTAAAAATATTTCCAAAAAAGTAAATAGATACCTTTTTGTAAAAGTGACAAAATAATAACAACTACGCTACTCTGTTACAGTCTGAGTAATCACACACAATCAATATTTGTATTATTATTTATTTTTTGATTATTTCTGTTTAAAGTCGGTAACAATTTTATATATTCCCAAATAATTTGATTGCTTTCACGCCTATCGCATATGCAACAATTTATACACTTTTTAGATAATTATAGCGATATATAGATAGGTATTGCGAAATTTATTTTGAGCATTTTAACTTTACTATAACAAATTTATATTGGCATTCGTTTTTTCAAAGGCTTTACTTTTCTAAATGTGGTGATATTACTATAGTATTGTTCATAGTATATCTTCAAACTTGATGAACATAAGTTTTTCCTAGTATTGATCCAGATTCCAAACAAATATAGTTCTGTTTGGTTATATATAACAGTTTTTATTAAAATTTGTATAAAGTTGAAATTTTAAACATAAACGCCAATATAAATTTGAATCTTCGCTTGAAATAATATCAAGTTTTCGACTAAAAAATATATATAATATATGCGATTGTGACACTTTTTATATCAAATTTAACGTTTTATCTGGAATATTTTGTTGCATATTTTCATTAGTTTCATTCACATAAATAATTGCTATTTCATATTAATCTTAGTATTTTAGAAAATATTGTGTCAAACAGAGAAAATTCTAAGTAAAAACTGTTAAATTTCAAATTATTAATAAACTGTATATATAGTGACCTATCTATTAAACATTTGAAGTAACAAGTATATCAGGATTACGAGGGCCTAACTGCAGAAAAAGGCTCCCGCCAATCAGAGTGAGTATTCTCGAAAACATATCAAAGAATTTTTGTATTCCACATGAAGTTTTCCAAAAAGGGGAAGGGATAGTAAGAGATTCCCTTCCCCTTTTTGGAAAACTTCATGTGGAATACAAAAATTTTTTAATATGTTTTCGAGAAGGAGAAGGGAATAATTACATTGCACAAAACAGATACACTCTTATTGGTGGGAGCCTTTCTGCAGCTAGGCCCTCGTATCAGGAATGCTTTCTTGGTAATAATGGGTGATGTAATAAAACTTTTTTAACTAAAATAAAAATTGAGATAACAAAATTTTCAATTGTTCCACCACAATATCTTCTACAAATCAGTGATTTGAAACAATAACTCATATTTCCGCGTATCATAAGAATCAAATTAACCTTTTTTTATGGTTACAATTTGTAAGGATTAAAAATGGACTGCATATATTTCAAAACCTTGTGATATTGCTGATGGTCCAATTGTGCACTAAGGCTAGGCACGGGATGTATTTTTGTTATTTTAATAATCTACGTCGAACCATAAAAACTTTTAAAATTCTCTGTCTCTAGGATTCAAACCTATCTGAAGAAATGCCTTTCGTATGTCTGCTATAACTCCAAATTTTTTACATCTGAACCGAAACCTTCTTGGTTTCTTCTAGCTTCGGACATAGAATGGTAGAATGTCTGTTTCTGCAATGTGAACAAACTATTTTAACCTTGCAACGTTTAGCTATATGACCAAATCTTAAACAAATGTGACAACATCCATTTTCTACCAAAATTTTCTTCTTCCCCGGTATCTTCAATTCTGAAGAATTTTCACACCTGTGGTTGAAATGTGGACTTTTACAAAAAATACACTTCGGTTCGCTTTTATTGATTAAATCAGCACCCGTTGGAGGAATAAAAACATTTTTTCTGCTCACTGGAACAAAAGAAGCTCTCTTTTATTTAAAATTATTCTGAAAAGAAGTCGTGGCTAATAAAACTGGATCCTCACTTTCTACTTCTTTCTTCAAAAAAACCATTAAACTTCGATGCCATATCCGCACCAACTCTTCTCCAAGCAAAACATGACTCGACAAGAGGATATAAAATTGGAGCACAATTATCTGCAGACCCACCTAAAGGTTCCAGGGCTCTCAGCTGGGATTCAACTTGGTCAAAAAAGGTTGAAATTTTCTGTTTGGAATTAAAATTTCCTAAAATTAATTTTAATAGCTCTCGAATGCACATCTCTACAAGTAGATAAATCTTGTTGACCGAAACGACCTTTTAAGCTCTCGAGGACCTTAGAATAACTCTCTACCAGTTGACGAGCTCTTGAATTGGGAACTGATGTGGACTGTAAAATATAATGAAATTTATCTTCATCCTCCATCTCTGAATCATCATCAATTCGTTTAAACTGACTCCAAAAGGGAAGCCATTCCTTAAGATCACCAATAAATTTGGACAATTCTATTCTAGGAATAATTTTTATTATATTGACATTACAATATTTTATTCTGACAAATTACAACAATTGACTTAAAAAACTCTATAAATACTAACTGATATCTTGAACAGTATTTTTGATATTTTAATAAATTTATTATTGTTTTTATAAAAACTTACGCCACTTTCCATAAATTCACATCTGACTTTTGAAGAAAAAATTTCTTTAGGCTCGTTGAGCACTTTTTTGGGGTGAAGAAAAAAACATGGATTTTTCGTCATCGTCACGCTTTTATGCAACACACAATACTTTGGTCATTATTCGTCACGCCTTTATGCATCACACAATACTTTTGGTTATGCAACACAATTAACAATGAAGCGTATATAGTGTTGCATTTTACCATGAGCTTACGATAAACTTTTTAAAAAGGATTCATTTATTGGTGTTTTCACTTCTGTCGGCGACTTGACTCTACGTTTTTTTGACACTCTGAGTTTTTGCTTCAAATCTCTGACCAAACACTAACGATTTAAAAATTTTTAAGAGTTTGATTGTAACAGCTATAGGCATTATAATTTTTGACATCGTAAACAGTATTTTTACAAACTACCAAAGTGAAGCCTAATATCTTTCAAATCGACAAAAATGTTCTTATTAAAAAATATCTATCTAGATACAAGTGTTTAGGTATGTTTCATTTTAATATTAAATAATCGAATCTACTTGGTGTTAAGCCCTGTTTCGTCTATAATTTAGAAAATATAAGCAAACTTCATTATCGAGCAAAAACTTTTTCTTAAAAAAATTTGTAACTTTGTTAGTTATATTGATTGGTTGAAAATTTGATTGGATTATTATAGTTATTGGCACTATTTTAAATAATTTTTACTCGATATAATACAGAGTGTCCCAGGAATTCGTACCAAAAACTTCATATAAAAAATGTGTTTATCGTTCAGACCTTATATAATAGAATGCTAAAATTTGGTACATATGATAAAGACCTAACGTGAATCGTACCTAAGACCTCATATATTCCTATTATAATCCAAGATGGCCAACATACTTTCAATATTGTGTAAAAATAATTCAGATTGTGATAGAAAGCTGAGATTTGGTACAGATGTTGTTTCAAGTAGTAGTAATGATACCAGACCCACTTCCTGTTGAAGGCGAAAGAAAGTAGCCTATAGAGACCTGGAAGGTTTTCCCCATTGTTTCTTCTAAAAGCAATTTGCAAATATTCATAGGCATGATTCATATGGAATCTTGATCTTATATCATTACTACTACGAAAATGAAGATCTACACAAAATTCCAGCTTTCCATCATAATCTGGTGTATTTTTACAAAATATTGTCGGCCATAATGGATCAAAGTAGGAATATATGACGTCATAGATAGGATCTACATGGTGGCTTGTTCTTATATTAAAACTGCTACAAAAATGAACATCTCTATCATTTTGCAGAACGATTTTTCATCTTAATTACACTGGTTGATTTTGAAATTGTTTTTCAATTCTTCTGTCTTGTGACATATCCTGGGACACCCTATTTAGTTTTTCTACAGGAATGTTATGAGAAAATCAGATCACATTAAAATATTTGTATCAATAACTAAAATTTCAGTTTCTTTTTATAAAAACCCATAAAAACTCGTTGATGAAACTTTGGGAAACGACAGGAGGAGATTGACAGGTTATAAAAGGAGAAAAGTAACGATAAATTCCGTTGATAAGAATGACCAAAAAGATCCATTTGAAATGTATGTATCATAAGAACCATCATCTATTCATCTTTGAACTCTGATTAATCAGGCCCGCCCCCAGATATTTGGGGGCTTGGGGCAAACACTTAGTCGAGGTCCACATACTGGGGTAACCTACTTAAGCTACTGTGTAAGCTCGTCTTAAAGTAATCAATGAGCTCTTGATGAACAATTAAATATAATAAGAATTAATCTGACGTTCAAAAGAATTTATTTTTTCGTACGTTTTGGGGCTTGTGGCAAAGAGCCCCAGCTGTCCACCCCATGGTGGTGGCCCTGATATTCAAGTCAAGAGATAGGAATAGTGATACGTTTTCATTGTTCCCATTTACAAAACTTTTTCTAAATATCCTTATCGGTTTTTATTAAAAGGAACTGATTAAAGCGGGGTTGAAAACCATTCGATTCACCCCCATTACATCGGGGGAAATAAGTTATACCTACATCTATGATAATTGACTTGAACGATTCAATTAAAAAAACAACCACGTTCATCTATTCATCCTAAAAAATAATCACATTTAAATTTTCGTAACAAGTCATCGCTGAAAATGTCAATGTCGCGAAAATTGGCACCAATATCTCCTTATTTTACCTGAAATCAAACGCATTTATCAAATTGGATTATCCTAAAAGTACTCTTTAAATTATAGCAATGGCAAACTCAGACTGTCGTTAGTTAGAATTTGATATTTAATTAAACAACGAGTTAAATTGTAATAATGTTGGAGTGTTTCTCAGGGCTGTTGATGTCCTAGTATAAGGACCAGTAACCCCTATTCCTATTCCTTCGTTTATTTTTGACCCATCAGTATAGTAAGTGAGGACCCTTGCCGTTATTAGAGCAATTGTGTCAACAACGTCTTACGTGATTTCGAAATCCTGTGGGAATCTTGATGGATTGGATTTCTACAGCCCTTAGTATCTCTTGATGTCCCTTTAGATGGCCGGGTTTCAAAGATTTATTCTGTAGGCATTTTACAGAGCAATCCTACATTATATTCAAGTTTCTACCCTGAGAAATGAACCATAATTGTCCTCCCTAAGCTCTATTCGACACTAGACTCTTCAACAGCATAAAACTTCTTTCCACACTTCTTTGAGATTTCATTTATCAATATTTTGGTCTTTCTGTTACCCCGCAACTCATCTCCATTCAGTTATCACCAACCTTTAGCTTCATTCCTTCATTATTAGAAGCGAAACTCCTCCACACCATCCCATTTATAATTATCCTTTGCTTTTCCTTCATAGTTCTGATCAATATTTTGTTATCCCATAAAGCTTCAAGACTAACTCATCCCCTTTTGTACCTCTGTCCGTTGAAGAACATCTTCTACTTCATCTGAATGGACAACTTTGTTCCAAGTAGCCAACCCAAAAATTTCTAAATTTTCTACCAGTGAGGAAGGGAGAGATATTGCTAGTACATTTTGTAGATTATTTCTAAACTTACCTATAAAATATTCATAGTCTCTCACAGCAATGCCCGTAATGGGAAAATTAGGGACAGGAAAGCAGAGAAGTAGTCAGTCATCATCCATGCCGATGAGCTCGGCTCGAAGACGACCCTTATATCGGCAGCAAATTGTCATACAGAAAATCCTAAGTGCGAATCGAAAGTGAGGACTGAGAGTGATCAAAATCACCGATTTCCAAAAGGAATTCAGGAAACCCAACCATACGACACCGAAATGGAGAGCCTGCTGATTCTCCAAAGGTGAAGTAAAATATTCGTACAGCTTAATTCCTATATACGGTGTCCACGACAACCAGAACGCCACAACTAACGTAAACGACATCAAATGACTGGGATTCGATAGATTTTCCGATAATGCAGTGGCGTACTCTTTATCGTGGAAAGGATAACCACTTCTAATCTTCCGCAGCATGCTGAAGATGTAAGTGTAAGTGTAAACGATTGTTATGAGGCTGGGCCCCAAGATGAGGATCGATAGAGTCGCTGTATAGGCTGCCATGCTACCCCAATCGAGCATGCAGATGTAGGCTTCTTTATCGAAGAGGGGCTTAGTAAAACCTAAGAGGGGAGGACAGCATAGCATTGCTGCCGATATCCAGGTAAAGGCCATCCAACATTGGCACCTGCAAAAAATAAATTATCTTAGTGTCAATTTTCACAATTGATGTTTCTTAATATTACTTAATGTCAAAATTTACTATAGAAACGTCAAAATTACCTATCGCAGACAACAGATACAGAGACAACCTTGAGACGCCCAAGTACGAGCAAAAATATGGTTTGCAATACTCCACTGGTCCGCTCTGATTTAAGATGCGAAGCTAGGGAGGGTCCCTATATCTCGGAAAAAGCACGCATACTACAGGGTGGATTGAAAAATACTAATAATATCAGATAAATAACACTTCTCATGCCCCCACCTAACTAATTTTCATTTGCACTTGTGCTCTGGTACCCAAGAATCGAGTGCTTTTAGTGCAGCTTGCCTGTCTGTGAAGATAGCAGATTAACGGAATATACTTTTATAGCAGTGGTGAAAAGCTGTCTCTTTTGCTTAGAAAGTTGTATCGTCTTTAGGTATGCTTACTGGCATAGCTATTCTTTGGTGTAGCCTTACAACTCCAGCTCCTCTGCCTTGGAGCAGTCCTTATACCAGGTTGCCTCAGTCTGTATGAGTACGTTTTCCTTCCAGTCAGCCCTACCTATCTGGAAAACACAAGTTGAGCTTCAGCTTGATCTATTTAGACTTCAGTCAGCCCAACTGACCTCAGTAGAGTTCAAGTTATAATTATATATCTAAAATGTCTAGTCATGTGTCGTCCTAATCAAAACTATATATTTATGCTTACTAACACTTTTATATCATTATTCATAAACATATCGATCCAATATTATAAAAGGCACTATACTAACGCAAAAATTCTTGTTTATTTCTTTTTAACGAGCTCTTATAAAGATCTCCTTATGGTTTACGTTTAACTTCCGACGTGTGCGAACTAACGACATATTTATATTTCCTGGTTTCGTTGTAATTATTTGAACGTGTTCACTTGCATACTTTCAGCATGCAAATGAACGTTGAATATTTAATCTCATTTGCAAACATGTGAATTGCATCGCACGTATTTGAGATTTATAGGTATTTTGCCGCCTTGCTTTTGAATTTGATTCAGATTCGCATTTGTCGCAATTTTTTAGCGGAAATTAATCATAGTTAGAATTCGAGACAAATGCTGGACTAAAACAAGGAGATCCACTGTCCAATAAACAACTCGGGGATACTGAAAATAAAAGCTGACCTACGCAGACGATGTAGTAATGTGGCATTAACACGAGAAAGAGAACTAAAAAGAACTTGCAAAGCTTCCATAGAGTCGACAGAAATAGTAAACTCAACTAAAACAGAAATTAATTAAGGAAAATCAAAATTTATTAAAATGATAACCGCAAATAAGAGAAACGAAGAGTGGAGTCAAACGAAAGAAGATCAATGGAATTCGAACAAGACCAAAGATTTCTTATACATTTTTCTGTAATATATAAGGAATTTAGTTCTTTTATTTTCTATTTTTACATAATTCTAGCCCCAGTAATTTCGGAAATAAGATCAATTTCCATAATTTATTTTCAAATTACAAAAAAGAGATCCTCGCAACGATCTCTTTCTTTTGATATGTCACATGGTACACTTTGTTCTAAAATTTACTAACCTGGTTTTCGTTTGGAGCGTTTCGTACCGCAACGGCTTCCTCACTGATAAATATCGATCTACACTAATCCACATAAACGTATAAACAGTGATAGCCCAAAGGGTAACTTCTAGATAACCGATTAAACGGCAAATAATGTCTCCGTAAACCCACTCGCTCACTACTGCTGGATATACTGATAATGGTACAACTAGAAGGCCACATAGTAAATCGGCTACGGCTAAAGAAAGCAAGTAATAATTTATAACCTCTGAAGGTCCTGAAACAAAACAGAAAATAAAACAATTAAAAAGAAACAGTTTGAACATTTTGTATCCTTATAATACAGAGATTACCTCTCTTATTGAGACAACCGGTATACATGTAGAATTATAATCTCAGTAGATATACTAAGCCGGTCCGAGCCCAGCGGAAATACGCATGCCCTGAAAAGCTCACCAAACTCACTCACGTCACGTGCGACGTCAAACGTCACGTGCTACGTCAAACGTCACGTGCCACGTCAAACGTCACGTGCTACGTCGAATGTCAAGTGCTACGTCAAACGTCACGTGCTACGTCAAATGTCAAGTGCTACGTCAAACGTCACGTGTCATGTGATGTGGGTGGGATTGGTGAGCTTTTCAGGAGGGCATGCGCTTTTCCGCTGGGTTCGGACCGGCTTAGTATGTCTACTAATCTCTATATATTATCACATTAAATGATTTTATATAGTAATTTTTTATAGTTTTCTTGGAATGATACCCAAAAATTTGAATAAACGTACAGTAATAGTTACTCTGCGTGCTTCGTTGTGTAAATTTTCCATCTTATTTACTAATAATATTCAAGACTAACTTGCTACACGCACGCAATATTACAAAAGCCCAATGTTTATTAAACCGTTATTCTTTTGTTTGAGTATATATTAACATTTTCTGACACGAACGACAGTTAACAAGCTGGTGTAAATTACAATAACTTGATAAAAATAATACTGAGCGCTGCTATTTTCACACTATTGAGCTACAGCCAGACTCAAACGACTCGTGAACTTAGCAAGATTGACAAGCAGGATGCTCTGTCAACGTGTATAGTTTCATAGAAAAAATGCGGACGTTTTCCAATTCAGTGAAAATGTCATTTAGCGGCTTCTCCGTAGATATCGAGTAACTGGAAAAGTGAGAGAAAGACCTAGAAGTGGACGACCAAGGGTTACCACCCCCGCCCCCCACCAGATCGTTATCTGAGACGCTTTGGACTTCAATGGTATCCCTCTTGATCGCCCGACCTCAATCCCATCGAACATACTTGGGACCAGCTACGAAGAGTCTTGACTCTCAGAGCTTAGACAGATTTTACTCCAACTTTGGAGACATAACGATCATGGTACTTCAAGGACTTTATTGAGTATGCAGAGGCGTTGTTAGGCGGTACTTGTTTGCTTACCTCTAAAATTCACTAACGTAGCAATAATAAGAATGTTGGTAATAATAATAGCCAGTCCCATAACAAAAATGATACTGGCTTGAGCTAGTGATCTCAATGTGAACACTATCTCCGAATCGTCGTTGGAAAGGCTGTAGATAAGCATAGTAGAGGTGTCCCTGCGTAACATCCCGTGGTGGGACATCCGGGACGGAAAATGCTAACGGGACAACGTCCACACTTTATTCAGAGTCGGCTGATGCGTCCTCGTTGCTGATACACCGGTTTTGATTGATCTGAGGATGGTTGCTGGTGTGGGTCGGGGAATTGCACTGAAAATAAACGAAAATATCATTAAAGTGGAAGATTTTACAATATTAAAATGTTTTTTTTAATGTAAATTATCTCGAAAATAATTAGTGTGCTCAGGCACTTGAACTGAACCTTTATACCATTTCCCATGTTATCTACTTCCATTCCAGAAGCTTCGTGTCTTCTATAAAGGCCACTAGTTTGACTGGAGGGATATTCAGTAGTTGTAATGGTTGTGTTAATTCCTCTCCAAAGTGCTTCCGTCTAAGTACTTGTAAGCTCTCACAGAAGCAGAGTATGTGTATCAAGTTCACATTTTCTGCACATAGGTTCACTAAGTTTGCCCATTTTGTGCAGATGTTTCCTCAGGGTGAAGTGTCCAGTCACCAGGTAGGTAACTGTCTTCAAATGTCCCAGTTTCAATATCCTAGTTCCTTGTCTCCCTTTTTTAGTAATCTCTTTGTATGGAGGTCCCTTGTATCAACCTCCATTTGAATTGGTGTTCCCTTTCTAGCCAGTTCCCGATTTCCCCTCTTATGCAATCTTTTGTGATTCCACGGAAAACGGTTCCGCACCTATGAAGTCTTCTTTAGAGCCTTCTTTAGCTAACTGGTCCACCATTTCATTACCTGCCATCATTGCCTCCGCCTTTACAAAAAGTTCCAAAGGAGAAAGTCCAATAAGGGCTCTTCCATTGATGCCGTCCTCGTGCTGTTCATTGTAACACCAAGAATGGCTTGTCTTTGGATTGCAGTTGATATATTAACTGCAGAGGACACTTCTGTCATCCTCCACCAGACTATTGTTCCATAGGTTATCGTTGGCCTTATCACAGTTATGTAGAGCCAGTGAACCACCTCAGGTCGTATTCTCCTGGTTTTGCCCATAACTCTTCTGCATTGCCAGAAAAGCCTTGGTAGTAATTTTTTCCAGCTCTAACCAGTTTGGAATCAAGGGTCTTTAACTTCTTTGGATATTTCTAGTTCTTCTCCAAACATCAGTACTCTACCCTGCGGGAGAACTCTTCTATTCGTAAAAGCAACTAGTTTTTTTTGGATTAACTGAAAGGTCCTCTTTAAGGCACCATTCCTCCACACTTCTTAGAGCTTCTTGTAGGACATTCATAACTACCTCAAGGCATCGTAAATTTGGAGACCAAGAATATTAGTCATGGATAGCTTACTTAGGTTATTAGAAAATACTTACTTTCCTAATTTTGATATCAAGTCTTCCCACCGTCCTGCCATATTTCGACTTAAGACACGACAGTGAATCGCTAATCAACTTCTTATCAAATAGTAATCGCAAATTGTCTTGTAGGACATCAGAACTCTGAAACAAAAATAATTTGATAAGCATATTGTCTGGTTGAGATTGGATATGTGTCTGGTAGTCCTCCTGGTAAATGTCTTTCAAAATAAAAGAGACACTAATGCCCGTATTTATAAACAAGACTCAAGGCTAAGCACGACCTTAAGCATTTATGTTTGACTTTCCTTCCATGTAAAGTGTGTCAAGAACTGATGCTCAAGGCCGTGCTCAGCCTTGAGTCTTGTTTATAAATACGGGCATTAATGCTCCTCCACTTGATCTCAGATTATTTTCGGATAGTACCTGAAGAGGAGGACCGTAGAAAGGATTCACTCCAAGAGGGATCTTGTGAAATGACTGTTGAGCCTAATAAGGACAACCATGTTCTTCAAATAAATAATAGAGCTGATGACTTGAATCATTGATTGTGTGTATAAATCATCTTGAATTTAACTTATCAAAAGAGCAACGTAAAAAATTAAGTTTCCACCCTTGCTTAAGCTTGGATGGAGGAGGAAAAGGAGAGAAGGTGGGAGGAGTATGAGGGCGCGCTAAAAGGAGCGATTGGGAATAGGAGAGATTGGATGGACCGGAAATTCTGGGAGGTGAACTACTTATTGACACAAGTGCTCACTGGACATGGGTCGAGAGTAGGGTGCCTCCACAAGATTGGGAAACGAGAGACTGGTGTGTGCGAGAGGTGTGAAGTGGAGGATGATGTGGGGCATGTGTTTAGATGCTGGAGGAACGAGGAAGTGATGAAGAAGTTGGAGAGGAAACTAGGGGAGGCGGTGTACTGGGAAAACATGGTGGAGATAATGTTGAGGGGGGAGGAGGAATGGATGGAGGTGAGTGGAGTAGTAGAGAGCATGGTAAGGGGGAGAGAATGACTCGATATGGCATGAGAGGCAGGAGTGATAGGAGGGAGAAGATGACGGTGTGAGCGGAGACTGTGCGAGGAACCGCCGCCTGTCTCGAAGTATGCTAGGGTAGTGATTCCGAGGCGGGGGTAACGGCGAGTTTGAGGTGGGTTTGGTTGGTAGGCATCTCCTTGGGGATGAGTCCAACACTGTTTGGGTCCTGGACCCATTCGAACATGAGTTTCCCATCTCGGCCCGAAAAAAAAAACCAATTACCACCACTGTCTACTTTGTTATTAAATAACATATTATAACAACAGATTCATATTCGAATTCAACAATTAATCCTCATTTACATAATAATCGCCCCAGCTAGTAATTCTACTTAATCCTATACTGCACAAACCGCCTCTTTTCCACAAATGCATCACAGTTATCCTGTTTCTACGGGCTTTGTTCCTTTGTAATAATGCCACCGTCGAATCGAACAGAATTTCAGAGGATTACCAACTTTATACCCATTTGACCCTTTTTGAGTACGGAACTGGGATTAGGTGAAAAATTTCATAAATATTTCGAAAATTTTCCCATTATTTCCTTTAAATTGATTTGGTTTTGTTCAATTTTTCATCGGTGAGTATGTTAATTATAGTAAAATTCATAAAATGGAACGTAAAGGGAACATTTTAGATTGCGAAAATCCAAAGAGAGTTTTGAAATCAACGAGACCTAGAAGATTTAGCGTTAGCACTTGGAAAGAACTCAGATAAAGAGCCACTCCATCCCAGTTTGTATTCGGTACATTCACACATACATTTGCTTTCTTAATCTTTGATTGTCTCCACTGGCTGTACAGACCTGTGGTGAGACTCATGGTTACCTATGGAGCCTTAGTTTGGTGGCCAAAAACAAATCAGAGGAAAGCCGAACTGGAGCTATCAAAACTTCAGAGGCTTGCCTGTCTGTGAATAACGAGTGCGATGAGAAGCAGCCCGAATATGGTAATGGAAGCCTCTTGCTCTGCATGTTAAGGCGGAAGCGATACAAGCTGGAGTGCAATGGGAATTGGCACGAAGGAACCAACACCCATAGACATTCCAGAATCACAGATGTTATCACAAACTCGCTTCTTGAAATGAGAAGTGATAACATGTTGGACACAATTAACGACAACCATCCATACCATATCCAGCTAAACTGGGATAGAATGGAAGTATGCAGTCAGGAAGGAACGTTGGTGTGGTACACAGACGGATCTAAAACTGACATGGAAACAGGAGCTGGAGTTTATGGTGCCAGACCCAAGTGCAATGACCATGCATCGCTGGGGAAGTTTGCATCCGTATTCCAGGAAGAAATCTACGCTATCAACACGTCGAAAGGGGGTATAGAGGCCAAAAGATCCTCTCAGATATAAAGGCAGCACTGAAATCTTTAGCATGTCCCCAGACCAAATCTAGACTGGACTACAAAAACTTTTAACCCTGGCAAACCATAATAGAGTGACTCTTAAGTGGGTCCAGGGGCACAAGGGTATTGTAGACAATGGAAAGGCAGACACTGGGTCTGAAACTGAACCAGTATTTGGAATATCAAAATCTGCTGCACGTGGCTGTACATCTCGGTGGATTCAAACTAAACATCAGACGTAATGGAGACACGTGCCAAAACAGGAACACAGCAAACTGCCGGTCAAAAAACCTTCGGAGTCACTGACTAATGAAATATTAAACCTAAGCAGGGACCGGATAAGGACTACTCACCGGCCACTGTACCCTAAGGAAGCACATGGAACCTATCAGTCAGTTGTGCATGGAAGAGGAGGAAACAGCCTCTCACATTATCTTCGAATGTGAAGCACTGTCTCATTGGAGATATAGACTCCTAGGACTAGAGTATCCAAGGGAGGATTTTCCAAGAAGGACCTAGTGAAAATACTGTTAAGGCTACTGGTCTCTTCACATGAACGGTATAACCAAGAGCACAAAAAGCCTAAAGGCTGAGGTGCCGAGGTCTCTAAGCCTCTGACTGGTGGAGCCGATCTAATCAATCAATATCTTTCCAATAGACAGATCTTTTTAATTTCGGCTTCGTCTATTTCTTTCTTCCTTTTCCTATTCTCTAATTCTCTATTCAACAGCTTGGAAGCTTTTGAAACTATAAACTCTTCAGTTCTAATCAGTTCAGTTTTTAATTATCACCATTCAATCATTATTAAAATTATTTACAAAATATATATATATATATATATATATATATATATATATATATATATATATAACGAAATTTATTCAGTATCATTGGATTCGTTCAATCGAGAACCATTGTAATATTTCCGTTTTGTAAAATTAACTTAACGAATGGCGCTATCAAAATTTAAACCTATGCAGTGAAGCGTTGATGAGCTCGGTTTTATATACGCGGAAATTCTGTTGTTCTATGGGGACTGTTAATTTATATTGTACGTAAATATTTTATTGTTCACTATGGCTTCTGATTTAATCGGTATTTGATTAAATAAATGACTAACAAAACTGTGGAATTTGTAGTTCGATTTATTTCATGATGCTTCGTTCAAATACAACAAAAACGTCTTCCTATTATTATTATAAGCTTTTCAAACGTAGGAAATACAGCTACGCTTCCCTGATGCATAATGGCCAGCGGCTGAATTCATCAGTTAGAAATATATCGACGAGTAAAGTCAGTGAGAGTTAAAAATTTTCGCAGCACGTACTGCCAGATATTTTCGATGGGATTCATATCTGGATTGTATGCTGGCCAATTAAATCCTACTTCATCCAGCAATATCATACATAAAATTGCCTTGATAGCCCTTAGTGACCATGTAGCTGTGTGCTGTTAAAGTCATTCTGTCCAAATCATAACAGAACCACCACCAAATTACGTCTTACCTCAATACAAACCTAGGCGTAATTTTCTCTGGATCTTTTCCATACTCGTCGACGTTCGTCTGGTCCATTGATGCAAAAACGCGACTCATCTGTTAAGAGTACCTTGCTCAAACGATCATCGATCCATGCCAAGTGGTTACGAGCAAAATCCAATCCTGATTTTTGATGCTGGAGGTTCAATGTTGGCCATCCTCTTGCAAGAAAATCCATTAGCACGAACCTTCTTCTAACTGTCCGATCGCACCATTAACACCTGTAACTTCTTTAGGCTCATTTTGCAGAGGATCATATCAACAAAAACCGATAATCTCTTTGACTCGTGACTCTTTTTCGCCCTGTTCGGTTATAAGACCATCCTCCTGATAACTCTTATAAAAAGGCACTTATCCACAATTATAGCGGTTTTACCATCTTGAATCAACTCTACAGCTCGTGCCACAACAATAGGATCTAGAGGCATTATGGCCTGGTAATAAACATTTGAAACAAAATTTTCAAATGGGAAGTGGACTGTTTTGAACGACCCACTCAGTAGATGGATTTACCCGCATCCTATTTAATAGAAAACCATTTATTGTACCAGTCTTCACGTAATCGTTTCCAATAAATTATTACGTCTGTGGAGTATTTCCTAGGGATTTCTCACGTGGCATTGACCTACTTTAGCTGGAATTTACGTCCAACTTCTATTTTTTTTTCTTCTTTATTTTCGGCTGCGTACTCCAATCAATATCCCGCAGACTGAACACGTTTAGGGATTGGATCCTACGAATAATTTACTCAAACTTTTGTAGTATAATTTCACCAGGACTGATATCTAGTATGGTTGAGTTATAATTAATGATTTTCATTTGCGTTGTTATAAAATGGAATGGGATAGATATATTTTCCGCGTTACCATTAAAATTGCGGAAATTGGACGCATTCCGTGTCAAAAGGGGATTGGTTAGTAAATATATTATTATTGATGCAAACGCGTAATATATTTTATTTGTCTGGAAATTTAATAAATTATGGTGAAAGGCTAACAAGGAGGTTAAATCGAGAACTCGCAAACTGTTTAGCAGTGCTAAAAGAACAGGAGATTGGGAAGAATATTATTTCACTCTGACTGCTTACAACAAGCAGATCAGGAAGGCAAAAAGGGAGTCCTGGAGGAAATTCTGTGGTGAAGTGGAAACAACCTCAGAAACGGCTCGACTCCAGAAAATCTTTGCCAAAGACTAATCAATCATGGTGAAAGGCTTGCTAAACTCTACTCTAGAAGTCTTAAAATTGACACACTGTATAATTCCAGTGTTATCAATGAATGTGACGGACGAAAAGGTTATCTTTTCATCTATTTATTCATTCTACGACCTCCTTACTCATACCAACTAACAAAGCACTTTTTTTCCTTTGCTTAACCTAATAACTCGAAGCAATAATAATCAACATGAGTTAAAGAGCCCTTCCGGAGTAATAATATATAAATATTTCATTTGCGCGTCGAAATTCTGCTCATCATTTGCATTATTGACAAAATCTTCTTGTACTCCCGCTTCCAGGGTCTCTCCACTTTCAAAACGCTTCCGCCCTAAGAGGTGCTTAACTTTACAAACAAAAGGCCACAATAACTTTCAGAGTATTGTTGTGTCTACTCTCTCTCTTTATATCTTTTCCGACATCAATATTAAATGCTGAGCGTGAATGTGGTACCGATGGAATTTTATTTGGAAGTTTAAAACGACCCAGAAAAGACTGGTATGTACTAGAAGTTCTCAGAAAGTTCGTTTGCTGCTTCAATCCACCGTCACTGTCCCTTTAAATCTCAGGTCTGTAGGTCTCATGTTATAAATAGTTATTCATACTTTAAGGGACCGAACTTTAATGCCAGCCCTCGCTATCGGTCGGGCAGCAAAATCGACTAGTAAATGTTACTTTCATCCCTTATAGTATAAATAACTCGTTTGTTAATTAAATATCAAATTCTAGCTAACGGCAGTCTGAGTTTGCCATTGTTAAAATTGTAACTTAAATTTAACGGACGAAAATCGTTTACAATGTGTAACTGTTGTAACATGTCTATCGACCTGTTTCGATTTTACAGAATAAATCCTTTTAATTAGCGCTCGTCGTCACTAGCCACATCCAATTATAGTTCTGTGATCCCAAACTCTTCTACCCTGACCGTTAGACAATTGACGTCTGCCAACGGACGCTTCCATTTTTTGCACAACGCCACGTGAAACACCCCTTTTTGTTATCGACCGTCTAAGGGGAAACATCATCTTTCGCTATCTTTCATCTCTTAAGTACCTATCTTATGAATTTTGCTGTGGTAAGCACAGCCCCTAGGCTAGAATATAACGCCGAGGATATAACCCTAGGCTAGAATATAACGCCGAGGATATAACCCTAGGCTAGAATACAACCCCAGGATATAAAGCCAAGGATAGAACCCCAAAATACCGCCCTAGAACGGAACACATCAGTTCAGATCAAGACCTGACTTCTTCTCCAGGAAACCACTTCATCTAAGCTAAGTACCTATAAAAGTACAAATTCCTCTATTAAATTCCGTTATTCATTTCCTGTGGCAGAATAAATTAAAAATTTGTTTTTAATTCTTTTTTTTATTAAAATCCTCAACTATAAAAGTTGAGGGAGATCCGCCCGGGGTCACTTTAATCATTAACTTTCATTTAAATTTTACAAGGCGTTTCTACCTTTTCCGCCTTAGTTTTTAGTACTTTTTATCGTTAAAAAGGTAGTGGCGCCCTCAATTTTTACAACCCTTCTGTTATCCTTGTGTGACATAAACTTGGGGTCGAATCACCCTTGAGAGGAGTCTCTAGCCGGAGCCCTTCGAGCTGGTGCCCTTTGTGGGGTACAGACAGTTACCGTTACAAATTGGCGCCCAACTAAAAGCACACATTTACAGTTACACTGTCATAACAACAAATTTAATAACCTGTGCTTAAAGTTAGGTACCGAATGGCATTTTTTATCGTTAAAAATTGTCCATTCGGAATTTTCGCATAGTTCGAAACGTAGCTTTTTCCATTACGTGATCCTCTGCAATGTTGACACTTCTCTAACGAAATAATAGATAACAAGCGAGTTTGGCATGGAACAAAAACCTATTCGCCAGTGAAGTTTTTTTTTATGTGTATCGATTTTGTTCCATGTATCTAGCAATCTGATTCGTAGTTGTGTAGCTGTAACAGTTAATGGTATTCTGAAAAATGTATACTCGTCTAAAAAAAAAAGAAAATGCGGAAACACATTTTATACAAATTTTTGTATATTTTGCTATATAAATTATTGAGGTTAGGGTTTCTCTTCGCCATATTTTCTGACGAAACTTGTCGATCCACTGAATAGTTAGAAAAGTTGCTAAACTTGATCGGCATCGATAATAATAATATTCTTGCGTAAATAACTACTCCTTAAAGAAAAGTAATTTTATTAAACTCGCAGTCTATAATATTTTATAACGAACAATAATCTTTTAATAATACTCTGAATACGTTGAAAGGGATGAAGCGAATCTTCTTGTTTTGCAAATCCTATATTACTATTCAAAATATTGAAATGAATGAAAGGCATGGTAGGATCGCCATGTAATGAATCTATTAACGTGGTAGACTAAAGGTGTAGAAGGGCCTCTGAATAGGTGGTGTTGCAGGTCACATGGAGGATCATCTCAAGAGAATGAAACAACTACTTCTAGCACTGGGATATGTTTGATTTATTTACTAAATACTTTACACTAATTACTATTACTAAGTACCTAGCCGTATATCGTACTTATACTTATTGGTTAAGGATTACTTATCCCTGACCATTCGACTATATAGAATGTTCTTCATGACTTATTCTAAATCAACTTCTTCTCTGATAAATATTGAATGTATTGATATGAATTTTTAATTTATATTGTTAATATGTGTTTTAATTTATTTATTGTAATATATTTATTTGGGCGCCAATTAATATGAATTTTAATTTAAATATTAGTGATATCATACATCACTCACCTTTTATGATGACTCTTCACCTCAGGTTGGTTCTAATGCTCATTTAGTTTCTTTTTTTATTTTATTATTCAATATATCCTCAGGCCGGTCCTGTGTCCTTGCCCTTGAATAATAGGAACTATCTAACTGTGAAGCAGTTTTGCCAACTTAATAGGAAGAAAACTCTTTATATTAGAAATTTATGAAATATTATTTAATTTATTTTTTAATGAACGGCGCATTTATATAGAATTGATAAGTAAATACATAAGAAACAATTCAAAACACTTATCTAAATGATCTTTCGCTCAACGTTCACACTAAATGAAGTTCTTATATCTAATAAATATATGAAAATTATGCAACTCTTTTTACATGTAACATTAATAACCAAAGACAAAATAGAACATCTGTTTTTAACAGATTTTATATAAAAATTGGACGATATTGTAATCGTAACGAAGATGAATAAATATTAAGTTCTGGATTTAATCACACGCACGTAAGTTTAATGATTTAACTTATAGTTTATGAAATACCTTTTTATCTTGTATTATTTTTTTGAGATTTTCTATGTTTTAGACCTTTCTGGGCCTTGGAGTCCCTCGAAGAAGTGGCTTCAATATGGCTTCGGGGTCGGCTTGGGAAGATTTTCAGTTTTGTTTACCTCTCGGAACCTTCACTCATGGTTTGTTTAAGGAATTTTATATTTACAGAGATTATTCAACCTCTGTTTTTAACAGGAACTTGTTAAGGAAAGGTTAGCAACACCAAATCACTTTATAGTTTCACTTTTAACACAACGTAGTCTAATTTTAAATACATTTTTAAACATGAAAAAGCTTATACTTCTCAATTCTGTATATTTTTTGTAACTAACCGTTTTCTAATCAATAGCAACAAATATCAAATTTTTCTATCTTTTCAAAATCCATATGTCTCTTTATTTTTAAGTTTTTCTATATTTGCTGACCAATCAAATTCATTTAATAATTTTTGATTTCTGTTATTTGACATGATTGTTTTATAATTTGATCTTTTTCTGATATGAAAGTTTATTTTTGATGTCTCCAAATAATTTATTATTATTTTTATCTGTTAGTTAAAAAATTTTAAAATTATTTGACATCTGTTTTAATTTCAGTTGTCATATCCTTTCTTCCGTTCGAGTTGACAAATCTAGATTCACACTTTGTTAGATATGTTCATAAGTGTACTTCTTCTATTTTTACCAGTGTCAGATTTTATAACCTAACTAATAATTTTTAATTTTCAGGTTCTTTCTTTTTAGATTTATGATGAGCCAAAAAACTTTTGCAAAGCTTTTGAAAATTCTGAAACTATGTGATAGGATTTTAATAAATTAGAGAAAAGTTATAAAGATTCCCGTTTAAAGTTTGGGTTGTAAATATTTGTCAGGTGATTTGTTTATATTTTATTTAGATTTTATACTGAAATAACCCTTGTTTGGTGTATGTGTTGTATGGTGTCACTTTCCATATCAGTATATTTATATAACTAGTCAAGTTCCAAATAAACATATTATTGTTTTGCTTTGCTTCACGCTTGAACTTGACAATAACCTTCTTAATTTATATTTATATAATAATGAAATAGTCGAATGTTTTGTTGAAATAATATCAAGGAAATTTAATTCTTATTTTAAATATTTATTATTATATTGGGCCAAAAGGCATCACAATATCCTAGATGGAACTATCGTTTAGTTGCATTCGTTGGATGGTATATTCAAAGGTAATGTCCAATTGGAATAATGGACGAATCACTCACAGTTTTTTCAAAGTTAATGCTAGAGAGATTTTTAATACCATTGATGGAAAACGGCGCCCAACGGCAGGCATATATATTTTATAAATTATTAGAATCGTCGTTTAGCAAATAGTTGAAATAAAATACTGTTCTACCCATCTAAACACAACACAAGTCACGGCACCACTGGCTAGAACAATTATTGTTGTAAATCATCTTAACGACACAGTGGACCGCAAAAATAACTAACTCTCTTAGTTGGTGCAAGTGCAAAAAACTGTAGTTTGATCACTTTAGTTTTTCTTTTGCTTCAAAATTTGTGTTAATTTGTTTGGTTCACCATGTATATTTTTATGTTCTATAAATTTCTATTTTCTCTTCTGTTAATATTAAAAGATACTTTCCTCGGAATTTTGTAAATATCCAGTTTATTTTTTGTTGAATAGAAAAATAAAAAGGCGAAAATAGTCTTCGATTAAATTCGAGGCATGAACCTCCTTCAAACGGGAGTACTGTTAAAGCCTCCCGGGAAATTTCCAAACCTAATTTTGCGAATTCAGTGTTACCATTCGACAAGATGTATCCTTGCTATACATGTACCGATTGTGATGAGCATTGCATGTAAATAATCATTCAAGGAATAGTGATAAAGACAAAACAGTTCCATGAATAGATATTATCGAGATATTGTACAACCTTTTGATGGTAGGTAAATATTTTTATATTTATATCAAAAATAATTATCAATTATTATATTCCTATATTCCTAATTATTCTAACCTAAAAGTTCAAAAGGATCACACAAACTGATCATTAAACGGTCAGACTAGGCTCAGATAGACTGCGTTTCACATAAGAAGAAGCCACGTGAAGTTTGCCAACTGTCTTGCGCAGAAACGAAAATCGGTCTTGTTAATATATGTCGCCTCGTAACGACCGTTTCATGCCATTGGCGTTACAAACGATGTTTCATTCCGACAGCCATTTTATTATTGACATTTGAGGTTGTGTTTGAAACAACGACACCACGTATTTTCATATACTTACCAGTGTCTATTGTATGTGGATACATCTCGAAAAGCTTCAAAGAATTCCAAAATATGTTTTATTTAAACTATACACATGATAAATACATTTTTAATATTATAATTTTGTGTTAACCTACAAAATGTAAAAACGTTACGCTATTGATTTGAAGTCGACTGTCAATTTTACAATATGGCGCTGGTTTTGACTACAAGTTCGCGCATACGACTGCAACTTCACGTGGGTTCTTCTTACGTGAAACGGAGTCTAACCACTTACATCGCGAAGCCATAGAAATACATAAGTACAAAAACAACTTTAATAAAAAAGAAGAAGGATTAAACGTCAACAAAATTATGAATGGTGTCCATTGTTGTCAGATTTATAAATATATATATCAGCTCATATCAACAAAATTTACGATTACGTAACTAGAATTTAAATTCAAATAGCGATTAGTAATAGAAATAAATATTCATCTGCACTCAACTCCGATCAATAATGTAAAACCGTTACGCTACTGATTTGAAGTCGAATGTCAATTTTACAATATGGCGCTGGTTTTGACAACAAGTTCGCGCATACGACTGCAACTTCACGTGGGTTCTTCTTACGTGAAACGAAGTCTAACTACTTACATCGCGAAGCCATAGAAATACATAAGTACAAAAACAACTTTAATAAAAAAGAAGAAGGATTAAACGTCAACAAAGTTATGAATGGTGTCCATTGTTGTCAGATGTATAAATATATATATCAGCTCATATCAACAAAATTTACGATTACGTAACTAGAATTTAAATTCAAATAGCGATTAGTAATAGAAAAAAAATCCATCTGCACTCAACTGCGATCAATTCTAAACGTGAACAGCGTTGCTTAAAATAATTGAGAATTCACTAGAATATTAATAAGGGGGTTGATGGCAGTTGCAACGTATGCACAAGACATCTAAAGAGCAACACGGCGGTTTGTAACCATCGCCGAACTCCTTTAGACTCCTCAACGAGCTCTATAGTCAACATGATATATCGGTCAAAGCACAAACTCCACTTTGTCGTGAAGTTGCTGTGAATTTCAACGTGTTATCTGATGTATGATTAAAGTAGGGTTATGTTAAAACTTTAATTACTTTGATTCAAGATAATGTGTGTTCTAGAGGCTTCTAGATAAAGTAGCACATTGTATGTGGAAATAGCGATTAAAGATAAGTTTTGTTTGTATCTTGGAATAGTTTAAACTCCGAATGACATGGGCCGTTTACTGTTCGAATTACCAGAGTTACTGTTTGTCTTGGAAATTGTTAATGATCATAGAAATGTCAAAAAAAAACGTAGAGTAGAATTATTTACAAAAAAAGTAAACATATTTGCACTGTATACATATAGCTCATGGAAACCGTGACGATGATTTATGCAAAACTATATACGCTCCATTGTTAATTGTGTTGCATAACCAAAAGTATTGTGTGTTGCATAAAAGCGTGACGAAGACGAGAAATCCATGTTTTTTCTTCACCCAAAAAAAGTGCTCGACGCGCCTAAATTTTTTTTCAAAAATGTCGAATCATAGAAACGTCACACTCGTTGCTGTGGCTTAGTTGTATTGAGGTTAGGTTTTAATTGCGGTATTTTACTTATAACTTTTCAATGGAAACTACAAAAATAATGTTAACCGTGAAAGTATCCAAATTTTTAAAACCTACTTGGAGCGTTTTGGTTTATTTAATCTTCGTCCTTGACCTTTTGATTTTGTTAAGAGCAAAAACAATCACGTAATATCAAATACTTTAATCAGACCAAGTCCCCGAAGAATCTTCTGGATTAGATCCAGCACAAAGAGGTATTTGCATACTACTTCAGATGGTAATGAGAAAATCGTTCTAGCTCTTTGTAATGTAATCTTCCGGCTAATTAAACAAAACTTTTTGTTTCGATGAGATCGTAGAAGTGTAGAGATTTATTTGCCTTTTTTGAATTATTTATGGAGTTGATTTTCACTTAAAAACTTGAGTCTTTTTGATAGTTTTCCAATGAAAAACTGCTGTTTGCTCGTATCTTTCACTTTCGCATTCCCCCGTATACAAACTATCTTAGAAACGATGTCGCTGATTTTTTTCCATATTCGATCATTACTTGGGAAAGTGTATCTAAAATCTCAGCTCAAAACTCCCATTAATATGAGCTCTACGATTTTTTGACTTGACGAGTGTACTTTCGAATTTTCAAATTTTCCACTTTTATATATGGAAATCCACTAATTCGACCTCGTAGATTACGAAAATTCCCATAAAAAGATTCTAAATTTTCGTACTCTTCACTTTCTCATACTCTACTGAAGAAGAACGGACAAAAATTTTAATGTTTTCCCTAGAGCTTAAATAATTTTATTTTAACAAAAATTTTAATTTTTCCCCCGGGGCTTAAATAATTTTATTTTAACAAAAATTTTAATTTTTCCCCCGGGGCTTAAATAATTTTATTTTAACAAAAATTTTAATTTTTCCCCCGGGGCTTAAATAATTTTATTTTAACAAAAATTTTAATTTTTCCCCTGGAGCTTAAATAATTTTATTTTAACAAAAATTTTAATTTTTCCCCTGGAGCTTAAATAATTTTATTTTAACAAAAATTTTAATGTTTTCCCTAGAGCTTAAATAATTTTATTTAAAAAAAAATTTTAATTTTTCCCCCGGGGCTTAAATAATTTTATTTTAACAAAAATTTTAATTTTTCCCCCGGGGCTTAAATAATTTTATTTTAACAAAAATTTTAATTTTTCCCCTGGAGCTTAAATAATTTTATTTTAACAAAAATTTTAATTTTTCCCCTGGAGCCTAAATAATTTTATTTTAACAAAAATTTTAATGTTTTCCCTAGAGCTTAAATAATTTTATTTTAACAAAAATTTTAATTTTTCCCCCGGGGCTTAAATAATTTTATTTTAACAAAAATTTTAATTTTTCCCCCGGGGCTTAAATAATTTTATTTTAACAAAAATTTTAATTTTTCCCCTGGAGCTTAAATAATTTTATTTTAACAAAAATTTTAATGTTTTCCCTGGAGCTTAAATAATTTTATTTTAACAAAAATTTTAATGTTTTCCCTAGAGCTTAAATAATTTTATTTTAACAAAAATTTTAATTTTTCCCCCGGGGCTTAAATAATTTTATTTTAACAAAAATTTTAATTTTTCCCCTCGAGCTTAAATTATTTTATTTTAACTCACGACCTTCCGTTATGTATAAAAAAGATTCCACATGCACAAAGAGTCATTATTAAATTGCCTAATTCCGCTCGCGGGCTCCTTTCAAATGTCGCGAATTTTCAAGTTCCTTTCAAAAATTTATCTCTCTTCTTTTTCCGAGCATACATTAATTGTTCCAGCACTACGACGTATCTCCATAGAAATTGCGAACTGAAATTCGAATCGACTTCAAGTCGTGCTCGAACGAAAAACATAAATTTCAAATATATATTCAAATTTGGATTCCACGCTTTACTGAATTGAAAAGCGGCATTCAGTGTCAACAATATAAGAAAGTAGCTGTGAAAAAATCTGATAAATTTATTCTTTGGAGTCACATTAAGCTTTTTCTTGGACCAGTCTAAACATATTCACCTTCTTATTTAAAATTGACAAAAGTTGGACTAAAAATGGCGATCAAAGCTCACTTTTATACTTTTAAGATTTATAATAAAAGTAAAATCAATTCAATTAAATGATTAACACGTTGAATTTACGCCTTAAAACTTTTTATTAGATGAATATTTGATTAGAGTGGTGAATTTAATCGCGATCCTACTTTTTGCCTGCCACTGAAAGGGTGGTATCTTTTTGTTGGAAAATTCCGAAATGAGGTCAGCGAATGAAACTCGTGGAACTGTGCAAAGTTTTTGTTGTCCCGTTAAAACGGGAAAATTAGAATCTTCGCATTGTTGTCATCTACCATCACATGATTCATAATTCCCGCGGTGAAAGAGAGAAAATTTTTAGTCGATTTGAGCGTAATTTTCAAACAATACAGCGGAAAATCAGTGAAAATTGGTTCGTAAAAAGGTGTAAGTACATTTTTTCCTTGTTCATAAGGAGAATGGTGACAGGGGACCGTATGGGGGGAGGGGAAGAAAACGGAGAGTAGAGGGGAGATCCTGGAGGAAGTGTTGACATCCAACGGGTTGGCGGTGCTGAATGATGGACTATTGAGGGGTGACGGGGGTTCGTCATTCATTGATATAACAGCATGTTGTGATGAATGGCTATGGGGAAAGAGTGAGTAGTTGGAGGGTGCTGGATGATGAGGAAAGCTTGACTTTACATAGGTATGTGAAGACGGATATAAGGAAAGGGAGAAGGAATTATTGGAAGAGAAGGGATGGAGGTGGACGAAGGCCGAGGCAGAGAGTATGAGGAAGAAAGTAAGAGAGGAGATAGAAAGGGGACTTGGACCTGATGTACCTGATTGTACGATGTGATACAGGGCTGTAAAAGTGAGGGAAAGAGGGGCAATAGTCGTGAGCGGAGGGCCAATTACTGGTGGAATGAGGAAATAGAGGAGCTGTGGAGGGAGTGTAAGAAAGAACGAAGACGGATACTGATGGGAAGAGGAAGGATAGAGGGAAAAGGGGGGTACAAGAATAAGAAGAAGAAGGAACTGGAGCGTAGGGTGGAGAGAGGAAAGTTTCTAGAGTCCATAATAAAAAACTGACATTGGTTAGTTGTAGTAAATGGTTTTAAGGAATACTAAATCTTTTAATTGAGAAAACCCCGGACAATTATTTATTGTCTTGTTAAATTGGCTACTTAGTCTCGTAATATGTGCTGCATATTACTGATGGTTTGAAATTATTTAATTGATCGATATAGTGTCCATAATATAATGCATCAAAACCATTAAATTGATTTTGAAATTACCGAATTATGATGCGTCAATGAGCTGCTTTAAATTTTCGAAGTAAATCAATTTACAATTTACTACCAGTATACTACGGTTCGTTAAATTTAATGAAATTCGTCTTTGTAGGCTTTGCCACTGTTGACTTTTCCATCTAAAGTTGATTAAACTTTAATTTAAAAAGAGTGATATTCATTCTATGGAATTTCTACACGTTATTCAAATAATTTCTAGATTCAAATACACTCACAGAACTGTGCAAGATTGTTGTAGCCTTCGATCATTAAACAGACTAGATGAATAACCCACAACACACTTTGTTTGAAGCCAACATCTAAATCGATTCTCTCATTCCAAAAAAAGGATAGCTACACAAACAGCAAAGGTCACAGATTCCAATAACAGTGCCGTGCTGTGTGAGGATTAAAATTTATTGAAAATATTCTTGGTGATACTTCAAAATTTCTTTGATTTCATTAACTTAACATATTTCGCTTTTCACTTTTCACTAGAAGCATTTAAAGCACGCTGTCGTATGCGCCGACCAGTGTGACCTAAGCTTTAATATCGCAAAATAAAAAATCGTTTTATGGCAAAAAAACACCGGTTATATGGACCGACTTAAATTTTCCGCCTTAATATGAAATTTCGGTACTTTTTATCGCCGTTTTCCACACTTTTTTTTCATTTCGAATAAAACAAACCCTTTGGAAACCCTTTGCAAATAAAAAATATTTATATTTACGACTACGCCTTGTGTTTGGTAAAAGGGATCGAGCAGTCGTGTTGGACCATTACCTGGAAGACTCATGGCCACACCGTCGGAATATTGGGCTCGAAGAAAGTAAGTGGCTAATGGAAAGTATAAAGTTGGAAATTTAGTAGGATGAATTTTTAGTTTATAATTTCCCCTTCAAAAAATTTAGGTCAATGAGAACTTATGTATACCTACACTGACAGGGATCAAAATAGGAGAATGTTAAATTCCTGAGAAGATTTTCACGAATAATGAAAGTTAAAGATTTAAATACCAACGTATAAAAAGTAAAGCAGTGGTGCTGTCAATACTACTCATCTACCCATAGCTACCCATTGAACGCGATGGCTAGAGCCAAGAACAAACGCTGGAAGGGTGCGTCCAGGGGGGTAGTACAGGAATGGATGGAGGAGGAAATGGAGAGAAGGTAGGAGGACTATGAGGGCACGCTAATAGGAGCGATAGGGAGTAGGAGAGATTGGATGGACCGGAAATTTGGGAAGATGAACTACTTCTTGACACAGGTGCTCCCTGGACATGGGTCCTCCACAGGATTGGGAAAAGAAAGACTGGAGTGTGCGATAGGTGTGAAGGGGAGGATGATGTGGGGCATGTGTTTGGATGCTGGAGGAACCAGGAAGTGCTGAAGAAGTTGGCGAGGAAACTAGGGAAGGCGGTGTATTGGGAGAACACGGTGGAGATAATATTGAGGAGGGAGGAGGAATGGATGGAGGTAAGAGGCGTAGTGGAGAGCATGATTAGGGGGAGAGAAGAACTCGATATAGCATGAGAGGTAGGAGTGATAGGTAAGGAGAAGACGATGGTGTGAGCGGAGAGTGTGAGGGACCGCAGCCCGTCTCGAAGTATGCTAAGGTAGTGATGCCGAGGCGGGGGTAACGATGAGTTGGTTGGTAAGCATCCCCTTGGGGATAAGTCCAACACTATTTGGGTCCTGGATAGGATCCATTTGAATATGAGTTTCCCATCTTGACCCGAAAAAAAAAACGTATAAAAAGGATAGTTAATGACTATAGTCTGTTTAGTTAATGTTCTGGAGTGGTAAAATGTAAATCTATAATTAGACCTCGACACTTTAAACAGCTGATTTTTTTGCGTGATCGAAATGAACACGGATTTTCAAAGATTGGCAGTCAAGTTGAAACCTTGACCTTCCTTCATTATATTTTCGAAATTTGCGTGTTTTCCGTTTCAGCATGATATAGCATGTAAATTGCAGCAATTATAGAGTGTGCTGTACTGTATTTATAAAAAAATCTCTATAAAATTATTTATTTTTGCATTTTGTATAATTATTTTCAAATATACAGGTTGCTTTTTGGTTTCGTTCAGAAGAATAGATTATGTAAGTGTGGAGATATCTACTAACAATAACAATGTACGTCACAATGTCAACACAAAACTAATGCGCATGATTGATCGCAAAAATCATATGAAAAATCGAACTGAAATAGATACGGTTCTATTTTGCGAAACTCGAATGATTTGTCAAATGCAAAATCAGACGGACCAAATCAAATTGAAAATCGAAAGGTGTAAACGAATACAAAGTGACTGTTTCATCCGTTTGTTAAAATCAAATGTAAAATCAAATGAAACATCTTATGGTCAAAAGGCACCTTAAGAATATGTCTTAAATTAAATGTCCATTACCTTAATTGTTATAATAAATTGCTATGTAATAATAAAGTTGCTTTTGGTACTTATGAAAATATAGTACAGTTGATAATTCAATATTTTGAAATTGACATTGTGAAGTTTGCCAACTGTCTTGCGCAGAAACCAAAATCGGTCTTGCCATTGGCGTTACAAACGATATTTCATGTCGACTGCTATTTTATTATTGAAAGTATAAATATTTTAACGATACTAAGTATTTTCATATACCGGAGTCTATTGTATGTGAAAATATCTCGAAAAGCTTCAAAGAATTCCCAAATCCCAAACTAATACATATGTAATAAATACATTTTTTGTGTTAACCTACAAAATGTAGAAAAGTAACGCTACTTATTTGAAGTCGAGTGTCAACTTTACAATATGGCGCTGGTTTGACAAATGGATCGCCGCAGTAAGATTTGTTTTGTCCATTACGTTACACCGCATGTGTGACATTACTTTTGACAGATGACCATTATCAGCTGATTGATATTGTTGTCTACAAAAAATTTGAAAGAAAAAATAATAATTTAAAAAGAAATTAATTGCATGAAATCAGTTATGTATGCTGTATAGAAAAATTAAATTTATATATCGCAGGAATATTGTGAGAATTTGTGATGTTTCGTCTTCTTTAAGCTGTACTCGGGGTATGAATTTAATGAAAAATTCAAGTAGGTATCTTATATCTATTTGTTAGGTCATTAGGTATTAACTGGAACACTTCAGTTTTTAGGACATTTTAATTTTATCTTAGCCTTTCCATTTTGAGTTATATTATCTAGCTTTAAAATCACTTTGCTTCTATTCCATGTATAAGTCTGTCTTTATCTGTTGTAAATAAATAGGTAAATTAATTATTTATTATATTTCATGATCAGTTTGCCTCCTAATTTATCGAGAAGGGCAAGGAAAATCATTGAAGAAGCTATGCAGAAGGGAAATGGTGAATGGATGATTATTTTTCCTTTCCCTTCTTCAAAACTTAATCAATGATCTGTTTCAACCAAACTGCCAATTGTCAAAATGTCACACATGCGATGTGACGTAATGGACAAAACAAATCTTACTGCGGCGATCCATTCGTCAAGTTTGCGCATACGACTGCAACTTCACGTGGGTTCTTCTTACGTGAAACGGGGTCTATCTTCAAAACTGAAATGTTTACAAAGAAATACAAGGAGGCGAAAAAGTTTAAGATTAGACGTTTTATTCCAGTTGGATTCCATATTTTGTTAAATTTAACCTAAAAAAAAGTTAGGGGGACAAAAGGGTGCTGACCCCCTCTGAAAATCCATAATAAATAAAAATAAACGAACGCTACTACTACCAGTTTATGGGTTATCATATACTAGTGTCTCATATAAATTTTCAAAAATTTAAGTTACGCCGTTTTAGAGCAACGTAAAAAAAATAAATTTAAATTTTCAAATAAATCACCCTGTAACTTTTTTGTATGCACTTTTATATAGCTAATTGAGGATCTATTTTTGATCCTAGAAAATTTATGACCAATCTTTTCGGAATACCCTGTATATTTTAAACCATCTACACGATTTTCATGAAAATTGGTATATATGGGTCAGAAGTTATGGCGAATTAATAGAAAATATTTTGACAGACATGACACTTCCGGTTAAACCGGTTATTACTAGAACATGTCTTTTCTTTGCTACAAGATATCCAGATAGACCACGAGCCACTCGTGCCAAATAGAAATGATTGAGCTTTTGGTTATTTTTCAGGATATTAATTTCACAACTTCAAACGTTTCTACCAGCGTTAAAATTACTTCAACTGAGTCATTAGCTTGGCAATTTTCCTCCCTTATAATGTGTTTGAATCGCGTATATTATTATCTTTCTCGCAACTGGCAAATTCTCGGATATAATATAATGTGGAAATATAACTGGAGCGTCTGACTTTATATACGGAATTGAAAATCAATACTTTGGTAACTGGAATCGTTACAGGGTTAGGTATACATTTTAAATTTATAACCTACTATTATTTAAAGTACCAAGAGTGCTGTGATATTTGTCGTACAGTTAAAAATATGGTACTGTAAACTGAAGTCCTAATTAGGACTCCTTCAACTAGTGCTGTTCATATTATCCTTGTCGTACTTGTGTAAATCGTATGTCCAATTAAGCTTTTTCGCGATCTGTAGATCTCATCACTTTCCTCATCTGGACCCTGCTGAGGTTTAATATTTCGTTAGTCAGGAACTCCGAGGTTTTTTTTACCAGGAGTTTCAATATCTCTGCGGCTTTAATAGTTATTTATGATACAAGTGCGTGAAGTGATACTAGTGCCTTTTTTCGCAACGAGTGCGCAAAAGTAATTCACGCATGAGTATCATACAATGTTTTATCTACGACCACATTAAAAATACTTTCCCTTAATTATATATTACATAACCTCTCTTTTTGATAATTGTGTTTTAATGATTGCCTACCTTCATCATAAGAAATTCATAATCTGATGCTCCATTTATAAAATCCAAAATCTGTTCCCTTGTGAAAACTTTTGATTTTTTTGGTTTATGGCTCTCTGATTGTCATTTTATGAAGGTAATAAGTTTATGAAATTTACTTATATCAATGTTTAAATTTAAATTTATGGTAGTTTTAAACATTGAATAATGGGACCATAACGTTGATGATTTCCATTGACTTTGCCGAGAAATATGCAATAAGAACATTTTCCGTTTAATTTTTAATTTTTTTAGTGTTACACCAATCAAAAAAAAAGGTGAGCGGTCGTCGGACAGCCAACAGAAGCTTGCTTCTTATGCACAACAAAATGACCATTTTTGACCATTTTTCGAAAATTTTGACCATTTTTCAAAAATTTTGACAATTATTGACCATTTTTGACGATTTTTTCAAATTTTAACAATTATTGACTATTTTTGACAATTTTTTACCAGTTTTGACAATTTTTTACCAATTTTGACAGATTTGACAATTATTGATCATTTTTGACAATTTTTCAAAAATTTTGACCATTTTAGACCATTTTTCCAAATTTTAACAATTATTGACCATTTTTGATAATTTTTTAGCATTTTTGACAGGTTTTGACAATTATTGACGATTTTTGACAATTGTTCCAAAATTTTGACCAATTTTCAAAAATTTTGACAATTTTCTACAATGATTGACCATTTTTGACAGTTTTTTATAATTATTGACCATTTTTTCAAAATTTTGACAATTTTCTACAATGATTGACCATTTTTGACAGTTTTTTATAATTATTGACCATTTTTTCAAAATTTTGACAATGTTTGACCATTTTTCAAAATTTCAACAATTATTGACCTTTTTTGATAGTTTCTGACAATTATTGACAATTTGGCAAAAACTTTGACCATTTTCAACAATTATTGACCATTTTTGACAGTTTTTTTATAATTATTGACCATGTTTTCAAAATTTTGACTATTTTTCGAAATTTTGAAAAATTTTAACAATTATTGACCATTTTTGACAGTTTTTTTATAGTTATTGACCATTTTTTCAAAATTTTGACAATGTTTGACCATTTTTCAAAATTTCAACAATTATTGACCTTTTTTGATAGTTTCTGACAATTATTGACAATTTGGCAAAAACTTTGACCATTTTCAACAATTATTGACCATTTTTGACAGTTTTTTTATAATTATTGACCATGTTTTCAAAATTTTGACAATTTTCAACAATTATTGACCAATTTTGACAGTTTTTTATAATTATTGACCATTTTTTCAAAATTTTGACAATTTTTGACCATTTTTTAAAATTTTAACAATTATTGATCATTTTTGACAGTTTCTGACAATTATTAACTATTTTTGAGAATTTTTCAAGAATTTTGACAATTTTCAACAATTATTGACCATTTTTGACAGTTTTTTATAATTATTGACCTCTTTTTCAAAATTTTGACTATTTTGGACCATTTTTTCAAATTTTAACAATTATTGACCATTTTTAGCAGTTTCTGACAATAATTGACCATTTTGGATAATTATTGACCATTTTTTCAAAATTTCAACAATTTTTGACCATTTCTCAAAATTTTAACCATTATTGACCATTTTTGACAGTTTCTGACAATTATTGACTATTTTTGATCATTTTTTAAAATATTTAACAATTTTTGACAATTTTTGACAATTTTTGACAATTTTTGACAATTTTTGACAATTTTTGACAATTTTTGACAATTTTTGACAATTTTTGACAATTTTTGACAATTTTTGACAATTTTTGACAATTTTTGACAATTTTTGACCATTCACATTTTACACTTCTTAATGACAGTACAAAATTATTACGATTACAGAACCTTTGACAGAACACAAAACTTAATAAATATACAAATAAAAAAGAGTGTCCCATTTAAAAAGCATTGTACTTTTTCGCACTCTTTTGGATGTTATAATGAAACTTCCATTTAAAAAGCTTTGTTCTTTTTCGCATGCTTTAGACGTATGTATAAAATGTAATTTCACGTATTTATATGAGTTTGTAAATGCTTAATTTTAATGGTGGTCGTAGATAAAGGAATTTTATTTCGCCTCTTTCTTGGCGATAGATTCAGAGAGACCAGACAGCAGACCGCGTTTTTCTTTCCTCTCTCAGGCTTGTGCGCAAGTCACATGTAAAAATCAATACTTCTCTGGAAATGTCTACTATACCACCCTCCCGTTAATGTAAGAAACAATAATTACTGTTTCAACCCACTCAAGAGTTACTCTATTATGGTTTGCCTGGGTTAAGAGTTTTTGTAGACAGTCTAGATCTGATCTGGGGACATGCTAGAGATTTCAGTACTGCCTGACTATCTGACCTCTATACATGTACATTTTAAAACATGTTTTAGATCCGTTTGTGTACCACACCATTAAATAAATTATTACAATTTTTATATCACTTTAGATACAAATTGCAGACTTATATTTTACGTTTTTAACTATTGAGACAAAAAAAAAAAGATTAATATTAGTCGGGAAAATTAAATATAACCGCTGTTATACCATCGGTTGGAGAAACTGTAAGTATCTCTTACCAACTTCTTGGAGTTTTGAAATTCATTCGTAATTTATTACTGCCTACGGCAGAAATAGCATCTGCTTTGTTACATTCATTTTTGGGGTTTTCGAGATGTTTTATTATAACTCGGTTAATCTTTTCAAATGGATTTATATCTAGATGCTTATCTTTTGTATGCTGTTAAATTAGGCCGAAGAAAATGTCTACAGATTTCATTTCTTATTAAAAAAATGTAATAATATTCAGTTCCACATCATCATTTGATTTATCCAACCATTCAACATTATAATTCTTGCAATAGAACACATAATTTCAACTGAAACTCTCTCCTCTTTTCGTGTTCAGCTAGCATTACAACACAAGTTTTCATAAATGCGCCACTACATCCTACGGCTCGAGCCGCATTTAAACAGGCCGGGAGAGTGGAAGAGGAGGATAATTGGTAGGATGGTAGAGCAGAGTATGATGTACGGTGCGGAGGTGTGGGGTGAAAGAGCGGGAGTGAATGCGAGAGTTCTCCTGCGGGAGCAGAGAGGGATATTGCTGAGGGTGGTGCGGAGGTACAGGACAGTGGACTGGCAGCAGCGGTGCTGGCAAGGACCTACCCATTGGACGTGATGGCTAGAGCCAGAAGTAAACGCTGGATGGGTGCGACCAGAGAGGAGGTACATGAATGGATGGAGGAGGAAATGGAGAGAAGGTGGGAGGAGTATGAGGGCGTGCTAAAAGGAGCTATTGGGAGTAGGGGAGATTGGAGGGACCGGAAATTCGGGGAGGTGAACTACTTCTTGACACAGGTGTTCACTGGACATGGGTCGAGAGTAGGGTACCTCCACAAGATTGGCAAAAGATAGACTGGAGTGTGCGAGAGGTGAGAAGTGGAGGATGATGTGGGGTATGTGTTTAGATGCTGGAGAAACGAGGAAGTGTTGAAGAAGTTGGAGAGGAAACTAGGGGAGGCGGAGTATTGGGAGAACATGGTGGAGATAATGTTGAGGGGGGAGTAGGAATGGATGGAGGTAAGTGGCGTAGTAGAGAGCATGGTTAATGGGAGAGAACGATAGTCATGAGAGGCAGGAGTGAAAGTTAGGGAGAAGACGACGGTGTGAGCGGAGAGTGTGCGAGGGACCGCCGCCCGTCTCGAAGTATTCTAGGGTGGTGATTCCGAGGCGGGGGTAACGGCGAGTTTGAGGTGGGTTTGGTTGGTAGGCATTTCTCTGGGGATGAGTCCAGCTCTGTTTGGGTCCTGGACCCATTCGAACATGAGTTTCCCATCTCCCATACCCATACAGGGTGACCAAAAGAAAACTAAACAACATTTAAGAAGAACGTTGATACCCGTTAAGTTATTTTTCCCCATTTTCCACTTAATTGCACGAATTAATATTTTTTTCCAGAAATCCGAATTGATAATTCAGAGCTGTTTTCATAAAAGCTGGTCGGAGAACATAAAATTCATATTCTAAAGAGATCCATTTTGCGAGGATTAACTAAAATCGACCAAAATGGGATTATAAAGTTTCCCAAAACTCCAAGGATTGTCCTTGAATCCTCAAATAAAGAACATATCTGGGGGAGAGATGGTGAAATTTATGGAAAGAGGTCAGCACCGATCCGCTGTTTATTCCAGATTATTTATCGAAATCCCTGTTTCTGTGGAAACAACGTAAACTGTAGCGTACTTAGGGGGGGACATATGGGGTACGTTGTAGAAAGTGAAGATAGTGCTTTTTTTCATTTTCATCTTTGAATTTAATTTAAAAAAGTATTCAAAGAAGAAAGATATGACCAGAAGATTGACGTTCCAAGTTAAATAATTACAATTATTGTAAACTGAAATTCCTTGCTTAAAATTCCTCCTTAGATTGACGTATTTTCATATAGAATATTCCTGTATAATTTTCTCATATTTCCCCGTGGACACTGTCCCGAGGCCATTCACTGTCGAACTAAAACCATTTCGAATAACTTTATTCATTAGTAAAAGTGAACAAAAACTTTTCGTACCTCTCAACCTAGACTTGCGCTATAGACCGCTTTTTATTGTAATAAACGTTTTTAGTTTGATTATTTCCATTTCCAACATTTCTACGTCGTTTATACATGAAATGAAACAAATTGGATGATATATTATGTTGTACGAGGAATATCTCTAGAGCGTATTAATTTCGGGGTAGGATATTATACGATCCTGTCTAGTTCAATTAAAACTTTAATAATAATGATTTAAAAAAGCAGCAAAGAAGCACTCAAAAGACGCTCTTGTATGATCCGACAAGTACTCAGAAGTTCTCTAAGGGTATGCACAGTCAGATAATGATCTTGTGCGGTGAGGTATCCCTTGTTCATCCACTTCTAGGTCTTTCTCTCACTATCTACGGAGAAGCTGCGAAATGACTCTTTTAAGTACGACTTGGAAAACCTCCTCAACTTCTTTTTGGAAAAGACCCGCCTCAATCATACCAATAGCTCTACTAGCTACATTGGTAAGCAAGTACCGAAATCCAAGAGATACAGACTGGATAGGATATAAAACGTCCCTCAGTAGAATTATCGAGGATGGTACTGAACCGATTGACTGCATTGAAGCTATAGACAAGGCAGTAGACAGAGTAAGACGGCCTACCAAGAAAACTGTCCGGAGAAAACAAAAAAGAATACAGGTAACTCAGTTTGGTCCGCGATCTTTTCAACAAGGCCAAAAGCAACCAGGACCTGGATACCTACAGGTATAAGCACACGCAATACAACAAAGAAATTCGTAAAGCCAAAAGGAGCTCATTGAGAAGATTTTTCGAGGACATTTCGGATGCTCCCGCATCCGAATCCACAAAGTCCTGGCAAAGGATGGGACAACCAGAAAGAAAGTAGGTTTCATTAGGAATGCTAACTAACGGCACCTATACAGAAATCGGAAAGGAGAGTTTAAAGGAACTAATAAACGTCCACTTTCCAGCCTCATCAATTCTGGCCATCGACGCAGTTAAGCCTACCATACGAGCACGAAGGCCAAACAGGCCAAGTTCTACGGATTGGAAAATAGCCACTGAAGTCACAAGACCCTATAAAATTAGATGGGCCATAAATAAATTTCAACCATTTAAATCCCCAGGGACAGATGGTGTATATCCCATTCAACTACCAATTGGAATCGATGTGTTAATACCACACGTAACTAAGATCCTCGAAGATAGTCAGACATTGAGGGAGCATATAAGAATGTTACCACGAATTCATTGGTTAATGCAATGAATCCACAACAATATGCCGATGGATAAAGGCAACTCTGGAGGATAGGATAATAAGCTCCACTCTGGGGCAAGTCACCATCAAGGCAAGGACGAGTGGAGGATGTCCACAAGGAGGAGTGCTATCATCTCTATTACACAAATTATCAATTTCACGAAAAAGACGGCACTACAAGGCCTAAAGCCAATAGTGTTAGAAGGAGAGATGATTCCATTTGCCAATGAAACAAAGTACATTTTGATCAAAGGCTTTCATGGAACACTCACCTTCAGAAGACCACACAGAAAGCTACCATTGCCCTTGGCAGATGCAGAAGAATGTGTGGGAAAAACTGGGGACTTACCCCAAAATTGACCCAATGGCTATATACAAGGGTTGTTAGACCAATGATAGCCTATGAACTAAATTGATATTATCATTCTTCTAACTATTAAAAGTGATCATTGTCACTATTCCTTCATAGATAATATTGAATATTATTATGAAAATTTTCCCATTTCCACTGATATTATTAAGGATTATTCCAAGGCTTCCAACGATCCTTAGTAAACAGTGTGTGTAGCAAAATATTCTGATATAAAATATATAACTTTCTATATAAAGAGGATTTTTGCGTCGAAATATATAGTTATTGGACTTAACTCGGATCCTATTTCAGGATAAGGGGATCAGGAAATATTAAATGTACCGAGATAAAAATCGCTTTTAAATAGGATTTGGTACTTCGGAGATAGCAGCTGCAAGTCCTTTCAAAACGAGATTTGGTGAATTTTTTTTTGTACAAATTGATTAAATTTATGGAAATATATCAATGTAAAAATGATTAAAATCGTCCTGAGAAAATCCTTCAATACAGGAGCTGAACTATTGTTCTGGAAGTCTATATATTTTTATTGATTTACCAACGTTGATCCTTATAGTCCTTCCTCTTGTACGGTTTTGTTGAGAATAAATTAAAATCGTTCTGTATAAATCCTCTTTACTGGAGTTGAGGTGACAAAAGGGGGGGTTTTCTTAAAAATAAAATTATTACCGGTTTATCAACGGAGAGGGGTCGAGGTAAAATGAAAGACAATTATTTAACGGTTTCAATAAATTATTTTACGTTTACTACTGATTTCATGGTTACTCAGTTTTATGTCCTACAGTTTTCTAGGTGTAGAGTAGGCCTGATCGTAGTTGGCTCACGCCGTTGACCTACTATTAGCTTTCAGATGGAGGGTGGCCTCAAGGTAATATCCTTTTTCCTGTTAGGAGGAAATCTGCTAGATGCGTTTAAATAACCACTTAAGGTGTCACTAAATTATTCCTAACAGGTTACGATTGTAGCTGAGCTAAATCCGAAAATTCTTCGAAAGAGCACAATGCATGTGACCTCTTCAAAAGCACCAGCAAAAGAATGGAGGATTATGGACCAGTCCAAGCCTCACAAGGTCAAGGTCGGTCTTCTTATATTTATTCACCCTTAGCAACAGATGAGCAGGTCAAAGGTTAATCTAACAAGTAGTTGTATAGTTCATTGAACTTGACTTAATAGGTCAAAGGCCTCTTGAGAATTTATGAAAGATACATTGTTAGAGAATGTAAACATAACCAAATAAAGTTTGGGCAATGATGTTTAGCTATTAATTATTTCAGAAGTAGTAAATGGTATTAGAGCAATATATACAAGGTGATTGGTGGATTTCCTTCACAATCAGAAATACTATTTGTCTTGATACACTTTCCTTTTCTTCAGGATATCAACGTTTCCTTTTGTTAAAAATGAATTAAAATAATTCTGTATAAATAATTCACTATAGGAGCTCATCCTTAAATGATTTCGTCCTGGAAGTCCTGCAATCCATGGTTTTAAATTGCCTCACTAACGTTGGTCTTTATAGTACTTCCAGTAGATACGATTTTTGATATATTAGTGAGTTCAGGATTCCTCTAAAAAAGAATATACCAGCAATTAATTAAATAAGAGATGACACAAAGGACTACAAGTTTAACAAGAAACTACAGTATCCTGACAAAGAAGCAGCTAAAAAATGATTAACTCATCACTGTAACATTTCTATAGATACAAGTTTACTGCTTCTCGTTAAAAACTTTCTAAAGAACGAACTTCGTATTATGAGTGTATCTCCCAGTCTCGATTTCGTTTATTCCGTTCTCTATCCATACTTTAAGCAGCCCATGATACATTTTTTGCTTTATTGGTTATTTTTCCATGTCTGCATCGCTGAATTGACCATTGTTGACCGTAACGTGGCAAATTCCCAAAATGTTTTAGTTATCAGAGCCGCTTCACATTGATTTATAAATCGCTTATTCATTGCCGAGATATTTTTTACACAAAGGGAAAGCTGTATTAACGACGAGACAGCTTTTGATCTGCCTGTGCACTTCGAGTGTTAGATAAGTTTTGTTATTTTTTACTAGCTGACTTTTTAGTTTTTGATTCGTGTGTTAAATGTAAAAATTTAAGAATAGATATGTCTGAAGCTAAAAATTTTGAATCCGGCTCGAAGGACCAAAAATTTAAAGCGTTTCGCCATAACGCTCTTATCCACTAACGGATTCAAGTTGAAATTTTGCAAATTAAAAGCTATTGGAAAAATAAAATATTGTAATGATCAAGAGGATCCAAAAACAATGCTCGGAGGCAGTTTATTCCTCGTACTTCACAAGAAAAGTGGAATTAAAAGCGGTATTTTATGTTCTCATCTACTTCAAAGTTACAGGATCAGCTGTAATAGAGTAGTGGATCCATGTTTCATTCACATAATAATAATTTTTAACTCGCCACCGAGCTAGCGAATCTGAGTCTGATCCTCAACTTTCCGAAGCTTTGAAGAAGCTGCAAAAGCTGTGGTAGCAAATTTGCTGCAAAATGGAAGCTAGTGCCAAGTTAAACAACATTTTGTAACTGAATTAGAAAAAACAAAGGAACAATTAACCACTTGAATAATGTAGACATTGAGAATACCTCATAAGCAACAATTGTATGCATTTATTCCTAACGATTCCATATTTTCCAAGTTCAATTATTTAAAACAGTTTTTCTAGTGAAAATGATGTATATAGTATAGTTCCACGTCAGTATTTGAAAACTTCTTTTATAATTTATTCAAAGCTTATAAATAGAATATCGATTAGTCGTTGTACACGTTCAAAGAAGTCTGATAATTTCAAAACGTCTATTCACAGCTTAAATAAATCTAATCAACTATTTAAAGAGCGATCAAGTAGCAAAAAACAATCGGAAATTAACGGTATTCCCAATAGGCATCGATTGGAATTAAATGGGAAGAGATTATAATGAATATTGTCTAAATACCTAATTAGACGAAACAGTCTTGGACATTTTGTGGTTCTTATGTAGCCAGGGGAGATATAATGTAGTAGGGGAAGGAATGAAGTAGATGAAGACAATGGAAAAGGGGAAGGAAAAAATGGACCCCTCAGAGTATGGTCAAATAGGAGGAAGGAGGGTGTTACAGATAAATTTAGGGAAATGCAGGATAGCGCTTGATATATTGGATGAACTGATTTTTAGAAAGGAAATTGAACGTGGTGTGTGGATCTGAGGTAAATGCTAGATATGTGGGAAAGCAGGGATAGATTACGGACGATACAGGAAAGGCAGGAATAAGAGTGGTGGGAGATGGACTGAGGGCGGATGAAGAGAGGAAGGGAAACGGATGGGTGGTGGTGCGAATGGGAGACTTGGTAGTGTATAGTGTGTATATAAGCCCAAATGTCAACCTGGAAGAATAGAGTGGAGCATGACAGGATTAGAGGACGATCTGAGGGTGCCAAAAGGAAAAAGGAGGATCATAAGGAGAGTGGTGACAGGGGACTTCAATGCTAAGAATACTGTATGGGGGCGGGTAAGAAAACGGACAGGAGAGGGGAGATCCTGGAGGAAGTGTTGACATCCAAAGGGATGGTGGTGCTGAATGATGGACTACTACCCACCTTCGTGAGGGGTGACGGGGGTTCGTCATTCATTGATATAACAGCATGTGATGAATGGCTGGGGGAAAGAGTGAGTAGTTGGAGGGTGCTGAAGTATTAGGAAAGCTTGAGCTTACATAGGTATGTGGAGACGGATATAAGGAAAGGGAGAAAGGAATTATTGGAAGAGTCGGGATGGAAGTGGACGAAGGCCGAGGCAGAGAGTATGGGGAAGAAAGTAAGAGAGGAGATCGGAAGGGGACTTGGACATGATGTAGATTAATTGTACAATGTGATACAGGGCTGTAAAAGAGAGGGAAAGAGGGGCAATAGCCGTGAGCGGAAGACCAATTACTCGTGGAGTGAGGAAAAAAGGAGCTGTGGAGGGAGTGTAATAAAGAACGAAGACGGATGCTGAGGGGAAGAGGAAGGATAGAGGGAAGAGGGGGATACAAAGAGAAGAAGAAGGAACTGGAGCGTAGGGTGGAGAAGGAAAAAAGAGGGAAGTGGGAAGAGTTACTGGGTGAATTGGAAAACAATCCATGGGGAAAGGCGTATGAGATAGCGGTGAAGAGGATGGGTGGATATAGGAACGAAGTGCTTGAAGAAGATTGGGAGAAGGAAATTGTAGGGAAATTGCTCACAGGTGGAGAACGAGGAGTGGGGAGCAGAATTCAAGAAATACAGGATTCTAGGGGGTAGGGATAAGGCCGGTAGAGAAGTAGGAAGTGGAGGAAGGGGTGAGAAACATTAAAGTAAGGAAAGTAAGGAATAGATGGCCTGAGGGATGATATGATGAAGAGGCTGTTGGATGTCATTGGGGAGTACTTCTGGGAACTATTGCTGAGGGAGGAACAGGCAAGGAAAGTGGCAAGGGTGATACTGATGAAGAAGGCGGGTAGAGAGGGAAAGCGGGCGGGGAACTACAGACCTATAAGCCTGCTGTGTGGTATGGGTAAGGTCCTACCCATTGGACGTGATGGCTAGAGCCAGGAACAGACGCTGCAGGGGTGCGACCAGAGAGGAAGTACAGGAATGGATGGAGGAAATGGAGAGAAGGTGGATGGAGAATAATTACGCGAAGTTTAAAAAAATCTTCTCCATTATCTTTTTAACTACATTATCAATTGTATATCATCCTATACCAGAAATTTTAAGTTCATTTATTACGAATTATAAATGTTTTGACATTTAAAAAATGTTTAATATTTTAAATCTTACTTTAGGCACGTTTTTTTTACATATGGTTGGCCAAGCTGCTTTAAAGGCTCTGAAGTCTACAATAATCTGGAACTGCCAACAATCCTTTAAGCAGCTGGCGGGTATAAAGGAATTATCGGTATTGATATTGCTGATGGTCTAGAAAAGAAAGGAGCCTGTACTCCTTTTATCGGGCCCAAACCATTTTGTGGTATTCCAAAAAGCCGCATCGTGGAAGAAGTCCGAAAATGGAAAGAGGAACTTAGTACACCTTACTGGGAAAATACTCTAGGTCAAAGACAAGCAAAATTGATCTTGGAGCTCCAGAAATCTGTTCTCAAAGTAATGACAGGAATTCTAAGTGGACACTGTTCAGTCAATGCTCAAAGTGAGCCAACGTCTTAAATACCTGGAACAGGCTACAGATCTTCCAGAATAGATAATAGACTTTCTAAGAAGCCTAGTTCGTTTGGATAAAAATATATATGTAGGGTATAGACATATAGTATATTGTGTCACAAGGGCACAAAATGAGCTTCAGCAGCCGGAGACTATTAAAAGCATGAGCGAGCGTAGCGGAGCGAAGGCAGTAGATAGTTAAGGTATGTCAAAGTACTCAAGTGACAGATGGTAAAAAAATCAAAGAATTTTCCGCCCTTGGGCTGCTAAACAATACTTTCCGCCCCATTTTTGGAATTCATATGATTGGTTTTCCGGTAAGGTAGGCGAAATAGATCTTATAAGTCCCTTTGTAGTCTAATCTAATCTAACAGGAAAAAATAAAATAATTTTCTGGATAATTTCATGTTTTTGCGTTTGCGATCAATAAATATATACAGGATGTCAATTTTAAAACTTACAATGGGCTGTACCTAGTGAACGAAAAGAGATTTCAAAAAAATTTCAAAACTGTTTCTAGGGTAGAGAGGAGGAACTAAAATGACATGATAGAGAACGCATCTCCATCAACCCCCTATGCCCCACCTACAAAAATTTAACTGGCGACCCTCTACTTGTGATACGTCGTTAGAGAGCCCGTAGAAAATGCTTTCCAACGGTCTAAGTCATAATTATACAGGGTGCCACAATATTTTTTCTACGGGCTTTCTAACGACGTATCACAAGTAGAGGGTCGCCAGCTAAATTTTTGTAGGTGGGGTAGGTGGGGCATAGGGGGTTGATGGTGGTGCTTTCTCTCTCATGTCATTTCAGTTTCCTCTCTCTACCCTAGGAACGGTTTTGAAGTTTTTTGAAGCTTGCTTCTTATTGCACGACATAGGACTTTTGAGAAGGCTAGTGAACTCGTAAAACGTGTAACCGTTACGAAAAGTCCGTCACGCAACAGTGTTGCCATATTTCATCATCACGCGATAACTCATTCAAGCGACTGTGCGCAATCTCTCTTGCCGCACTGAGCTCGCACATCTATAGGTGTGAAAAATTATCAAAAATGGTCAAAAATTTTCAAAATTTTGAAAAAATGGTTAATAATTAATATGCTAAAATTTTTGAAAAATTGTTAAACATTTTTGAATATGGTCAAAAATTGTCAAAAATTTGGAAAAATGATCAAAAATAGTCAAAATTTTGAAAAAATGGTTAATAATTGCCAAATATTTTCAAAAATTGTCAAACACTGGTCAATAATTGTCAAAAATTTTGAAAAATGTTTAAAATTTTTGAAAAATTGTCCAAAATGGTCAATAATTCTCAAAGACGGTCAATAATTGTCAAAACCAATCAAAATTCGTCAGAAATTGTCAAAAATGGTCCAAAAGGATCAATAATTGGTAAAATTTTGAAAAATGGCCATAATTTTGAAAAAATGGTCAATAATTATTACGTCATACCCATACAGAAATGTAGCTGAAAGAGAAAAAACCCATTAGTATTAATAAAAATCCTGTACGATGTCGAAGATGAAATACTTAACAATATTTATAAGTTTAATTGTGTTAGTGACCAGTGAGTATCATTGTAAAATAGAAGTATCGAATCACTGTGATGCAACAAGTGACTGAATGCGAAAATCTTAAATTCTTCGGTATATTCCCGTTACATAAACACGTTAACTGTATTGTGAAAGCCAATGAAAATGGTTGTAATTGGGATAAAGAAAATCGGAAATGTTTTAAAACAATTTACGTTGGAAACGGTGAACATTTGGCTCTAAACATCGACAAAACTATCCAATTTCTTAAATTCAACTTTAATTCTAAATCGTTTCTTTTTAAATTGATCGAGCAAAAAGCCGAGAAGAAGCTTTGGATAACGGATACGAAGAATATTGTTGTTTTTGAGGAGAATAACGACGTCGAAAACTATACCACTTCCGATATTTTATTTTATTTTGATTCGTTGAATATTCCAGATTTTGTATTTGATATGGAACACGAAGAAAAACAAAATGATTCTACAATGCTTTACAGTTACGTGATTATAAGTCTTCTTCTATTTTTTATAATCAAATTCCTGAGTGGGGTTTTTTGTAATTATATTTTATTGAGTCGTTATAGTGATATGAGTGGCAATAAGGTGCTGGCATCTTTTTCACAGACTTTAATCAACTACCAGTTGATGGTGGGACAATTCGACAAAATTAAAGCTATTTGTTCCAGAAAAATAGAAGTACCAATGTATCAACAATATGATAATAAACATATTTATAATAAAATTTAATAATAATATATAATATTTACTTTTTTGTTATTTTATTATTATTATTTTTTAAATTACGTTGGGCGCCGTTAATTTTCCTATACAGGAAGTCCCAAAAACTTGGGAGATGATAGAGAGACCAAAAATAAGTAACGTATTTTATATAAAATGTTTTCCTTACGCCTTTCGTTAACGAACTACAAGGCTCTAAAGTTGTGAATTAAAAATGAGCTTTTTCTTAAAAAAATTTAAAAAAAATTAATTGTTACATTTACAACAATTATTGAACTTAGTCCGTACCAGAGTTCACAAGTGTAGTGTTGACTTGTTTATAACCAAAATGATCTTTATGAACGGTTAAAATTTTACTTATTTCCAAAAAGCCATTCAAAAATTGGAAATAAAAAACCATTTTTAATTTCCAACTTTAGAACCCTATAGTTCGTCAACGAAGGATGTGAGGAAAAATTGTATGTAAAGTACTATAATTATTTTCGGTTCTGGTAGACTTCGCGAACTTCGTAATTTTATGTTAATTTTAAATTTGTTTGATAGCTTACCTTAAACAAAGCAGCTTAGAACAAAAATTTCGCTGGATCATTCAGTAATTACTTTAAAAATCACGAATTTAGTTCAAAAAATGATACTTTCTTAACACTATTATTTAATGCTATTTTACGATGAATATTTTCACTTTAAACTGTAAAAGTTATTATCTTAGGTAGCGAACCTTACCGGACCCTTATTATCTCCAGAGGTTTTGGTACGAAGTCAGAAATCGATATCAATACTTTTTTTAAATCTACCGTTCATTAAAAATTCAACGTGTCAAATTTCTAACTCTATTCCATCCCCAGTGTTCCATTAAAACACTTACTTTGAACTAAATTACACTTTTAATTAATTAACATCAAAGCCACTCGAGTTCTTGTTGGAAGACAAAATCAAAAGTTGAAGATGATTTTAGGGCAAGTATTTCTAATTAACTCCCATTGAAAGATTTCCAATGGATAGGATTTTTTTCTAAATTATTATCAGTCGTGATATTTATTTTCAGCGATACACTAGGATCACTATGCATCACTATTTATCCATTTTTCCATGTTTTCTATGTGCACCATTACTTGGGAGCATCTGTCGGTAGCTCTAGGCTATCAAAACTAATGTGAAATACGGGTTCATCTAGTATTGTCTTCTGTCTTCCTCCACCAGACTATTGTTCCATAGGTGATCGTTGTTGGCCTTATCACAGTTGTTCTAAAGCCAGTGAACCACCTCAGATCGTATTCTCCAGGTTTTGCCCATCACTTTTCTGCATTGCGAGAAAAGCCTAGTTGCCCTGGTACTAATTTTTTCCAGGTGTGCCTTTCAATTCATTTTGGGATCAACAGATATTTAACTTCTTTGGATATTTCTAGTTCTCCTCCGAACAACAGTACTTTACCCTGCGGGAGAATTTTTCTATTCCGACTAGGTATATATTTCTCCCTCAAAAATTATTGCTCATAATATTTTCATTGGCAGTTCGAACAGGTGTTTTTATTGGTACTTATATATAAGAGTGTCGATAAAAAATGCTGGAAAATAACATCGCGACTACCGACCGATATGGAAGTCGACGTTGTAGTTATAAAGGCACATTTATTTTGTGTAGATTACTGTTTGTCGACTTTAATTTCCGGTGCGTGCGATAAAATGGTGATTGCAATTATAAATTGTTTTATACGACTACGACGTACTATCGCACAGAGGGGAAATTTGCGATTCTAATCATTTGAACCGTGTCGGAAAAAGCTTTTATGTTGTTTTTTTTTCATTTAATTTGGATGGAAAAAGGGGTTCGTTTTTCGTTTGAATGGCTCGTTTATATTTGTGAAATAATCAGCAGTGTTTATGAAAAGTTTCAACGTCATTAAATGAGCTTTTCGCTTAGTTAAATGAGCGTCGTTTTGTTGACATAATTGACAGATGTGAACTTCACCTTTTCCTTTTTTCTTTTCAATTAAAAATATTCCTGTTTTGTATAGTAGAGTCCATGAATGTAAAATATTAGGAATAAAGTCTCTGTATTATCTCTTAAGTTTTTGGTACAATGCCTGTCATATAAAACTGGTACAACTATAAAAACAGTTTTGACAATTATTGATCATTTTTGATAATTTTTCAAAAATTTTGACCATTTTAGACCATTTTTCCAAATTTTAACAATTTTTGACAATTTTTTACAGTTTTGACGAATTTTGACAATTTTTGATGAATTTTGACAATTATTGACAATTATTGACCGTCTTTGACAATTATTGACCATTTTTGACAATTTTTCAAAATTTTTAACATATTTGGCAATTATTGACCATTTCTTCAAAATGTTGACAATTATTTCCAATTTGAACAATTATTGACCATTTTTGACAATCATTGACAAATTTTGACAGTTTTGACAATTATTGATCATTTTTGACAATTTTTCAAAAATTTTGACCATTTTAGACCATGTTTCCAAATTTTAACAATTATTGACCATTTTTGACAATTTTTCAAAAATTTTGACAGTTTTTTATAATTATTGACCATTTTTTCAAAATTTTGACCATTTTTGACCATTTTTCAAAAATTTTGTCAATTTTTTACAATTATTGACCATTTTCCAAATTTTTGACAATTTTTGAAAATATTTGGCAATTATTAACCATTTTTTCAAAATTTTGACAGTTTTTGACAATTTTTGACGGTTTTTCCAAATTCTTGACAATTTTTGACCATATTTAAAAATTTTTGACAATTTTTCAAAAATTTCAACAATTATTGACCATTTTTCCAAATTTTAACAATTATTGAACATTTTTGACAATTTTTGAGCATTTTTGACAGGTTCTGACAATTATTGACCATTTTTGACAATTTTTCAAAAATATTGACAATTTTTAAACCATTTTTGACAGTTTTTTATAATGATTGACCATTTTTTCAAAATTTTGACCATTTTTGACAATTTTTCGAAAAATTTGACCATTTTTCAAAAATTTTGACAATTTTTTTTTTACATGCTGAATGTGCGATGATGCAGATGAGAGGGCGGAACACAATTTCAAGGTACAGTTTGACAAACATAACTGAAGCTGTGAAAGGAATGCTATCGAAAACATTTGATATTGCCACTTTAAACTATGAAAAAAAAAGGTGAGCGGTCGTCGGACCGCCGACAAAAACTTGCTTCTTATGCACAATAGAATGACCATTTTTCGTGAATTTTTCACCATTTTTCAAAAATGTTGACAAATTTTTACCATTTTTGACAGTTTTTGATGAATTTTGACTATTATTGACCGTCTTTACAATTATTGACCATTTTTGACAATTTTTCTAAAATTTTAACATATTTGGCAATTATTGACCATTTTTTCAAAATTTTGACAATTTTTGACAATTTTTTCAAATTTTAACAATTATTGACCATTTTTGACAATTATTGACCAATTTTGACAATTATTGATCATTTTTGACAATTATTGATCATTTTTGACAAATTTTCAACAAATTTTACCATTTTAGACAATTTTTCAACAAATTTTACCATTTTAGACAATTTTTTCCAAATTTTAACAATTATTGACTATTTTTGACAGGTCCTGACAATTATTGACAATTTTTAAAAAATTTGGTAATTTTTAATGATTATTGTCCATTTTTGACAGTTTTTTATAATTATTGACCATTTTTTCAAAATTTTGACAATTTTTGACAATTATTGACCATTTTTCCAAATTTTTGACAATTTTTGGAAATATTTGGCAATTATTAACCATTTTTTCAAAATTTTGACAGTTTTTGACAATTTTTGACGATTTTTCCAAATTCTTGACAATTTTTCAAAATTTCAACAATTATTGACCATTTTTGACAGTTTTTGACGAATTTTGACAATTATTGACCATTTTTGACAGTTTTTGAAGAATTTTGACAATTATTGATCGTCTTTGACAATTATTTACCATTTTTCAAAAATATTAACATATTTGGCAATTATTGACCATTTTTTCAAAATGTTGACAATTTTTTCAAATTTTAACAATTATTGACTATTTTTGACAATTATTGACCAATTTTTACAGTTTTGACAATTGTTGATCATTTTTGACAATTTTTAAAAACTTTTGACCATTTTTGACAATTTTTGAGCATTTCTGGCAGGTTCTGGCAATTATTGACCATTTTTGACAATTTTTCGAGAAATTTGACCATTTTTCAAAAAATTTGACAATTTTTTACAATTATTGACCATTTTTCAAAAAATTTGACAATTTTTTACAATTATTGACCATTTTTCCAAATTTTTGACAATTTTTAAAAATATTTGGCAATTATTAACCATTTTTTCAAAATTTTGACAGTTTTTGACAATTTTTGACCATATTTAAAATTTTTTGACAATTTTTCAAAAATTTCAACAATTATTGACCATTTTTGACAGTTTTTGACGAATTTTGACAATTGTTGACCGTCTTTACGGTTTTTTTCTAGAGCTATTGTTAACATTATAGGCAAAAGATGAGCGGTGGGGTTGCTGGTAAAGGGACGGAGCTAGAAGAGGGAAGGGGGTGGGTGAGTTCGTATGGAGGAGTAAAATATAAACCAGTTTACGCCCATAAATATCATTTATACTACCCATTGGACGAGATGGCTAGAGACAAGAATAAACGCTGGAGGGGTGCGACCAGAGAGGAAGTACAAGAATGGATGGAGGAGGAAATGGAGAGAAGGTTGGAGGAGTATGAGGGCGCGCTAAAAGGGGCCATTGGGAGTAGGAGAGATTAGATAGACCGAAAATTCGGGGAGGTGAACTAATTCTTGACACAGGTGCTCACTGGACATGCATGGGTCGAGAGTAGGGTACCTCCACAAGATTGGGAAAAGAGAGACTGGAGTGTGCGAGAGGTGTGAAGTGGAGGATGATGTGGGGCATGTGTTTAGTTGCTGGAAGAATGAGGAAGTGCTGAAGAAGTTGGAGAGGAAACTAGGGGAGGCGTTGTATTGGGAGAACATGGTGGTGATAATGTTGAGGGCGAGGTGGAATGGATGGAGGTAAGTGACGTAGTGGACAGCATGATTAGGGGGAGAGAAGGACTCGATATGGCATGAGAGGTAGGAGTGATAGATTCGGAGAAGACAACGGTGTGAGCGGGGAGTGTAATAGGGACCGCCGCCCGTCTCGAAGTATGCTAGGGTAGTGATTTTGAGGCGGGGGTAACGGCGAGTTTGGTTGGTAGGCACCCCCTTGGGGATGAGTCCAAGACTGGATAGGACCCATTCAAACATGAGTTTCCCATCTTGACCCGAAAAAAAATACTCTTTTTCTGATAACAGTTAGATCGTTATCCCACTTTTTTTTAATGTTTTTAATCGTGGTTTTGCTTCTATTAAGCTCTTGGGCCAGTAGTCAAATAGACCAACCATCCTTTATTTTGGAAATTATTCGCATTTCATGAAACTCACTCAAATAAGCTGACAAATTTGTCATTTTGATTAGTTAAGTTGGGTTTACATTGGGAAAAAAAGTGTACCAGTTTCATATGACGCGCAGACTAAAATGTGCATTCTGTAAAAATGAATGTTTCGAACGAAAACGCAATTTATTAAAATTCATTTTACCTTAAAACCCCGCATTTGTTCTAATTTTTCCATTACATTCAACTCAACATCGTTATTTGTAGAAAAAATCGAGTACGCCAATGAAATCAACTCGGTTTTGTAACATCTAGCACGCCGTGGATGTCGGGTTAAGCCACCACCGCGTCGGGGCAATCCTGGATTAGTTAATCTATCCTTGTGACAGTTGACGCACGATCCTTGTTACCAGCAACTTTTTCACCTTCACCTACACAGGAAGTTTGATTTATTCATAGCGCTAATAAAACCGTTTTATCGATAGACAAGGATATCAGGGACAAATTGAAATTTGTTTTTAAAGTCTTAAAAAACGTAATAATTTTAAATTATCCAGACTTCTACAATTGAATTCTATGAAAATAGGCTGATTTTTCTTGTCAACCCCTATTATCCCCTACTCTAAACGCCGCCTAAACTTCTCTACTTGAAAAAATGACTAACACGCATATTTGAGAAAATGGTAAGTGCGCCGGTAAAATTTAACAGCAAACGTTTTTTTTTGCTTTACTGACCAAGTATAAAGCCGAATGAGAAATATTCGATGTAAAAGTCCTTTAATATTATAACCCAAATAACATATTAAAGATTGTTCACTTTATAATGCGAAAACTAAAAACCTGTCAAAAAATAGGTAACCTTCGCTATCTCCTTTGAGTTCTTTTATGCACTTTAAAGATGACGAATGTCATGAGTTCCTTTATTTTGGAGCGTTGAGATCGTATGTTTTCCCGTTTGATCGGAGATCACGGAAATACGATGCCGAGATTTCTTTAAATGTCAATAATGTGTCAATATTTAAGCTGAAGTGAGGTTAGAAAAGGATCCCGTTGATCCCTAGAGTGGAAAAATGTTTATTTTGTCTGTTAGAATTATTGTAGATACAAGGAATATACAAAAATAATTCCAGCTCAATCCTCACGGGTGGAACAAAACCACACACACTACTAGTGCCAATCACCTCTGATTCACCCATAGAAACACACACTGTACTAAGCCCAATCCACTTACACACCCCACCCAATGTCCACTAATTCACCCACACTCCAACCTACTACCACCCGAATACCACACCACTCATCTCAAACGATTCACTTCCCCACCCACTGCCCGTCCACCCCTGCAAACCGTCCATGAACCTGTCATAACTGTTAACTAACTTTTTACTAACTGTTACCTCGCGTATATGTATATATAGTCTTTCTCAATTCTCGAAAAATTTGACCATTTTTCAAAAATTTTGACAATTATTGACCATTTTTCCAAATTTTTGAAAATATTTGGCAATTATCAACCATTTTTTCAAAAATTTGACAGTTATTTGACAATTTTTAACCATATTTAAAATTTTTCAAAAATTTTAACAATTATTGACCATTTTTGACAGTTTTTTACGAATTTTGACAATTATTGACCTTCTTTGACAATTTTTCAAAAATTTTAACATATTTGGCAATTATTTACCATTTCTTCAAAATTTTGACAAATTTTGGACCATTTTTTCAAAATTTTAACAATTATCGATCATTTTGGACCATTTTTGACAATTTTTGACGGATTTTGACGAATTTTGATTGGTTTTGACAATTATTGACCGTCTTTGACAATTATTGATCATTTTTGACAGTTTTTTACGAATTTTGACAATTATTGACCTTCTTTGACTATTTTTGACAATTTTTCAAAAATTTTAACATATTTGGCAAATAATTTACCATTTTTTCAAAATTTTGATAATTTTTCACCATTTTTTCAAAATTTTAACAATTATTGATCATTTTGGACCATTTTTGACAATTTTTGACGAATTTTGACGAATCTGGATTGGTTTTGACAATTATTGACCGTCTTTGACAATTATTGATCATTTTTGACAGTTTTTCACGAATTTTGACAATTATTGACCTTCTTTGACAATTTTTCAAAAATTTTAACATATTTGGCAATTATTTACCATTTTTTCAAAATTTTGACAATTTTTTCAAAATTTTAACAATTTTTGACCATTTTTTCAAAATTTTAACAATTATCGATCATTTTGGACCATTTTTGACAATTTTTGACGGATTTTGATTGGTTTTGACAATTATTGACCGTCTTTGACAATTATTGATCATTTTTGACAGTTTTTTACGAATTTTGACAATTATTGACCTTCTTTGACAATTATTGACTATTTTTGACAATTTTTCAAAAATTTTAACATATTTGGCAATTATTTACCATTTTTTCAAAATTTTGACAATTTTTTCAAAATTTTAACAATTATTGATCATTTTGGACCATTTTTGACAATTTTTGACGAATTTTGACGAATCTGGATTGGTTTTGACAATTATTGACCGTCTTTGACAATTATTGATCATTTTTGACAGTTTTTTACGAATTTTGACAATTATTGACCTTCTTTGACAATTATTGACAATTTTTCAAAAATTTTAACATATTTGGCAATTATTTACCATTTTTTCAAAATTTTGACAATTTTTGACCATTTTTTCAAAATTTTAACAATTATTGATCATTTTGGACCATTTTTGACAATTTTTGACGAATCTGGATTGGTTTTGACAATTATTGACCGTCTTTGACAATTATTGATCATTTTTGAGAACCAGCAACTAGCATCAAAATGTTACTCTGTTTCTTTGGTGTGGACATGGCTTAACCTCAAACAACATTTTACATATGCCTTCAAAGCTCCAAACCCAACTAGTTAATGTCACTGTGACATTTAACACATCTGGCAAAAATAAGAGAGAAAAAATTCTCTAGTTTCAGTGATAGGTAGGGTAGGTTTGTGGTGAGTGGGTCTATAAGGCCCTCCACTGTGACTCACAAGAGGGGGGTCTTTTTGCTCATCTGTAGACGTTATAACTTTAGCACCCTCCCCCCTATGGTCACCATTATCAATTTTTTAAATGGAGCACCCAGTCAAGGCATAGTTTACATTGGAATTATCCGTAACTCCTCTTGTAGTCGCTATTTGACTTGGGGTCGTCATTGTCACAAAAATTTAAAAGAAAGTAAAAAATAGAAATTTAGAATAAATTTAGCAAGTCGAGAAAATATTAATTAAATTGAGATTGAAGTGAACACAAATAAAGGGAAAGAAATTCACTTGGACTGCTTACAGGTACCCAGCTGCTCTTCCTCTTTGGAGATGCTGCACCTACCCAAATTCTAGAGGCCTTACACTGAAGTGGGCTGGTCGTCGAAAGTCTGCTTGGAGTCAAGAGGAATGGAAACACGTGACTTCACTTAAATCTTCCGAGAATTCTTCAGCTTCGTCTTCGTGGATTTACATTTACAACGTGAACCGTTCACTAATTAGCTTGTCATTTACTTGATTTTTCCCAAATAACGATTGAAATAGAGAAAAGGGATTTCTTTTCTTGGAAAAATCCTACTGACTGCGCCAGTTATGCAATAATGTAGAGGGTATTCCATTTAAAAATTTGGACCTAGGGGGGAGGGGATTAAAGTCTACATATGAGCAAAAAGACGTTTACCTTTATATGATTTTTGTCGTGTTTTTTTATTTTTTCATAAAACTTCATCTTCAGAATTATGTGGGGTGGATAATTTTCATTGAAAGGTTGTGTATAACAAAGCTTGTAGTTCATTATTGTTCAAAATAAAGCTTTGCGACCCTGTTCTGCGTCATTCTGATGATGATGTGATATCAATACAGTAGTTTCCAAGTTGGAACAAGTCCAAAAAAGTTCAATTCAAGTTATTACCGATATGAAATTTGTTATATCAATTTTATTAGTTTATACGAAACTGTATAGATGGCGTAAGTTTAATAGCAACAATTTCATTCCTTCAGGAAAATAAAGTGAATTTATAAAGTAAATAGAAAACATTTTGAACCCGTAGTGATATCGCTTTTCTTGATATGAAGTTATTGAAAGATATTTTCAAGAGTTTTTAGTTAATAGGTTTGTGAGTGAAAGAAAAATTGAGTGGTCCTGAGTTTTATTGGATATGGTTTAGAGCCTCGAGAAAGAAACTCTATCCTCCTTTAAAGTATCATCTATTTAATGATTTTCTTCATTTATGTCACACATATCGCGCAAATCCATTCGTTATAGGTCTACTTCATCCAACTAGAACACATCATTTATCATTTGTAACTCCGCAATTCCCTACGCTAACTTAGATTAGAAATTTCCAGCTTTGATAAATTTCTCTAACTCTAACTCAACAATGAACTCTTTTCGGGCTCGTTTAGTTTCGAACTTTTAGGTTGGAAACATGATTTGTAAGTCTGAACAAGAAAGAATCTATTTGTTACTTTTTTTCCCAACTAAACTTCAGATCTTATAGTATATGAGCCCCGTTCTCTCAATAACTTTTTAATTATGTCAGCAATGGCTGAATCAATTCATCAGAAATAATCGGGATTGATTGTACTTTAAAGAAATTGGCTACTATAGAAAGTATATTTTTATGAGAAAACAGCTTGGAGAGATTAAGAAGATGTTTTAGCTATTACTGGTTCACTTGGTGTAAAAATGGAGCAACCAACACAAATATGGTTTTGGTCTTTTGGTAGAGTGTGTGATGCCTTTTGGCATAAAATAAAATAAGAAATAAATTTCCTTCAAACTATTTTCGATAAATCAGTGAACATAAAAAAATGCATAAATAAAACCCACGAGGCCGACAGGTATCGAGAATCAAGTTCATCACGTAAATTTACAACATGCAAGAGGTCGTAGTTTTATTAAAGTCGGATGACTCTCCGAGTGACCTGGAGGACCATCAATTAAAGAGGCCTTTCCATAACAACATCCCTACATCACAAGTGTTCATTTTGGAGAAAGGTGATTTTATTTTGCTTTAAGGATTGAAAGTTGAGATTTTTTAAACTTTTTGATTGCATATGTGGATTTTGGACCAACTTTTGGTTAAGTTGTGGAAAATTCTGCGAAAAGTAAACAGAAAGTCGCTTTTAATCGAAAAGGATGAAATTGTATGTTGGAGACGGAATTATTTGCGATCAATTAGGGATTTTCGCAATGAAAATGGAAAAGGAAAACGACTGATAATTACGCATATTGGAAGTACAGATGGTTTGTTAGCATTTGAGTCAATTGACACCGGAGACTATAACGAAGATATGAAAGCTGATGCTTTTGAGGACTATTTTTAAGAAATGATAACTCTAATTCCGCCCAACTCGATAATTCTTTTGGACGACGCCCCTTATCATTCAAGGAGATGATAAATTGCCTACCACCGCTTGGAAAGAAGCGGAAATCATTCAGTGGCTTTTAGATAAACAAGTATTTATGTTACTTTCCTGGAGTTTACGGTGATGGTTATGGTGATGGTGTCCTTGGTGTCCTTTTTAGGTTACAGAAGTTACAGGTAGTGTCTCAGGTAAAATTCTGGTCCAGGTAAAGTTTCTGGGTCCAGGTAAAGTTATCAGGTCCATTAAAAGTTTTGGTCCAGGAAAAAAAATGCATTCAGAGGAATTCACTTCTTAAAGATAAGATACGATAAGTTGGAAAGGCTTCAATGGCACATGTTCACAGGAAAGAAGAAAGAAACCCTTTTTCCACTGTTTAAATACACGAAATCATGTGAAAGATAACAGACTTACGTCTCATGTTCATGTCAAGCTCAGACTCCTTGACCAGGAAAGGAATTTACATTTCAGTAGTGAATTCTTGATTCATATTTAATTAATAATTGGTAGAAGAAGAGATAAGAGCGAGTACTGAAGTGGGACTATCAAAATAGAAGTGACTATTTTCACGACAGGCGGACCTCGATCGGCCCGTATAGAAACGTTGATTTCGACTCTCGTCCACAGCAAATATATTCAGCCTTGGTGTTGGGTATGAGAAAGGACTGGCTATTCGCCGCCCATACGATCATTTATTATTAATTAACTGAAGGAAAGTAAAGTGAACGAAATTAACGTTACAGGTCTCTCCTCGAAGAAAGTCGATAGCGAAAAGGGGTGTCGTTAGTGGCGTTGTAAAAATGGAAGCGCGGTTGGCAGATGTCAATTGTCTTATGGTCAGGGTTGAAGATTGGGGTGGCTGATGAGACGACGAGCGGGAATTAGAGAAAGATGTGCGATATAAATTTAAAAGTCGAAACAGGTCGATAGACATGTTACTATATATAATTATAGAAGATTAATATAACAATTAAAAATATTTCACATTTATAAAAATCAATATAATACATAAACATCGTTTCCTAAAATATACTATTGACGAAATGGCAAAAAGCCGGAATATTATAATACTTCGACTTCCTCCTTACCATTGCGAGCTAAACCCTATAGAGTTAATATGGGCTCAGGTGAAAGGATTGGTGGCAAGGAAAAAAACCACATATTAAATAAAAGATGTCCGTGCACATTTTGAAAAAGCTCTGAAGCAAGTTAATGCAGAGAGATGGCGAAAATGCATAAAACATGTAATCAAAGAAGAGCAGCAAATGTGGAAATTAGACAATTTAATGGAACAAACCATAGAACCAATAGTTATAAAGTTCAAACCAGATGAAAATTCATCAGATTTTTCATTATCCGATTACTAATATTTCGTGTTCGAATAATATTAATAACCCCGTGTTATAAATAAGTTCTATAGTTCTAGTAAATCATAATATAAAAATAATTAATTATTATAAATATTATTTTAAGTGTAATGAACTTATTATTATTAATTGATACTGTATTATATGGCTAGTCTTCGTCGCAATCATGTTTTTTATTTAATATAATACCTACTGACAGCCCTACCTAAAGGTACGGCTATGCCTGCAATTACAAGCTACCCGAAGATCGGATTTCTATTGTATACCGGCTTTGTACAGGGTTGGGTAGAAAAATAAAAGAATAAACGTTAATATTACATGGGTATTTCAAAGACGATTATTACATGTATTAACATCTTTTAGATCACACAATTTTGAAAATAATTTCCATCAATTTGAATTACTTTAAAAAAAATTAAACTTCTTTCAAACATCAACGAAAAGATTCCTGAACATTAAATAGTCAATAAAAAACTGACCAGCTGCCTAAATTGTTTACCCCGAATGGCCATATTAGGTCACGTGATCTGTATATGTCATATACCAAACGTTAAATGTCAACTGTCAACTGTCAAGAACGTACATTCTCAAGGTTGTGGTTCGAATTGCGCTCGTAGCGCTATTGGTGCTCGAACTGCTCTTGGCTTGTTCAACTTAATTTCACATGCAAAAGTCAAATGTCAAACTTACTTATCGATTATAGAGGGTTCAATGACAGTATACAACAATTTTTGTTGATAACGATCCTCTGTATACGAATTAACGAAGCAGATCTCTTGGATGTTGACCCTTGAAAATAGTTTAAGCGTCTAAATGTTCCTGACGCTTATTATATTACATTCTCCTCTTTTGTCAGTTCTTTTACTCCTCAAAAACATTCAGACAATGCTACAAAATCTAATAAAGTTCTTTGGTCAATCAGCTTCCATCCATTCGTCGGTCGGAACAAATTCCATTGTTCTTTCAACGTCGGGATTGAAAGTTTTCTTTTAAAACAAAATTGCATAAATCAAGGACGATATTGTTTGGGAGTTTTGCTGAGTGAAATATTTTATATTCTAGTCGAATATGAAATTTTTTTTATAATTTGGAGAGACCATGATAAAACCTCCGCACGAGATCGTTAGCTGACTGTGTATACCCATGGAGAACTTCTGAGTACCTGTCGGATCATCCAACAGCGTCTTTTGAATGCTTCTGGTGTTTCGATTTCAATTGAAACAGTACGTGGAAGATTGAGGTTAACTTATATTCATGACGTTCATGTATGGACTCTTTCTCCAGTGCCCAGAAATCCTAGAGCAGAGGTGGCTCAGTTGCTGTTTGGGGAGGCATTTGTTTTATTGGGCGTACAGAATTGTTATTGCTTTTGGCTCTTGTTTCGTTAGATCTGGCTCTGTTTCATTTAGTACCAAAGTATTTCTCCTAAAGATGGTGCCCTCATTGGTTTTCACTTCCACCGAGCGGTCGCTAGATTGATTAACCACTTCATCTCTTTCCCAATTAATGGGAGATTTCTAAATACGAATTTTAATCCTTTCCTCCAAGCGTTACACCCATACTCAGTCCCTAAAGAGATGGGATGAAAACAAAGGATGCAGTCTTGCCAGGATCACCCTGGGCGTCCCTGGGAAGCTGGCGTCGAAGAAATATTTGGCGATGACCAGGAAAAACCTACGCTTAACAGTAGAATTTCTGACTGGTCACTGTCAACTAAGGAAACATCTCCATACTATGGGGCTAGTGGACACACCTCTATGCAGAATGTGTATACAAGAAGATGAAACTGTCAGGCATGTCTTATGCGAGTGCCCGGAGTTATCGTCAATAAGAGAGTGTGTGTTCGGTGAGTCTTAGCCAATATAAAGGAGATGTCTCCTAGTGATCTGTCCACCTTCCTGGAAAGGACAGGATGGACGATGACCTAGGAGGACAACTCATCGGGAGAATGTGGACATGTGGCCTAAGTGCTGTGGGCCTAAACTCACCCTCCCCACTCTACAGATACAGATACTGTTAATTGCGTTTTGTATTCGTTGAATGAGATCTGCTATCTTTATCTGTTTGCACGACTTGTCTGAAATACTAAATTTTTAATTCGACTCCTTAGATGAAAATCTAGCACAGAAGGTCGGGAGATTTTGTTGTATCCACATATTTTGACGTAATGCTAATAATATAAGCATTTAAATGTTCATCAAAAACAAAAGGGCCTATAATTTCACCATCTAACTGTCATTTCTATGATCCATTAGTTTAGTTTAGTAACAAAAGAGAAGAAGACTGTCTAACTTATATATTTTTCTAATGGCCTCGTGGCGCATGGTATTTTTACTTTACTCGTTTTGTAATAACTTATTAATATAAATTGGAAAATATAGTCAATATTTATTCTAAATCCCAACAAAAATACACTTTTAACGTATTATAAGATTCGCTTTTTCTGTAAGGCATTACGTGGTATGCGAGTTTGTACAGTATTCGCCAGCTAACTTGATGTCCTAGAAATGACCAACTAAGAGATACAGAGTAATAGTGCCCTGCCTACTCGGCTGCTATTGGTGGTAAAATTTTGACAAACGCCAATTAGATAAATAACATGTTATTGTAATGGGTACCTTATTGTTAAAATATTATTTATGTACTCAGAATTGTTGTTTTTGTTGTTTAAAACTGTTATTACGCAAAAGGGCAAACAAACGCTTACATAAAAGAAAAAAAAATTCAATTAACAACATTATAAACACTTGGTTAGACAATGTGGTGAATAAATTAAATGACTCACCTGTTAAAAGTAGGCCACAAAATTGTCTATAACATCAAACTTCAACTGAAATAGTTAACTTATTTCAAAATTACACCTGAAACCAACAACTTTTCTTAGTATATTACTCTTAATTTGCGTTTAGAAATTGTTTTCTTAATTTAAATATTAAATAGAACAAAATATCAATCACATTCATCTCAAGTATCTTGGAGTAATTATTAAAAATATTTAAAAATATTAAATTCAAAATTTATTGAAACGTTTCCATTTTTGTCGCTCCAGCTTTTGTGATGTTGATAACAAGGATCTAAAATAGTTTTCAAGGAAATCTGATCAATATTATGTGACAAATATTCGAGATCCTGAAAATTTGTTTGTTTGTTTGCAGGAATAAGAGTGTAAAGAGCTTCGAATTCTAAATTTATTTTATTCTAAAGTATACACAAATAATACCTAAAATTGTCAAAAAATAATAGTGCAATACTATTAAACGCTTTACGAAATTAGAAAAAATAATTTCCAAAGAGCAGACCGTCCACTAAGAAGCAACAACTACTTCTCGGGCTATATGCCCCGTCAGACATTGAACTACACTTCGAAAGTAAAAGGGGTTGGTATATCTGTTAAGATAGAACCAACCATTCTGGTTTGCGATTAGAAGGAATAACATCACTTGTGGACCGGTTTCGGCGTATTGCGCCTCATCAGCACAAGGTAGATGCCATTCGTCCAGAAGCTCTATATATCACGCTTTACTAATATGACAATTATTTACAGTTAACTGTAATTAAGTAAATACCTAGAATTGTCTTAAAATATTATTTAGTTTAAAACCCTTCGACTCTGTAAACATTTATTGCTGTTTAAAAATTATCGGTCTTATAGTCTAGTCAATAAGTGCTTTTTGGTTCAAAATTTTTTCGCCTTCTCCGAAAATTATGATTGAGGTGTCATTCGATTCGGAATGGCATGTAGATAGTTTTTGAGAAAATGCTAAGGCCGCTCGCAAAAATTGCAATAGTTATAAACAATTAAGTGAAAAAAGGGGGTTTGATTTTTCGCCAATATCTCAAAAACTATTCGTGATAATTCAAATTTGAAAAAAGATTCAAAAAGAGAAAAATGTTTTAACTCCCGGAACTGTAGGACCAATATTTATAATTTTCCCAGAGGGTTGAAAATACGCCCGAGAACGGGTACTCTGGCTTGCACAAGCCACGACCCCTTCGGACCTTTAATGTGAATAAATATTATTTAAACTTATTAAATATGAAAATTAAGAACTGACAAAATTCAGGCGCCTACAGGATAGATCAATGAACAATAATCCGCGGTACAAAAATTTTTATCGCGATTTTTCAATAAGTTTTCCATTAGTTAATTAACAATTTTTTGTAGCACGAACATTAACATTGCAAGTGCGATAATTGTTAAAAACTATTAATCCGAGAATTTTTTATTTTCGTGGAGCTTTTTTTCAAAGGTCTTAGAATAGATTCCCGTTGGAAAAACTAACAAATTGTTAATTTTCGTTTTGTTATTAACAATTTTCTAAAGTGAAAACTTATTAAGCTTTGTTAAACATTGAAAAAATTTTTTTTATAATATTATTATTGATCCGTTTTCTTATGATCAGAAGCTACTTAAAAATGATTTTTATCTTCTATTGTTTAAAAAATTGTTATAAACAAATGCGTTGTTTATGAGATAATTTAAATTTTTTTTTCGATAAGATAATTGGGATTTAACAAAAAACCGTTGCTTAAAAACATTTTTTTATTGCTTAAAAACGCATTTGTTAAATAACAATTTTTTTTTACCACTTGTTATGAAAATTAAGGAACCATTTTTTTTAAATCATTAATTATCTTGGTCTTTGATATTAAAAAAAATTCGATTATTATTTAAATTTTCATTCTTTATTTAATAAACAATTTGTTGTAAACAAATGAATTATCTCTTTTTTTTTCTTTTTCCACTTAAAAAACCATGTATTATTTTTTTTTTAAATTTATTTATATTTTTTATTGAACTTTCAATTTTCTGTTCTCTTTCATTTCACCACTCTGACCTGGTTTTTTATGTTTAATTTTATTATAACTTTTTAACTAAAATAAGCTAAAATTGTTGATAAATATACGTTAGATAAAAAGCTACACAAGTTATATTAGTTTATAAGATATTTAGACATAAAAGTAGAAACAAAATTTATGAAAATTTATTGTCCTAAACAAATAGTATAAATTAAATAAATAATTGAGGAGGGCTTCAAATTTCGGCTTAATTTGTTGTTTAATTAATAAAAAATAAATAAGTGTTAAATTTTTTCCTGGTTTCTCCATTAGTTAAAAAGTTATAATAAAATTAAACATAAAAAACCAGGTCAGAATGGTGAAATGAAAGAAAACAGAAAATTGAAAGTTCAATAAAAAATATAAATAATTTTTTTTTTAAATAATACATGGTTGTTTTTGTTTTTTTAAGAAGTAAAAGAAAAAAAATACAATTGTATTGTAATTGTTTACAACTATTGCAATTTTTGCGAGCGGTCTTAGCATTTTCTCAAAAACTATCTACATGCCATTCCGAATCGAATGACACCTCAATCATAATTTTCGGAAAAGGCGAAAAAAGCACTTATTGACTAGACTATTACACAATGAGGCTTAAGTTGATAGGTTATATATTGAAGTAGAAGCCAGCGATATATTTTGAACTAGACTATAAAGTGTGCTTTAGAATAACAGTTAAAAAAAACTATATCGTTTTTCCAGCGAAAAATTGAAAATTTTTCCAAACTTCGTAAGATCTTGTTCGTAATAAACGCCTTATTTTTATTCTTTTCTGGTTTTTGGAGACACACTATAAATAATGAAACAAAAATCTTTGTAATAAGAAAACATGTTTTCTAAAATAAAAAAAATATACCATATACAGGGTGTACCAATTTAACGAAAAAGTTCGGCATATGTGTTATTTTAAGTGAGATCAAAAAATGTTATTAAGAAAATTAGTAGATGTCTTTAAGGTCCATATTTTTAAAATATCTCGATCTATACAGAGTGCTGAATAACTCCGTTACAAACCAAACATATGATCTTTTAAATGGGAGCCCCTGTATATTATACTGAATCATACATTTTTTTGAAGCTTTTGATGTGAGGTTTTGCTACTACTTTTGCTTTTAATATAACCCATTTATCGAACTGGTACACCCGGTATATATGAGAATATTATTATTTATATAAATTTCACTTTAAGACGTAAAAATATTTTGAATCAAACTTTGTACGTAAAAATATTTCAATAAATAAGACCATTTATTCAAAACTTAATTAAAATATTATGAATTTATTGATTTTAATTCAGTTCCACATATTTATTATTGTCCTTATTAAAAAAATTTATTATAATAATAGATAAATTTCTCTCTTTAAATTAGAATTTTTGAAAAATTCAAATTCCTAACTCCACTTTTAAAAAAAATGGCGACAAAAATATTTTTTCCTACTGAAAAATTTCCTTAATTTATATAAAATGCACTCCCTGTTTCTTTGGTACATAAAAAAATATTAAAAACCTGCCACCGACATCCTTTAAATAAATTTTCTCAAAACAATCAACAACCTTGAGAACAATACAAAAGAATGAACCCCATAAAAACACTACAGTAAAATTCCATAAACTTCAATGAAAAACCCACCAAAAATGATATCCCGCGTCTGTAAAACACTTCGTCGTCGTCTTCGTAGCCGACCCCACTAAAAGAACGCGCACCAGAAGGTGGTGTGCACCTGCAGGCACTTGCAAAGTGCACAACGCAGTAGATGGCCGCCAACTTCACGGTGATGCGACTCCCGCGCGTTCTTCTCCAGTGTCACCGGAGCAGGAACTGATGCTTGCGCCCAGTCAACAGCTCCATCATTCGATCGCGGCGACCGTGAGTCTGTTAAAATTGGAGCGTGCGCCCACGGTGGAGACTCTCTGACGTCACATTGTTATGTATGTTAGAGGTAACGTCACTTCTGCGGAGGCTCACCCGCTTTGACCGTGAGGATGGTAAATTCTGGCTACCAGAATTAGAACAGTCGATCGCATCTTATCCACAGAGATATCGGAGAGAAAATATAAAATTATAGCTGAGTTATACGAAGATTCAGTAAAAATATTTTAAAGAATATGTAACCGAACAGAACATTGATAGGTAGGAACCGAGGGGTCCCTCGAGTCATGATTGTTTCGCTTTTTCAATGTTCAGAATATTTATCAGAACTGGGATTTGATCTACGAAATGTCTACACAAACGTCAGATCCAGCACCTGGAGGACGAGGAGCGGAGCAGGATGGCCAACATCCAATACTAGTGGAACCACACAGGATACTTTAGGGGCCATCAAAGAATCTCAGAAAGCTAGTATGCTGAGGACTAGTATACTTAAAAAACGAATACCGGTGTGGTGGAACGAAGATATCGAGAAGGCTAGGAGGACGTACGCGAAGAGAAGAAGAAGAGCGATCAGACTGAGGAGCAGTGAGGGGATTGTCCAGAGCGCATACAACAGTTATAGAAAGGAACTTGGAAAGCTAATACTAAGATCCAAAAAGGAGTGCTGGAAAAACTTGTGTAGCGAGCTGGAATGGAAGGTGATCCTTTTGGACAAGGATATAAGATCAGTAACATACTGACACTGTATGAAATTCCTGAGGCGAGGAAGTTACAGATTGCCACAGAGCTTTTTCCACCGACAAGTGATAGAGAGAATCCTGACAGCCTATTGAGCACTGGCTACAAAGGAGAAACTGCGACAAGTCGCGGGGAAGCTAAGGGTTGAGAAAGCACCAGGACCAGACGGTGTACTGGCCGAGAGTATCAAGTTGGGGGTTGAAGAGATCCCTGAAGTTATGCTTTCTATGATTAACCAAATTCTTAAGAGCATGGAGATCCCAAAGACGTGGGAACGAGCCAAGGTTACTGGCTACAAAGGAGGAACTGCGAGAAGTCGCGGGGAAACTAAGGGTTGGGAAAGCACCAGGACCAGACGGTGTACTGACCGAGAGTATCAAGTTGGAGGTTGAAGAGATCCCGGAAGTTATGCTTTCTATGATTAACCAAATTCTTAAGAGCATGGAGATCCAAAAGACGTGGAAACGAGCCAAGGTTACTGGCTACAAAGGAGGAACTGCGAGAAGTCGCGGGGAAACTAAGGGTTGGGAAAGCACCAGGACCAGACGGTGTACTGGCCGGGAGTATCAAGTTGGGGGTTGAAGAGATCCCTGAAGTGAGGCTTTCTATGATTAACCAAATTCTAAGGAGCATGGAAATACCAAAGACGTGGAAACGAGCCAAGGTTTGTCTGATCCCTGAAGAGGATCCTGCTGAAGAGGATTTAATATCTGAAAATCAGTAAACCGTAAATGCTGTCGAAAAGGTGATTGAACTTGCCAACAGGAGAAAATGGAAATGGGGGCGGTCATTTTCATTGATGTAAAAAATGCGTTTAACACACATGGCGTTGCAAAAAATTGAAAGATGAATTAAAAGTAAAGGCCTAGAACTTGCCTCAGACGGAAGCCCTTATAATAAAGGATACGAAAAACAGGGAAGGAGCCTGTAAATCGTACCAAAAAGATCGGTAAAATACCTTGAGGTCCATATGGATGATAAACTGATTTTCAGTGAACAGGTGAGGAAAGTCTGAGAGAAGGCATGCAGGCAAGTAGCAGCATTAACTAGGATTCTGCCAAACTTGAGAGGTCCTGGTTACTATAGTAGGAAGAAGTTGTACGAGGTCGTTGCATCTATTCGTCTTTACGCAGCTCCGGTTTGGAGAAAGGTGGGGAGAAAACGGACAGGAAAGGGGACATCCTGGAGGAAGTGTTGAAATTCAACGGGTTGGTGGTGCTGAATGATGGACTACTGCTCATCTTCGTTAGGGGTGACGGGGGTTCGACATTCATTTATATAACAGCATGTGATGAATGGCTGGTTCAAAGAGTGAGTAGCTGGAGGGTGCTGGAGGATGAGGAAAACTTAGGCTTACATAGGTATGTGGAGACGGATATAAGGAAAGGGAGAAAGGAATTATTGGAAGAGTGGGATGGAAGTGGACGAAGGCCAGGGCAGGGAGTATGAGGAAGAAAGTTAGAGAGGAGATAGAAAGGGGACTTGGACATGATGCAAATGAGGAACGATAGAGGGGGATACAAAGAGAAGAAGAAGGAACTGGAGCGTAGGGTGGAGAGAGAAAAAAGAGGGAAGTGGGAAGAGTTACTGGGGGAATTGGAAAACAATCCATGGGGAAATGCGTATGAGATAGCGGTGAAGAGGATGGGTGAAAATAGGAACGAGGTGCTAGAGGAAAATGGAGAGAAGGAGATTATAGGGAAATTGTTCACAGGGGGAGAAGGAGGAGTGGGGGGCAGATCGAACAATCCAGGATGCTAGGGGGATAGGGAAAATGAGGGAGATAAGGCCGGTAGAGAAGTGGGAAATAGAGAAGGGGGGAGAAACATTAAAGTAAGGAAAGCCCCAGGGATTGATTGCCTGAGGGGTGATATGATTAAGAGGATGTTGGATGACAATCGGGAGTACTTCTGGCAACTATTCAACAAGATGCTGAGGGAGGAAGAGTTCCCGGAAGAATGATAGGTGGCCAGGGTGATACTGATGAAGAAGGCGGGTAGAGAGAGGGGAAGCGGGCGGGGGACTGCAGGCCTATCAGCCCGGTTTCGCATTTTCAATGTTCATAATATTTAGCTTATAAATATCTCCTTATTTGTCAATCCTGTGGTCTAAAACTCTCTAAAACCATTGCAGTTGATCCTAAACATTAAAATTTGATAAATTACCTCTTTTTTTCTCCTAAGTAACTCGTGAGAGCCATTGTAATAACAATACACGACTTTTTTTTAAATTCCTCAACTTTTAGCACTTAACCTTTTTGCATATCACTTGCAATCTCGTTAAAATTCGGAGCTGAATCTCAATAAAATCCAGACGGCATTCTACTCGCCGCCATCGGTCCATCTAAGCACCCTCGTTTAAAAAGTTTGCCGTTGGAATAGATTTGAGGTTTCTATAAGTTAAGAGAGGCACAAATTTGTATCAGACGCTGTTATTTCTAGACCATTTTATTGCAAAGCAATAGATCGATGTTTTTTGAAAAAAAAAAAACGTTGGCTTTCCGTACGAACATCTTTCCTTTGACCATATTTATGGTTTTCAATATCAATATAATATTCGGATAGAAAGTTTGAAACAGTTTCTAAATTATTCTGACAATTCAAGATTTAATGTCAATTTACGACGAGTCCCTATCCAGTAACTTTTTGTTATAAATAATAAAGAAAGCAAAAAGCATGTGGGGTTTTTCTCCAACTTTTTCACGTAAAAATTTAAACATATTTTCAAAGTAAGAGCACGTTAGCTGGAAGTTGAATTTTAAATTTTACAACTAAACCAAAACCCCTAAAAACGTATACAAAAATCATCTTTTTAAACTTATTTTATTGCGACTTCCGTCTGGTGTACTCCTTAGTTTTTGGAGATGGAGTCGAGAGTAGCGTTCCAAAGAACATGACAGGAGCATCATAAAAAAAGGATAAAAGAGACAGCAACGGTGATGGGGGTACATTAATTTGTATATTCAAAATATTTTGTAACATCTGTTCTGTTTTTATAGGTACAGGGTGTCAATTTTAAAACTTACAATGGGCTGTACCGAGTGAACAAAAAAAAATTTCAAAAAAATTTCTATTTCTGTATAGAAAGAAAATCAGTTACAATTTTTTTTATTTTTATTGAGATATAATAAAAGTTCTAATTTCCATCGGATTAAGCGTAATAGAACCATCACCATTAACAACTTTATCCGACATTAAAGATTCGGAATTTATTGCTGGTGAAGTATTCCATGTAAATCTAGGAGTTTTAGAAAACTCACTTAATGGTATATTCGCTCCTAATGTAGTTTCAGTTATATCCTTGATTTCAATATATTTGAACAAATTCTAAAATAAAAAATACATAAATAGCAATAGTTTCTTGGAAAAGAGGATAAGAATAATAATCATTAGTCGACAAACTTATCTGGGCACTTGAAATTCGGATGCGCAAAGAGACAATCCTTGGCTATGGCTTAAGAACATTTTCTAGATCAAATTATAGAGTATAGACGATGACATTGAAGTGTTCAGGATTTCCGCATCTACAGTCTTTATTTATTGAATTAAAGACTCTTTCACCGAAGCCACCAGCTGTCTAAGTGACGTCAAGGCACATCAACGAAGAGGCTGAAATACCGTTCTTCTATTTTCGGTTGAAAAGTAACCAGATCTGTACAATCTGCAGTATCTTATTCGTTTGCTCATTACACAATTGCCAAGATAAGCTTGACAAATTCACTCGTATAAAATTGCCTACCTTAATATTAACAGTAACTTGATTGGACAATTTGGGATCTTCATTCTTTTCCATAATATGTTCTAATCTCAAAAGATAACTGTTGTCAATCCATGGTTCGAACGTTAGAATGTTGACATTTTCAGGTAATTCTGCTCGTAGTGCTGAATACTGAAAGTTTAAAAACGCTGTAACTCGTAAACGGGAAGTCAAATTTTAACCCCTCAGTACATTATTGTCTTTTTGATCACAAAATTATTTACCTCAAAATCAATATGCTTCTTTAGCTCCTCATAAGTTAGACCTGTTGAGGACAGTCCAATCCAAGGCTGCAAAAGCTTCTTCTGAGCTAATATACGTTCCTCAGCAGAAGTAGTTTTTCCTATAAATAACAATAAACAATAGGTGATAGAGAACTAACTTTTTTTACAGGTGGCTTTCTTAGTCCCTTTAGCATCACAGGAAGGACCATGATGGGAACAGAGTTTCTGGAATCGAGTCCTGAAGTAAGTTTTACATACCATTTCCATTAATTCCGTTAGCTTCTCCTACTACTAAATAATGAGATCCTCTTGCATACATCCCAAGTAATAAGGAAAATTCAGTTTCATCGAGAGCTTCATCTACACCTCTGTTATCATCAAAAGTTGTTCTTCTGTGTACCTAAAACATATTTTGTCACGTCATCATGGTTACTACTGTCAAATAGACTCACCATAAGCTCTAATTGATTTTTTTCCAAACTGCTACCGCCTTGAGATCTATCATTTAGTATGGTGACTTGAATATTTTGTGCTTCGTCTTTCATAACAATCTTAGACGTAACAGGATAATAGTTGCTAGCTACTGGTTCTACACTGGCATTGTATTTATAATCAGGTCTGTGATCTTTTACTCTTTTTATCATTTCCCTACCGTTAGAATCTGTATAGAACGTGTTATTGTTATCGAAATTACCGACTTCAAAACGGCTTATGATTTCCTTGCCATTGTATGAACGAAATCTTGAAAAAAGTAATTAAAATCAAATAATTTCATGATATTATCAATGGAATAAAAGATCTGATAGGCTGGTAACTGTTAGAATAATGGATAAGTTTCTATAAGGTTTTGAAGTCATCTAGGAAAGTCTTTGAACTGTGGCTGCTACAAATAATGGGCTATGAGCAAATATACCACCGTAGTTCAATCTGAACTGAATGCCATCTACATAGATTTTCGATAGAAAGATCTCGGGAAAAAATGTGAGCATCTATCATCTATCTTGAAAAGACCAGGTATCATATCAGGGTTAGCTCTAGAATGTCGTCGTGCAAGGAAGGAATCAGCAAACTCGACCAAATAGTCCTTGGATCATATTTAAATGTGGTTGGTAGGGATAAACTTCTTTCTCAAAGTGGTTAAGGTTTCGTCGCACCAGGAATATCTGGATTCGATTCAAGTGAATTGAAGGACTTATCACTCTCCTCAACTGTCTATAGCAACGCTTCAGGAGATCTCTCAAGGACGAACCTACATAAGGAATTTTTATACTTACACATCAATATTTCCTACCAACCAGTCGAATTCCAAGTAGTTTTCATTTTTGTACCATCTAATACTTTGATACAAGTCTACATCTTCGTACTGCCATTTTTGATGAACTTCTTCAACGACTTTCCCCGATAGAGATCTTGTCAATTTAACAGGTGTAAGAGCAGTTGGTGTATTAGATGCTGGTCGGAATATGTACGCTCCTGAGTAGCCGTCAAAATCACATGCGCTTCCATATAAGTAGAAATTCTGATTAATATTCAATGATATGTTATTCAAAGTAACGCTTTTTAAAAGATTGTTTTCTTTGTTTATATCGAAAACACTGGAATCTAAATAATCTGGATTGTCTTCACTGCTTGGTAGAGTTGCGTTACTAAGTTTTTCGATGTGGTATAGTTTGAAGCCCATTGCTGGAATGTTTCTAGCAGCAAAAATTAATTCGTGTGAGCTTGGTGCTTCTCCTTTTATATCGACAAAATCGAAGGTACTCAGCGAGCTTATTATGTCGTGGGGCTGCTCTCCTAGAACATATAAAAATGTTTCAAGGCTATATTTTTGGAATGGAATTTTGTTTCAAAATCTACAGTAGTTAAATCTTCAATTTCTTTTTCATCAACCCACTTACTTACCATCCGGTCCATTAACAAGGAATTGTCCATTTTCAACGGGAAGTCTTACGTAATGTGTAGTATGCCAAGCTAGAGGGTTATAGATCGCAACAACGAATCTATCATTATTTTGAGAAGTACTACATATGCTGAAATTCGTCAGCAGGCAAGATGACAGATCCAATTTCAAATCAGTATTCGCATTAAGAATGTTACTATAAAAGGGAATTGCTGATTATTGAAGAAACAATCAGGAAAACTCATTTAGCAATCAACCAACTTACCAAGACGATTTTTAATGCCTACCTCACAATTTTTCCAACTGGTTCTTCCGCTTTTCTTATAGCAGCTGTTAGCAATCTAACATAGTCATCATAAACAGCCTGTCTTTCCGTACCAGTTATAGCGTCGTGATGCTGCAAAATACCCATTGCCTCCTTGAGGTCGTCTAGCTGACTTTCATCTGTCTCGTTAGGATTCAAAGCGTAAAAATGCTTTGTTGCCTTGAATAAGTTCATAAAAAATAACAATAAAATAATTTTCTTAGAAATAATATAAAGTTTCTAACAGTTAATTCTTTCACCATATTTGGAGTGCCGGTAATGGGAACGCGGCCCGTTGAAGTCGAATTCAATCCCAGGAACTCACGAGATTTTCAACCTCTTTTTTTCGGGTAGAGATGGGAAACTCTTGTTCGAATGGGTCCAAACAGTGATAGACTCATCCCCAAGGGGAAGCCCACCAAGCAAACCCACCTCAAACTCGCCGTTACCCCACCTCGAAATCCTACCCTAGCGTACTTCGAGACGGGCGGCGGTTCCTCACACACTCTCCGCTCACACCGTCGTCTTCTCCCTACTATCTCTCCTACCTCTCATGCCATATCGAGTCCTTCTCTCCCCCTAACCATGCTATCTATTACGCCACTCTCCTCCATAAATTCCTCCTACCCCCTCAACATTATCTCCACCATGTTCCCCCAGTACACCGCCAACCCTAGTTTCCTCTCCAACTTTTTCAGCACTTCCTCGTCCCTTTAGCATCTAAACACATGCCCCACATCATCCTCCACTTCACACCTCTCGCACACTCCAGTCTCTCTTTTCCCAATCTTGTGGAGGTACCCTACTCTCGACCCATGTCCAGTGAACACCTGTGTCAAGAAGTAGTTCACCTCCCCGAATTTCCGGTCCATCCAATCTCTCCTATTCCCAATCGCTCCTTTAAGCACCCTTTTACTCCTCCCACCTTCTCTCCATTTTCTCCTCCATCCATTCCTGTACTTCCTCTCTGGACGCACCCCTCCAGCGTTTGTTCCTGGCTCTAGCCGTCACATCCAATGGGTAGGACCTTACCAGCACCAGGTTAACCAACCCCTGCCCCACTCCAAGCCTCGGCAACGCGCTCAACACTGACACTGTTGAACGCGCTCCCGACGTCGAAGAGCACGAGCCTGCCTCTCCTGTATCGTCCATAATCCATCCCTGCTCTCCCACATATCTAGCATTTACGTCAGATCCACACACCACTTCCACTTCCTTCTTGAAAATCACTTCATCCAATATATCATGCGCTATCCTGCATTTCCCTAAATTTATCTGTAACACCCTCCATCCATCCCCTACATTCCTTCTTCTCGCGCACTGCTCTCCCCTTCCTCCTATTTGACTGAAAGGTCCAGAGGGTCCCTCCCATTTTTTTCTATCCCTTTTCCATCGTCTTCATCTACTTCCTTCCTTCCCCTACAATATTCTATCTACCCTAGCTTATGTCCTCTTTACCCACATACCCTACAAAGGAGGGCCTTCTGACAGTCTCTGGCCATGTGATCCAGCACTCACTCCTCTCCTTGACTCCCTTCACCTTACACCCTGCTCCTTTGTGCCCCTTCACCTCACATCCAAAGCAGCTTCCCTCCTCTCTACCCTCTACAATAGTTACCCTGTCCCACCCCAATCTGATCTCCCTTTTTCTCAGTAAGGCTTCCGCTTTTTCCTATTCCGCCTTCACCACCGCCATTTCCATTTCGTTCCTCTCCTTTACCCCCTCACCCCTTCATCTATCCCTACCATCTTTATGGTTTTTGTTCTCCTCCCTGCTTCCACCACCCTAGCTCCTGTCACCGTTTCCACCTCCTCTAGAACTCCCCTCACATCAACCCCCTTCTTTGCTACTATAACCACTTTCTATTTCTTCACCCAATGCCCTTTCATCTCCTCCAACCCCTTCTTAATCCTCTCGATCACCTCCTGATCGACTTTCTCGATATCTCTCAGGATTATCGCCCCATTCCTACCCTCCTTTTCCTTTCCCCCATCCGTATAGATTGTTACCTCTGCCACCTCTCCGTCACCTCTCACCCACGCCACCATCTTCTTCAGCATCTCCATCTCTACCTGCTCAGATTTTCAACATAGAATTCCTTATTGTTTTCTCTACCAACTACTATAGTCATTGCCGGAAGGCAATATTTTTCCTTCCTTCCTTTCAGTAATTGTGAAGTCTGAGGAGTGAGGTGATATCAATAATTTAGCAGTTCTTGTGGTGCTATTAGCTTTAAAATCGTTATCCCTAGATCTTAGTAGAATCCTACAACCTACACCTTTATTTATTTTTATTTCACAACTCTATTAGCTCTATTTGTAAAAAGTTCTTTTGCCTTTCCTGAGATGTTCCAGCTTCTAATACCTCCATTGTGTCGATTTCATCTAGCTTTGAAGAAGAAGAGGGTCGCAGTGAAAAAGACCTCATTAAATCCCATACATATTACAGTTCTAGTACTTGTTTGGTTCTCAATTAAATACTCACTTGTAGTATATTATTTCCAGTTCTTTCAAATCTTTTTATATTTGGTCTTGAAGTGAAATAACCTCCCCAGAAGAAATGTATACCATCGCTGTATGGAAAGAAATCGTCAGTTTTCAATGAAAGATTAGGATCAGTGTCATGGACGGCTTTCATATAACAAGATGGCGTCGAATAAATAAGATTATATTTGGTATGATTTTTAAAAGCGCTGAAAAGAAAAGAGTGAATGTATTGCTTTGAGTGATTCGTACTTGAACTTACTTTATAAGTTTGTCCAAATTTTGGAAATTAAATCCAGCAGCTTGATAATGAAAATCGCCACCCATAGTAATGAGGATGTTTTTATTATTTTTATCATAATAATTAGTGTACGGGTCTAATTTTGATGCAAAATCGTCTACCTAAAATAAAAAATTGGTCAACCTGGTGAACTGAGGTTCCAAAAATGCAAAGGCATCCCCAAATAAAAAGGAAGTAGTCTTTCGGCCCCAAATTGCTCAAAAGTGGAAATGTGGAACCAAACGCTTTCAGAAATGAAATAATATACATCTTATCTCCCAGATTCAGCCCTCAGTTACTTTGAGTTACTCATGAATCTCAATGATGGAGATATAAATGACTTGCATAGAGTCTTCTATAAAAGAGACATCGAAAAGATAGAGAGGCGTTACAAAGAATGTATCATCACTCTTAAGAAAGTTTATACTTTGTTTGAACCTTCATTCATTCATTCGTTTGGGTTGTGCTTAACAGCCCAGGCACTTGAACTTCCATTCCAGAAGCTTCGTTTCTTCTATAAAGGCCACTAGGAGGGGTTTTCAGTAGTTGTAATGATTCTATTAATTCCTCTCCAAAGTGCTTCCGTCCAAATAATTGTAGGTTCTCGCAGAAGCAAAGTATGTGAGTGGATGTTCCATCATCAAGTTCACATTTTCTGCACATAGGTTCGTTAAATTTGCCCATTTTGTGCAGATGTTTCCTCAGGTCCAGTGTCCAGTCACCAAGTCGGTAACTCCCTTCAAATGTCTTTCACCCAGTTTCAATAGCCTGATTCAGAGTTCCTTGTCTACATTGTTCAGTAAACTCTTTGTATGGAGGTGCCCTCGTGTCAACCTCCATTTGATTTGGTGTTCCCTATCTAGCCAGTTCCCGACTTCCTCTCTTATGCAATCTTATGTGATTCCGGACCTATGAAGTCTCCTTTAGAGCCTTCATTAGCTAACTGGTCCGCCATTTCATCACCTGCAATCTCTTCATGTGCCGGCAGCCATATTAGAAATACTCTTGCCAGCCTGTTAAGGGATTCTTTACAGTGTAGACCTAGTTGTTGGATTACTGATTGCTTTAAGCAGAGCCTGACTGTCAGTGAATATTTCAACGTTTGAACCTTAATATATACCTTTTCTTGTATGTTGTACAATGCACTGTCAGGATTATCAACAAGTTGATCGTCACCACATCCAATGTCCCAACAGAAATTTGCCGGAGGACCGTATCCGTAGCCGGGAAAGATACTTCCAAAGATGGTGGTATCGTCTGGAAAGTATATAAGTGATATTTATAAAATAAAGCTCTAGGATGCATTATGAAAGAAACTAGTCCATTATAAAGACCAACATGAAGATCTAGATTTGTTGGATACATTGCTGTATCTAGTTAAAAAAAAAGATGAGCGGTTGTCGTACCGCCGACAGAAGCTTGCTTCTTATGCACAATAGAATGCGAGGTTGCGAAAACCATCAATAAAAATACGCGCAATAGAATGCGATGTTGGGAATTACATGAGGTACGTTCTACTAAGTTTTATTTTATATTTTATTGACCATTTTTTCAAAATTTTGACAATTTTTGATACTTATTGACCATTTTTTCAAAATTTTTGACAATTTTTTCAAAATTTTGACGATTATTGACCAATTTTGACAGTTTTGACAATGATTGATCATTTGTGACAATTTTTCAAAAATGTTGACCATTTAAGACCATTTTTCCAAATTTTTACTATTATTGACCATTTTTGACAATTTTTGAGCAATTTTGACAGGTTCTGACAATTATTGACCATTTTTGACCATTTTTCAAAAATTTTGACTATTTTTAACAATTATTGACCATTTTTGACAGTTTTTTTATAATCATTGGCCAGTTTTGATAATTTTTTGAAAATTTTGACCATTTTTCAAAAATTTTGATAATTGTTGACCAATTTTAACAGTTTCGACAATTACTGATCATTTTTTACAATTTTTCAAAAATTTTGACTATTTTAGACCATTTTTCCAAATTTTAACAATTATTTACCATTTTTGACAATTTTTTAGCTTTTTGACAGGTTCTGACAATTATTGATCATTTTTGACAATTTTTCAAAAATTTTGTCCAGTTTTCAAAAGTTTTGACAATTTTTAACAATTATTGGCCATTTTTGACAGTCTTTTATAATTATTGACCATTTTTTCAAAATTTTGACAATTTTTGACCATTTTTCAAAATTTTAACAATTATTGACCATTTTTGAAAGTTTCTGACAATTATTGACTATTTTTGACAATTTTTGACCATTTTTCAAAATTTTTACAATTATTGACCATTTTTGAAATTTTTTCAAAAATTTCAACCATTTTTCAAAATTTTTGACAATTTTTGAAAATATTTGGCAATTATTAACCATTTTTTCAATATTTTGACAGTTTTTGACAATTATTTACCATTTTTCCAAATTTTTGACTAGCCTTCCCAAAAGTCGTGCAATAAGAAGCAAGCAATTTAAATTTCATTGGATTAGTGGATTATTCAGAAATATCTGGCAACACTGTTGCGTGACGGTCTTTTTCGTAACGTTACACGTTTTACGAGTTCACTAGCCTTCTCAATAGTCATATGTCGTGCAATAAGAAGCAAGCTTCAAAAGTATTCCAGAAAATAGGAGCATATTTTTACCCAGATTATAACTTCCTTTCCAAGCAAAGTCCAATTTATGATCCGACCATCTGTTCAAATAATCATCGTGATCCAGTCTGGAAAAAAATAACCCACTGTATCCAAGCTGGGCTAAAATTGAAGCATGCTCTCTGCTGTGACCGAAAGGATCTATCTGCCATCCCACTATTGATCTACCACATTTTCCAATCGTTTCTTCTATTTTCCTAAAAAAATAAAATATGTTCACCTGTAGCAAAAGTATTATTTTTCTTCAACTTACCTCAACCCCAATGTGAATTGGTTTATCGTTGATTGATAGTTGGTGCAAGCTTCATCATTCATGCTCCATCCGGCACTGACGATTTCAATCTGTCCGTTATCCACTAGTTTTTTAAAAGAAGATCTCATATAATCGTTTTGTTCTTTCCACCATTTGTAAAAGAAAGATGTCTCGACTTGAATGTACCTGGTTGTATTGAAATAATGATTAATTTCGTTATTTAAAGTTGTTGTAGAATATCAAACTAGTCCTAAGCCAATAAGGTTGCCTCAGCGATCCTGGTGAATGAAGCAGTGGTCCAGCTCGCCAAAAAAGGAGTCCCAGAACCACGACTGGGAATCTCTTTCAATATGGCAAAGTGAACTATCTCAGGATGGACTGCAAAGTAAGAGGTCTACTGGAATGAGAATCTAGGCTTGAGGCAAACCAAGGTTTTCATCAAAGAACCTTCAAAATTGTAGACAGAAGCCTTTGTTGATCATATACAAGGAGATCAGGTATATAACCGGAATCCTAATTGGACCGCCGAATATTTTTTTTGCCTCGAAGAAGGACAGCATTTTGTGCTACTATGTGGCTGCTGAACGAGTCAAATTACAGACTTGTGATTAGTTAATTAATCAGTAAGTTAAAAAGTCATTACTTACGCACTCGAAACGACAACTATAAACAAAAAAGAAGAAGATCTAAAAATAATAGAAAGGAAAATATTGAGAACAATACTTGGACTAGACATGACAAGAGATGAAGAAAGAAGATTGAAAAGAAACATAGAAATAGAAAAGGAAGCAGGTGGAGAAAATATAGTCCGATATATAAAAGCAAGGAAACTGGAATGGATGGGACACCTTATGAGAAGAGCACCAACAGAAATATTAATGGGTTCCATTGAAGACGAGAACAAGAGGAAGACCACGAAGCAGATGGTGGGATCAAGTAGAGGAAGATATAAAAGCATTGAAAATCAGAGACTGCCATAATCCCTCGGGATTGAACGGCGATGATGATGATGATGATGTTAAAAAGTACTGTTTGGAATTTACCTTCTATCTGGATTCAATAACAACTCCTGTACCACTGAACTTATGATTGCTTGGACTGCTATAGGACGTCCTGCTGCATTAGTGTTCACTGGATATAAATGAAAGATTTAATATATATTTATTACCGGTCTATTTGAAAAGATGGAACAATCAAAATTAGCAAAAGCTAAGTGAGGGAAGCATAGTATGGTGGTAACTATACATTGTAAGAAATATCTACTTACAGCCATAAAAGTATTCATCGACTGATTTCAACCATCCGACATCGTCGTGAGAATGCGGTATGAGATGAATGTTAATTTTATTATCATCCAAAGGATGGCACACAACACATCCCACTTTATTTATTTCGTCATTTCGAATTGCTTTTCCTTCTGTTGCAATAACCAACAGAAAAAATACCATCAAATTCACAATCATCTTTATCAGTTCAGTAGCCCAGTGCGATACTTATATACTGATGAAGTGCTATGATAACTTGAATATGTGAAAAGATAGTTGAAAATAAAAATAAATCATTGTTATTTTATCTATACAATGCTGATTAAAGAATTTGATACTGTGGTTTGAGTGTTTTGATTTAAGATATTTTTTTTTTCGGGCCGAGATGGGAAACTCATGTTCGAATGGGTCCAGGACCCAAACAATGTTGGACTCATTCCCAAGAGGATTCCTACCAACCAAACCCCACCTCAAACACGCTGTCACTACCCTAGCATACTTCGAGACGGGCGGCGGTCCCTCGCACACTCTCCGCTCACACCGTTGTCTTCTCCCCACTATCTCTCCTACCTCTCATGCCATATCGAGTCCTTCTCTTCCCGTATCCATGCTCTCTACTACGCCACTTACCTTCATCCATTCCTTCTCACCCATCAACATTATCTCCACCATGTTCTCCCAATACACCGCCTACCCTAGTTTCCTCTCCAACTTCTTCAGCACTTCCTCGTTCCCCCAGCATCTAAACACAAGCCCCACATCATCCTCCACTTCACACCTCTCGCACACTCCAGTCTCTCTTTTTCCAATCTTGTGGAGGTACCCTACTCTCGTCCCATGTCCAGTAAACACCTGTGTCAAGAAGTAGTTCACCTCCCCAAATTTCCGGTCAATCCAATATCTCCTATTCCCAATCGCTCCTTTCAGTGCGCCCTCATACTCCTCCCACCTTCTCTCCGTTTCCTCCTCCATTCATTCCTGTACTTCCTCTTTGGTCGCACCCCTCCAGCGTTTATTTCTGGCTCTAGCCATCACCTCCAATGGGTACGTCATTGCCAGCACCGATGCTGCCAGTCCACCCACTGTCCTGTACCCCTGCACCACCCTCAGCAATATCCCTCTCTGCGCCCTCGGGAGTAGTCTAACCCTCGCATTCACTCCCGCTCTTTCACCCCACATCTCCGCACCGTACAGCATACAGCACACTCTATCGGCCCCTTCATATTACACATCAATCTCCCAAGCCATGCTGCCCTCACTTTCCCCTTCTCTGCCGCCTTTAACATGTGTGTTCTGAAGGATAATTGACTATCCAACCACACCCCTAGGTATTTCACTCCTCCATCCGAATTCTCCTTCCCTTCACCATCACCACCACTTCCCTCGTCTTGCTCCGTCCCTTCACTAGCAACCCCACCGTCTTATTTCCCGCCACTTCTAGGCCGCACCACTCTATCTTCTCCACAATCTTCGCAAACCCGTGATGGTTTACCCTAAAACCCCCATTCCTACCAACTTCCTCCTCAATTCTATCCTTTATTATCCCCTCCATCAATTTACCCACACCACACAGCAGGATGATGGGCCTGTAGTCCCCCCTTCAGCAGTATTACCTTGGCCACCTTCCATCCTTCTGGAATCTCTTCGTCAGCACCTTGTTGAATAGTTCCCAGAAGTACTCCCCATTTGATATACTCCATTTACCTAATTAAAGCCTGCAGATATCCTAAAATTCCTCCTGGGAATAGGACTAAAGGAGCTAAAAGTCTCTGAGATTTTCCTCAGGAACTAAGTAGAAGTGAGGTGGCACAATAGATCTTTTAGGTCTGTGTGGTGTTCACCCATAGATACATAGTTCCAAATCAACCAGATACTCCTTAACCTCTTGGGATTCACATCTCTAACAGAACCAGTGGTAGTCTGTACAGGTTCTTTAGGAGTTCGCCTAGGCAGTTTGAACAATGCTTGCCTCGATAGTATATGTTTGGTCATTTCTGTCCCTTTACCATTTTGTCTGTAGAAGAAGAAGAAGACTCGCTACTGTTCTGATTTCATTCCTACCATCTTGAGTAGCTCTTCTCTGACGGTTCTTCAATAAATGTTTCCTTCGGTGCATAAGAGAGGCTTCAATCCACTATACTCTTTGTTTTTGATTGACCAATGATGTAGATTTGGTAATTTGGTTAATATATGGAGTAGATGGATCCTCTCTGACTAGTTCATCAGCAGAAATTATTCTATGGAGTTTCAAGTTCTTCTCGACGTTGATGTCACTTTTGAGATCATATGAGTCTAGCTATGTTTGTTCCTAGTGAGACTCTTCCTTCAGTTTCATTACGAATCTATTTAGTTCCTTTCATGTACCAGGATCCTTTAATCATATCTAAAAAAAATTGGAGTACATTTTGAGATGTAAAAACTGGCTTTTCTCTAGATTTTATCCACGTCCACGTTCAGTACCAAATTATTTGGAAAAACTATGATGATGGATAAAAAATATTCATCTTCACTTTTCACAATTTAAACATTATTATCAACAGAAAATCTCTTTTTTTAAATAAAAATACACATTACAAATGTAGGTGTGTTGGAATCTGTAATAATATTTTTATTAAACATTTCTTAACATGTACTTAGTACTTTAGATTAATGTATCAATTTAAACAATATATTTTTAAACAAAGAATGTTGTTATCACTACAAATAAACACGTTAAGAAAGTAGCTGGTTGAATAATGAATCCAAAATTCCTAGGTAGGACAGGTCCAAGTTTGAGTAGGAATGTTCTTATCTGCATCGGTTCTAAATGTACAGAAATAACAGTTTTTTGATCATTTTCTTCATGCTTTCGAGTGAAAATACCCTTATCAGTTTTCCAAGTGTATTTTTCTTGTTTTTCATAATCTGATAAAAGCTGATTAGCTCCTAGGGTCGTCTCTTCCATTTCAGCAATACTGAAATATATGAAGGCATTCTGGAAAATATAAAAATATTTTAGCTACCATATATCAATTATTAACACTCCGGGAAAATGCGTGAAGAGGATTTGATAAGAAATAGAAGAGGTAGGTTAAGAAAAAGGTGATTGGAATAAGAGAAGACATGGAAAAGGTGAGTAGTTCCCTTCCAAGACCCATAAAGAAGAAGAAGAATAAGAAATAGAACAGGAGGTGATGGATGAAGGAAGGCAAGTAGATCGAGGAAAGTAAAACGAACGCCTGATAAGGAAGGGGAGACCAGCGGGTGAAGTGAAAAGAAAGGAGGTATCGCCTCTGGAAGACAAGGAACAGAAGAGGAAACTGAAGGAGAAAGGAATTAAGGAAGTGGAGAATGGGAGGGAAGAAGAGAGGGAGAGTGTAGAAAGATTGAAAGATATGGTAAGGTGACTGGAGGAGAGGTTGGAAAGGCTGTTTGTGTCCTAGATAGGACCCATTCGAACATGAGTTTCCCATTTTGACCAGAAAAAAAAGACCCTTACAGCAAAAAGTAGACGAACTTACTGCTAAATCAATTGTAACAGCTTGAGACAAAGTTTTATCATCATTTTTTTCCATAATGTGCTCCAATCTTAAAAGGTATCTACCATCGGTCCAAGGTTCAAATGTCAATACATTCACATTATCTGGTAGTGGTTGGAATAAAGCTTTATACTGTAAACGAAATAAACTACAGATAATATTCATAGCAAAAACAAAATAACAAACAATTTACCTCTAAAATTCCATCAGGTTGAGTGTTTTTAAATTCATCGTAGGTCATATCAGTAGCATTCAGTCCAATCCATGGTTGGAGTAGCTTTTTTTGTGCTAATATGCGTTCTTGACTTCCAGCTGATTCTAAAAATGAATAAATAAAACAATTTCAACTAGTGACAGTACAACAAATTATATACCTTTATTTCCAACGTAGAGATAGTGGGAGCCTCTGGCGTATACTCCTTTACCAAACTCTACTTCACTCAAACTCTCACCAACTCCTTTATTATCATCGTACAATATTCTTCGGTGAATCTACAATAAGTTTAATAAAATATGGAAACTTTTTGATATATATTCATCTTACTTACCATTAATTCTATTTCACTTGGTTTCAAACTAGTTCCACCTTGAGATCTATCGGTTAGTACAGCTACTTCGGTATTACTATCTTTATCTCTGATAACAATCCTTGAGGTCACTGGATAGTAGTTGCTGGATACTGGTTCAAACGTAGGATCATACGTATAATCTGGTCTACTATTTTTTACTCTTTGAATCAATTCTCTACCGTTAGAATCGGTGTAGAATGTATTGTTGTTGTCAAAATCATCAGTTATCGTGAACTTAGATATGAATTCTTTACCTTCTTTATTATTCTGACTGTGATAAAAATAAGAGGTTAGATATTGGGTCATTTTGCGTATTGTATACTCACATATCTATATTTCCTATAATCCAATCTAGTTCTATGTAGTTCTCATTTTTGTACCATCTTATAGTTTGATAAATGTCAGCCACGTCAGTCGTCCATTTTTGTTGTACTTCATCTACAACATTTCCTGAATATTTCAGTAGAATTTTAACGTTTTCTAATGGTTCAGACTCGTCTCTTGTTGGCCTGGAAAAAATCATTATAAAAGGTTAGGTTAAACGGTTTCTTAAACCCCTCCACAGCAACGCATAAAACTCTATTGTGGATCATATTTCACCAAATAACTCCAGTTTCTTTAAAAATACGACTCTGATGTTTCATTACTTTCCAGATAAATACGGAAGGCAATCTTGACTATATGAAACAATAATTATTGTTTCTTACATTAACGGTAGAGTGGTATAGTAGACATTTCCAGGGAAATATTGATTTTGACATGTGACATGCGCACAAGCGGGTCTGCGCTAAGCCTGAGAGAGGAAAGTGTAAACGCTGTCTGCTGTCTGGTCTCTCTGAATCTGTCGCTAATGAAGAGGCGAAATAAAATCTCTTTGAAGCCGCAGAGACAATGAAGAATTATAATTTGTAAACAATAAATGGTTTATACGATCATTCTTATATCTGGTAAGTTCAGTTACATTAATTAAAGACATAGATATTAACTAAAAACTGTTATAAAGCTTTTAGAGCCACTGGGCTTAGATAAAACCCTCCAAACTCAATTAAAGCACACCTCTAATCCCATTTATTCTGTGTTGTTGAGGTTTCAATGAGGGAAATTTTACATCCTTCCACTTCTAACAATCTTATTTTTTAGACTCCTTCATGTTGCACTAGTCACTGAGTTTACAGTGCTCTGTAAGAAAACTACTAAGGATGGGTTTTGCTAAATACATTTTATTTCTTCGAGTTGTGATATATTGGATTGGTCCAGTCCCGGAAGGTCTTTCCTTCCTTTCTAATTCCACCCTGAAGATAATTTAGAACCGTCCCACAGATCCTTTCAGATCCTACAAATGGAGTGGATGCTGTCTTCCTGGCTAGCTCAACAGCAGGTTGACAGGTACTTACCTGAAGATATAAGCTCCAGAAGAAATGTTCGTTCCATCCTTAACACCGGTTTCACTGAAGTAATAGTTAAATGTTTGTGAGATACCCAAAGTTTTGCCATTTAACGTAACGGATTTCAAAAGACCAGCGTTTTTGGAAATGTCAAAGGCTGAGTTAAAACCTTCTACCATTTTAGCTGCTCTGTTCACTTTGCTTTGTGGATATTTCTTGATATGGTATAATTTGAAGCCCATCGGTGGGATGCTTTTAGCAGCAAACACCAATTCAAATTCACTGGGTGTTCCTATATTTTTGTCCACGTACGAAAAATTACTTATAGTCGGGATTAAATCATACGATATACCTAGAAATAAAAAATATATAAGGATTCTTTTTATTATGGTATGTTAAACTTACTTCTGTGATTGATTTCATAGTAGGCTTCTTCGACTGGAAGACGAATGTAATGATTCACTTCCCATGCCAATGGGTTGTAGACCGCTACAATAAATTTCTCTGAATTTTGTGAGATACTGCATATGCTTATATTCGTCAAAGGGCATGACACTAAGTCAAGCTTTGAGGTGAGATTGAGGAGATCCCTAAAACAGTTGAAAAATAATTAAGTCCAACGAATTAAATGTAGTAGCTCACCCTACAACTGTTCCTAAGTCCTTTTCGGCGTACTCTATACCTCTGGCGAGTCTTCTAACATAGTCGTTAGCGACGTGTTGTTTTTCAGTTCCTGTTATAGCGTCATGGTGTTGCATGACACCCATTGCTTCTTTTAGGAATTTTAAATTTTCATCAAAATTCTCGCCTGTAACAGAAGCTTGAGCATAAAGCTGCTTCGTTACCTAAAATTGAATATTATAAGATCATCTCAGATAGTCAAGCAGCCATCATAGTGCTGACTTGAATTGAATTATTATTTTGGAATCAATTATTATACTAACTTGGAGTACGTTGTGTCCGATACGTTCGAATCTCTTCGAATTCGGCCTTGAACTAAAATATCCAGTCCAAAACGAATGGTTGCTGTCACTATATGGAAAGAAGTCGTCTTCTTTTAGTGCGAGTGAGATACTGGACGAACTTTTCATAGCATCATTAACAGCTTTCACGTAACAAGAAGGAGTAGAGTAAATTACGTTCAGTTCTGTGTGATTTGCAAAGGCACTGAAAACATATTGTTCAGAAGGTAAATATCTAAGCAAACAGTGTTCGAATGGGTCCTATCCAGGACCAAAACAGTGTTGGACTCACCCCCAAGGAGATGCCTACCAACCAAACCCACCTCAAACTCGCCGTTACCCCCGCCTCGGAATAACTACCCTAGCATAGTTCGAGACGGGCGGCGGTCCCTCGAACACTCTCCGCTCACACCGTCGTCATCTCCCTACTATCACTCCTACCTCTCATGCCACATCGAGTCCTTCTCTCTTCCTAACCATACTCACTACTACTCCACTCTCCTCCTCCATTCCTCCTCCCCCCTCAACATTATCTTCACCATGTTCTCCCAGTACAGCGCCTCCACTAGTTTCCTCTTCAACTTCTTCAGCACTTCCTCGTTCCTCCAGCATCTAAACACATGCCCCAAATAATCCACCACTTTACATCTCTCGCACACTCCAGTCTCTCTTTTCCCAATCTTGTGGAGGTACCCTACTCTCGACCCATGTGCAGTGAACACCTGCGTCACGAAGTATTCACCTTCCCGAATTTCCGGTCCATCCAATCTCTCCTATTCCCAATCGCTCCTTTTAGCGCGCCTTCATACTCCTCCCACCTTCTCTCCATTTCCTCCTCCATCCATTCCTGTACTTCCTCTCTGGTTGCACCCCTCCAGTGTTTGTTCCTAGCTCTAGCCATCACTTCCAATGGGTAGGACCTTACCCACTGTCCTATACCCCTGAACCATCCTCAGCAGTATCCCTCTCTGCATCCGCAGGAGTGGCCTAACCCTCGCATTCACCCCCGCTCTTTCACCCCACTCCTCCGCACCCTACATCATACTCTGCTCTACCGTCCTACCAATTACCCTCCTCTTCCACTTTCCCGGCCTTTTCACATTACTTATCAATCTCCCCAGCCAAGCTGCTCCTTTACCCTTCCCTGCCGCCTTTAACTAAATTTGGTGAGTAACTATTCACTCACCTAATAAATCGGTCCATATTGATGTAATTTTTACTAGCAGCTTCATATTGGAAATCACCACCCATTGGTATGATAACATTATTTGTTGGGAAATAATCTTTATAAATGTTGATAATTTTAGTAAATAGCTCCACCTGGAATACATAATTAAGGTTACTCACAGCAATCAATATAAAAATGATTATATTATAGTCCACCCCTGCAAATGTCTTCCTTAGATTCCCATATAGTAGCCCCTAATTACTTTGCTTTTTATGTTATAATCTGGACTATCAGGATCATCGTCGATGGTATCGTCTGTACATCTGTAGTCCCAACAAAAACCATCTGGAGGAAAATACAGACTTGTTGCGAAGGCGCTTCCAAAAAGAACGGAATTATCTAGAAAAAGAAAAGTATCAGAAAAGCGTGACTCTTGGCAAACAAAAACAAACCTAAATTAACACTGCCTTGCCAGGCAAAATCCAAGTCACGATTGCTTTCTCTGTGATCCTTATCATCGTGGTCTAGTCTAGCAAACATTATAGCATCATATCCCATTTGAGCTAATAAAGAAACTTGTTCTCTGCTGTGTCCAAAGGGATCAATTTGCCAACCTACTCTAGGTATGCCACATTTTCCTACAGTTTCATTAAGTGTCCTAAAATTTACAAAACATTGGGGTGGATTGGGAAAGGACTAGTGTAGTTGTTCATCATACCTTAATCCCCACGTAAATTGATCAATTGTAGATTGATAATTAGGGCAAGCCTCATCATTCATCGACCAAGCTCCGTTCACCATCTCAATTTGACCGTTATCAACTAAACTTTTATATTTCTGTTTGACTTGATCACTTTGAAGTTTCCACCATCTCCAAAAAAATTCTGTTTCCACTTGAATATACCTGAAATAATAATTATTATAAAAAAGGAGGAGCACATTGTGGTCCCAGAGAGCCGTTACCTTCTATCTTCATTTTCTAGAAGTGCTTCGTACACTGAAGTGATGATGTATTGAACTCCAGCCATTTGTATGAGATTATTCACTAAAAATTAATTATAGTTCTTATCTCTTTTTAAATTTGAAAATTGGCGTCTTTCTAACGGTGCCTCAAATGTTAAACTTTGATCATTCCTCAAGAATTGTGAATTTTGTAAGGTGCTTTCACTTGAAACTATTTTCAATAAATCATTGAACGTTAAAGAATGCATAAATAAAACCCATGAGGCCGACAGGTATCGAGAGTCAAGTTCATTTACGATAAAAATTTATATAACATTCAATAGTAAATGTAAACACGAACTTGACCAACATTATGAATAGATTTAATAATCATAGTTAGTTGTAGTTGTGTAATATGAAGTATGGTTATAAATATAACCTATCCCTGTGCATGAAGTAGTAGTCAGATGACCCTCCGAGTGATCTGGAAGATCACCAATTGAAGAGGCCCTTTCCAAAACAACATCCCAACATCACAATCTACTCGACCAATTTTTCTCATTTTTAGGAGTTGTAGTTGATAAAAACTGAAGAGGTCTTGAGATATAGCGCTATAAAGTTACTGAATACTCCAAAATAGGGTATAATATTTGATAAATATATACTTACTCCCATAATAATACTGATCGACAGTCTTCAACCATCCCACATCATCGTGGGAATGGGGAATCAAATGTACATTTATTTTGTTTGCAGATACAGCGTGGCATTTTACACATCCTACTGTATAACCATCAGATGCAGTAGAAATAACCACAGAAACGGAAAATCCCAAAAGGAATAACAATAATTTCATAATTTGGGCTCTTTAGAAAAAACAGTAGCAATAGTAACAGTATCACTCACAGGTACTTGATACTATTTAGTCATTTATTGAGAAAGATTAGATGTGCACTTGTTGATAATGTTTAATAATCATTCAATTTTTCTTTAATCAAATCATTGTATTTAATGTAAATAAAAGGTTGAAGTGTTTTTGATTGTTTTACATTCAAACATGTTACATAATTTGGTAGGCTGGCCTACATATTGCATCTAATATAGATTCACATATGGTGACTTTTTACAGCTTTTGGCATGTTCTTTTAAATTTCTGTGCCTGCTTGGTCTTACACACTTTCTTTTCCATTCCGGAACCCAGCTTCACAATTTTTTTTAAATATTTTTTCTTTTGACACCCTTCTAAAGAGTTTGCTATAAAATGTATGGCTCTTCACCTTACTATAATCTAAAGGCGAAAGCGAGAATGGCTGCATAGAAGCTGGAATGCAATGGGAATTGGCACGAAGGAACCAACTCCATAGTCATTCCAGAATCACAGATGTTATCACAAACTCGCTTCTTGGAATGAGAAGTGATAACATGTTGGCCACAATTAACAACAACCAACCATACCATATCCAGCTAAACTGGTATGGGCTGGAATCATGCAGTCTCCTTCCTGACTGCACGTTAGTGTGGTAAACAGACGGATGTAAAACTGACATAGAAACGGGAGCTGGAGTCCATGGTGCCAGACCCAGGTGCAATGTCCACGTATCGTTGGGGAAGTTTGCATCTGTATTCCAGGCAGAAATCTACGCTATCGACACGTGTTTGCAAATGAACATCGAAAGGAGGTATAGAGGCCAAAAGATCCTCATACTCTCAGATAGTCAGGTAGCACTGAAATCTTTAGCATGTCTCCAGGTTAGATCTAGACTGGTCTGGGATTGCCTACAAAAGCTTTCAACCCTGTCAAACCATAATAGAGTAACTCTTGAGTGGATCGCGGGACACAAGGGTATTGTAGGCAATGAAAAGGCCGTGCTTCGGAGGGTTGGATGAGGGAGGCTGGAAGTGATTCACCCCTTAATTCCTCATACAAGTTTTCGAAGGTGGGGTTTTCCACCCGACACGGCACGTCCCAATTGCTCATAGGGTCCTCCAGGGGGCATGGTCAGTCAAGGGACTCGTGCTCTCCGAGCTGTAAGGGCCTCATGACCGACTAACCCTCGGGATAAGCAATAAATAAGGATCCAGTATGGGAACCCGAAGTATCGCCTCTTGAAGACAAGGAACAGAAGAGGAAACTGAAGGACAAAGTAAGGAAGAAGAGTGGGAGAGTGTAGATAGGTTGAAGGAGTTGGTAAGGCGGCTGGAGGAGCCGAAGGCAGTGGCAGAGGGGCGGGTCAAGAAATTGGCGCGGTTGAGGAGAGAGGACGATAGAAAGGAGATAATACAAACACGATGGGAGGAGGGGCAAAGAGACTGGGAAGGATGGAAGAAGGTTAGAGATAGAGACTGGGATGGCAAAAAGGGGATGGTAATAGAGGTGAAGGTGGAAAATCCAAAGATGGGAGATGAAAAGGTAAAGGTGGTAAGGGTGACCAAGGAAGACAGTGGAATGGAGAAGGGGATACAGAGGATGTTTAGGGTTAGGTACCCGATGCTAGGAGAAAAAGGAGAGGTAATGGAATGAGTCAAGGAGGTGCGCATTACCGGAAGGAAGGAAGGTAAGGGTGAATGCAGAGGTGTTGATCTGTCGGATGGAGGAAGATTGTAGGGATGAGAGGAGGGAGTTCGAGATGATGACTGTTTGGGAAAGTAGGGAGCGGGGAGAGCGTTGGGCTCCACAGGCTTGAGCAGGTTGAGGTGGAGGTGCTGATCAAGATGTTGGCGTGGGTGAGAGGTGGCGGAAGAAACGATTTATACAGATGGGGAAAAGGAAAAGGAGGGCAGTAATGGAGCGATAATCCTGAAAGATATCGGGGATATAGATCAGGAGGGGATTGAGAGGAATAAGAAGGGGTTGGGCGAGATGAAAGGGGAGTGGCTGGATAGATTTAGAGTCTCAAGGAATAGGGAGGTGGTTATAGAGGCAAAGAAGGTGAAAGCGAGGAGGGGAACAAAAACCATAAAGATGGTAGGGATAAACCCGTGGATGGAAGATGAAGGGGTGAGGGGGAAAATAGAGAAATTGATTGGGAAAGGGACAAAGGTGATTAAAGTGATAAGGGAGAGGAACGGGATGAAAATGGCGGTGGTGATGGCGGAATGGGAAAAAGTGGCCCTATTGGGAAAAAAGAGATTAGATTGGGGTGGAACAGGGTAAGTATCATAGAGGATAGAGAGGATGAAAGATGCTTTGGACGTGTGATAAAGGGGCATAAAGTGGCAGGGTGTGAGGTGAAGGGAGCAAGGAGAGGAGTAAATGCTGGCTATGTAAGAGAGAGGATCATATGGCCAAAGCTGTTGGCAGGCCTTCTTTTGTAGGGTATGAAGGGAAAGGGGACACTAACTAAACGTCAGACGATCTGGAGACACGTACCAAAACAGGAACACAGCAAACTCCTGGTCAAAAAACCCTCGAAGACGCTGACTAACGAAATATTGATCCTCAGCAGGGGCCAGATAAGGAAAGTAACGGGATTACTCACCGCTCATTGTACCCTAAGGAAGCACATGCTTACAATTGGCATATATAGGGAGGAAGCTATCTGTCGGTTGGGCATGGAAAAGGAGGAAACAGCCTCTCACATTATCTTCGAATGTGAAGCACTGTCTCATTGGATATATAGACTCGTAGGACTAGAGTGTCCAAGGGAGGATTTCTCCAAGGACCAAGTGAAAAGACTGTTGAGCCTGATAAGGGCTACTGGTCTCTTCACATGAACGGTACAACTAAGAGTACAAAAAGCCTAGAGGTTGAGGTGCCGAGGTCTCTAAGCCTCTGACTGGTGGTGCCGAACCAATCAATCTCCTTACTATAACAGCTTCAAGAAACGACCTGTAGTAGTAACAGATATAGATAATAAAATAGTATCAACTACAAAAAATAATTTAAAGAAGCAAGGTTTATTTGATGTGACTGATCTTTCCTGGCAAATTGGTCTACTACTTCTTTACCCAGGATTCCGTAGTGATACCAGAACAACTTTATCGATTGCAACGCACAGATCAATGGCGAAAACTTCCGCTTGAAAGACTGTTGCATGCTATCCAGGACAAGTTCAGTCTTTGATTGGCAGCCTCTTGCCTTCAAACACTTTCTTCGTTGTATTACCATTAGAGAACTCATAGATGATTAACTGGTTTTAGATTTACTGAACTATTTTGATAATTTCAGTAACCTAATTTTATTGATGATGGTTTTGGAATAAAAAACTTGGTACTTCTCATATATTTATTAGTGATAAAAAACACAGTAAATTTTTTAATTATAAGTGAAACTGCTTGGGTTATATTCAAAAGTAATTAGAAAAGTTCTGATTTGCATCGGTTGTAAGGTAATTTGGTAATTATAGCCATCAATTTCGCCCTTTATAAATTCGTTTGCTCCAAGACTGAGCTCCTGGATTGAGGATACCAAGTAGGGATCAAATAAATACTGAAAAAAAAATAAAAATAAACTCGAAATACAAAATTTCTATTTAAATAAATTTTCTCCAAAAACTACTTAACTGATTTTAAGAAAATTTCACTTATAGACAGCCAGCATGGACTTAATTTTATTTTCAAAAAAATTAGAGATCCAGAATAATTAAATTTTTTATTTTATTTTTGTTCCTGTCTAACAGTTATATTTCCCAAGAAATAACGAAAATAATGATGAATATACCACAAGGAACATACCGAAGATAACTATGTAGAAGTTAAGACAATTATAAAAATTCTAAAAGTCTAAATATTGAATTGGTGTAGACTGAACTGTGCATAAAAGGAATATTTTTATAATAATCACCTTTAGTTCTAATGTTACGGACTTAGAAAGCTCTTCATCTTCGTCTTTTCCAAAAATATGTTCCAGTCTCAATAAATATGTATCGTCTTTCCATGGTTCAAAATTTAATACATTAAGGTTAACGGGTAAACCATTTCCTCCGTTTATCGCTAAACCAGACCACTGAAAAAATATTCTAAATTAAGGAGGATTTTTTATCCCAGTCAAATTTGCATAAAATCGGGTGGAGCTTATCAAATGTTATGTTGGAGTGGCAATGTTATGTTGAAGTAGCAATGAAATTCAAAAGTCAAAAAGGCAATAATCGAAGAAAAAATAATAGTAATACCTTGAAATCTATAATTTGATTCAGTTTATCCAATGTCATGTCTTCTGACGTAGCATCAGCGACTAAAACCCATGGTTGCGTCAGTTTATTTAACGCAAAAAGTCTTACTGAAAAAAATAAAATTCTATTAATAAATTTATCAAAACAAAGAAGCAAGCTCCAATTGTCAATACCGAAATACATTAAAAAATAAAAAAAAGGAAGTACAGAACTGAAAACACAAATAAATGAATCACTTTCGAAAAATTCAACGTACGCTCATGGTAAATGGAAATATTTCAAATTAATTTATCCTTCAAACAATTTTTATCGTATGCCCATGTTAGATGGAAAGTTTTGCTAATAAATGATTTCCTTTTAAAAAGTATATCATACGCCAATGGTAAATGGTAATTTAACAAATTAATTAATACCCTTTAAAAAATTATCAAAACAAAGAAGCAAGGTCAAATTATCAATACTGAAATACATTAAAAAATAAAAAAAAGAAAGGACAGAACTGAAAACACAAATAAATTAACCACTTTCGAAAAATTCAACGTACGCTTATGGTAAATGGAAATATTTCTAATTAATTTATCCTTCAAACAATTTTTATCGTAGGCCCGTGTTAGATGGAAATTTTTGCTAATAAATGATTTCCTTTTAAAAAATATATCATACGCCAATGGTAAATGGTAATTTAACAAATTAATTAATACCCTTTGAAAAATTATCAAAACAAAGAAGCAAGGTCAAATTATCAATACTGAAATACATAAAAAAATAAAAAAAAGGAAGTACAGAACTGAAAACACAAATAAATGAACCACTTTCGAAAAATTCAACGAATGGAAATTTTTCAAATTAATTTATTCCTCAAACAATTTTTATCGTATGACCATGTTAGATGGAAATTTTTGCTAATAAATGATTTTCTTTTAAAAAATCTATCATACGCCAATGGTAAATGGTAATTTAACAAATAAATTAATCCTTTTTCAAAAATTATCAAAACAAAGAAGCAAGCTCCAATTGTCAATTCTAAAATACATTAAAAAATAAAAAAAGGGAGGACAGAACTGAAAACACAAATAAATGAACCACTTTCGAAAAATTCAACGTACGCTTATGGTAAATGGAAATTTTTTAAATTAATTTATCTCTCAAACAATTTTTATCGTATGCCCATGTTAGATGGAAATTTTTGCTAATAAATGAATTCCTTTTAAAAAATCTATCAAACGCCAATGGTAAATGGTAATTTAACAAATAAATTGATCCCCTTTGAAAAAATATCAAAACAAAGAAGCAAGCTCCAATTGTCAATACTAAAATACTATAAAAAATAAAAAAAGGAAGGACAGAACTGAAAAAAAATGAACCACTTTCGAAAAATTCAAAGTACGCTTGTGGTAAATGGAAATTTTTCAAATTAATTCATCCCTAAAACAATTTTTATCGTTGCCCATGGTAGATAGACATTATTGCTAATAAATAAATTCTTTTTAAAAAATCTATCATATCATGGTAAATGGTTATTTAACAAATAAATCAACCCCCTTTTAAAAATTTTATCGTACGACCAAGATATAGAAGTTTTTACAAATAAATTGATCCCTGATAAAAAATTTAATTATACGCTCATGGAAAATGAAAAATTACCCCCTTCCAAAATTTCTTTCGCACGCTCATGGTAGATAGAAATTTTTGCTAATAAATAAGTTCCTTTTAAAAAATGTTTCATATGCCGCTGGTACCTAAATGGTACTTTTACAATTAATTATACTCATTTACTTGATGACGGTTAGGCGGTGATCAATCCATAAGTTTAACCACCAAAAAAAAAACACAACGCAGCTAATGAAGTTTACACTTCAATTAATCGCAATTCAAACATCGATTTTGTCACTAACCATTTCTGGAATTTGCAGAATCCGAAAGTAAGTAATGATATCCTCGTGTAACTAGATAATTATCAAACTCCATTTCTTCAAGAGACTCATCAACCCCTTTGTGATCGTCTTTCAAAATTCTTCGATGAAGCTGTAAACAACAAAGTTGAGTTTACGTCAAACTTAAAAACTTTCAAATAAAAAAAAACTTACCATAAGTTCAATTTCGTTAGGTTTTAAGCTTGTACCTCCTTGTGATCTGTCTGTTACAACAGAAAACTTGGCATCCTTCAGTGAAATGAAGGATGTTACTGGATAATAGTTAGAAGCAGCCGCTTCAACAGTTTTATTTTCAACATCGAAATTGTTTCTTAATCGTTTCATTATCTGTCGACTATTGGAATCTGTATAAAAGGCAGGATCATTTTCTCCATCTTCGTCGTCCAGTATATATCTCACAATTACTTCTTTGCCGATATTATTAATAACATCCCTGAAATAATAAATCAAATTTATACAGAAAAAATTGGGTTAATATACTTACACAGTATCATTATCAAGTGGACCAATCATCCAGTCATACTCTACATAACTGAAATTACCTTCAACTCTCAAACTTATAATTTCAATAATATATTCATTAATTCTCTCTATAATTTCTGTAAGAAGTGAGCTTTTTAGATAAGAAAGTTCGTAACCAGAAGTCTCTACATCTTTTGCTTCTGTTCCAGTTCTTGGTCTAAACACATACGCACCAGAAGTGATATTATCTGCAGTTCCATTGTTACTTTCGTAATACATAAAATTTTGCTGGACTTGTCCTTCTTTATTGTTAAGAGTTATATGCTGTTGACGAGCTTTTGGATCGAAGATAAGTTTGGCTCCCTAAAATAAGAAGATATCAATAAACTGGAGGCCAGATTATAATGTGCAAGGAGCTACAACGAAATATAGGAAATCTCACCAGGATAGAGACAGGCGAAACAGTTCATCAGAGGACAGTCGACAAAATGACAAAAAGGACAAGATACATCATTGAAGGAATATCACCAATCATGGAGCTCAGTAACAAGAAGGAATGGGATCTCAATACCTTTACCAGACTTGAGAATATTATACAGACGGTTCTAAAGCAATATATGGAAGTGGGTAGGAGTGTACGGGTCAGGAACCAAACATTGTGCAAGGCAACAATTGAGAGGCTACAACAAAGAATAGGAAATCTCCACAGGAGAGAGACTGGTGAAACAGTTCATCAGAGGACAGTCGACAAAATGAATAAGCACGCCACTACATATAGTGGTGAAAAGTGTTGCAGAAAGGACAAGATAGATCATTAAAGAAATATCACCAATCACGGACATATCCTGAGAAACTCAGTAACAAAAAGGAATGGGATCTCAATACCATTACCAGACTTGGGAATAATATGCAGACGGCTCTAAAGCAATAGATGGAACTGGGTACGAGTGTACGGGTCAGGAACCAAACATTGTGCAAGGAAAGAATAGGAAATCTCCCCAGGAGAGAGACAGGTGAAACAGTTCATCAGAGGACAGTCGATAAAATGAATAAGTTCGCCACTACATACAGTGGTAAAAAGTGTTGCAGAAAGGACAAGATAGATCATTGAAGAAATATCACCAATCATGGAGAGATCCTGAGGAACTCAGTAACAAACAGGAATGGGATCTCAATACCATTACCAGACTCGGGAATATTATACAGACGGCTCTGAAGCAATAGATGGATCTGGGTAGGAGTGTACGGGTCAGGAGCCAAACATTGTGCAAGGCAACAATTGAGAGGCTACAACAAAGAAAAGGAAATCTCAATAGGAGAGAGACAGGTGAAACAGTTCATCAGATGACAGTCGATAAAATGAATAAGTTCGCCACTACATACAGTGGTGAAAAGTGTTGCAGAAAGGACAAGATACATCATTGAAGAAATATCACCAATCATGGAGAGATCCTGAGGAACTCAGTAACAAACAGGAATGGGATCTCAACACCATTACCAGACTTGAGAATATTATACAGACGGTTCTAAAGCAATAGATGGAACTGGGTAGGAGTGTACGAGTCAGGAACCAAACATTGTGCAAGGCAACAATTGAGGGGCTACAACAAAGAATAGGAAATCTCAATAGGAGAGAGACAGGCGAAACAATTCATCAGAGGACAGTCGACAAAATGACAAAAAGGACAAGATACATCATTGAAGAAATATCACCAATCATGGAGAGATCCTGAGGAACTCAGTAACAAAAAGGAATGGGATCTCAATACCTTTACCAGACTTGGGAATATTATACAGACGGTTCTAAAGCAATAGATGGAACTGAGTAGGAGTGTACGGGCCAGGAACCAAACATTGTGCTAGGCAACAATTGAGGGGCTACAACAAAGAATAGGAAATATCCCCAGAAGAGAGACAGGTGAAACAGTTCATCAGAGGACAGTCGATAACATGAATAAGTTCGCCACTACATACAGTGGTAAAAAGTGTTGCAGAAAGAACAAGATAGATCATTAAAGAAATATCACCAATCATGGACATATCCTGAGGAACTCAGTAACAAAAAGGAATGGGATCTCAATACCTTTACCAGACTTGGGAATATTATACAGACGGTTCTAAAGCAATAGATGGAACTGAGTAGGAGTGTACGGGCCAGGAACCAAACATTGTGCTAGGCAACAATTGAGGGGCTACAACAAAGAATAGGAAATATCCCCAGAAGAGAGACAGGTGAAACAGTTCATCAGAGGACAGTCGATAACATGAATAAGTTCGCCACTACATACAGTGGTAAAAAGTGTTGCAGAAAGGACAAGATAGATCATTAAAGAAATATCACCAATCATGGACATATCCTGAGGAACTCAGTAACAAAAAGGAATGGGATCTCAATACCTTTACCAGACTCTGGAATATTATACAGACGGTTCTAAAGCAATAGATGGAACTGGGTAGGAGTGTACGGGCCAAGAACCAAACATTGTACAAGGCAACAATTGAGGGGCTACAACAAAGAATAGGAAATCTCAATAGGAGAGAGACAGGTGAAACAGTTCATCAGAGGACAGTCGATAAAATGAATAAGTTCGCCACTACAAACAGTGGTAAAAAGTGTTGCAGAAAGGACAAGATAGATCATTAAAGAAATATCACCAATCATGGACATATCCTGAGGAACTCAGTAACAAACAGGAATGGGATCTCAACACCATTACCAGACTCGGGAATATTATACAGACGGCTCTGAAGCAATAGATGGAACTGAGTAGGAGTGTACGGGTCAGGAACCAAACATTGTGCAAGGCAACAATTGAGGGGCTACAACAAAGAATAGGAAAACTCTCCAGGAGAGAGACAAGTGAAACAGTTCATCAGAGGACAGTCGACAAAATGAATAAGCACGCCACTACATATAGTGGTGAAAAGTGTTGCAGAAAGGACAAGATACATCATTGAAGAAATATCACCAATCATGGGGAGATCCTGAGGAACTCAGTAACAAACAGGAATGGGATCTCAATACCAATACCAGACTGTGGAATATTATACAGATGGCTCTAAAGCAATAGATGGAACAGAGTAGGAGTGTACGGGCCAGGAACCAAACATGCTGCAAGCTTAGGAAAACCCCAAGAAGTTTCTTTCAAGCTGAAATTTACGCCATAGGAAAGTGTGCCTAGTTCAATATTGATCAAAGATATAGAATGCAAAAGATTATCATCATGTCGGAAGCAGTCATCAGAGCACTGAGTGACCTTACTGTGGGTTCCAGGAGACACTTGTACTAGGTGAAGAAGAGCCACCAGCAAGACGCTACCTGGAAGGTTCAGTTTTTATGCTGATTGGTCAAATCAAACCTTATCCGAATTAATTCGAAAGCCACGTTTTTATACCTTCTTTTCTAAAGTTATTGGAGTATTTTCGGTATGAAGTGTATGTTCAATAGCACTAGGAGTATCGTCAATTTTTTCGAGGTAATATAATTTTATTCCCATCGGTGGAATTTGATCTGTAGCTATTAATTCGATGGAGCTTGATTTATACGGCGAATCTACCGGATATTCCATATGCTTAACCAATTCGAAATCTACAGGACCTAAAAATGAATTTAAGTTAAGGATAAATTCCGAATAAGTAACTTATTTCACTTACCATACTTCCCTGTAAAATTATATTTCCCATCTTGTACTGGTAGTCGGAAGTTATAATAAACATATTTGGGTAAAGGATTATAAACAGCTATTAAGGCTCTATCCTTCATCGAATTGTCGCAAACGCTTATATTTGTTAAAAGACAAGTAGAAAATTGTAAGTTTGCAGCATCTGTGGCATTATCCAGCTTCAATATATTCCTAGAAATTAGGAAAAATTAATCTTATCCTTTAAGTAGGGCTACTGGTCTCTTCACATAAACGGTATAACCAAGAGCTCAAAAAGCCTTAAGGGTACCTACCCTAAGAGATTTCCTATGGTTGATTCAGTTCTTCTTACTGCATCTGTTAAGATCCAAGCATAATCTTTTGCCACTCTATCCTTTTCAGTACCAGTGATTGCATCATGATGTTGCAAGGTACCAACAGCTTCTCTTAGAGTTTTTAAATTTCCTTCTGCTTCTTCTCCAGTTATAATATTTTCCATTTTAGCGTAAGCGTTGATTTGTTGAGCAGCCTAAAACAATTTTTATCAACCTGTCTTTGTTTCTTTTTTTATTGTTACTATTAGTTTACTTGCAAGATATTATTTCCAACTCTTTCGAATCGTTTCAATGTTGATCTTGATGTGAAATAACCTGACCAGTATGTATGGTTATTTTCATTATACGGAAAGAAATCGTCAGAGCTGGTGTTAAAATTTTGGTTTTGGGACTTTATTGCTTGGACGTAACAAGATGGAGTCGAGTAAAATACGTTATATTTTGGATTGTTTTGAAAACCTCTAAAAATAAACATAAATAGAATTAATATAAAGCTGCCTGTTTAGATCCGGCTCGAAGGACCATGTAAAATGCATGTTATGAGACATAAACAATACTTCACTTTATTAATCTGTCTATATTAAGGTAGTTAATTTCAGCTGCTTGATATTGGAAATCACCTCCCATGGGTATAAGAACATTATTTGTTGTAAAGTGTGATGCATATTCGCAAATTCTCAGTGAAAACTCATTGACCTTAAAAATTTTAAAAGAAAAACTGCCTTAGAGGTACTTAAAACTCGATTCAAAAGGGGCTTACCTTACTATCCAAATTATAGTCAAAGCTATCGGGATCGTCGTTAATAGCATCAGAAGAACATTGTAAATAATCCCAACAAAAGTCGCTAGGGGAATAGTAACCGTCCATTATGCTGGTAAAAATTTCACTGTTTTCTAAAAAAAAAAAGAAAGAATGGAGGATACCTAATGTTTACTTAATTACAGTTTCCTGTAAAATTGTAATATTAATACTATTATAACGCCTTACAAAATTTTGGAAAACATTTTTCAAAAAACAATGACCGTTTACTTAGGAAGGAACAACTACTTCTCGTGATGGTTTTTTGTCAATATGGAATTTTGGTTTGTTGTTAGATGTGGGGATGTCACTGTTATCACATTTTTAACATTGCCTTTACTTGGGTTAATATATTGATGTGATTTCAGCGTTGTCTCCAGTCCAGGATTATGCTCTTAGAGCTCTTGGACGGAGAATATCTACCTTCTATGCAAATACGCCGAAACCGGTCTACAAGTGATGTTGTTCCTTCAAATTACAAACCAGAATGGTTGGTTATATCTTGCAGATGATATACCAACCCCGTTTAGCTTAGAAGTGTTATTCAACGACTGTCGGGGCATATAGCCCGAGAAGTAGTTGTAATGTTGACAAATTTTTTACTGAAAAGAAGGTAGCGTTAGACCTTGAGCCTTTTTGCCTTTTTGTGCCTCTTGTTTTTCTTTATGTAAGCACTGTACAATAGGGATGGGCGTTTTTGAAGCTTGCTTCTTATTGCACGACATAGGACTTTTGAGAAGGCTAGTAAACTCGTGAAACGTGTAATGTTACGAAAAAGCGTTCGTCACGCGATGACTCATTAGAAAGAGAGAGAGACGCAGGCTGTAGTGTACGTTCAGTGCAGAGCAAGAGAGAGAGAGACATTGAAAATTTTGAAAAATGGTCAAAAATTGTCAAAAATGTTCAATAATTGTCAGAATCTGTCAAAAATTGTCAAAAACTGTCAAAAACTGTCAAAAATGGTAAAAAACTGTTAAATATTTGAAAAAATGGTCAAAAATCGTCAATAATTGTCAAAAATTTTGAAAGTTGTCAAAAATGGTCAATAATTATCAGAAACTATCAAAAATGGTCAATAATTGTTGAAAATTGGTCAAATTTTTCGAAAAATTGTCAAATTTTTTGAAAAATTGTCAAAAATGGTCAATAATTGTTAAAATTTTGGAAAATGGTCAAAAATTGTCGAAATGTTGAAAAAATGGTCAAAAACGATAAAAAACTGTCAAAACGGGTCAATAATTGTTAAAAATAGTCAACATTATTGGAAAATGGTCAAAATTTTTGAAAAATAGTCAATAATTGTCAGAACCTGTCAAAAATGCTGAAAAATTGTCAAAAATGGTCAATAATTGTTAAAATTTGGAAAAATGGTCAAAATTTTTAAAAAATGTCAAAACTGATCAATAATTCTCGAAACTGTCAAAATTGGTCAATAATTGTCAAAAATGGTCAATAATTGTTAAAACTTGGAAAAATGGTAAAAATTTTGAAAAAATGGTCAATAATCATCAAAAATTGTCAAAATTTTTGAAAAATGGTCTAACTTTTCGAAAAATTGTCAAAATTTTGAAAAAATGGTCAGTAATTATAAAGAACTGTCAAAAATGGTCAATAATTGTTAAAAATTGTCAAAATTTTTGAAAAATTGTCAAAAATGGTCAATAATTGTCAGAACTTGTCAAAAATGTTCAAAAATTGTCAAAAATGGTCAATAATTGTTAAAATTTGGAAAAATGGTCTAATATGGTCAAAAATTTTGAAAAACTGTCAAAAATGATCAATAATAAATTCATAACGGTCAAAATTGGTCAATAATTGTCAAAAATGGTCAATAATTATTAAAATTTGAAAAAAATGGTCAAAAATTGTCAGAAATTTTGAAAAAATGGTCAATAATTCTCAAAAACTGTCAAAATTTTGAAAAAATGGACAAAAATTGTCAAAATTTTTGAAAAAATGGTCAATAATTATCAAAAATTGACAAAATTTTGAAAAAATGGTCAATAAAATAAAACTGAACGCACTGGGCCTAATGTTATTCCCAACATCCCATTCTATTGCGCGTATTTTTATTGATGGTTTTCCCAACCTCGCATTCTATTGTGCATAAGAAGCAAGCTTCTGTCGGCGGTCCGACGACCGCTCACCTTTTTTATTATTTAAAGAAAAATCACCCTATGTGAGCAAGAGGAAGAATCAAAGATTGTACAACCTATTAACGGGTAGAATCCTAGTTAATAGTATTACACTCAGTAATCACCCTGCAGCTAGCAACCTTGCTATACAGTGGAGAGAAATCTATTTTGAAATAGTTCAAGAAAAATGAGTTATCTCATCCACCATATAGTCCAGATTTAGCAAGGAACGAATTTCTTCAAGGTCATTGATTACGATGATAAATATTTTTTTATCTGAAATTTAAAGCAACTAAATATGTATGTCGAGTTTTCTTTGTAGCCTCGAATGAAAGTTTTCACAGTCTAATATAATCCTCCTCTCAGGACGAAATCCTTTCCGGAATAAAAATTAATTAATTTTTCCAATTATTCAACCCGATTCTTTTAAACAAACCACTTTGCATAATAAAAAAAATTAATCTAAGTACCAAAGTTATCGTTGCTTTTCCACATGAACTCCAAATCCTTTGTGAGTTTTCTTGAATTCCTCTCGTCCGTACTCAAGCGAGTAAAGAAAATAGCATCGTAACCCATTTGGTAGAAAATTGATGCTTGTTCTTTACTGTGTCCAAACGGGTCTATTTGCCAACCTATCTTAGGACGCCCACATTCTCCCAACGTATCATTCAAGATTCTGAAATTGCAGAATTTAATTATTCGCTTTAATTAAAAAGTTAGACAGAATCGGATAAATGAAAGCCTCAGCTTCTCTGACGCGATTAATTCTAGTGTCCACTTACAGCACGTGAGAAATTTCGCAAATACTTATTATACAGCGTGTCTTTTCAAAGCTTGGTCAAATGTTGTTCTACTTGGTACCTACCTGAGACCCCATGTAAACTGATTAATAATTGATTGGTAACTAGTACAGGCTTCGTCGTTCATCGACCATCCTCCACCTATCATTTCGATCCTTCCTTCGTCAACGAAAGTCTTGAATAATTTTCTTTTATTTTCCGACTGTAACTGCCACCATTTCCAAAAATATGCAGTTTCAACTTGTATGTACCTTAAATAAAGTTGTAGAAGTAGAAGTAGAAGTAGAAGTAGAAGTAGAAGTAGAAGTAGAAGTAGAAGTAGAAGTAGAAGTAGAAGTAGAAGTAGAAGTAGAAGTAGAAGTAGAAGTAGAAGTAGAAGTAGAAGTAGAAGTAGAAGTAGAAGTAGAAGTAGAAGTAGAAGTAGAAGTAGAAGTAGAAGTAGAAGTAGAAGTAGAAGTAGAAGTAGAAGTAGAAGTAGAAGTAGAAGTAGAAGTAGAAGTAGAAGTAGAAGTAGAAGTAGAAGTAGAAGTAGAAGTAGAAGTAGAAGTAGAAGTAGAAGTAGAAGTAGAAGTAGAAGTAGAAGTAGAAGTAGAAGTAGAAGTAGAAGTAGAAGTAGAAGTAGAAGTAGAAGTAGAAGTAGAAGTAGAAGTAGAAGTAGAAGTAGAAGTAGAAGTAGAAGTAGAAGTAGAAGTAGAAGTAGAAGTAGAAGTAGAAGTAGAAGTAGAAGTAGAAGTAGAAGTAGAAGTAGAAGTAGAAGTAGAAGTAGAAGTAGAAGTAGAAGTAGAAGTAGAAGTAGAAGTAGAAGTAGAAGTAGAAGTAGAAGTAGAAGTAGAAGTAGAAGTAGAAGTAGAAGTAGAAGTAGAAGTAGAAGTAGAAGTAGAAGTAGAAGTAGAAGTAGAAGTAGAAGTAGAAGTAGAAGTAGAAGTAGAAGTAGAAGTAGAAGAACTACCCCTTAATATACGTGTTTTACTTACCTGCGACTCGAATCTTGCTCTAGTGCTTGCAAAACAGAATCTAATATATATTGTATACCAACATCTTGTATATCATTACGCTCTAAAAATATATCATGAAAAATAAAAACATTTCAATTAAAATTCACCAAAATGTATGCTACAAATTTTCTAAAATTCAGTATAAACTGAGGAATAGCGTAGAAGAACCAATCAGTATGAAGTAATGGAAGCAAATTGACCTAAATTTATTCAAGTGTCTTTGGAAAACAAAAAGTTACCGGGGCATCTAAAATTATGTGTGAAAATCAAGCAAAATATGAATATAGACCAAGCATTCCTTGAAATTGAAACTAAAGAATGATGGAAAGAGACATATCTCCATTTTACTCTTTGAATGATGAAACACCACAGGTTACAAAAAACACAGCAAATGGAGCTGCCAAATGTGTAAACTGCGGTGAATCCCATCCAGCAAGTTATAGGGGCTGTGAAGCTATAGCCTAGGCTTTGCTTAAAGCTATCAGATATTCATCAACTAACTCTAGACTGGTAAAAAACTGTAAAGAATAGGCTGGCAAGGCACAAGTATGGGATTGAAGATAATGAATTGGCGGACCAGTTAGTGAAACTATATGTGGAAAATGTGAAGTAAGGGATGAAACAACTCTGCTTCTATGAGAACTTTGGAGAGGAAATAAGAGAACCATTAAACTACTAAAAATTCCCCAAGTCAAACTAATGGCCTATAAAGAAGACACGTAGCTTCTGAAATGGAAGTAGATAATATGAGAAATGGTACTAATATTCAGTTCAAGTGCCTGGGTTGTTGAACACAGATCAAACGAAGGAATGAATGAACTCTATAGCCTCATTCGAGTAACGATCATCGCACTACATGATTTATTAAAGTTAAATATATTTATCTTACCACCATAAAAATAATCTTCAACGGTTTTTAACCAACCCACATCGTCATGGGAATGGGGAATCAAATGTACATTTATTTTTTCTTTATCTACTTTTTGACATGCCTAAAAAATAAATAGTACTCTTATTTAACCAATGCTTAAGAGATTAACTTTATTCTTTCAAAAATCAAATATATATTAGATCAACTGTTCTCATTGTAATGCAGTTTATATTGGTGAAACACAAAGAAACCTCGGAATAAGATATAAAGAACATCCTAGTACTTCAAAAATGTTTAAATTAAATTTGAACTGAGTATAAAAACGAGGTGTCTTAGTCACTGGTTTCTTTATATCAATTTTTATAATTTATACACCTGGTGATGCCGGATCCGGACCTTTGGGCGCCACCGTTTGGGCGCGTTCGTTTGGGCGCGAAGACACTTGAGCGCAGGTACGTTTAGGCGCCAGTAGAGAATGTCTATTTTTAATAATACAATGCAACTGTTTATAATATTTTCAAATTTAAAAACATTAATTTGTGAATAAATTCTAAGAATTCTAAAATTCTACGTTAATCTAAAGGCTGAATTTAGAAACAACAAATAATCTTTTGAAGAAACGAAGTCTTTAATTTTCTTTTTGATGATATTTTAATATTATCACCGGAATTTAAATGCAGTCACAGGATTAAGAGAAGGTAAATGATGGATTATGATGGATTATTTGAAACAACCTGTTAGGTTAAGTTATGTTAGGTTAGGGAATTTGACCATTTTTCAAAAATTTTGACAATTTCCAACAATTATTGACAGTTTTTTATAATTATTGACCATTTTTTCAAAATTTTGACAATTTTTGACCATTTTTCAAAATTTTGACAATTATTGATCATTTTTTAAAATATTTAACAATTTTTGACCATTTTTCAAAATTTTACAATTAACTACCATTTTTTCAAATTTTGACAATTATTGACCAATTTTGACAATTATTGATCATTTTTGACAAATTTTAGACCATTTTTCCAAATTTTAACAATTGATTTTTGACCATTTTTGGCAATTTTTGACCATTTTTGACCATTTTTGACCATTTTTGACCAGTTTTGACCATTTTTGACCATTTTTGACCATTTTTGACCATTTTTGACCATTTTTGACCATTTTTGACCATTTTTGACCATTTTTGACCATTTTTGACCATTTTTGACCATTTTTGACCATTTTTGACCATTTTTGACCATTTTTGACCATTTTTGACCATTTTTGACCAGTTTTGACCATTTTTAACCATTTTTGACCATTTTTGACCATTTTTGACCATTTTTGACCATTTTTGACCATTTTTGACCATTTTTGACCATTTTTGACCATTTTTGACCATTTTTGATCATTTTTGACCATTTTTGACCATTTTTGACCAGTTTCGACCATTTTTGACAGGTTCTGACAATTATTGACCATTTTTGACAATTTTTCAAAAATCAGTTTTCAATTTCTGTAATGGGCCTGAACTGTGAAATTTTAGTAAGTAACAACTGCTTAAAAAGTTTTTATTGTTCTTAAAAGGTTACAAGCATTTTAGTATAAAAAAACTCGATTTTTTGCAGTTTCTAATAGGGAATTTCAACAATATTCATTCATTCAACAATATAAACCATTTAAGTCTCGCGCCCAACTGACCAGGCGCCCAAAAGTCCTGCGCCCAAACCGCCGTGCCCAATTGTCCTAGACCAGGTGATGCAAATGTTGTAGTTTGTGAAACTCATTGAAATCAGTCAGGGATGTGTCATAAACTCGACCTTTCAAGTAACCCTTAAACCCAAGTTTGGTACCGTTGCAAGATTAATATAAAAATATAATAATATACTGGCTGTCCCATTTGAAAATTTTTTAATGTCGTCACGTAACGTCAAGTCATTTCATAGTGAATATAAGCATCAGTTTCAATTGTATGCAGCTGTCAAATTTCATAGTTGTCAAAACGTTGTTGGACACCCTCTACCTATATTGACAAGTAGAGAAGTTTTCTACAATATTTGTATTAAAATCTTCCATGAGCTATTGTTCTTTGACAACTTTATATGTGTATCATTTTCATAATTATCAAGAGGGGTGTGTACAGAGTGACGTGTGACTGTTGCACTGCCAACGTCACCATCACTAAAATATGTGATTTAAATTTGAAGCAGAAATGCTTGAATTTTTTTTAAAAAAATCACGACTTACCTTAAGAGTACATTCAGATGAAAAAACCATCAAAATATTCAAAGATAAAATTAACACTATTATACATTTACCCCTCATCGTTGTTGCTGTAGATTTAGAACAAACTTTCCTTTACAACATTTCGTTAGTTTCAAAAATTTATCTTATCAGTAGATTTTAAGTGATTTATTTGTTTTTTTTTCAAGTTGGAGTATTTTTTATTAAGGGTATTGAACAAAATTGGTTTTTAATTGTTTATATATTCTCGATTCCCAAATACACTGCTCTATACTGAATTTCGTGAATCTTATATAATCTCCAAGATACCGGGTGTGGGAGAGTGATGGGAGATGGACTGAGGGCGGATGAAACGGATGGGTGGTAGTGCGAATGGGATACATGGTGGTGTACAGAGTCTAGGTGTATAAGCCCAAATGTCAGCCGGGAAGAATATGAGTGGAGCATGGAAGGATTGGAGGACGATCTGAGTGGGTCTAAAGGGAAAAGGAAGATCAGAAGGAAAATGGTGACAGGGGACTTCAATGCTAAGAATACTGTATGGGGGGGACAGGAGAGAGGAGATCCTGGAGGAAGTGTTAACATCCAACGGGTTGGTGGTGCTGAATGATGGACTACTGCCCACCTTCGTGAGGGGTGACGGGAGTTCGTCATTCATTGATATAACAGCATGGGTTGAATGGCTGGGGGCAAGAGAGAGTAGTTGGAGGGTGTTGGATGATGAGGAAAGCCTGAGTTTACATAGGTATGTGGAGACGGATTTAAGGAAATGGAGAAAGGATTTATTGGAAGAGAGGGGATCGAGGTGGACAAAGGTCGAGGCAGAGAGTATGAGGAAGAAAAGAAGAGAGGAGATAGAAAGGGGACTTGGACATGATGTAGATGAATTGTACGGTGTGATACAGGACTATAAAAGAGAGGGAAAGAGGTGCAATAGGCGTGAGCGGAGGGATAATTGCAGGTGGAATGAGGATATCGAGGAGCTGTGGAGGGAGTGTAAGAAAGAACGACGACTGATGCTGAGAGGAAGAGGAAGGATAGAGGGAAAAGGGGGATACAAGGAGAAGAAAAAGGTGACTGGGGGAATTGGAAAAAAATCCATGGGGAAAGGCGTGTGAAATAGCGGTGAAAAGGATGGTTGGAAATAGGAACGAAGTGCTAGAGGAAGATTGGGAGAAGGAGATTAGAGGGAAATTGTTCGCAGGGAGTACGAAGAGTGGGGTGGCAGGATTCGGGAAGTACAGTATACTGGGGAGTAGGAAAAATGAGGGGAATAAGGCCTGTAGAGAAGTAGGAAGTAGAGGAGGAAGGAGAAACATCGAAGTAAGGAAAGCCCCAAGGATAGATGGTCTGAGAGGTGGTATGAGGAAGAGACTGCTGGATGACAATGAGGAGTACTTCTGGGAACTATTCAACAGGATGCTGAGGGAGAAAGAGCTCCCGGAAGAATGGTAGGTGGCCAGGATGATATTGATGACGAAGGCGGGTATAGGGGGACTACAGGCCTATCATCCTGCTGTGTGGTATGGGTAAATTGATGGAGGGGATAATAAAGGATAGGATTGAGGAGGAAGTTGGTAGGAATGGGGGTTTCAGGGTGAACTAGCACGGGTTTACCAAGGGGAAATTATGCATCTTGGCGCTGGGTAGGGTGATATTTTCTAAGCGAAGATGAGAGAAAAAGTAGGTACACTAGAGGAACAAAAGTTATAACAGTTTTATTGAGTCAGTTTTCCCACTCACCCCTACCAGTTATTTTAGAATCTAAAGGAAAAAGTTTCTGAGATACAATAGTTGTATAAAGTGTTTTGAAAAGTTCCCAAACATAAATAAACATAATCCATTAAAAATAGTAAATGTTTCACGCTTATTTATGTGAATTACTAAGTTAAAAACGAGATAAGTAAAATTATCAGTCATTTGTGAAAAAGTAAAACGGTATTTCCTGATGATGAATTTGTCGGATAATTTTTTTAATCATGTCATGTCAATAAAAACACTGATATGTGTCGGTTTTTGATCAGTTTGGTGTTAAATGAACTACGGAATATAACCAGGCTGAGAAATAATATGGAAAACAAACGTAAGTACCTCAGATTATTAAAAAAGTTACTTCTCCTGATTGTATCGCATCAAACCATCGAGTTTATTTATTAAGTTTGAATAAGAAGAAGAATTCTACTCTCGGTTTATATTTTTGCTCATTTGTTATAGTTCTCCATTTTCTTCTGTCTCTGCATTTTGCTTTCTAGTCTCTGATTTTCAATGCTTTTATATCTTCCTCTACTTGATCCCACCATCTGCTTCTTGGTCTTCCTCTTGTTCTCGTCTTCAATGGAACCCTTGCTGTTATTCTTTTCAATATTTCTGTTGGTGCTCTTCTCATAATGTGTCCCATCCATTCCAGTCTCCTTGCTTTTATATATCGGACTATATTTTCTCCACCTGCTTCCTTTTCTATTTCTATGTTTCTTTTTAAACTTCTTTCTCCATCTCTTGTTATGTCTGGTCCAAGTATTGTTCTCAATATTTTCCTTTCTATTATGTTTAGATCTTCTTCTTCTTTTTTGTTTATAGTTGTTGTTTCGAGTGCGTAAGTAATGACTGGTCTGATCAAAGTCTTATAGATTTGTATTTTTGTTTTTATGCTGATCGATTTAGATTTTAATAATTTCTTATTTATGCCAAGAATATGGTTTCCTTTCATTATTCTTTCTTTTATCTCTGCTTTACAAGTTTGTCCTATAGATGTTCCTAAATAATTGAAGCTTGATACAATTCCAAACTTTTAATTTTGATTCTTAAGTGAGTTTAGTTGTTCTGTTTTTCTTTACCCACTCGCATATATTTTGTTTTGTGTGCACTGAACTCGCACCCCTACAGGTGTGAAAAATTGTCAAAAATGGTCAATAATTGTAAAAATGGTGAAAAATTGTCAAAAATTGTCAATATTTTGAAAAAATGGTTAATAATTGCCAAATATGTTAAAATTTTTGAAAAATTGTCAAAAATTTTGAAATATGGTCGAAAATTTAGAAAAATGGTCAATAATTGTCAGAAACTGTCAGAATTTTGTAAAAATGGTTAATAATTGCCAAAAATTTGGAAAAATGGTCAATAATTGTCAAAAACTACTGTCAAAAATGGTCAATATTTGTAAAATTGTCAATAATTGTCAAAGACGGTCAATAATTGTCAAAACCAATCAAAAATCATCAAAAATAGTCAATAATTGTTAAAATTTTGAAAAAATAGTCAAAATTTTTAAAAAATTGTCAAAAATGGTCAATAATAGTCAAAAATACTCAAAATTGTCAAAAACTGTCAAAAACTGTCAAAAATTGTTAAATATTCTAAAAAATGGTCAAAAATAGTCAATAACTGTTAAAATTTTGAAAAATGGTCAAAAATTGTTGAATATATTGAAAAATGTACAATAATTTTCAAATTTTTTTAAAAATTGTCAAAAATAGTCAATAATTGTCAGAAACTGTCAAAAATGGTCGATAATTTTTAAAATTTTGAAAAATGGTCAAAAATTGTCAAAATTTGAAGAAATGGTCAATAATTATAAAAAACTGTCAAAAATGGTCAATAATTGTTAAAATCTGGAAAAATGGTCTAAAATGGTCTAAATTTTTGAAAAATTGTCAAAAATGATCAATAATTGTCAAAACTGTCAAAATGGTCAATAATTGTCAAAAATGGTCAATAATTGTTAAAATTTGAAAAAATGGTTAAAAATTTTGAAAAAATGCTCAATAATTGTAAAAATTTTGAAAAAATGCTCAAAAATGGTCAAAAATTTTGAAAAAATGGTCAATAATTGTAAAAATTTGAAAAAATGGTCAAAAATTGTCAGAACCTGTCAAAAATGGTCAAAAACTGTTAAATATTTTCAAAATGGACAAAAAAAGTCAATATTGTTAAAATTTTGAAAAAATGGTGAATAATTATAAAAAACTGTCAAAAATGGTCAATAATTTTTGAAAAAATGGTTAATAATTGCCAAATATGTTAAATTTTTTGAAAAATTGTCAAACATTTTTAAATATGGTCAAAAATTGTCAAAATTGTCAAAACTTTTGAAAAATGGTCAAATTTTCGAAAAATTGTCAAAAATGGTCAAAAATTGTTAAAATTCTGAAAAAATGGTCAATATTTTTGAAAAATTGTCAAAAATGGTCAATAATAGTCAGAACCTGTCAAAAATGCTCAAAAATTGTCAAAATGGTCAAAAATGGTCAAAAATTGTTAAATTTTCTAAAAAATGGTCAAAAATAGTCAATAATTGTTAAAATTTTGAAAAATGGTCAAAAATTGTTGAATATATTGAATATGTACAATAATTTTCAAAATTTTTTGAAAATTGTCAAAAATGGTCAATAATTGTCAGAAACTGTCAAAAATGGTCGATAATTTTTAAAATTTTGAAAAATGGTCAAAAATTGTCAAAATTTTGAAGAAATGGTCAATAATTATAAAAAACTGTCAAAAATGGTCAATAATTGTTAAAAATGGTCAAAAATGGTCAATAATTGTTAAAATCTGGAAAAATGGTCTAAAATGGTCAAAATTTTGAAAAATTGTCAAAAATGATTAATAATTGTCAAAACTGTCAAAATTGGTTATTAATTGTCAAAAATGGTCAATAATTGTTAAAATTTGAAAAAATGGTCAAAAATTTTGAAAAAATGCTCAATAATGGTAAAAATTTTGAAAAAATGGTCAAAAATTTTGAAAAAATGGTCAATAATTGTCAAAATTTTGAATGGTCAATAACTGTAAAAATTCTGAAAAATGGTCAAAAATTGTCAGAACCTGTCAAAAATGGTCAAAAACTGTTGAATATTTTTAAAAATGGTCAAAAATAGTCAATAATTGTTAAAATTTTGAAAAAATGGTGAATATTTATAAAAAACTGTAAAAAATGGCCAATAATTTTTGAAAATGGTCAAAATTTTTGAAAAATTGTCAAAAATGGTCTAATAAGAAAAAAAGTCTCACAATATTCCGAGGGACGCGAACCTTACCGAATCCGTCTTAGATTCTGACAATTTAAAATAATGATTCTAATCACAAGCAATATACTTTATTTCTCTCTCTCTCCCATCTTTCTCTCCCATTTCGCTCTCTCTTCCATATCTCACTTTAAACTTGCCGTGTTTTTTTTTTGTTTTCCTATTTCTTCACACTGTTGGTCATACCATTCTTTTTTCTCCTTTTCTTTACTCCTTCCCTATTATTTGCTGTGCTGCTTCCAATACGACGTTTTTTATTTTTTCCCAACTATTTTCGATATCTGATGTAATAAGTGTCTGATTTTCAATATTTTCTGTAATTTTATGTTCATATTGTTTCTTTATTTTTTCAGTTCTTAAACTCTCCACGTTAAGAGTATGTGAACCAAAAAAAATTCCATTTTCAAATCTAATAAAAATTATTATTTCAGGTAAAGGAGTCCACGTTACCTATTATTTTTTGCTAGCAGTAACAATATCTGGAGCTATACAAAACGATAATTTACATCTGGTTTACCAAAAAACAAATTCTTCTTTACAATGTAAAAATTGTATAATTCCTACGTTGGGATCAGAAATGATGAATTTCACAACTGATGATATTATTAAAATTGATCTGAATAACACCCAAATTAGAAAAATAGAAAAACAAACTTTTGGACTGTTTAAAAATTTAAAAGAATTAATTCTAAGTCATAATAGGTTAGATGGTATATCCAGTGATATTTTTATTGGTTTAAATAATTTAAAAAAGTTAAATTTAGGTTATAACGATATAATTTCAATTGAAAATGCTTTTTTTGTTGTGAGGTATGTTGAAATATTGAATTTGGAGCATAATAAGCTGGAGAGTTTAGCTGGAAACGAATTTAGTAGCTTGTCTTTTCTTACAGCTATAGATTTGAGTTATAACAATATAAAATTATTAAATTTAAACTTTGATTCCCTTAATAACGTTAAATATATTTCATTGCATCATAACGATATCGAGTTTATAAATAAAAACAGTTTTAAAGAAGTTAGGTATGTTAAAAATTTAGATTTAAGCCACAATAAAATCATTAAAATCGAAACACGATCTTTTTTAAACTTTCAAAGCTTAGAAAACTTAAATATGTCTTTTAATAAACTACGTAGCTTGAAATCCGATCAGATTAAAAGCTCTTTCAAATTAAACTTAGTAAATGTATCTTATAACGAAATTCAAATCATGAATTTCACTGATTTATTCTCGGCAGTTACCGTAGATTATTTGGATGCTTCAAATAACAAAATTTGCACGTTCTTAACAACTTTTTTCACCCATTTTTCCAACCTCAATCTTCAAAATAATTATTTAACTTGTAACAAAGAAAACGAAATTAAAAACATTCATTTTATCATCGGTAGCCGAAGATGTATTGAAAACAATCCAAATCTTACTTTGATCGAAAAAGAATTCAACAACAAATGTGAATTAATAAAAGAAAACCCTGATAATGGCGAAACTATAAAAACTGTACTCGTAGTTACAATAAGCGCACCTTTAGTTATAATATTATTATATTTCGGTTTTGTTAAAAAACGAACATTCTGTAATACTTACAACGACGATTATGATAACAGCTGGCAACCCCGCACTACAGCTGATGTAGTGCTAGATATTATTGATGATGTTTTACAAGGTATCAGATCTACTGGACATGGAGATAATAATAACGAAGAAGATGATGGAGGAGAATAATTAATTTAATTTTGGTAAGTAATAGAAGACAGTGAATCGATTTTTTTATTTCAAATTAAGAATATAAACAGTAGATATACTACCAGCAATAGTGTAATGGTGTTTGAGTAGAATTAATAATGTTAATCAAGGAAATAATCAAAGCACGCTGTCTCTTTCCAATTCATATCCCTTTTATCTACTATTACTTTTTCGGACCAGTCTCTATTCTTATTTTATTGTATTTTTGTTTTTCTATCTTTTTCTTCGTTCATTTCTTCCGAATCTCCTCACCAACCAAGTTCTCAGATATGTCATATTTGTTGTTCTTTTAGGACCCCAGGCTCCTCCATGTCCGAATGGGACCTATCCAACACCCAGACAGTGCTGGACTCATCCCAAAGAGGACGCCTACTTACCAAACCCACCTAAAACTCGCCGATACCCCCGCATCGGAATGATTACCCTAACATACTTCGAGACGGGCAGCAGTCCTTCGCACACTCTCCTCCGACACCGTCGTCTTCTCCCTACCTATCACTCCTACCTCTCATCCCATATCAAGATCTTCTCTCCCCCTAATCATGCTCTCCACTACGTCACTCACCCCCTACCGTTCCTCCTCATCCCTCTACTTTATCTCCACCATGTTCTCCCAATCCACCGTCTCAACTAGTTTCCTCTCCATGCCCCACATTATCATCCAATTCACACTTCTTGCACACTCCAGACTGTCTAGCAATCACGTCCAATGGGTAGTATCTCGCCAGCACCGCTGCTGCCAGTCCACCCACTTTCCTTGCTTTAATGTTTCTTCCCCACCTCCTCTAGTTCCCACTTCTCTCCCTCTCATTTCCCCCCCCCCCCCAGTATCCTAGAATTCCCGAATCCTGCCCATCATTCCTCCTTTTCCCCCTGTGAACAATTTCCCTATAATCTCCTTCTCCCAATCTTCTTCTAGCACCTCGTTCCTATTTCCAGTCATTCTCTTCACCGCTATCCCACACGCCTTTCCCCATGGATTGTTTTCCAATTCTCCCAGAAACTCTTCCCACTTCCCTCTTTTTCCCTTCTCCACCTAACCTAACCTAACCTAACCTAACCTCTATTCTTCCTCTTCCCCTCAACATTCGTCTTCGTTCTTTCTTACACTTCCTCACAGCTCCTCTATTTCCTCATTCCACCAGTAATTAGCCATCTGCTAAAGCCTATTGTCACTCTTCCCCTCTATTTTACAGCCCTAGATGCATCAGGTCTAAGTCCCCTTCCTATCTCTTCTCTTACTTTCTTCCTCATACTCTCTGACTCGGCCTTCGTCCACCTGTATCCCCTCTCTTCCAATAATTCCTTTCTCCCCTTCCTTATATCCGTCTCCAAGCTCAAGCTTCCCTCATCCTTCTGCTCTCTCCAACTACTTACTCTTTCCCCCAGATATGCTGTTATATCAATGAATGACGAACCCCCGTCACCCCAGTAGTCCATCATTCAGCACCGCCAACCCGTTGGATGTCAACTCTTCCTCCTTGGTATTACCTGGGGGCAATGAACATCACGGGGACGGCATCAATGGAAGCCCTTATCGGGCTTCCTTCTCTGGATCTTTGTTTAAAAGTGTAGGCAATTATCCCTTAATAGGCTGGAAAGAGACAACACAGTATCTCTAGTATGGGTGCTGAGACATGAGGGGTTTGCAGGTAATGAATTGGCGGATCAGAAAGCTCTAGAGGAGGTTTCATAGGTCCGGAACCATTTTGTGGAATCACAAAGGATTGCATAAGGGGGAAATCTGGAACTGACTAGACAAAGAACACCAATTCAAATGGAGGTTGAGTACTTTCCATAGTTTCCGTCTTGGGATTGCGACAAATGCTTTCTCGAGGTCCAAAAATGCAGTTTTTGTTTTATTATCAATACATGGAATTGTTTACCGCTCCCAACTTCTTCCAAAATCCCCACGATCTTCAATTTTATTCCTTTTCCATTATCTTTTCCAGTATTTCCAAGTATTCTGTAATGAAAGTGTTCTTTCCCAATATGTTGGCAAGGTTTCTTCTTCTCATGCTCTTTTCTTTTTGGCCCATGTGTTTTCATCCTTTCCGCTGTAATTTTGTCATTCTCTGTTGCTCTTCTTTTTTTCAGGTCTTTAATTACTGTTTCTAATTCTTCTTTATCTATTGCTTTGTTGATATTATCTTCTACACCGCTATTCTAAGTAATTCATTGTTCAATACCCTCGTAGAGTTTTTGTATGACGTAAGTAAGACCACTGAAATATTTACCACTTTCATTAGTGGTTTTCCGTTTTTAGATAAAAAAATGTACCGAATCTTAATATAAAAAATGTACTCTCCTCCATTTTGCCAAATATTGTGAACTGTGAACTAAGGAAGTTAAAATATTTTAAGTGAGTCTACTTTAAAAAAATTACAATTGTTTATTGATTAATTACAAAAACTAGAGGCCAATGATAAAGTTATTGTTATTCCAGATTTTGACTCAGCTGAAGATCAATTTATTCTAAATTAAAATCAGACGCTAGAGCCTTTGAAGATTGGAAAATACTAGAATATGGATGATATTTTCGACTTTTGGGAGATATTTGTTGTCTTCTTGGTATGCTGTATCGCGTTTTTTGTATATGTAATAATAATCAAAATGTTGTGCAGAATTTGTGGCTGCGTTGGTTTACCGACGAATGAAACCGTTGGTAGTGGAGGGTATGATGGTGGAGATTATTGTGTAGGAGATGATGGTGGATATTATTGTGGAGGAGATGATGGTGGAGATCATTGTGGAGGAGATGATGGTGGAGATCATTGTGGAGGAGTTTATGATGGTGGAGATGATTGTGGAGGAGATTATGGTGGAGGATATGATTGTTAAGGAGATTATGCTTACGATTAGTAAAGTGACATGTTAATTATTTTCTGATTAAATATTATTAAAGCACAACTATAAATATATCTAGTAGAAAGAGTTTTCAAAATTTATAAAATAAGGCGGTGGTGAGGTATTAGAGTAAGCAGAAGCTGTCTGTAATAAACAGTAGAAGCGATGAAACTTTACCGTGACGTAAATTAATTATTGATATTATGGAATAAATAACTTTTGTTAACTACCTTTTTCTATCAATAAAAAACACACGGAACAACATGTAGTAGCGATTTCCTTCTGCACAAGAAGAACTACAAGACATACTTTCGTAAATGTTTCCAGGGTAGAAATAGAAGAGCAGGAAGTTGATCCATTCAGAAGTGGTACAGTTGCTGTTTGGGGTTGCCTTGAACTCCCTTGGACTACTCCTACAGACACACCAAGAACTTTGGAGACAAATCGATCAAGGCTACTTCAACGACCTTATTGAAAGTATGCAGAGGATTTAATTGATATTAGAGGAAACCATACTCGTTTTTAACGGATTTACTTTCAATTTTAATAAAGTTACACAAACTCTAAAGAGCCAAGTTATGATCAAAAGAAATTTCAGTCGTAATTCTAATTTCGTCCTGTATTTTAATGAACAATGGGAGCAAATACTTTTTAATTTTCATCAAATATCTCCAATAGGAACCTCAATAAAAGGTAAGAGTATTATTTCTTAAATAGATCCATTAAACTTTCTTTTAAATTTGCATCGTACCCTCGTACATCATTTAAAATGGTTTTTCCAGATTGTCATGTATCGCATGTGTAAAACCGCTGAAATCTTTTACCTTTCTTCGTGGTTTTCCGGTTATAGATAAATTTTTCAACATCAAAATTTAACTTTCTTCCTTTTTTCCTAATAATGTTGCGTGCTGTGAATCAATAAAGATAGAATTATTGAAGTAAGTTTACTTTTTAAAAATATACGAAGAAAAAAATTTTTTAAATCGTCTATTGATTAATTATAAAAACTAAGAGGTCATTGGTAAAGTTGAATGACGTAATAAAATTGATTCATTAAGTTTTGAATTAAGCATACAGTGCGTCCATAAAGTAACGCATAAATTCATTATTAGCTAAATAAACAATAATATTAGAAATTCCCCAAACAGGTCGATTTTTGTTGTTAATTTATTATTTTTTCAAATTATAATATAATATACAATATAAAATGTCACTTTTAGCACTAGTGCTAAAAGTATTTTACTTTCAACACCAGTATCATAAAATGGCATTTTAGACACTGATAGCATGCGTTAAAAATTATACTTTTACTTGTAGAATAAAAGATTTTTATTGTTCAGGGGTTTGGATCACTAATAAAAGCTGTTAGATACAACGTTAAAAATAATGCAGGGTGTTTTTAATAATTTATTTAAATAGTCGTATAACAATACGTAATTTCATTTAATGTGTTTATTGCGTTTATTCTTTATTTAGTATTTTGTAAGTAGCTTGAAATTTTTGCCCACCCTGTACCAATTTGAAGTAACGTGCTATACATTTTTGGAATCAGCTCATCAAGGGTAATCCGGAAATTGGAAAAAAAGGGTGGTTCCATTTAAAAAATGGTGATGGTGTCATCACACGAAGGTGGTTCACCCTATATATTAGATTATAATTTGGAAAAATAGTAAATTGAAATCAAAAATCGACCTGTTTCGGGAATTTCTAATATTATTGTTTATTTAGCTAATAATGAATTAATGCGTTACTTTATGGACGCACTGTATATAAAGACGTAGCGGATTGTGTTTTAATTTTATTGCACAAAATTAGGATCATTATTTTAATTTAATTAGACATTTTTCATTGTTTAAATTTTAATCAAACCAGTCTCAATATAAGTTGTAATTGTTTTGCAAACAGCTCTACTTGTTTTATTAGGGAAGAAAGTGTCACTTTTTCTCCTACATGATGTAGTACATACCCAAGAAGGGAAAAGGCACTCTACTCCCGGGTAATAAATTATTTTTTGTAGCACCCACTTTTTTTATTTATACATGGCACAAATTACGAAGGTGGTACAAAAAGATTGGTTATAAATTATAACACTTAATTTTATGGTTAAAAATATTTCGATTAAAGCATACTTTTCTAAGTTGTAACGGTAATGGTATGCTTTTAGTTGGGCGCCAATTTGTAACGGTAAAGGCGCCAATTTGTAACGGTAAATGCTATACCTCACAGGGCACCAACTCGAAGGGCTCCGGCTAGAGACTCCTCTCAAGGGTGATTCGACCCCAAGTTTATGTCACACAGGGATAACAGAAGGGATGTAAAATTGAGGGCGCCACTACCTTTTTGACGATAAAAATACTAAGAAAACTAAGGCGGAAAAGGTAGAAACGCCTTGTAAAATTTAAATTTAAGTTAATAAAGAAAAGTGACCCCGGGCGGATCTCCCTCAACTTTTATAGTTGAGGATTTTAATAAAAAAAAAGAATTAAAAACAAATTTTTAATTTATTCTGCCACAGGAAATGAATAACGGAATTTAATAGAGGAATTTGTACTTTTATAGGTACTTAGCTTAGATGAAGTGGTTTCCTGGAGAAGAAGTCAGGTCTTGGTCTGAACTGATGTGTTCTAATCTAGGGCGGTATTTTGGGGTTCTATCCTTGCTTTATATCCTCGGGTTGTATCCTAGGCTATATTCTTGGGTTATATCCTAGCCTAGGGTTATATTCTTGGGTTTATATCCTCGGCGTTATATTCTAGGGTTATATCCTAGCCTAGGGTTATATTCTTGGCTTATATTCTCGCCTAGGGTTATATTCTTGGCTTATATTCTCGCCTAGGGGCTGTGCTTACCACAGCAAAATTCCTAAGATAGATACTTAAGATATGAAAGATAGCGAAAGATGATCTGCCCTCTTAGGCGGTCGATAACAAAAAGGGGTGTTTCACGTGGCGGTGTGCAAAAAATGGAAGCGTCCGTTGGCAGACGTCAATTGTCTTACGGTCAGGGTAGAAGAGTTTGGGATCACAGAACTATAATTGAATGTGGCTAGTGACGGCGAGCGCTAATTAAAAGGATTTATTCTGTAAAATCGAAACAGGTCGATAGACATGTTACAAAGTACTTACAAAAGTTATAAGGTGTTAAAGTTAAAAAAGATATTTTTTGTGATGTTTCATTCCAACTCCGAATTACATAATTAATTTCTAGATTGTAGATTCTTTTACCTTCTGACCAAACCATTTCCATGCCGCTGTACTGTAGACGCGGTAGACGAAAACTTCGTGTCCCATTGATTCTTCATAACAGCCCAAAAAATTCTCTCTTTTTTTAGTAACTATGTTTCCATAATTCCCCATATTTGGTACTTCATAAGTCCCCCTTCAATATTAAATATTTTTGGACTCGGCCCAATCTAGCTATTTTGGTTTGGACCAACTGGAAGATGGAATTGGTTCCACGAATGGTGAATTGTAGCTAGCCTCCTATAGGCTCCTGAAAAGAACACCTGCTTCTTCAGCAAAACCTCTCCTCTCCTCTCCTCTCCTCTCCTCTCCTCTCCTCTCCTCTCCTCTCCTCTCCTCTCCTCTCCTCTCCTCTCCTCTCCTCTCCTCTCCTCTCCTCTCCTCTCCTCTCCTCTCCTCTCCTCTCCTCTCCTCTCCTCTCCTCTCCTCTCCTCTCCTCTCCTCTCCTCTCCTCTCCTCTCCTCTCCTCTCCTCTCCTCTCCTCTCCTCTCCTCTCCTCTCCTCTCCTCTCCTCTCCTCTCCTCTCCTCTCCTCTCCTCTCCTCTCCTCTCCTCTCCTCTCCTCTCCTCTCCTCTCCTCTCCTCTCCTCTCCTCTCCTCTCCTCTCCTCTCCTCTCCTCTCCTCTCCTCTCCTCTCCTCTCCTCTCCTCTCCTCTCCTCTCCTCTCCTCTCCTCTCCTCTCCTCTCCTCTCCTCTCCTCTCCTCTCCTCTCCTCTCCTCTCCTCTCCTCTCCTCTCCTCTCCTCTCCTCTCCTCTCCTCTCCTCTCCTCTCCTCTCCTCTCCTCTCCTCTCCTCTCCTCTCTACTATTACTTTTTTTAAACTTGAAACCAATCTTATGTATCCAGTTAATAATTCATTCTCGGAACCGCTCACTCATTGTTTCTGTATTTGCTATTGTTATTATTGTTGCAGATTTCGACCGAGATGAAGATCGATCTATTTTAAATTGAAATCACACGCTACAGTCGTTGTCGCCAAAATGTCGACGATAGATTTTCTCATCTTATTCGCCTGTCTCATTATTTTTTTGCTAGTAGCAATAATATCCAAAATGTGCTGCACTATCAATCAGGAACCGTTTCAAGAACGATGCTGTAATTACACTATCCATGATCCAAGCAATAATAATAATAATAACAATAACGATATAAATAATGACGATGTTTCAATAGATGTCACTGATTACGGAAACTATGGAGGTTTTATTTGTTTTTGGGATTATGGTCAAGAAGATGGAGGCTCAAATAATAACCACACTAGATTAGACTGCTCGACTGACGTATTCCTTGATAATATTTTCAATGAAAATGATGGTTTACCAGCATATGATTCCGTTTGTAATGGAGGATATACAAGTGTAAATGATTATGATCTTTTTAATGGTTTACCGACGTATGAATCCGTTTGTAACGCAGAATATACAGGTGCAGATGATTGTGGAGGAGATGATGATGACGATTAGTAAATTGACATGTTATTTATTTTAATAAATATTGTTAAACAAAGAAAATCTTTTGGATTTTTTAACAGAAAAATGTTTTTCAAAATGTATAAATTAAGTATTCATACAAAGACTAGAGTGGCGCTAGTGTAGCATTAGACATAAAATCACATCTAGTAACTGTAGTTTGCTTTTGGCAGGAGAGTTTCTAGACTCCCTGTATATTCTTTTAGCTATCTGTCGGTATAAGGTTAATAAAAATCGATGCAGAATATTTAAAAGTCACAAGCTTAAGATTTATTTCGAAAATAATCAAAAAAATTGATTGATTTAAGAAAAACTCTTCCGCAGCTCCTCGTATACAAAGAACTAATTATTACATCATCGGAAAATGTGTTGCTGACCGTATAAGACTACCAGACATGGCTAAATACAATTATCCAATCTCTTAATCGTATCTAATTATTAAGATTTTATTAAGAGACGAAATGTTCGACTACTATACACTTTCATCCGAAGAATATGAAGCAGAAATTGATGCTGTGCTCATGCGTTGGATGTTTCTTTCATACGCGAGGCGCCAATTTAATCGAACCGTCCGAAATAGAATTTTGAAAACCGCTGGTTTGAGTTATTGTTTTATACGACAATGTTGTAGTTAATTGTTTATTATTGCGTAAGTATATATATTTATTTATAGTAATAATTAGTTTCAATTGAATGAGTAAAAGTATAAACATGTGATATGAACAATGGGATATATGTTTAAATTAACGAAGGTTATGTTAATATTCGACATAACCTTTTAGTCGTCGACACATTTTTTTCGTGTTTTTATAGTTAAACCTTTCAAGGAACTAATTATTCCTTGCTATAGTTTTTGTTTTGCTAATATTTGGTTGACAATTTGATATAACTGAGTATCGTTTTTGGAGAGTAATTCGCGCTGGTGGTGGGCTGCTGATGAAGGAAACTTTCTACGTAAATCGCCTGTCCTTGAAATAAAAATATATCAAAATAAACTATAGAAGATGGTAAACTTTCAATTAGGAAATTAATTTTTTTTATTAATTCGGAGCAGCACGCATGCGTGAAGTCCTGACCTTGAGAGACACCCACCATTTAGGTTATGTTATTGTTTATTTCCGTTAACTAAACTGAATAAGTTTGTTCCAATATCCTGACCAGAATTATCAGGATTAACGAGTAATTGATTATATTTCACACAATAACGATAATGATTATAGCTTGTACAAAAGATTATTTTTTTAAGTATGATACTACTGAATTTAAACTCGTTTAAAGCCTATAAAGGTACTTCAGAGCATATGATAAGAGTTATTAGCAAATAATGAATAAAAATATACTTTTTATCTCGTTAATTACATGTGGCAACGCCGCAAAATAAGTTTGGACATTTGGGAAATTATACAGATGAGATGCGAATCAGAATATCCGAGAATGATGGTATTAAAATGTTCTTTTGAGTGAAACAGATTTACTGTAAGTAAATATACATTCTACCTCTTTTGCTTTCCAGATATAGATAATCCAAGAGTCAAATAAGTCATAGGAAGGAAAAATAACCATTCTATTCATCTTTTCCCTTCTGTACAGCTTTTTCAATGATGCACCTGCTCTTTAATCACTCCTCTACTTCGCCCAACCCATCCTGACTATAATAGCAATTTAGATTGTGGTTATGTATATATCAAAGTTAAGTATGTGTAGGTAGCTTATAGTTGCTCCGCTTTCATAACCGAGGAACCTTTGTAGCTTGACATTACATCTACATCTACATCTACATCTACATCTACATCTACATCTACATCTACATCTACATCTACATCTACATCTACATCTACATCTACATCTACATCTACATCTACATCTACATCTACATCTACATCTACATCTACATCTACATCTACATCTACATCTACATCTACATCTACATCTACATCTACATCTACATCTACATCTACATCTACATCTACATCTACATCTACATCTACATCTACATCTACATCTACATCTACATCTACATCTACATCTACATCTACATCTACATCTACATCTACATCTACATCTACATCTACATCTACATCTACATCTACATCTACATCTACATCTACATCTACATCTACATCTACATCTACATCTTGAAATCCATCAATGAATGTCTGTGTGCCGATTTGCTCTAGGAAATTTTTAGGTGAGAGGATAGGCAAGACGCAACAATCAAATCAAATTCCTGTAACTTTTAGCTGATTCAGAAATACTAGCTTCAAGTGCCGTTGGCCAAACCTTGTTTCTAAAGCCTGTACGAGGGACGCATAATTGGGCGTGTCTTGTGGAAGAAACTGCAAATTGGTTGCTGCCTGTCCAAGAAACGACACTACTCGCCAGCTAACTTGATGTCCCAGAAATTACCAACTAAGAGAGACAGAGTAATAATGCTCTGCCTACTCGGCTGCTATTGGTGGTGAAATTTTGACAAACGCCAATTGCATCGAACCTTATCAGGTGTTAAGATTTTCAGTAGCGTAGCGTCACACAGTTATGGTTTCTGCTTTGTTGTGTTAATTTGTAACAAAAAGCGTATCCTCGGAACTTGCACGGCACTGTTTACAGTTATCGGATGGGCGGCGTCAATCAAGCATTTAGGACATCAAGTTAGCTGGCGAATACTGTATCAATGAAGCAGCCATCTGTGTCTCAGTCTAACCGCAGCTTCAAATTGGAGTCTATATGTTTCTCCTGCCGTTTGGCAAAAGTGGGTGGTTTTAGGGTGTTTTTTTACCAAAAAATGTTCAATCTACCATTCAATACGTTTTTTATTTCCAGTTTGACCGATTTTATCACGAAGTTCTTTTCTATTTTTTTCAGAGTCTCAACGAAGCTTACAGATCCTGATTATTCTAACATGTCAATTTGGGTGTTGGTACCGATATTTTTCGTATTAGCCATTTGCGCATTTGTCATAGTCTACGCAATTTGCATGGGCTGCTCAGGCTACAAACCATTCCAATCGAACCGTGACAAAAATCATCCCAAAAGTAATACATTTTCCAGTACCAGCCATACTTCATTTTATCAACAGGACAATGAGTATAACCATCATCACGATCATCGTGACAGTGACCACGATGATACAGATTCAATCGGTCTTAACGACGACGATAACGAACAATGCCACGAAGTAACTATTGGACACAATGTTCCGGCAGGTGTCGCTCTAGACGCTGTAAGTGGCGTCACAGAACTTACTTCGTTTGGAGGAGGGAGCTCTTCGCACAATTCCGGTGGAGGAGATAATGGATGGAGCTCATCGCATAATTTTACTTCGGGTGCTACTTCTTACGATTCTGGAGGGGGAAATAATTATGATGCTACTAGTAACGATGCTGGAGGATATAATTATGATAATTAAGATTGAAATTTAAGAAAAATAGTAGTACAATGTTTTTATACGAGCTTCGTAAACGAGATACAGGATGTTTTTCTTTCTTTGTCATAATTTTCAAAATTCAAGTAGTAAAATTGTCAGAGCTCAGAGGAATACAAATTTTCAAAATTTTAATATTTCTCAATCCGGACCTAGATTGTGAATGGTTTAATTGGGTTCTGATTGAGAAACATTTGAAACAAATATGAAAATGATATACTGGGTGATTCGTTAGGTTTGACCTTACAAAGATATGAACAAAATGGACAAAACACTTTGTATTTCGGTTAGAAAAAAATGGAGAATAATTAGAGCCGCCTCTAGTACTTATAAATAATGAAATAACTTAGGCGTTTTAAATGGGATCACATTTTTATTACTATTCCCAAATAAATAAAAACTGGATATTTATCAAAGTTATCTTATTTAAATAAACAAATTTACATTCGGCTTATGTCACTATCAAGTTTGAATTCATAATTATGCCAGTTACAGGGTCACTGCCAATTTTTTACTTTATCATCCAAGATAATAATTTTACTGTACTTAGTTATGCATTGGGTTAACTCAATCCATCCATTTGTATTATTTTATTACTTTGTGATATTAAAATTTTGTAATACATAAAATTTATATACAACAAACTGAATTTTTATTAATTTTCTTTCAAGAGAAACCCGCAAAAAAACTAAAATAACAAGCAGTTAGATATCGCCATCTAGCGATGACAGTATTACCTTTCTAACTACACTATCACATCATAAAATGAAATTAAGAGAATGTACTTACCAGTATTTTATAGGCTAATGACCGCAGCAGTCGATGTCTTAAAAGAAAAAAAATTTACTCAATTGCAGTTTCCTGTAAAAATTGTCTCCAGTCCATTATTATGCTCTTAGAGCTTCTGGACGGATGACATCTACCTTGTACGCGAATACGCCAAAACCGGTCTACAAGCGTTGTCCCTTCTCATTACAAACAGTCGGGCATATAGCCCGAGAAGTAGTTGTTGCTTCTTAGTAAACGGTCTCTGTTCTTTGAAAAATGTTTTTCAAAAACTTTGTAAGGCGTTATAATAGTATTAAACTGTTATCTTCGACATCTATTTTAAAAATAATTCTTGAAATTTTTTTTCTGGATAAATCTTTGATATTAAACTTTGGATTTAACCTCGTATAAACGAAATTTAGAAACAAGATAAGCGGAACTCATTATACGTGCGTATTTGTGAACGGTACATTCCAGAGATAGATTATTGTTTTTACACGACTGGTTCCTAAATAACATCTACTAAAGTAATTAAAATGGAATTAAATAGGAATATTTTGTATAAGTAAGTTGAAGTAAAATATGTAAGTACTTATTATCTTCCATTTAACTTTACTATATAACTGAGAAGTAAGCCAAACATTTTACATACTGCAGTTGCCAAATGTAAAAATAACCTCAATATTTATATAAATTTATTTTACTTACAAACTTAGAAATAAAATAATGATAAAGACTTTTTTATTTTATTAAATAAATGGGAAACGTTCATTAATATATTTTGGTTGTATGAAAGGTTGCATATTTTTAATACAAAAAATATAAATCAGTCGGCAACGCTGTTAAGTAAGAGCTATCTTTTATGGGTGAGTGGGGAATGGAATTTCTGTATCGATTCGACAGGATGGTTCGAATGGAAATTAAATTCACAATAAAATAGTTTTATTCGCTAAAAATCGTTATTTGAAGAATACTCTTTTATTTTTCTTAGTGTACGATTAACTGAAATTTGAAAATAGTTATTTATGATACAAGTGCGTGAAGTGATACTTTTGCGCACGAGTTGCGAAAATGAGCTAGTGCCTTTTTTCGCAACGAGTGCGCAAAAGTAATTCACGCATGAGTATCATACAATGTTTTATCTACGATCACATTAAAAATACTTTCCCTTAATTATATATTACATAACCTCTCTTTTTAATGATTGTGTTTGAATTATTGCCTACCTTCATCATAAGAAATTCATTATCATTTATAAAATCCAAAATCTGTTCCCTTGTGAAAATTTTTGATTTTTTGGTTTATGGCTCTCCGATTGTCGTTTTATGAAAGTAATAAGTTCATGAAATTTACTTATATCAATGTTTAAATTTAAATTTATTGTAGTTTTCATCATTGAATAATGGGACCATAACGTTAATGATTTCCATTGACTTTTCCGAGAAATATGCAATAAGAACATTTTCCGTCTAATTTTTAATTTTTTTAGTGTTACACCAATCCAAAAAAAGGTAAGCGGTCGTCGGACAGCCGACTGAAGCTTGCTTCTTATGCACAATAAAAAGACCATTTTTGACCATTTTTCAAAAATTTTGATAATTTTTGACAATTATTGACCAATTTTGACAGTTTTGACAATAATTATTGATCATTTTTGACAATTTTAGAGCATTTTTCCAAATTTTCACAATTATTGACCATTTTTCCAAATTTTAACAATTATTGACCATTTTTGACAGTTTCTGACAATTATTGAGCATTTTTGACAATTTTTGACAAATTTTGACAGTTTTGACAATAATTATTGATCATTTTTGACAATTTTTGACCATTTTTCCAAATTTTAACAATTTTTGACCATTTTTGACAGTTTTGACAGTTTTGACAATTGTTGATCATTTTTGACAATTTTTCAAAAATTTTGAGAATTTTTAACAATTATTGACCATTTTTTATAATTATTGACCATTTTTTAAAAATTTTGACAATTTTTGACCATTTTTAAAAATTTTAACAATTATTGACCATTTTTGACAGTTTCTGACAATTATTGAGCATTTTTGACAATTTTTCAAAAATTTTGTCAATTTTTTACAATTATTTACCATTTTTGACAGTTTTTTATAATTATTGATCATTTTTTCAAAATTTTTGACGATTTTTCGAAAATTTTGACCATTTTTCAAAAATTTTGTTAATTATTGACCATTTTTGACAATTATTGACCAATTTTAAAAGTTTTGACAATTATTGTTCCTTATTGACAATTTTTAAACAATTCTGACCATTTTAGACCATTTTTTCAAATTTTAACAATTATTGACCATTTTTGACAATTATTGACCAATTTTGACAGTTTTGACAATTATTGATCATTTTTGAGCATTTATGACAGGTTCTGACAAATATTGACCATTTTTCAAAAATTTTGAGAATTTTTAACAATTATTGACAATTTTTTATAATTATTGACCATTTTTTCAAAATTTTGACAATTTCTGACCATTTTTCAAAATTTTAACAATTATTGACCATTTTTGACAGTTTCTGACAATTATTGACAATTTTTCAAAAATTTTAACCATTTTTCAAAAATTTTGACAATTTTTAATAATTATTGACCATTTTTGACATTTTTTTATAATTATTGACCATTTTTTCAAAATTTTGACAATTTTTGACCATTTTTGACAATTGTTGTTCATTTTTGACAATTTTTCAAAAATTTTGATCATTTTTCAAAAAATTTTAGAATTTTTAACAATTATTGACCATTTTTGACAGTTTTTGACAATTTCTGACCATTTTTCCAAATTTTAACAATTATTGACCATTTTTGACAGTTTCTGACAATTATTGACCATTTTTGACAATTTTTCAAAAATGTTGACCATTTTTCGAAAATTTTGACAATTTTCAACAATTATTGACCATTTTTGACAGTTTTTTATAACTATTGATTAATTGGCTTAAGCGATACGACCCCTACCGGACGTTCAGGTAACCGAGCTATGGGCCATGTCATCAATCATTTGTCGTGTTTTCTAATGTATTTAAGTGCTTTTTAACAGTTGTTACATCGTATTCCAGTTAGTTTTCGTTTTATTTGCTGAAGTTTCATTATTTGAAAATTAATCATTTCTGTATTTCATGTAATCTACTATGCTCAACTTCATGTTCAATTATGTTGATATATGAACACAATCCAAATCAAGTAGATATTTTTCAAAGAAAAAATAACACAAAATCAAAAATAGACACATTAACTAGATCAACACACGCAAACACAGTTAAATAAACAAATATAATGGCTGATAATGGCCCATAGCTAGATTTCAACTGTCACCGTCCGCGGCGCTACAATCTTAACCCGAATCGCCAATTGACCATTTTTTCAAAATTTTAACAATTTTTGACCATTTTTCAAAATTTTAACAATTATTGACCATTTTTCAAAATTTTAACAATTATTGACCATTTTTGACAGTTTTTGATAATTATTGACCATTTTTGACAACTTTCAAAAATTTTGACTATTTTTGACCATTTTTTAAAATATTCAACAATTTTTGACCGATTCTGACAATTATTGACCATTTTTGACAATTTTTCAAAAATTTTGAGAGTTTTTAACAATTATTGACCATTTTTTATAATTTTTGACCATTTTATCAAAATTTTGACAATTTTTGACCATTTTTCAAAATTTTAACAATTATTGACCATTTTTGACAGTTTCTGACAATTATTGAGCATTTTTGACAATTTTTCAAAAATTTTGACATGTTTCAACAATTATTTACCATTTTTGATAGTTTTTGATAATTTTTGACCATTTTTTCAAAATTTTGACAATTATTGACCATTTTTGACAGTTTTTAATAATTATTGACCATTTTTTACAACTTTCAAAAATTTTGACAATTATTGACTATTTTTGACCATTTTTTAAAATATTTAACAATTTTTGACCATTTTTGACCATTTTTGGGGTTACACTGCAAGTGGCTCAAACTCTCCACAATACAGGGGGGTGGAAAGAGTTATGGGTGACGTGAGAAGTCACCCTGTATCAGGAATGGACAAACCGTAAGTGGCGCAAACTCTCCACAATACAGTATGGGCTTGTGAGTTAAACTGTAAGTGGCGCAAAATCTCCACAATACAGTATGGGTTTGTGAGTTAAACTGTAAGTGGCGCAAACTCTCCACAGTACAGTAGGATTGGAAAAAAGTTTTGAAAGGTATCAAAATATCGGACAAAACTAATTTTTTTAATATTCATAATAAAACTCCCTGTATCTCGGTAAGAAGGAATATTTATTACTTAAATTTTTCTGGTTAAATCATCATAATTTGTAGTTTCTGCAGTTACTTTATATATATTTATAACCTCATTATTTCGTTGATTTTTATTGAATAAACAAAAAACAATCGACGTCGGGAAAGTAATTTCCATTTTTTACTTTTCAAAATTGAGAAATATCATTTAAAAAAGCCGAAAACAAAATTTCCTTAAAAAATAATAGATTTTCATTTTATTCCAGATGACGCTAACTACAAGAACCAATAATGGATAATTCGACAAATTTACTAGTATTTTTCTATGTAGTAATAGTTGCCATCATCATGATTATCGTAGTATTAAAATCTATAAAGGACAAGACTTGCTGTATGGGTACTACCACCTACGTACGAGATCGTTCTTATTGGTTTGGAAGAGACTTGAACCGTCATACTGTCCACCACGTCCACCATTACGTGGACGATTCTAATGATATAGAAGTTGGTGGTGGATATACTGACAATAATGACGATGAGCAGTTTGAATCCGGGGTTGGTAGTGATCTCGCATCTGGTTTCGCTAGTGCCGTGACGGAAATGTTTAGTTCCGGAACGAATGAAGACAGTACTACAAATGATTATGGTGAAGATTCGAATAGTTATGGTGGTGGTGATACTAATAATGATGACGGTGGTGGGGATGTTATCGAAGATTAGTATTTGTCATAATATGACTAGTTGTTGATATGACAACAATTTGTACATACTTTTTAATCATTAAAATCCGAATATCGTATGTCACTGCCATAATAAAAATAATGATATTGAAAAATTTACATGTTTTATTTCAGTCACATTTTTGTTTTTCTGGTTAATCATATTTCACAGAAGATTTCTATTGGCGACCGAAAGGTTATGTTGACAGTTTATATGTGAGGAGTTCACGAATGGTTTTTGTCGATACATGCTGTTTTTAGCCGTACATTTTATGCATCACTTGTCGAAAACCATTTAGAATATAAGAGGTGTATATCAAGTTTTTATTCGGAAAGCAGCATAATACATCTTGCCAGTTGAAAATGTTGGTGGAAGGGGAAGGGGAATGTTGATGAGTCAGTCGAAAAATGGAGTCAAGCCAAAAAAATTTTCCCGCAATAATTTTTAATAATTTTCGAAGACAGTTGTTTTAACAAGAATACCTTGCCGAGTTGGTTTCTTTTTTCGGAAATGAAGCCCGACTGGCTCCTAAATAACATCTACTGAAATCATTAAAATGTAAAAAGGAATGAAATAGGAATATTTTGTATAAGTAAGTATGTAAGTACTTATTATCTTCCATTTAACTTTACTATAAAACTGAGAAGTAAGCCAAACATTTTACATGCTGCAGTTTCCAAATGTAAAAATAACCTCAATATATGCTATTTTTTGACGTCTATAGATCACGCTTTACTAATATGACAATTATTTACAGGTAACTGTAATTAAGTAAATAAATGGGAAAAGTTAATTTATATATTTTGGTTGTATGAAAGGTTGCATATTTTTAATACAAAAAATGTAAATCAGTCGGCAACGCTTTTAATTAAGTAAGAGCTATTTTTATGGGAGAGTGGGGAATGGAATTTCTGTATCATTTCGACAAGGTTAACATATATTAGGATGGTTCGCACGGAAATTAAATGTTTGACAATTATTGACAAATTTTGACAGTTTTGACAATAATTATTGATCATTTTCGACCATTTTTCCAAATTTTAACAATTATTGACCATTTTTGACAGTTTTGACAATTGTTGATCATTTTTGACAATTTTTCAAAAATTTTGACCATTCTCCAAAAATTTTGAGAATTTTTAACAATTATTGACTATTTTTTATAATTATTGACCATTTTTTCAAAATTTTGACAATTTTTGACCATTTTTAAAAATTTTAACAATTATTGACCATTTTTGACAGTTTCTGACAATTATTGAGCATTTTTGACAATTTTTCAAAAATTTTGTCAATTTTTAACAATTATTTACCATTTTTGACAGTTTTTTATAATTATTGACCATTTTTTCAAAATTTTGACAATTTCTGACCATTTTTCCAAATTTTAACAATTATTGACCATTTTTGACAGTTTCTGACAATTATTGAGCATTTTTGACAATTTTTCAAAAATTTTGTCGATTTTTAACAATTATTTTCCATTTTTGACAGTTTTTTATAATTATTGACCATTTTTTCAAAATTTTGACAATTTCTGACCATTTTTCCAAATTTTAACAATTATTGACCATTTTTGACAGTTTCTGACAATTATTGACCATTTTTGACAAGTTTTCAAAAATTTTGACAATTTTTAAAAATTATTGACCATTTTTGACAGTTTTTTTATAATTATTGATCATTTTTTCAAAATTTTTGAAGATTTTTCGAAAATTTTGACCATTCTTCAAAAATTTTGTTAATTATTGACCATTTTTGACAATTATTGACCAATTTTAACAGTTTTGACAATTATTGATCGTTTTGGACAATTTTTCAAAAATTTTAACAATTTTTGACCATTTTTTCAAATTTTAACAATTATTGACCATTTTTGACAATTATTGACCAATTTTGACAGTTTTGACAATTATTGATCATTTTTGAGCATTTATGACAGGTTCTGACAAATATTGACCATTTTTCAAAAATTTTGAGAATTTTTAACAATTATTGACCATCTTTTATAATTATGGACCATTTTTTCAAAATTTTGACAATTTTTGACCATTTTTGATAGTTTTGACAATTGTTGATCATTTTTGACAATTTTTCAAAAATTTTGAGAATTTTTAACAATTATTGACCATTTTTGACAGTTTCTGACAATTATTGAGCATTTTTGACAATTTTTCAAAAATTTTGTCAATTTTTAACAATTATTTACCATTTTTGACAGTTTTTTATAATTATTGACCATTTTTTCAAAATTTTGACAATTTCTGACTATTTTTCCAAATTTTAACAATTATTGACCATTTTTGACAGTTTCTGACAATTATTGACCATTTTTGACAATCTTTCAAAAATTTTGACCATGTATCTAAGTACTTATTATCTTCCATTTAACTTTACTATAAAACTGGGAAGTAGGCCAAACATTTTACATGCTGCAGTTGCCAAATGTAAAAATAACCTCAATATATGCTATTTTTTGACGTCTATAGATCACGCTTTACTAATATGACAATTATTTACAGGTAACTGTAATTAAGTAAATAAATGGGAAAAGTTAATTTATATATTTTGGTTGTATGAAAGGTTGCATATTTTTAATACAAAAACGGCAACGCTTTTAATTAAGTAAGAGCTATTTTTATGGGAGAGTGGGGAATGGAATTTCTGTATCAATTAGACAAGGTTAACATATATTAGGATGGTTCGCACGGAAATTAAATTCACAACAAAATAGTTTTATTCACCAAAAATCGTTATTTGGAGAATTCTCTTCTATTTTTCTTAGTGTACGATTAAGTGAAATTTGAGTTATATAATAATATAACACGCTTTGCTGTGGCTCAGTTGTATAATATGTATTAGTAAGTATAGATTTTCTTTGCGGCACATTTTTTTACGAAGCAATTAACAAAAATCGTATTATTTTTTGTATTTCTCAAGTATGGTACGCCACTGGGATCAAAACTATCCTAAAATCTTCGCATAGAGCATCGTTTCTCAAGCGGGGGGTCGCGACCCTTGGGGGGGGGGGGGTCGAGTTTGTCTTTAAAGGGTGTCGAAGTCTGTTGAAAACTACATATAGGTACAAAAGAAGAAAATTATCGATGGGAAATTTGAAAATTCGACTTGCGTTGCTAAGGAAACCTTTAAAGTAATTAAATATCTGTCAATTTAATTCTGTAATTTGATTTAAAAATTGCCAACTTATTAGTAGTTATTTTGAATAATATAAAGTTAAAAATGTCTGATTCCGAGTTTTCTCTGACTAAATCGCGGAAAATTTACGAATATACAGTATGTCTGAAAAAGTTGGCAACATATGAGAACCTTTTTTATTGTAAGTTTTACGAAAAAAAAGTTATTCTTTATGAAAATCTCTGCTTTCGAAAATAATAACATTCAGGTATTTACATTCGACATTAGATGTACAGGGTGTCCACAAATTGCAAAAGATTAATAGGAATATTTTGACCACTTTAATTTCAACTTAAATTTTGCAAATTTTAGTTGTGAAACACGTCAACACCCCTCAAATGTTTATTTGTTGATTTTAAATATTTAAGCTATGAACTTATATCAGTAATAAATAAGTAATAATAATAGCTAGAATACTATGGATTCTGAACGTTACTTAGAATTTTTGAATGATAAAATTTCCGATTTTATTGATAACCTACCAATAATAGAAAGACAACGCATATGGTACCAACACCATGTCATAGTACCAGAAATGTTGAAAATTAGAATATCTACTGCAAACTTTTTATGGGCGAGTATTGAGAAGATTTGTGGAATTTGCTTGGCCTGCAAGATCTGCAGACTTTTTTTTGTGGGGATACCTAAAGCAAAAAGTGTACCTTAAAAGACTATTCAACAATATTGATCATTTGAAAAGAAAAATTATTAGAAATGTGATAAAATCGTTTTCTAAAAGAACAATTAAATGCTCAGTAAGAAACGGTAATTTTTTTAATTAGTATGTTCTAATTGCATATTAAGACATAGTTTTCTATTTCGAACAACTTTTCATAATCAAAGTTTTCGGTATTGTAAAAAATAAAGGTACTTTACTCTTGTATCAAATTCATATTTTTTGACAAACCTCGTATACGATTCAAAAAATTGACATCTGACAGTTGCGTTTTACTTTATGGGCCATGCAGAACTTTTTAGAAAGAACAACTTTTTTTCGTAACGTTACAAATAAAAAAGTTTCTCCTATGTTGCCAACTTTTTCAGACATACTGTATATGGGGGAAAAAGTACTCACGTTTTTCCCGGGGAAAAAAGTAATTTCATAAAAAGTGACATTCTGTTACCTGACAACAGTGATAAAATGTCAAACTTTTTTCCCGTCACAGAAAAAATAATTTTCTCAATATTCACAATAAAACACCTTGTATCTCGGTAAGGAGGAATATTTTGCTTAAATTTTTCAGGTGAAATCTTCATAATTTGTGGTTTCTGCAGTTACTATATGAACAATGATTAATGGAACACTCTGCATAAGATGAAGAGCAGTGGGATCTTTATAACCTCACTATTTCGTTGATTTTTATTGAAATAAACAAAAAACAATCGACGTTGGAAGAGTAATTTCCGTTTGTTACTTGTCAAAATAAAGAAATATCAAAAATTGTACCGGGTGTTACATTTAAATAAGCCGAAAAACAAATTTTCCTTAAAAAATAATAGAATTTCATTCTGTTTCAGACGACGCTAACAACAAGAACCAATAATGGATGATACGGCATTTTACTTAAAAATATTTGTCTATGTACTAATAATTGCCATCGCCTTAATTTACATAGTATTAGAATTAATAAAGGACAAGACTCTCTGTATGTCATCAGGTACTACCGTACGAAGAAGAATCTTGAACCGTCATACTGTCCACCACGTCCACCATTACGTGGACGATTCTAATGATATAGAAATTGGTGGTGGATATACTGACAATAATGACGATGTGCATATTGAATCCGGGGTTGGTAGTGATCTTGCATATGGTTTCGCTAGTGCCGTGACGGAAATGTTTAGTTCCGGAACTAATGAAGACAGTACTACGTATGATTATGGTGGAGACTCGAATAGTTATGGCGGTGGTGATACTAATAATGATGACGGTGGTGGGGATGTTATCGAAGATTAGTATTTTTCATAATATGACTAGTTTTTGATATGAACAATTTGTACATACTTTTTAATCATTAAAATGCGAATATCGTATGTAACTGCCATAATAAAAATAATGATATTGAGAAATTAAAATGTTTTATTTCAGTCACATTTTTGTTTTCTGGTTAATCATATTTAACAGACTATTGGCGAACGAAAGGTTATGTTGAAAATTTCAAATGACAGTTCATACGTGAACGAATTGTTTCTGTAGGTACATGCTTTCTTTAGCCTTACATTTTATACACCACTCGTCGAAAACGATTTAGAATGTAGGAGGTATACATCAAGTTTTTATTCCAGCGTAATTCGGAAAGCAGCATAATACATCTTAGCTGGTGACTTATCGATCTGTCATCAATACAAATAAGGAAAGATGCTGGTCCCAATCTCTGTGGTGGCTGGAAACTACTTTGGACAAGTATTTTCCAATGGTCCTGTTCATTCTCTCGACCATTCCATCTGACTTTGGATGCAACGCTGTTGTCCTGGTCTTCTTCATTCCCAGCTGGTCATTAATTTCCTGGAATATATGGCTTTCGAAATTACTTCGCTGTGAACTTTCAAGGGCACTCCATATCGGCAGATGAATACATCCGCGACACTTGTGGCTTTTTGATTAGGGATCGCGTAAACTTCTACCCACTTTGTGAAATAATCCATCACAACCAGAATGTATTTACCACCATATTCTGTCGTCGGAAAAGGTCCAACGATGTCTAAAGCACTCTTTTCGAATGGGCTTCCAACATTATACTGTTTCATGGGTGCCTTTCCCTTGCGATGTGGTCCATTTCTCGTAGTCCTCACCAGTCCTTTACATCGTCGGAGAAGTTCATCCAATTAAACCTTTCACGGACACGCTGAAGGGTTTTCTTCACTCCCAGATGAGCTCCTGATGGACAGTCGTGTAACTTCCTCAGTACCTCAGCTACTCTCGTTCTCGGGATAACTGACTGTCTTCTATTCTTAGAACCATAATCGTTTTCCCACTGAGCTCAATATGCCTTGAGTTTTGGTGAAAATCTTGACACTTCTTGCCAGGCTGGTCGCCGATTTTCTTCCTCCCATTGCTGGATCATCTCCAGGTGAGGATCATTCTCCTGATCCTGGTGGGTCACAATTCTTTGTTGACTACTGTAGCTCTTGAAACTGCAGCTTCCTTAGATTCTGCCTTGTTGTAGTGTACTTTGTAGTGTATTCTTGAAGTCGTTCAATCCATTTAGCTATCTGGCCCTCGGGATTCTTGAACTGCATCAATCACTTGAGTGATGCATGATCCATAGAGATTCTGATAAAAGTGTTCCACAGACTTCACTACCGCCAAAAGTTCTCTTCTCGTGACGCAGTAGTTTCGTTCTGAACATGTTATCATATTTCCGAAACATTAAAATTTATTTCCTGAATTTGAGCCATTCAAACTAAAATTCAATATACGTCGACAAACACCGGAAACTCAGTATTTGCATTCGTTATAAAGTTTTAATCCGGATATTAATGGGAAAGCAAATGTCGTTTAAATGCTAATTTAATCAAACTTGTGGAAACGACTCAAATTCGATTAAAACTGAAGCTATTATTGACCATCACCATCAAATTATTTGTATTTGTTTAAAGTTAGCTTCGCCATATTTCCTTCCAGGAAGAGTTAAGCTTCCAGATATACATAGTGGTCCCTTAAAATATTGATGATATATTTATATTAAATTTCACTTTTGACGTACGCCTTTGATAGAAAGAAATTAAAAAAAAATAACCCATTTTGAATATTTAACTGAACGCCCATGGTAGATTAAAATTTTTGCTAATAAACGAATCCCTTTAATCATCGTACGTCTATAATAGGCGGTTGCCAACCGATAAATCGCATTCTCGCCATAAAAGAATTTTGATTTGGAGATATTCGATTGTTTAGAGCAAGGATAAAATATTTCCTCTGTATAATCTGGGAAAATTATCCCCTGGTATATTATCCAATGAAGGAAACAACCTAACCTCACTTACTACTGCAAGACAGTGACAGATAACGCCTTGGGTCTCTTTACATTTCATACAAATGATCGTAGGAATGTGGCACTCGGCTAATCTCGTACGACAAAATTCTCCCACTCGTGTGAAATGGATCACTTCTCACACTAGTAATGTAATATACTATTGTCGGATATATGTCATCATTTAAGTTGATTTACATAAAGTCTTTTCCAGTTGATTACAAATTTAATCTTTTTACATCAAATAAATCCCCGAATAGAGATTATTTCAACCTTGAGTCCCTAACGGCAGTTTGAAACACATTTCGGTGACATCCCCAAGCTCATTTCAAAATACAAGAGATACGAAAACCTATTTTTTATTCCTTTTTTTTCATTTAAAAATCCCTTTACTGTCGTATGAAACGTAAGCATTTTTGGTAAACATGAATGGTTTTTACATTATAGGAGCGGTTCCTTCCTCCGAAATTTCACATTCCAATGCCAACCAAGGTTGCCAAGTGATACTGTTAATATTTCTCCATTTTTTTCACACAAAAAAGTTACTTGTCTACTTATATCAATTTCTATACTATACTACTGACGATGCAAATGTTATTTGTGAAACCGAGTGATATGTTATATTTCTGTGGTGGTATTCATTTTATTTACTTATTTTTCTTCCTAATTTTATTTTATATTTTATCTGTAAAGAAAAAGATCGATTTACAAATAAAGCTCGTAAGGTTTGGAGCAGCACAATCCTTGAAGATGCCCATGGACGTTATGTCTGTGGAACAGGATTTCGAACCCACGTTTCAGACAGCTGGATAGCAAATGTCCATAAGAACTTGAGAATTTGTTTGTAAAGTACGACAAGAGATCTAAGAAGGTCGTAAATCCCTGTGTGTGTCCCTTAAAAGATTTCCAGGTCCGGATTAAAATATCTCAAGTGAAACTGATCTTCGTGAGTAATTTTGTTTATAAATACCATTAACTTGCTATGGCTAGGGCAGGTACAACTCTGCGTAGACTCGACCTCCTGCTGATAATTCAAGTGCTGGGTGATTTATGACCTTCTTAGATCTCTGGTCGTACTTTACAGAAGTATTTTGTTATAGGTTGACAAAGAGGAATTTCTTCAAATTAGCCAATACATTCTTCTAAATTGGAACTGGCATTCAATTGAAGACAACTGTTTTTCTCCAGGGACTATGAAGTTTTCTAGATCCTGCAACCCTGCCACTGACAGCATCACGTAACAGGCGGCTGGACGATCGATAGAAATTGGGAAAGCTAATGGTGTTAATTCATTTGGATTCCGGAAAGGTACCGCGTTTTTAGGAATGTATCATCAATCTTGGGAATTTAAAGTTGAAGCTACCAAATGGATTGATAAATAATTGTACATTCAATGGTACTGTATACTTTTCATTTCCCTTTACACCAATTATCAGTGAAGAGTTTATTAAGTATTCTTCTTGTCAATATATCAACATGATTTTATGAATAACCAAATAAATCCATACGTTATATTAGCTCCGTTCTTTGGAATTTTTAAATCAAATTTGAAGCATTTGTAACAAAAAGTATTTACCTACAGATAGACGCGTTACCACAAAATGAAGAATCTAAATCCGCCTGCCGCCACCTGCTGCCGCCGTTTCAAAAGATCCAGCTATGTAGTCCAAGGTCATCAAACTTAACATCAGCTTTCTTATCATTATAGTATGTAAGAACTAAAATAATTATTTTTCATTCATTCAACCTTCTCTCCCCCTAACTATGCTCTCTACTACGCCACTCACCTCCATCCATTCCTTCTCCCCCTCAACATTATCTCCACCATGTTCTCCCAATACACCGCCTCCCCTTGTTTCCTCTCCAACTTCTTCAGCACTTCCTCGTTCCTCCAACATCTAAACACATGCCCCACATCATCCTCCACTTCACACCTCTCGCACACTCCAGTCTTTCTTTTCCCAATATTGTGGAGGTACCCCCATGTCCAGTGAACACCTGTGTCAAGAAGTTGTTCACCTTCCCGAATATCCGGTCCATCCAATCTCTCCTATTCCCAATTGCTCCTTTTAGCGCGCCCTCATACTCCTTCCACCTTCTCTCCATTTCCTCTTCCATCATTTCCTGTACTTCCTCTCCGGTCGCATTATCACTTCCAATGGGTAGGAGCTTACCAGCACCGCTGCTCTGCTCTGATTAAAGATACTAAAGTTGCCTTTATACTGTCAAATCTGCAAGCTTTCTCCAAAAAGTGTATGACCATCAGCAAAAACTTTAATGAAGTAATTCTCTTGAGAATAATTCTTATCCCATAGTTTTTACGGAACTCATTAGTATAATAGTATAAAAATGCGCCCTTGTAGGATGTCGCCCCTTCCGCTCTCTATCTCTGGCTACTCCACTGGTTGGAGGATACTGAAGATGCCTTTATATTGTCAATTCTGCAAGCTTTATAATTAAAATGTATCAATTCCTATCGATATGTTACTAAAAAGTATATTTAATCAAGTTTGTTTACATCTTAGCGTTTAAGATAACTGATAGCGACCAAACTGCATCACATAATAATAATGTTTGTGGTCAATTAATTATATATTTTTATTCTCTACACCAAAACCGATAAGATAAATAATTGAGAAATTATTTTCCAGTAAATTAATTTATCAATAACCTTATCTGAATTCGGTTGTTCTGATATGGTTATCCTGACAGTGTCACTCTGTGTCACTCTGTATATGCAGAATAGGACTAGAAAATTGGATAGATGTTTATCCTATAGGTATGGAGAATTTAAATTTTGATTAATTGGATAATGCTAGCTGTGCAGGTAGTGGATTGGTCGTAATAGGCAGTCAGGGTTAAAAAATTTTAGACACTGGACTGGAATTGGAGTGGAGCATCTCTCCCGAGCAGTAGCAGATAGGGAACTGTCCTAGGAAGTCGCCAAGGAGAGAACAAGGAAGACACCGCAAGAAGAAGATCTGTATTGGATACGTTCCATCTAGATATAATTCGGAGATTTCGATTACGTCATGCTCCAGTTCTAGGTCTTTTTTTCACGTTTCGAGCTGCTGGATATCTAGGAAGAAGTCGCGAAATGACACCAGTGGCGGCTCCTCCATTAGGTCAATGGGTCAATGACCTCCCATTAAAAAATAGTTTAAAAAAATAATTAAATAAGTATTCAAAAAAATTAAATATACCTACTATACGTATAGTATAGTATTCCTCTTAAATAAAATTTACCTAAAACGTTCCGCATCAAGCAACAAGTACTCGGCGAAAACAAAAATTGGAAAGCGGGCTGGTGTCCACCGTTGACCTCAAGGTTTTATATGGGAACGGAATTTGCCGAGCGCTGATGATCTTCGCGGCGTGAGAGAAACACGCCCGGAGTTTACATGTGATGGGTCAAAAGCCCGGTTTAATATCGACGATGAATCGGCTGATTATTACACGCTTAGAAAAGAGATGAGTAGAGGGGTTAAAGGAGAGCATTTGAAGCGAAATAATGAGAATAATGAGCTGTGTTTTGACGAAATAAGTTGTTGCAAATACAAAAGATCAAAGGATTCACTTAAATTTTAAAAATATTTAGACTAATTATCAATTAATTTAAGTTTGTCTTATTTAATATGTATAGAAATGAATAAAATATGGTTGTTTTTTAAGAGAGCATTATTTTTTATATAAAACAAGCGTGGTCCAAAAAAATTTGTTGCGAAAGGAACTCCACAAATTTTGTTTTTTTAACGATTTTAACGACTTCTGGGCAGAAATTGCGAGTGGTTTTTTGAAAAATAGGATAGGCCTCCGGGGGGCTAGTCAGTGGCGTTCCGAATTTTAAGATTTTGGTCACGAGCCGCCACCGAATGACACTTTCACTGACTTGTCTCTGCCTCAATCATACCAATAGCCCTACCGTACTCGAACTGCGGTCGTATCACTTTCCGCACTAGTTAGGAAAATATTTATTTAGCTTCCTTTATTTTTTCTTATTATTTTTCAATGGAATTAAATTTTTCGACTTGTGGTTGTTGCTAAAAGAAAGTCCGCCGCTGTATTATGTGGTAAATAGAGTCAAGGGTTCAGATGAGAATTAAATGCAAATAGTAATAATACAAAGAAGAGGCAATGATAGCGCTCAGTTTGTTTTTAATAGTAACCACATGAACTCATCAACTGTATTGGTCTTATCATTATTTAGTGCGTTCTTCCTATATCGATAACCAGCTCTGTGAATGTTTATATTGGAAACTAAATAATTGTAGTTGATTTATTTCCATCACAAGATGAAATTCAACGTAAGTTTTAACAGAATTTTTTTATTTGCAAAGGGGGGCTTAAAAAATCCATATCGTGAGTTACTCAAAGATATGGGAAAAATTTATACAAAAAAAGTTAATATTTTTATTTATTTTTTTATGTGGAAGCCAACTAAAATTGATTATAATTTTTAGCTTGTTGTTAATATTTCGTGGTTTAATAGAAATATTAAATTTACTGTATTTGTTGTGGATGTAGATGAAAAGTAAAGAGTGGATAGTTGAAAAAGTGTATGGAAAGCTGAAAGGTTTATCATTTTAATAGGTGTTTATTTTTTTGTACAAAATAGAACATCATAGAATGCGATGTAAAAGTGTATAGAAAATGAAATAGGTTTAATAAATTGGGAGTCTAAGTAACTTTTTTTATAAAGGGGCATCCATTAATTACGTGAGCTCAGAATGGGGGGGGGAGAGGCCCAATGAAATCTCATTTAAACCGAGGGGGGGATAATCGAAAATCTCACGTTAACTTCAAAAAATATAAAATATTAGGTACAGATATTAAAAAAAAATTATTTTGAGTTTCCTCTTGCCCGCTGAAATAAATCTCATGGCTATTATTTAGTACGCATTTAGTACGAGAGTAATATAAAAAATATTTAAAATCCTGAACAATTTATTATTTTCCCGAATAATGAAAATAAATTGAATTTAAAACATTTTTAGCGTCTCACGTAAGGGGAGGGAGGGTCCAGGCAAATCTCATTAAATCTCACCTAAGGGGCCCCCCATGACCGAAAAAGAGCTCACGTAATTAATGGATGCCCCCTAACTATAAATAGAGATAAAAAAAACTAGATCATCATAACGCTAGCACTGAATACATATATCTCTTCCGCATTAAATAAAAAACTGATAATTCAAATTTTTTAATAACTACAACTATAATAAGAGTAATAATTTTTTAACAATCTTTTAATATTTACCAAGTTCTACGCTGAGGGTTTCAGTAAGTAAAAATTTTAAAACGAGTCTAGAATCTAGAATATAAAGACCCAACTACAAATGGGTCCCATCTATCAAATTTTCCAATAATTATTATTTACAAATATCGGAAATCCCTGCTCCTTCGCCATTATTAGAATTGCTCGAATCTCAAGATTTTATATTTTTATTCTTATGGAACGAACAGTATTTTCTACAAATACCATTAGCAAGAATTTGCATAAACAGCTGCACAAAATGCATATCAGTATTTTTTTATATTGACCCCGGCTTCTTATCTTCTCATTGCTTTAATTAATAAAAACAAAATTAAACAATTTTGAATGTAACATTGATTTAAACTTCACAGTTCAAACCAAGGAGCCTTGAACGGTCCTCCAAAATCATAAGGATTTGTTAATTTGATATTTTTGAATTTTTCCATATAAAGTAATTTTTTTCATTAGGAGATCTATGAATAATTGTCCCTTCCAGACAAAACTATAAGAGTCGTGATGTGCTTTTCATAAGGTATTTTCCGTATATTTTCTGGAAAAAAAATATAAAAAAATGGACAAAGAGGCAGAGCTGGATATTATTTTTAGTTTTCTAATTTGACCGCAAGCAAACGTAGGATAAAAATATATTTTTCGTCCACCTTTACAAAAGATGACATTTTACGTTCTAATTTCCGAATGAAATGGTTATTTATGTACCAAGGACGAAAATCCCTTTCCTGTTCAATTCCTCCAGGAGTTCGTCTATGACAAGGTCCATCCACCGACATGTGGTGTCGTCTGTGTCGTTTTCCCTAAAATATCTATAAGTTTCTCCATTATCCTTCACTAATTTCCGAATGAAAAATCGACTTTTTTTGAAGGCAAGTATTTTTCGTCCGCTAAAAAGTTAACGTATCCAAATTTCCGAAACTCAATGCATTTTTGAAAAAACAAGGCGTTGAGTACAAAGCGAAAAAGTCTAGAGTATTTAATCGAGACACAATAAATAACAGTTAATTTTTTTCAACACAAATCTAATATTTGTGAACTTTATGTGGTGTAATGTAATGACTTCATCAAACTTATTTTTATGATACGCCTCTGTATAAACAAGATAAGCTAAAATAGCCGTTGTCAAAGGTCACCGGTTACACTTAGTAACTGGTACAGAAATCTGACAGTTAAAAATATCTATGTATTTCGTGATAAAAGATTATTCGTGGGATATGGGAAATGTTTGTGAAATCTACGACGATAGTCAATGACACCATATTTAAGAACGAACTTTAATGAAAAAATAGAAATATATAAACTTGGATGAAAGGGTAGTTAACCACGTCAAATTCTACTAAACAATATCCTTTGCTTTCAGATGATCAAGGAAATTTGGATACTAGTGATACTAACAATTCTGGCAGAAGGAGCATTACCTGCACTAGTAGGACAAAGTGACTTATCCAAATGCTCGTATGGAGATAGAGGATCATTGACTTCGACGTGTGTTAACGCTTACCCTGGCTATTTCAGAAGCACTACCTATAGATTTGATCAGCTAGATGAAACTGTCATGTGTCTAAACTGCACTTTAACGACCATAGAAACTGGCAACTTTGACATATCAGGCAATCAAATCAAAAATCTTTGGTTGAACAACAGTAAAATCGAAAAAATAAATCCGAAAGGATTTGTCGGACTGATTTTCTTGGAACGTTTAATGCTTGGTTACAATCAAATCAAATCAATCGTTCCTACGACTTTCTCTGGAGTTAAAAAAATTAAATACATAGATTTGTCGCACAATCAAATAGAAATGCTATCAAACGATGGTTTTATCGAGCTCCTCGATTTAGAAGTACTGGATTTTGAAAGTAACTCGATTCAATCGATAGCTGCGAAAGCTTTCAACGGCTTAAAACACATAAAAATAATCAACTTGAAGGATAACAAAATAACGGACGTCAATGGAACTTTTGGTGATCTGAGCTCTTTGAATATACTCAATTTACAACAAAATCGTATAAGTTCGTTAAGAGGAGAGGAATTTTTGAACTTAACTGGATTATTAGAACTAAATCTAGCTAACAACAATCTAAAATCACCTGTATTGGAGCTTGATCCCAAAAACGGACTTAAAAATCTTTACATGCAAAACAATCTTATAGAAGTTTTAGAAGCTAAATTTTTAAAAGGATTACACAGCTTAGAAAACTTAGATTTAAGTCACAATTTAATATCCGATATAAGTATAAAAACATGGGAAAAACTATTTCAACTACGTCAACTTAACGTATCTTACAATCAAATAGGCGTATTAGAAACCGGAACCTTTTCAGGTCTACCACAATTAGAACTACTAAATTGCTCGCATAATAATATTACAGAAATAAGAATCACTGGAGTATTTTCTTTACACAGTTTACACTCTTTAGATATTTCTTATAACCAGCTAACTGATTTTGAGTATATCGCTCTAATATCCAGACTTCCGACACTTTCTTATCTAAATCTAGAAGATAATAGGCTTCCATGTTATTTAGAAGATGAGATGTCTCGGTATTTTGAAGAAGATAATTTTAAATACGTTCTATATAACGATAAAGTTGGATCGTTTAAATGTCTGGACGTACCGGTGAAGAGTCATTTGAAGATTGCTGACCAAATGGTTAGTACGGCGGAGCCAGCGCCATCTGGAGTTTCAGCAGCTGAGGCTACTATTATAGTGTTGATGTGCATCGTATTTGTGTGTATTGGTTTGTTGTTTTATATGCAGTACCGCACTTATCATGATATGAATTCAAATAGACCGAATAGAGCGATGTCGTCCGCTCGATTGGTATCTTCGGAAGTTATCGACAATGGGGATGATAATTATTTGCAGGAATAGAGGAACTTTTTGGATTTCAACTAAAAATTTGTGATATATGATAATATGCTTGTAAAAAATGAGGTTAATAAATATTTTTTTTTACATTTGTTGGTATTTATTCTTCAGTTTAAGAATTATTTTTCTTAGATTCCGAAAATGACCAATAAAATATCTGAGAATGTAGAGTTGAGAAGTTCAGTTTTTCGAAAATTTTTACTCTTCACTTTCGGATAACCCTGTATACAAAACATCATCGATACGATTCTCTTGATTTTTTTCCATTCTCCACCACTTTCTAAGAGTATTGTTTCCAAATTTAAGTTCAAAATTCCTATTATTTTGGACTCCACGATTTTTTGATTCAGAGTGTGTATCTGCGGTTATAACAACCGCACTTTTTCTTTTTTGATAACATTATATATGGAAATCCACTAATTCGACCCCGTAGATTCCGAAAATCACCATTAAAATATATGAAAGTGTAGAGTTGAAGAGTTCAGTTTTTCGAAAGTTTTTACTCTTCACTTTCGGATAACCCTGTATACAAAATATCATAGATACGATTCTTTGATTTTTTTCCATATTCCACCACTATCTGAGAGTATGTTTCCACGAATTTTTTACCATGCGCATGTACTATTTTTTATCGCGTAAGGTACCCATTTTCGAAATTTTGAAACTCCAAAATCGACACTAAGTCTGTTCTGACATTTTTATGTATGTAAATATACTAATTCGACCCCGTACATTCCAAAAATCCACATAAATATTTCTAATAAAAATTTTGATCACTCGAAAAAATATACTCTTCACTTTCGGATAACCCTGTATACAAAATATAATAGATACGATTCTCTTGATTTTTTTCCATATAAATTAATTATCTGAGAGTATGGATTTGAAATTTCAGTCTAAAATTCCTATTATTATCGACTTTAAGAAATTCTTAGTATGCGCATGTACTATTTTTCATTGTTTATACCCATTTTCGAAATTTCATGTAGTAGGTTTGTTGTTAAGAGTTTGCAACCACAGTACTTTTCGATTACTACATCCAATAACGCACAACTGCACATAATAACAGACCGAAACAATCAATAAACCTCAGAAATATTCAAAAACAGTTAGTTTCACTCAAAACCTTACAAAAACACTCGGTAACACACAAAATAACACAATAATCCAAAATTAGGCATACACAAAAACACACAACGCATAAACAACAGAGATAACACAATAACGCTATATTACTATCAATAACGCATAATTGCCAACAATAACTTAAGGACTAATAATAACACATATTAGAACACAATAGCACATGAAATCATTCATTTTAACACAATAGAACTAGCAATAATACATAATAGAACATAGTAGCACATACAAACATTCAATAACACACAAAAACTAGTAAAAACACAAAATAGAACACAATAGCAGATAAAAACATTGAATAACACACAAGAACTAGCACAAAAAACCTTCAATTAGACATAAGAACTAGCATAAACACAAAACAGAACACAATAGCACATAAAACATTCCATAACACCCAAGGACTAAAAAAAACAAAATTGAACACAATAACACATAAAAGTATTCAATAACACACAAGAACTAGTAAAAACACAAAATAAAACATTAACCCAAAAAAAGGATTCTATAACACACAAAACCTAGCGATAACACATTCAGTAACACATATTAGAGCACAATAGCACGAAAAACTTTTAACAACACACAAGAACTAGTAAAAACGCAAAACAAAACACAATAGCACAAAAACATTCAATAACACACCAGAACTAGCAATAATATATAATAGAACACAACAGCACATAAAAACATTCAATAACACACAAGGACTAGTAAAAACACAAAATAGAACACAATAGCAGATAAAAACTAGAAAAAGCACTAAATAAAAAACAATAACACAAAAAACATTCAATAACACACCAGAACTAGCAATAATACATAATAGAACACAACAGCACATAAAAACATTCAATAACACACAAGGACTAGCATAAACACAAAAAGAACACAATAGCACAAAAAAACATTCATTTTAACACACTAGAACTATCAATAATACATAATAGAACATAATAGCACATAAAAACATTCAATACCACACAAAAACTAGCATAAACACAAAATAGAACACAATAGCAATTAAAAACATTCCATAACACACAAGGACTAGTAAAAACACACAATAGAACACAATAGCACAAAAAACATTCAATTTCACACAAGAGCTAGTAAAAGCACTAAATAAAAAAAAATAACACAAAAAAATTTAATCTCACAATACCTAGCGATAACACTTACTAGAACACAATAGCACAAAAACACATTCAGTAATACATATTATAGCACAGTAGCAAATAAAAACATTCATTTTAACACACTAGAACTAGCAATAATACATAATAGAACACAACAGCACATAAAAACATTCAATAACATACAAGAACTAGCATAAACACAAAATAGAACACAATAGCAGATAAAAACATTCCATAACACACAAGGACTAGTAAAAACACAAAATAGAACACAATAGCACAAAAAACCTTCAATAATACAAAAAAACTTTCATTTTAACAGTATAGAACTAGCAATAATACATAATAGAACACAACAGCACATAAAAACATTCAATAACACATAAGAACTAGCATAAACACAAAATAGAACACAATAGCATTCCATAACACCCATGGACTCGAAAAAACACAAAATTGAACACAATAGCACAAAAAACATTCAATAACACACAAGAACTAGCAATAACACACAATAGCACAAAAAACATTTAATAACACACAAGAACTAGTAAAAACACAAAATAGACCACAATAGCACAAAAAACATTTAATAACACACAAGTACTAGTAAAAACACAAAATAGAACATAATAGCACAAAAAACTTCAATAACACATATTATAGCACAATAGCACAAAAAAACATTTATTTTAACACACTAGAACTAGCAATAATGCATCATAGAACACAACAGCACGTAAAAACATTCAATAACACACAAGAACTAGCATAAACACAAAATAAAATACAATAGCAGATAAAAACATTCCATATCACATAAGGACTAGTAAAAACACAAAATAGAACGCAATAGCACAAAAAACATAAAACATTCAATAACACTCAAGAACTAGTAAAAGCACTAAATAAAAAACGATAACATAAAAAAAGATTCAATAACACACAATACATAGCGATAACACTTACTAGAACACAATAGCACAAAAAAACATTCAGTAACACATATTAGAGCACAATGGCGAAAAAAAACTATTCATTTCAACACACTAGAACTAGCAATAATACATAATAGAGCATAAAAGCACATAAAAACATTTCATAACAGACAAGGACTAGTAAAAACACAAAATAGAACACAATACCACATAAAAACATTCAATAACACACAAGGGCTACTAAAAACACATAATCGAACACAATAGCACAAAAAACATTCAATAACACATATTATAGCACAATGGCAAAAAAACATTCATTTTAACACACTAGAACTAGCAATAATACATAATAGAACACAACAGCACATAAAAATATTCAATAACACACAAGAACTAGCATAAACACAAAATAGAACACAATAGCAGATAAAAACATTTCATAACACATAAGGACTAGTAAAAACACATGATAGAACACAATACCACATAAAAACATTCAATAACACACAAGAGCTAGTAGAAACACAAAAAACATTGAATAACACACAAGAACTAGCAATAGCACACAATTGCACAAAAAAACAGTCATAACACATATTAGAGCACAATGGCAAAAAAAACATTCATTTTAACACACTAGAACTAGCAATAATACATAATAGAACACAACAGTACATACAAACATTCAATAACACTCAATAACTACCATAAACACAAAATAGAACACAATAGCAGATAAAAACATTCCATAACACACAAGGACTAACACATAATAGAACACAATAGCACAAAAAACATTCCATAACACATACTCTAGCACAATAGCAAATAAAAACAATAATTTTAACTAACTAAAACTTGCAATAATACATAATAGAACACAATAGCAGATAAAAACATTTCATAACATACAAGGACTAGTAAAAACACATAATAGAATAAAATAGCTCAAAAAAATTCAATAACACACAAGAACTAGCACAAACACACAATAGAACACATTAGGAGATAAAAACATTCCATAACACACAAGGACTAGTGATGACACATAATAGAACACAATAGCACAAAAAACATTGAATAACACATATAATAGCACAATAGCAAATAAAAACATTCATTTCAACTCACTACAACTAGCAATAATACATAATAGAACACAACAGCACATAAAAACATTCAATAACACACAAGAACAAGCATAAACACAAAATAGAACACAGTAGCAGATAAAATTATTCCATAACACACAAGGACTAGTAAAAACACATGATAGAACACAATAACACATAAAAACATACAATAACACACAAGAGCTAGTAGAAATACAAAAAACTCTGAATAACACACAAGAACTAGGAATAGCACATAATAGAACACAATAGCACAAAAAAAATTAAATAACACACAATACCTAGCGATAACACTTAGTAGAACACAATAGCACAAAACACATTCAGTAACACATATTAGAGCACAATGGCAAAAATGATATTCAATAACACTAGAACTAGCAATAACACACAATAGCACAAAAAACATTTAATAGCACACAAAAACATGCAATAACACACAAAAAGCTAACAAATTTAAGTTGTGCAAATTCCTGATAGTTTGTCTCATTTTCAGATCTTCCTTCTAGCTGGGATCTTCCTCCTCAATGAAATAGGATCCAGTGTAGGTTTTGTGAATCAGATGCAATGCCTTTACGGAAAAAGAGGATCTCTGACAGCCATCTGCTACAACGCCACTCCAAATTTCTTTCGAACGACAATCTACAGATTCGATTATTTGGACGAAACTGTGGAATGTGTGAATTGCAACTTGAAATCCCTGGATCAAGGAACTTTCGATATCCCCGGAAACGAAATAAGAAATCTGGATATAAGGAATAGTTCGGTGATGAAAATTTGGCCGAAAGCTTTCGTTGGATTGATATATATGGAAAAGTTATTGCTAGCTCACAATCCCATAGAAAAAATTTACCCGGAAGCTTTTTTGGGTGTGAGTAAAGTGAAGCTTTTAGATTTGGAAGATGCAGTGCATGAGTTAGAGCCGAAAGTGTTTCAAGAGTTGCATTTATTGGAAATTTTGCAGTTGAATAACAACGGATTAAAAAAAATCGAGCCAGGCACTTTTGACGGTCTCCACAACTTGAGAATACTAGATTTGAGCATGAACCAACTTACAGATATTAACGACTGTTTAGATCCTCTAATTAACTTAAGAACACTCAACTTGGGAGCGAATTCAATCAAAAGAATATACGGGAACGAATTCAACCAACTAAAAAGTTTATATTTACTAAATTTACAAATAAATATGTTGGTTAACTTCACCAGTAATATGCCCGTAGACAATCAACTCAGAATCCTCAATCTATCTGGTAACAACTTAACTGGAGACAGCTTCGCATCTGACACTTTCAATCATTTGAACTCAATAGAAGAGTTAAATTTGAACGTTAATAATTTTAAAGATATAAAAGTAAGATTGTTCCAAGGTTTGTACAAATTAACAACGTTAACTTTGAATGATAATTACATAACGACAATCAATACAGGGAGTTTCTCGGGGCTACCACATTTACGTGTTTTGAGCTTGAACGGAAATAAAATCCAAACGTTAAAAGTGACAGGTCGGTTTACTCTACCTACTTTGATAAGTTTGGACGTTTCTAACAATAAAATAGTCGATGTCGACTACATGAATTTAATTTTAAGAACACCGAGGCTGAAGCATATAGATCTTCGGAATAATAATCTTTCTTGTAGAACTGTGGGTCAGCTGGAAGCTCTTTTAGAAAGCGACGGGGTCGGTTATTTAATAACAAACTCATCGATTTGTCCTAAATTAGTTAAGGAAGATGTTGTTAATTTAATGAACACCTACGCTGAAAAACTAGAATCTAATTACGTAAATAATACTGTTATGATATGGATGTTTGTATTGATGATTCTTGTGATTTTATTAATAGGGGTGTTGTTTTACATACAATTTTTTATAATATCAACAAACGCCGGCAGACCTCGCATTAGGATTTTGAATAATTTTGGATTTAGAAGGAATATGGAACATGTATAAATAAATATATTTTTCTATTGTTAGATTTTTATTTTGGTTCGTAAAAATAACTATAATTTTTGCACTGCTCAAAGGCACAACTCGTGTCTAAGCGTAGACGATCGAGGAGCCTCTCAGTAGGGTTAGTGTTTCATTATGTATATTGGAGTGACATTCACTGAGACCTAAAAGATCTATTGTGCCCCCTTACTTCTACTTAGTTCCTGGGGAAAGCTCCTTTAGTCCTATTCCCGGAGGATTTTTAGGATATCTGGAATAGAAATACGGAACGCGGCTTCCGTTACAAATGAAGGATCAGCTGTTCTCCTCTCTGGAATCCGCAATATTGCGAATATTCGTAAGGATTTGATATCAAATTCTTCTGTAAGTATGAAAATTTCTATCCTAAATAATACAACCTATAAATTAATCTTATTTAAGCACTTTAAATCACTTAGATTATTATGTGAAAATTTTAACCTCAATACACGACTCATATGAACGATTCATAAATGATATTTATGATTTAAAAATGAAAATGAAAAATTTATGGAGTGGATATCTCACCAATTAAGTGGGAAATTCTCCACAACTTGTCTGCAAACTCTCGACTCTCGTAGTCTGCTCGTTAGCACCTCGCTAACCACTTTTCCTGGTTTTCTACCAGAAAAATTCACGCACACCTTCTTGTAAAAATCCTCCCTAGTCCCAGGAGTCTATATATCCAATGGCAGATAGGATCACCCCTATCCAGATCAGATCCAGACTGATCTGGGACTGCCTACAAAAAATCTTAACCCTGGCAAACCATAATGGAGTAACTCTTAAAACTCTTAAAATTCTTCGTGAATTAGGCGTTGACGATACAGACCGACGACTCCAGTTTTGTGAAATTATGACTGAAAGAATTAACAACGTTAATGTAAGTAAACAAAAGGTCCGGTACTGCTTTTTGGTTAAAATATTTCATAGCCCAATAGCGTAGGAGTAATTTTTTTAATACTGCATATGTTAAACTTTCGATCTTCTTTAACCGGAGGGTTCGGGATTAAGATTCCGAGCTACAGTTGTGTTATTTCGCGAAAAAGATGGTATCATTAGCATTGTATTCAATTAAGAATTTCAGATATGTCCCCGATAGGGCGTAAGTGATCGGACGTGGGAGGAAATTCGTTGTAAGGTGCCTCATTTTAAAATGGGATCTATGTTTTAAGAAGCAGGAATAATTTAAGAGGTTGTAATTCTTTTAAATTCGATATACTCCGGTCCAATGTAACATGTCAAAAGAACGAAGATTGGATAAAATTTATTGTCTCCAAACAACCAGTTACCGAATCCATCTCTGATATTCCTTGTTTCGAACGTATTTTATGGCAAATGTTCGTTTCAAAAGTAGAAAGCCAATACAGTATTCGAAATAGAAGCAAATTTTACTTCGGATTTTTTACAGACGAGCAATTTGAATGCAGCTGTGCATATGAGCTCGAAAATCTGATTGGTATATTTCTTACTCGAGGCACGTAGATACATTGTTGGCTGTACAATATTTTATTAGAAAGGGTGTGGAAGATGGGAAATTTACTTCATTTTCCTATATTTTCTCTATACGAAACAAATCTATATACAGATACATTCAAACACAAACGGAACATAGGGATTTTAATCATTGTATCAGAACTGCTTTTGAACTAGTCGACCAACATCCAGCTTCAACAGATTAAAAACACGATTATTACAATCGTTTATTTGAACACCTATAACATATCGTACAATTCCCACCACTCCGTATTCTCAACTGTGGGCGGTTCTTAATTAGCGTCAGACAGTCAGTAAACAGCAGTCGATAGGTGAGAGTGTTCAAGCTCATAACTGTGTTTCAATTTATAGAATCCTATTTTGTTTTATTTACGAATTTATTTTTATTTTGAAAGCCAAAAGAAATCAAAACATATTATCTTAACTCCAAACATTAATTGTTAAAGATAATTTAACAATTAATTTTTCGATTTGTACAACAAAAAACGTAAGCATACTGTTTCAATATGTAGCGACGTTTACTACCCCCATCAAATAATTATTCAATACTATATTGCTTTTCGCAAATAACTAACAATAATTATTCAATACTAAATCGCAGTTCGCACACACACACATCGCACATAACTAACAAATTTTAGAATGAGAAGGGGCGGGGTTTCTTACAGTGGTTCCGAATCCAGCTGTCCAGATTAATACTTGATATTCTTTGAAGTGAACTTATAGAAATGTTTTGTTGGTGGACTATTTAGATCGGAGAATACATTAAATTGCTATATTCCGTTTCTCTTTGCATGTATCTGTATATACAGACTACAGGGTGAGTTTGAAGTATGGAACGCCTCAATTATCTCGAAAATGGATCGCACGGTTTTTATATATTTTGGAGTGCAAGGAACTTGTGATATGGCCGATATTATGGTGGTATTTACATTCTCACTTACATCCTCGTTGGAGGCCTGAATCCCATACCCAATATCCACAAAAACTGAACACCACCAGTCAAAATTGTGTCGAAAAAGAGACGTTCGTTTATATTATGTCATTCGTTTGCTGCTGTCAATCCCCTGTCAATTACTATGTTTAGCCTCTCTAAACTCGATAAATATTGAAATTTGTAGGTCGCATGGTATGAAAATAAATAAATATATGCTGAAAGAAAGGTTTCGTAATTAATTTCATATCAAATATAATTCGTAGGTTAATTAAATATTAAACTCAAACTAACTTCAGTTGTACCGCGATTAAAATGGTTTATTTGGTTCAGTTGACGTCTTGACATTTTTGGGGTTATGTTGTGACAATTTTATATTGCTCATTTAATTTTTCGATTATTTTATCTGCGTGTTATTAAAAAACTGCGAAGAACTGTGAGTAATTTTTCACAAGCAGTAATAAGTTATCAAAGTTAAAGTCACATCCCAAAAAACGTATGAATGAAACTTAATAATAATGCATTTACACCTAATACTATATTTACAGCGTGTATGAAGCAAGTATAAGTTTAATATTATACATTATACCCAATCAACTGAATTTATTATATTCTGTTACATTCATAATAATGGACAGTTATTTACAGATAATCATATCACTTTAGAAATGTTACTGCAGCAATTGAAGAAAGAACAATAATTATTATTCAATGTAGAATGTTCCTGAGTAGTTTACTAAAATATGAAACACATCCACACAGAGGACTCATGGAACTTTGAAGAAAAATATACCACTGAATAAATTTGTTTTTATGAATGAATCCTGAATTTTCCAAAATAGTGCTGTAGGCTGTGTTCATGTCAAAAGGTATGTTACAATAATGTATGTAAAATTGTAATATGCAAAAATGGTTTTATTCTAGATATTTTGTATTTCATGCTGAGAATGAAGATGGTTGTATTGATGGAGTAGAAAGTATATTTTTATATGAATCTCAGTTGAGTGATTGATATAATATTTCTGAACCTTCAATAAATTATGGACAATGCGTTTTGATAATATTAGGTTAATGCGACACAATATAGAATTCGATCACACAGTATCACACAGTGAGATAGATTGCGGGTTAGAATTGATTTGTCTGTCTCTGAATTTTGAAAGATTTCTATTAGACAATTATTTCTCTACCCTATTTAAAAAAATAGTATTACAATCTTTCCGGTGTAACTAATTTATAATTTTGCAATGTTTCTTTTTAATAAAACAATTCCATAAGAATTGGGGTGGCATTATTTATTATTTTATTTTAATCATGATATTCAAAATAAGTAATTCAGGCAGCATTTTCCATAGGTTAATGTGAATATCATAAAGTTTTATAAAAACTACAAAGAATGAATTTAATAGTTTTTATTGAATTGAAAGGTCACATTTGATCAATCGTTCTATTAGCAATACTTTCAGTTGCGGTAGATGTTGGAGAGCTAAAACAAAATAGTAAATATAAATTTGGATTGATTAGAAGATGATGGAGTGATAAATAATTTACGAATATACTGATAATCATAATATGTTTTGATTTCAGTGCTACAATTTAGTCAATAATTCGCATATAACTTCATTCGGAGAATGAAATGGATTTGCTCTTCTTTTTTGAGCTGTGGTGATGCTTGCTGCACAATTTTCTTTTGCTTTGATTAATGATCATATATCTCAGGATGATTGTCCTTGTTGAAAATGACCTACACACTAAAGCTTCACATCCCGGCTTTTCTAAAAAACTTTTAAGATTTATTTTGTAACTTTAAGGGGCGCCGTTTTGTAATGGTAAACGCTCCAGCTCGAAGGGCTCCGGCTAGAGACTCCTCTCAAGGGCGATTCGACCCCAAGTTTATGTCGCACAAGAATAACAGAAAGGTTGTACAAATTGGGGGGCGCCACTACCTTTTTGACGTCGATCAAGAATACTAATGAGTTTTAAAAAACAAACTAACTCGGAAAAGGTAGAAACGCCTTGTAGAATTTAGATAAAGGTTTAAACAGAAATCCGGGCGATATCTCCCTCAACTTTTATAGTTGAGGATTTAGAAAAAAAATTAAAAAATAGGATTTAAAACAAATTTATATTTATTCTTCTGCCACAGGAAATGGAACAAATGTGAAGACTGAAACTTTTATAGGTACTTAGCTTATGAAGTGGTTGTTTCCGGAAAAGGTAGGTGGATCTTGCCTCTACGAAGTATTGAGAAGATGGAGACTAGATCTCGAAGAAGATAGGTAGATAGAGATGTCCTGGTATCCTAGCAGCTGTGTCCTGGTCTAGGGCGGTATCCTGGTCTAGGGCTTGTATCCTTGCCTAGGGGCTGTGCTTACCTAGAAGTACAGGTGGATCAGGGATATATAGGAACTTGAATGTAATGGGCACATTATGTTGGTCAGCTTTTCAGGTTAAAAAAAAGGAAGGCAGTTGTTTGAAAGTAAAAAATGTTCAATTTACCGAAAGCTTTCCAACATATATGTCCCATATTAAGACAGTAAAAAAGCAATTGTCGGCTAAATTAAAAAATATACTAATAATCTGAAAGAAACTAATTATAGCAAAAAATCATGTAGTTATATGAAAAAATATCGTGCTTAGGAAATATATGGAACCGGCACTGGCGTTACGAAAGAATATTTTATAGGTTAACAGTAATTTATAAAAAATGTTATTTTAAAATTAAAAGAGTTATTTCGCAACTGAAAAAGCTTGAAAATGTTTGTATAAAAGTAAAACAGTGAATTATAAAAGAATATTTGGTTTTAAACTACCATATTAGTATAAAAGAACAGTTTATGACCACGTGTTGAATTTAATTTCGTCTATCTCTGTAAAAAAATAAAGAATGCATACGAAAATTATATCAGACAGTACTTTAGAAGAAGCTTATTAATTATAAATTATGATTTTGAACATAGCACAGCAAAATAATTAGATAGGAAAGGTATAAAAGCGATAAAAAATGGAGGTCTTTCCTCGAAGAGAGTCGATAGCGGAAAGGGCTGTCCCTCGTGGCGTTGAAAAAATGGAAGCGACCGTTGGCAGACGTCAATTGTCTTATGGTCAGGGTTGAAAATTGGGGTGGCTAATGAGACGACGAGCGGTAATTAAAAGGGTTTATTCTAAAAAAACGAAACAGGTCGATAGACATGTTACAATTTCAAAATTGACTACCTTAAAAATTAGGTAGATCCAGGTTATCAGAACTTTTTTATTTATAGGATGTCTGTAAACCTTACATCAATCTTTCATATAATTTTGCGATAAATGCACTCCATTTACATGGGATTTTTGACAGGAGGAGAATATTCCTTTAAGGTAATTTATCTTATGGGAACACCCTGTACATCGATATGCAATCGCATCCAAAACAAATCCAGCAAAAATTGAATCGTATCCACTACCAATCGGCATTCCCATCCTACCAACCGTGCATTTCCCATTCACTGCTACGAAAACAAAACAAAACTTCAGTACGGTCGCTACGGTCACGTGACCGCGCACAGCCTCCTGAGACACCGCGAAGACAGAAGGCGAAAGTGCTCACGTGCACGCCGTACAAAATGCACGCGACTTTAGCTGCGTTCTGCGCTACACTTTTAATCGTACACGCGACTTCGAGTACTTACCCCAATTGGACGGGAAGTAATATTTATCAGAGAAATCACAGTTCTACGCATAGACACTTAGGGGTGCATAAGCACGGCAATAGAGGGGCGAATAAGACTGGGAACGGAGTGGATGAAGTACATAGGGAGAAAGTTGTTGGGAAGGGTAGTGAGATGGAGAAAATGGTGGTAGATGCGAACACGGGTATACAGTTTAACCCTTATGCTAAACATCATCCGGGGTAAGTTGAATTTCATTAGTTTGGCGGTAATTTTGAATTTCGAATTGAAAAATACTAAACCTTGTGGTTCTCCTTGTGGTTTATTTATCTATAGTTAAATGGCTAGAGAATAATATTTAGTTCTGTATTAAATGCTAAAATTTCTCACGATTTTGATGAGATCTGTAGATCATTAAACAAGAATTTGTAATCTAATTATGTAACTAATGAAGGATTCCTTAAGTGAACAGTTATTTATATCTCTAAAACCGGTACAACCCAGTGACCAATGACCATGGGATTAAAAAATTATGTTAAACCCAGTTTAATGGTGTGGAATCGCATTAATATCTGTAAAAATACTTCGATAAGCGAAAAAATGTTCATCAAAATAATCAAGAAATGTTTGAATAATTTTCAGATTATTTCAAATAACGATTAAAGCATTAGTTTAAAATTATATTAATATTATCAGAAATGAATTGGCTTAACTCGCGGAATTTAAAAATAGTCCACAAAAATTTTGTCGCGAGATTTATAGAAGCAAAAAAATTAGGGCAGGATAATGTGGAACATAATTAAAACAGTGGACACGAGAAAAACTATGAAATCATATAATTAACAAAATTTTGACAGGTAATGTATGTATTATGTTTTTTGGGGTGAACGAAAAGTGTCCTCTTCCTCTACTTAGCTTCTAAGCAATAGTAGTCTAGTTGTTCTTTTAATCCCATACTTTGATAGAGTCCAAATAATCCTCCTCCTCTTTTTTATAATCTCCCATTTTTGGTACTTCATAAGCCTCCCAATACTGATATTCTTAGACTCGGCCCTTCCTAGCAATTTTGCTTTAGATCAGCTTGAACATGGAATTGGTTCCATGATTGGGATATTTCTTCGACTATATATCGGGCAAAGAAGTCAGGAAAAATTATTAATTGTTTAAAAAAGTTAGGAAACTATTTCGAGGTAAACGCTATAGAATAAAACATGACATAATTTATTTGGGTTTGAGTTAAAATTCTTTATTCTTTGATCCACAAATCATTTTTGTGGAATTTGTTTCAAGGAAGTCGTTTACGACTGACACTGATAACAGAATTTTTAATATATTGTATTAAATGTTGACATAAGTATGCCAATAATAAGTTTCAATTAAAATGTTTCGCAATATTATAAACACATATATTTCTGGAAACACTAGAAAAACATCACACTATATACGGATAATAACAAGGAAAAATACAGTGTCAGATTTATATAAACTATTTCGATAAATATGTCAATGTCATCTTATGAAAAAGTATAAATACTTTCAGTTATTAAGTTCTATTCTTCTTTTTTTTATTGAACTTTATTAGCAATCAGAACCATACATTCTATGGGCTAATGTGATGACGTTCGGAAGTGGAGTGACACGTTTTGAGACGTTCTGAAATATTCCTGAGTCTGCATCATCAACAAACATCTCGCAATGCCCGAGAGCACTTCAGGACGTCTCAAAACACTTCAAAACGTCCCAAAACGCTTCAGAAAACGTCTCAAAACGCTTCAGAAAACGTCTCAGAACGCTTCAGAAGTCGATGACGTCACGCGAGGGTCAATTTGAGGAATTTGGTCCAAATTTGGGGGGCCTTGGAGGGGAACCGAAATTGCCGTTAGACAGGTGGCAAGTGTGTCCCAAAACGCAGAAAACGTCTCGGAATGCCTCAAAACGCTTCATAAAACGTCTTAGAATGGAAGCAGACGCGTGACCTTGAAGGGAACCATTTTTGCTATTTTTGACCTTAGCTTTTTTCGCGATTTCCTTATGGAGATTCCCATGTTAGCGCCTCCGCCATGGTCCAGAATGCACATAGCCTATTTACTCAACTTCTTCAGCACTCTAAACACATGCCCCACATCATCCTTCACTTCATACCTCTCGCACACTCCAATCTCCCTTTTCCCAATCTTGTGGAGGTATCCTACTCTCGACCCATGTACAGTGAGCACCTGTGTCAAGAAGTAGTTCACCTCCTCGAATTTCCGGTTCATCCAAACTCTCCCGCTCCATCCATTCCTGTAGTTCCTTTCTGGTCGCACCCCTTCAGCGTTTGTTCTTGGCTCTGGCCATCGCGTCCAATAAGTAAGATCTTGCCAGCATCGCTGCTACTAGTCCACCCACTGTCCTTTACCCCTGAACCACCCTCAGTAGTATCCCTCTCTGCTTCCTCAGGAGTGGCCCAACCCTCACATTCACCCCCGCTCTTTCACCACACACCTACACACCGTACATCTTTCTCTGCTCTACCGTCCTATCTATTACACTCCTCTTTCACTTTACAAATCAATCTCCCCAGCCTTGCTGCCCTTACTTTCCTGTTCTATGCCACCTTTAACATGTATGTTCTGAAGGATAATTGACTATGCAACCACACCCCTAGGTATTTCACAGACTCCTCCATACGAATTCTCCTACCCTTCACCATCACCCACACTTCCCTCGTCTTGCTCCGTCCCTTCACTAGCAACCCCACCGTCTTATCTTCCACCAGTCCGCTCCACTCTATCTTCTCCACAAACTTCCTACACATCTTCACCGTCTTTCTTCCTATCTCCGCCTCTCCCTTTGCCGTACATACCAGACACACATCGTCCGCATACACTGTAATCTCACATCTCTCGTCACATACGATCAAACACACACTTAAGAGCGTCGATCCCAGAACCGAGCTCTGGGGCACTCCAGCATCCGCCTCATACCTCCACACGCCCCGTCAGATAGTCCTCTACTAGGTTAACCAACCCCTCCCTCACTTCAAGCCTCAGCAACGCGCTCAACACCGCCCATTTGCTGACACTGTTGAACGCGTTCCCGACGTCGAAAAACATGAGTATATAGAGCCAATTTCTTGTTCCCCCAACTGGAGGAAACCTTTATCAGCTTGTATCTCACAAACAAACAAGGTTTTAAAAAAATTGTTTTAATTTTTTCTCAACGACCTACTACACCCTGTATAATAGACATGTCTGTCCCGACTTTTCGATCATTGGTAGCTTTCCTCCTTAATACGATACTTTGTTACGTTTCCAACCCAGCTGATCACGATCAGATATCTTTTCGATTACGTTTCTTAAAAACTTATCAGAAAAGTAAACGACCAAGGGATTTTTATATGATGCGCATCGCAGAAATATGATCCTTTGTCATTTGCGATAAAAAAAGTGAACACAACAAAAAAAAGTAGATAAATAGAAAGCAAAAGTGAGTTTCTTCAATGTTGTATTAAACAATGTTAATAATTATCGTTAAACGTACAATGGAAGAGTTCTATTTAAGGACAATGTGGCCAACACAATAAAATAAAATGATCAAAATGACATATTAAATGGGGGTCACTGAAAGGGAACACCTATTGACTTAATTTTTTAATTTAGGGTGTTTTGCTTTCTAATGTTTACCACAAATGTCACAGGTAACTGTCAACTTTGTCAGTGCAAGCAACATAGGCGTAGCTTTAGGTTGGTATCTATTTTGTGTGTTTTAAATTTTCAAAATTAAATTATAAGACACTGGAAAGACACATATACAAACGGATAAAGTTTATAAAAATAAAAACACGCTATGACGTTGACTTTGACAGTTGACAGACATTTGCCGCATCCTTAAGAAACAAGTTTCAGTGACCACCATTTTATATGTCATTTCGATAATTTTAATTTATTGTGTTGGCTACATTGACCTTTCATAGAACTCTTCTATTGTCAGAAAATTATGCCAATAGTGTCAAATTATGACGGATGGCGGAAACGGCAACTTCCCAGTTAAATTTGAATGTGCATAAGCCTAAAAATAAAAAAAACAGCTTTTGAACAAATTCGGTCGTTAAATATGAATAAGAGAAGGGTAGATCTTTTGTATATAAAGTAATTCTATTTAAAAAAAAGCCTAAGATTAAGTAGATATCGTACAGATGTATATACTATTAACAAGATACAAAGGTTTGCTTATATTGCTTAAATTTAGACCGGAAGTTTACAGATGGTCTTTTAAATATAAGATTTTTAACTCCTACAATTCTCTACTGATGTTTATTTTATTTTTGGAGCCAATTTGGTACATAAATAATTATTCAGAGATTCAGAATTAAATGATTATCGTTATTTAACTGATATTTGCCATTAAGGTGCTTTTATTTTTAATCCCAAATTTCTTCTAGCCTTAAGCAATTACATTTTCCTTTTTTTATCATTAATGGCCTTTTTAACTACTTAGCAGTCACTAATAACATGCGTCAACTGTGACAAGGAATTATATACCTAAGTGTCTTTTAAAAAATTGATTACATTTTTTATTTCCATGTGATTATGGATGATACATAGTTTTTTATGTAGTTAGTAACTTTCATTAATTTTTTAAAATAAAAATCCGGATATTCTTAGTAGATTTTGTAGGGTCCACTTTTCAGCACCGTATCTCACGAAAATTTCCAATAATTGTACGATTTTTGTCAATATGTTACAACTATACATAAATATATATATTTATTTCAAAACAACTTATCAACTTTGTCAAAAATTGTCAGAAAATTTTGAAAAATTGTCAAAAACTTTGAAAAATTGTCAATAATTGTCAAAAATGGACAATAATTGTCAAAAATGGACAATAATTGTTAAAATGGTCAAGAATTGTCAAAAATGGTCACAAATAGTCAAACGTTGTCAATAATTTTTAAAAATGGTCAAAAATTTTGAAACATTGTCAAAAATGGTCAAAATTCTCAAAAACTGTCAAAAATGGTCAATAGTTGTCAAAAATGGTTCATAATTGTTAAAATTTTGAAACATTGTCAATAATTGTCAAAAACTGTCAAAATTTCGAAAAATGGTCAATAATTGTCAAAAATTTTGAAAAATGGTCAATAATTGTCAAAAATTTTGAAAAATTGTCATAAAAGGTCAATAATTATCAAAAATTTGAAAAATGGTCAATAATTTTGAAATACGGTTAAAAACTGTCAAAAATGGTCAATAATTGTCAAAATTTTGAAAAATGGTCAATAATTGTCAAAAATTGTTAATAATTGTCAAAAACTGTCAGAAATCGTCAATAATTTTGAAAAATGGTGAAAATTTTAGAAAAATTATCAAAAATAGTCAATAATTGTCAAAAATGGTTCAATATTGTTGAAATTTTGAAAAATGGTCATTGTTAAAATTTTGGAAAATGGTCAATATTTGTCAAAAATTTTGAAAAATTGTTAAAAATGGTCAATAATTGTCAAAAATTATCAAAATTTTGAAACATGGTCAATAATTGTCAAAATTTTGAAAAATGGTCAATAATTGTCAAAAATTGTTACTAATTGTCAAAAACTGTCAGAAAGGGTCAATAATTTTGAAAAATGGTAAAAAATTTTGAAAAATTGTCAAAAATAGTCAATAATTATAAAAAATGGTTCAATATTGTTAAAATTTTGAAAAATGGTCAATAATTTTGAAATACGGTTAAAAACTGTCAAAAATGGTCAATAATTGTCAAAATTTTGAAAAATGGTCAATAATTGTCAAAAATTGTTAATAATTGTCAAAAACTGTCAGAAATCGTCAATAATTTTGAAAAATGGTGAAAATTTTCGAAAAATGGTGAAAATTTTTGAAAAATTGTCAAAAATAGTCAATAATTGTCAAAAATGGTTCAATATTGTTGAAATTTTGAAAAATGGTCATTGTTAAAATTTTGGAAAATGGTCAATATTTGTCAAAAATTTTGAAAAATTGTTAAAAATGGTCAATAATTGTCAAAAATTATCAAAATTTTGAAACATGGTCAATAATTGTCAAAATTTTGAAAAATGGTCAATAATTGTCAAAAATTGTTACTAATTGTCAAAAACTGTCAGAAAGGGTCAATAATTTTGAAAAATGGTAAAAAATTTTGAAAAATTGTCAAAAATAGTCAATAATTATAAAAAATGGTTCAATATTGTTAAAATTTTGAAAAATGGTCAATAATTTTGAAATACGGTTAAAAACTGTCAAAAATGGTCAATAATTGTCAAAATTTTGAAAAATGGTCAATAATTGTCAAAAATTGTTAATAATTGTCAAAAACTGTCAGAAATCGTCAATAATTTTGAAAAATGGTGAAAATTTTCGAAAAATGGTGAAAATTTTTGAAAAATTGTCAAAAATAGTCAATAATTGTCAAAAATGGTTCAATATTGTTGAAATTTTGAAAAATGGTAATTGTAAAAATTTTGGAAAATGGTCAATATTTGTCAAAAATTTTGAAAAATTGTTAAAAATGGTCAATCATTGTCAAAAATTATCAAAATTTTGAAACATGGTCAATAATTGTCAAAATTTCTAAAAATGGTCAATAATTGTCAAAAATTGTTACTAATTGTCAAAAACTGTCAGATAGGGTCAATAATTCTGAAAAATGGTAGAAAATTTCGAAAAATTGTCAAAAATAGTCAATAATTGTAAAAAATGGTTCAATATTGTTAAAATTTTGAAAAATGGTCAATATATAATTGTTAAAAATTGTAAAAATTTTGGAAAATTGTTAAAAATGGTCAATAATTGTCAAAAATTATCAAAATTTTGAAACATGGTCAATAACTCTCAAAAATGGTCAATAATTGTCAAAACTTTGAAAAATGGTCAATAATTGTCAAACACTGTCAGAAATGGTCAATAATTTTGAAAAATGGTAAAAAAATTTGAAAAATTGTCAAAAATAGTCAATAATTGTCAAAAATGGTTCAATATTGTCAAAATTTTGAAAAATGGTCAATATATAATTGTTAAAAATTGTAAAAATTTTGAAAAATGGTCAATAATTGTCAAAAATTTTGAAAAATTGTTAAAAATGGTCAATAATTGTCAAAAATTATCAAAATTTTGAAACATGGTCAATAACTCTCAAAAATGGTCAATAATTGACAAAATTTTGAAAAATGGTCAAAAATTGTTAATAATTGTCAAACACTGTCAGAAATGGTCAATAATTTTGAAAAATGGTAAAAAATTTTGAAAAATTGTCAAAAATAGTCAATAATTATAAAAAATGGTTCAATATTGTTAAAATTTTGAAAAATGGTCAATAATTTTGAAATACGGTTAAAAACTGTCAAAAATGGTCAATAATTGTCAAAATTTTGAAAAATGGTCAATAATTGTCAAAAATTGTTAATAATTGTCAAAAACTGTCAGAAATCGTCAATAATTTTGAAAAATGGTGAAAATTTTCGAAAAATGGTGAAAATTTTTGAAAAATTGTCAAAAATAGTCAATAATTGTCAAAAATGGTTCAATATTGTTGAAATTTTGAAAAATGGTAATTGTAAAAATTTTGGAAAATGGTCAATATTTGTCAAAAATTTTGAAAAATTGTTAAAAATGGTCAATCATTGTCAAAAATTATCAAAATTTTGAAACATGGTCAATAATTGTCAAAATTTCTAAAAATGGTCAATAATTGTCAAAAATTGTTACTAATTGTCAAAAACTGTCAGATAGGGTCAATAATTCTGAAAAATGGTAAAAAATTTCGAAAAATTGTCAAAAATAGTCAATAATTGTAAAAAATGGTTCAATATTGTTAAAATTTTGAAAAATGGTCAATATATAATTGTTAAAAATTGTAAAAATTTTGGAAAATTGTTAAAAATGGTCAATAATTGTCAAAAATTATCAAAATTTTGAAACATGGTCAATAACTCTCAAAAATGGTCAATAATTGTCAAAACTTTGAAAAATGGTCAATAATTGTCAAACACTGTCAGAAATGGTCAATAATTTTGAAAAATGGTAAAAAAATTTGAAAAATTGTCAAAAATAGTCAATAATTGTCAAAAATGGTTCAATATTGTCAAAATTTTGAAAAATGGTCAATATATAATTGTTAAAAATTGTAAAAATTTTGAAAAATGGTCAATAATTGTCAAAAATTTTGAAAAATTGTTAAAAATGGTCAATAATTGTCAAAAATTATCAAAATTTTGAAACATGGTCAATAACTCTCAAAAATGGTCAATAATTGACAAAATTTTGAAAAATGGTCAATAATTGACAAAATTTTGAAAAATGGTCAAAAATTGTTAATAATTGTCAAACACTGTCAGAAATGGTCAATAATTTTGAAAAATGGTAAAAAAATTTGAAAAATTGTCAAAAATAGTGAATAATTGTCAAAAATGGTTCAATATTGTTAAAATTTTGAAAAATGGTAAATATATAATTATTAAAAATTCTAAAAATTTTGAAAAATGGTCAATAATTGTCAAAAATTTTGAAAAATGGTTAATAATTGTCAAAAATTATCAACATTTTGAAACATGGTCAATAACTCTCAAAAATGGTCAATAATTGACAAAATTTTGAAAAATGGTCAAAAATTGTTGGGAGAGAGAGAAAGATGGGACACAGAGAGAAAGATGAGATGGAGAGATGGGAGAGAGATAGGAAAGAGAGAGATGGGACGAGAGAAATAGGAAAGAGAGAGATGGGAGAGAAAAAGAAAAATGAGAGACAGGGAGAGAGATGGCAGTGACATGTTCTAAGCTAAATAAGTCCACGATTTGGTCCACACGGTGTAAACTAACTTACTGAGACGGATTTAGACCCACACCTACTTCTTAACGATAAATCTGTTTAACATTATTTCAAACAGTATCATCGATCAAATTTCGCATTAATTTTTTGCTCGTCTCCAATTTTTTGTCGATTCTTCGACTCATTAAGTGCCTTGCACTTTATTTTCAACTTTAAATACAGACCAAGAAAAACAATGAATATCTCCGGTCGAAAATCGATAAGCTCGACTACAAATTAAATTGTTCACTTTCTCAAACCCGATACTTAAATCGGTTTCTTGATGTTTTGAGCGTTTTCGTTGAAGTAATTGCTGGACGAATTATTGAGAAGCTGCGACAGGGACGTACTCGATAATATTGAAAATATGTATTAATTTTAAAAAAATTGGGAAGCGCATTATCGTAGATCTGTTTGATACTATAATAGTGTTATTAATAGTATTTTACGTAAGGATAGTGAACTTTAAGAGTCCCAGTGTGATCATGATTAATCCAGGACACTAACTGATAATAGATACTTTTGGTGCAGACCAAACAAAACGGAATGAAAAACTATTAAGGGGAATGAGTGGTAGAACCGAGTAGCTTTTTTTCGGGTCGAGATGGGAAACTCATGTTCAAATGGGTCCAAACAGTGTTGGACTCATCCCCAACCAAACCCACCTCAACCTACTATCACTCCTACCTCTCATGATATATCGAGTCCTTCTCTCCCCCTAACCATGCTCTCTACTACTCCACTCACCTCCATCCATTCCTCCTCCCCCTCAACATTATCTCCACCATGTTCTCCCAGTACACCGCCTCCCCTAACTTATTCTCCAACTTCATCAGCACTTCCTCGTTCCTCCAGCATCTAGACACATGCCCCTCTACATTCTGGCACACTCCAGTCTCTCTTTTCCCAAACTTGTGGAGATATCCTACTCTCGACCCCTTCTTAATCCTCCGATCCCCTCCTGATCGACTTCCCCGATATCCTTCAGGATTATCGCCCCATTCCTACGCTCCTTTTCCTTTTCCCCATCTGTATAGATTGTGACCTCTCCGTCACCTCTCACCCACGCCACTATCTTCTTCAGCACCTCCACCTCTACCTGCTCAAACCTCTGGAGTCCAATGCTGTCCCCGCTCCCTACTTCCTCAAACAGCCGACTCATCAGCTCGAACATCTTCTTCTCATCCCCACAATCTCCCTCCATCCGACAGATCTACTCCTCCGTATTCACCCTTACCCCATTCCTTTCCGTAGTGCGTACCTCCTTGACCCACTCCATTTCTTCCCCTTCTCCTCCTAGCATCGGGTACCTATCCCTAAACATCCTCTGTATCCCCTTCTCCATTCCACTATCTTCCTTGGTCACTCATACCACCTTTACCTTCTCATCTCCTATCATTGGATTTCCCACCTTCACCCTTTTTCCCATCCTATCCTCCTTCCAACCTTCCCAGTCTCTTTGCCCCACCTCCAATCGTGTTTCCATTATCTCCTTACTATCGTCCTTCCACCTCAACCTCCCCAATTCCTTGACCCGCCCCTCTACCGCTGCTTTCTGCTCCTCCAGCCTTTCCACCCTCTCCTCCAGCCCCCTTACCATATCTTTCAATCTCTCTACTCTCTCCTTATCTTCTTCCTTCCCATTCTCCACTTCCTTCATTCCTTTCTCCTTCAGTTTCCTCTTCTGTTCCTTGTCTTCCAGAGGCGATACTTCCTTTCTCTTCACTCCAGTATCACTCCACCAGCTCGTCTCCCCCGCCTTATCAGGCGTTCGTTTTACTTTCCTCGAACTACCAAAAATTCCTCGCCTTCCTTCATCCATCACCTCCTGTTCTATTTCTTCTTGTCCTTTATCCATATTCCATCCCACGAGCAGCTAGGGAATTGAATGTCCACCACCACAAACGGGGCTCACAGAGGTGGTAAGGCTGGGTACTTCAGGAGGTCACCAGGAATCCCGAAGGCACCGTTTCTGGCTGACTTTCGCGCAGCCATACAACTGACATCCAGAGGCTACACGACTATTTTGTAGCGATGGTTCATAGATGGCGTTACCGTGTATGGAATTAAACTCCGTACCCGGTTTTGCCGACAGTTCCCTTACTATCATCTCCAAGTTTTTGGTACGAATACCTGGAACACCCTGTATAAAACCGTCTTTAATTAAGTTTTAAATAATCGTCTATTCGTAACCAGCCACGTTTTCGCACCAATGTTCGTTATCATTCAAATTAGCAACGGTATAATTTGGAACGTGTCTGAGTTTCAAATACGTTCCTTTTTTTGACGACCCAAAGATAATATAAATGACAGATTTAAGAGTGTTCAATACGTGAAAACTTATAATGACAATTCAAATAAAGTTTTGTAAAGTTGATGTAATAAAATGTAAATTTGCAATGGGAGGGCCTCCAAAACAGAGTGGACAACTTAAAAGCTTGCAATGATAATTTTTGAAAATTCCTGGAAGACTGATTTTTAGTTTTTTTTTCCAAAATTTCCAGCAGCAAACCCTGTATTTTTTTAAAAACAAACATGTTTAAACAAAGCTTTAAAAAGCTACCTACTTAGAATTTGATAAATTGATTGTCATCTCGACAGCTTCATTGGCGTAGATTGATTGAGAGTCGATGTTCTCTATTTTTTTTTTCAATTATATCAAGATCACAGCGGGTCAGACCTTTTTAAAAACTAATTTGTCAGAGGGAAGCTGTTTCTGATTGCAATTTTGTTCTCATACAATCACTCCATCATTTGGTAGTCTGTTTGGAGAATAAATAATTAATTCGATTTAGTTTTTGTTATTGTCAATTAATCTCGGAGTTAAACGTTCCAAATTTAAATTCTTTATTGGAGATAGAGAGTGGTATTTTGAATCTGACATTTTTATAGCGAGGTTTTCACATTTTCTACTGTGAACTTTACAATAGAATTATATTTCAAAACTTTAATCCATTTCTAACAGAAAATACATTCATAGATGTTCAATTTTTTTACCAGCCCTCGTAGAAGCTTTTTTTGAATTGATAGAGTTTCTTTAAATAAATAAAACAATTAAAAAATTATTTATTCCGATGTGATGTTGTTATTGTATATTTATAGTAGCTTTGTCCAATAAAAAGAAGAGAATACTTCTCTACTACCCATTGTCTTTCGATAAAAATAAGGCAATTCGCATGCCATTTTAAATGACAAAAATGTCCTTGGAAGGTAAAAAGGTGGATGGCTTCTTTAACAGAAACGCGAGGTAGATTCCTAAGCGTTCTCTAGAAAAGTTGATAAAATCCAAAACTTTTTTATACAAACCCTCAAATTTTCCAAGAAATTCTCACTTAGAACTGTTTAATCATTGAAAATATTATACATACATAACTATTTATGTATAGTTATGTTCAGGGCCGGTTTATCCATTGGGCAAAATTTGCAGCTACCATTAGATTTTTTTTTTCGGGTCAAGATGGGAAACTCATGTTCGAATGGGTCCAGAGTGTTGGACTCATCCCCAAAGGGATGCCTATCAACCAAATCCACCTCAAACTCGCCGTTATCCCTTCCTCGGAATAACCACCCTAGCATACTACGAGACGGGCTCTCCGGACTCTCCGCTCACACCGTCGTCTTCTCCCTACCTCTCATACCATATCGAGTCCTTATCTCCCCCTAATCATGCTCTCCACTACGCCACCTACCTCCATCTATTCCTCCTCCCCCTCAACATTATCTCCACCATGTTCTCCCAGTACACCACCTTCCGTAGTTTCCTCTCCAACTGCTCCAGTACTTCCTCGTTCTTCCAGCATCTAAACACATGCCTCACATCATCTACCACTTCACACCTCTCGCATACTCCAGTCTCTGTTTTCCCAATCTTGTGGAGCGCCTGTGTCAAGAAGTAGTTCGCCTCCCCGAATTTCCGGTCCATCCAATCTCTCCTTATCCCAATCGCTCCTTTTAGCGCGCCCTCATACTCTTCCCACCTTCTCTTCATTTCGTGGACAGTAATCCATCATTCAGCACCGCCAGTATTCTTAGCATTGAATACCCCTGTCACCATTTTCCTTATGATCCCCCTTTTTCCTTTTGCCACCCTCAGATCGTCCTCCAATCCTATCATGCTCCTCCCATATTCTTCCATGCTTATATACACACTGTACACCACCATGTCTCCCTTTCGCACTATCACCCATCCGTTTCCTTTCCTCACTTCGACCGCCCTCAGTCTATCCCCCACCACTCTTATTCCTGCCTCTCCCATATCATCCATAACCCATTCCTGCTTTCCCACATATCTAGCATTTTCCTCAGATCCACACCCCACTTCCTTCTTGAAAATCACTTCATCCAATATATCATGCGCTATCCTGCATTTCCCTGAATTTATCTGCAACACCCTCCATCCATCTCCTACATTCCTTCTTTCCGCGCACTGCTCTCCCCTTCCTCCTATTTGACCAGACTCGTCCCCTCTGAGGGGTCCAGAGGGTCCTTCCCATTTTCCTTCCTGTTTTCCATCGTCTTCATCTACTCCCTTCCTTCCCCTACTACATTCTATCTCCCCTGGCTTGTGTCCCCTTTCCCCACATACCCTACAAAGGAAGGCCTGCCGACAGTCTCTGGACATGTGATCCTCGCTCTTACATATCCAGCACTTACTCCTCTCTTTGACTCCCTTCACCTTACACCCTGCTACTCTATGCCCCTTTATCCCACATCCAAAGCATCTGCCATCCTCTCTACCCTCTATGATAGTTACCCTGTTCCACCCCAATCTAATATCCTTTTTTTCCAATAAGGCTTCCGCATTTTCCCATTCCGCCCTCACCACCTCAATTTTCCATTTTACCACTTTAATCATCTTTGTGCTTTTCCCAATCAATTTCTCTATTCCCCCCTTCACCCATTCATCTTCCATCCACGAGTCTTTCTTTACCATCTGTATGGTTTTTGTTCCCTTCCCCGCTTCTATCACCCTAGCTCCTGTCACCCTTTACACCTCCCCCAGAATTTCCCTCACCTCAACCCCCTTCTTTGCCTCTATAACCACCTTCCTATTCCATGAGACTCTGAGTCTATCCACCCACTCCCCTTTCATCTCCCCCAACCCCTTCTTAATCCTCTCAATCCTCTCCTGATCTATTTCCCTGCAGGAGAGGCTTAACCCTCGCATTCACCCCTGCTCTTTCTCCCCACACTTCCGCACCGTACAGCATACTGTGCTATACCTTCCTACCAATTACTACCTTCCTCTTCTCTTTTTTTTGCTCTGGTTTTGGTTGTTTTTTTACCGGCTAGATGGTTGTCAGATCCTACAGAAGAAGATTACAGGCTTTTCAGGAAATTTCTTCTAGTTTATAAGTGGATGGATAACAAAGAGATACTTTAGCTGAACATATACCTACCGTGGGGAGCAGCAGTAAATATATAATTTTCCAAATTATTATTCAGTATAAGAAGTAGGTTTTTGATAAACAATAAATAAAGTGAAAACCTTCAGTTTTGTTTCATGTTAAGTTAATTATACAGTATAGGAGGAAAAATTGGCTTGGAACACGGAAAAATATTCCTTGCTTCGAAATACAATAAAACATGAAATCGTGCTTTGACGTTATCACAGTAAATCGTGGCATTCGAAGTACCTACCTAGTACCGCGGGACCATTATTTGCGTCGCATAGTACTTGTATTGAATAATGCAATTATGCGCGACTGTCAGTTGTCTTACCAGAGTGTTGTCGCAGCAAGTCTTGTCGGAGATGAAAAAGGTTCTGGTCATGTCATGGGTTCTTATTTCTTAGTGGCGAAACTGCCGTTGACGTGATAATATTAAAATCAAAGAATTGTTTAAAAATAAAAAAATTGTATACATTTAGTCGTATAGAGAGAGCTTCTTAGACTCCACTCCAAAGCATGACTTTCTTCAAAATAATTCAACATTTTGGACGTCCAACTAGAGTGCCAAGCTAATTTTTGGTCGAGATAAAAATTGAATTTCTTTTTAGAAAAGATGCATTTAACCCTAACCTAACCCTTTAGTGCATAAAGTTAAAAATTAATTTTTTCTTCAAACTAAGTAATATTGAGGAATATATTTAAAAAAAAAGAACCTTTAAAGGGACACGAAGCACTAATAGGTTAATTAGCCAGAGTTTTATTTTTCAAATCTCTTGTTCATAGGTACAATATTTTAGGAGAGGCTAAAGTTCCTAGGAATACCAACGTTGCCAATACCTTCTTCAATTATTTTCCTTGCCCTTATCGATAAATTAACCAATGATCTGTTTTAAAACGTAATAATAATCTAACCAAACCTAACCAAACCTAACCAAACCTAACCAAACCTAACCAAACCTAACCAAACTAAACCTAACCAAACTTAACCAAACCTAACCTAACCAAACCTAACCAAACCTAACCAAACCTAACCAAACCTAACCAAACCTAACCAAACCTAACCAAACCTAACCAAACCTAACCAAACCTAACCAAACCTAACCAAACCTAACCAAACCTAACCAAACCTAACCAAACCTAACCAAACCTAACCAAACCTAACCAAACCTAACCAAACCTAACCAAACCTAACCAAACCTAACCAAACCTAACCAAACCTAACCAAACCTAACCAAACCTAACCAAACCTAACCAAACCTAACCAAACCTAACCTAACCTAACCTAACCTAACCTAACCTAACCTAACCTAACCTAACCTAACCTAACCTAACCTAACCTAACCTAACCTAACCAAACCTAACCAAACCTAACCAAACCTAACCAAACCTAACCAAACCTAACCAAACCTAACCAAACCTAACCAAATCTAACCAAACCTAACCAAACCAAACCTAACCAAACTTAACCAAACCTAACCTAACCAAACCAAACCAAACCAAACCAAACCAAACCAAACCAAAATAATTAAAGAAGGTATTGGCAACGTTGGTATTCCTAGGATATTTAGCCGCTCCTCAATATTTTATATAATCTAATCCAGAAACCACTTTCTAATTTTAATAATACAGGGTCATTCATCATTCAGGGTGGTCTTTACAAGGATCTATTGGGATAGAAACTGCATCAACTAATAACTCTCTGCAAGTCATTTTAAGTGAGCTACTATTTCAATTGTTGAAGTATTTTTGTCAGTGTAGTATGTTACAGTAGTATTATTTACATAAATTGAAACATTGCTTAATTGAAAAAGTACATTGCTTTTACCATTTAATTCATTTAAAAAGTAAATTCAACAAGTTGGAATACGGTACTGATTCATATTTGTTTTTACCTTGAACTTCATAGTGTAATAACAAATAGTAAAACATTAATATTGATCTAAAAATAGCATAAAACTATTTGTTTATTCTTATTCTAGCAACATTTGTCGATGGCTCGTTAGCTCAGTTGGTTAGAGCTGCCACGCTTAACTATTGATTGTGGAGGTCGTGGGTTCGAATCCCACATGAGCCCGAAATTTTTGCATCAGCAGATTAAATTTTTAATGCTGCTCCAGTTTTGATTATGACAATTTAATTTAAGTATAAAGGTTTGTGGTAAGTGGGTCTCTAAGGCACTCCACTGCGACTAGCTATACACTATATTGTGGCTCAAACCTAATCAGATTTCACCAAACAAATTCAGCTTCTTAACAAAGCCGATACCCTATCAAGTTCTCCAATTGAGGAGAGTCTTTTTTTATAAAAAATCACATAAAAAATTGGAAATAGCCGAAAATAAACTGGAGGTGCCTTCTCTCATAACATGAATTACGCCTAGTACTTTGAAGAAGATATTCGACCAGTACGTATTTAAAAAATTGATGGAAAATCCAGGCACTTTCATAACATTGGATAGGCAAAATTAGTAGTACAAAAATATATGTAATGGATTAAAAATGGATAATTTCAGAAATTTCACATAAAATTGTTTTTTGGAATATCAGCTAAGTTTTATTAAGAAGTTCTTGTGTGATATCTTCAAATTTTATTTGTATTAGCGAAAAGAAGTTTGATAAACGAATTAGAATAACGTTTACATCCGTCAACGTGTTTTTAGACGCAACTTTTCCCAGCATCTCTTTTTTTTTCTTTCTTCGCGTGCTTCGGTAGTTTGCTGTTATTGTCGTCTTCACTAATTTATGAGAGGTTCATGTAATGGCGTCTGTACGAAAATATTGTCGTCGACGGGGGGTATACGATGTCTTAAACGAAACGAAATTGGAACCCTGTACGTACGTACGGATATATAAATAAAACTTGTTTTAAAAAAATAAATAAAATGAAATGACTTTTACATCGTTATACTCGTATATTATTTTTTTATTAGTTGTCAACTGTCAAAAATTTGATACATTTAGAAGTTATTTGTATATATTCGTAACTCCAATCAAGATACATAAAAAGTATCTCACGGTTTCTTACGAAACAGTTCGCTAGTAATATCCAAGATATTATGGGCTGTACATCGTAATTCGTAATGGAGTTCGGGAACTGATATGCGGGTCAAGGAGTGCTTATCTCACATTTACAGGATGGTTGGAAGTTTGTTCCGCTAATAAAAACATTCCACCAAAAGTTAGAAAACGAACAAAACCACTTCTTCTTTTCTAGATCCTTTTCCCTTTTAGGCGTCGGATGTGGATTCCATATGTCCTGTACCCATTTTCTGTCTCTTGCAAGGTTTTTCATTTCTGCTATGGTATTTCCTCTTTCTAAACCCATCTCTTGTATTTGGTCTAACCATTTCCTTCTAGGCCTACCCCTTTGTTTTTTGACCGGTTTCCCAATCTCCATTATTTTCTTAGTTAACCTATTTGGTTCCATTCTTACCATATTACCATACCAGCTAAGTTGTCTCTTTTTTATTTTACCAGTTATCAGTTCCTGTTTAGTTGCATCTCTAATGATTTCTAATCCTATCCCATTCAGTTTTCCCTGCAGATGTTCCATTTTTATGGCGTTTATTCTAGTTTCGTCCTTTTTTCGCACAGTTCAATTTTCACTTGCATTTAATATTGTAGGAACTGTTATCATATTATGAATTTTCATTTTCACTTCCAAGTCGATATCTTTATGTCCAAGAATTGTTTTATTTAGAGAGTAGTATATTTTTGTTGATTTATTTGCTCTGTTTGTTATTTCTGCTTCTATTTTTCCATCTTCTGTTACTACACTTCCCAAATATTCAAATGTTGTTACTCTTTCTAGCGTCTGGTTTTTGCATTTAATCTCTTTATTATTTTGATTACCTAGTTGTTTTTCATTTATTATCATCACTTTTGTTTTATTTATGTTCACCTCCATCTTCATGTTCTCTATTTCTTTAGTCCAAATATTCACTAGTTTTTGCTTTTTGTTCTTTGTATTCGCTACTAAGACCACATCATCTGCATAGAGTAGACTACTTATTTTTATCGGTTCTAAATTACCGTGTCCCATTCTCATATTTTTCTTTAGTTCGTTTCACAATCGTATCCATGATTATTATAAACAGTGATGGGCTTAAACTGTCTCCTTGTTTTATTCCCTTATACATTTTAAATTCTTCTGCCCTTTGCCCTGCAATTTGTACCTTGACTCTAACTGTCTCGTATACACTTTTAATTATAATTATTAAGGTGGGTGGAACTTCCAATTCCTCCAGGGTTCTCCATACTTCCCTTCTATCTACTGTATCAAAGGCTGCTTTTAGATCTATAAATGTAAGGTACATTTCTTCTCCCTCTTCTATTTTTCTTTCGATTATATTCCTCGGTATATAAATAATCATTTGTTTGTCATCCAGGTCTAAAAGCTCCCTGTTCTTCTCTTAAATTTGGTTCTACATATTCTCTTAATCTCTTTTCTATTATTTTTGTATATACTTTATAGCTAGTTTGGGCCAAACAGACTGCTCTGTAATTCCCACATTGTATCTGATCTCCCTTTTTAAAGATGGATTAAGTTATTTTCCCATTCCCTTGGAATTTTTTGTTGTACCCATGCTTCTTTGCATACCTTCCATATCCATTCCTTTCCTCTTTCCCCCAAAGATTTAATCATCTCTGGCGCTATCTCATCTTCTCCGTTAGCCTTGCCTATTTTGATTTCTTGTATTACTTTATCTATCTCTTCTTTTTGGATTCCTTGTAGCTGGTCGATTTCCTCTTCTACTGTTGTTATATTCTCTTCCGATGTTAATGTTTGGAATTGCTCTGAATAGTATTCTTTCCATGTTGTTAATATTTCTTCCATTTCCGTTTGTACTTGGCCGTGGCGATTTTTTATTGCTCTAATATCTTTATATTTATTTTCTCTCAATCTTTTTATTCTTGTCCAAAATTTCCTCTTATGTAGATCTGTTATTTCTTCTCCGAATTTCTTCCATGAGTCGCGTTTTGATTTTTTGACTGCTCTTTTTAACACTTTAACACTTTTAACCCTGACAAACCATAATAGAGTGACTCTTAAGTGGGTCCAGGGGCACAGGCACATTAACAGTACCGATGGGAGTGGGAAAAGACATTTGGTGGAACGTTTTAGGAAAATTGTAATGAAATATCGGTATTGCGTTGAAATGATACAAAGATTTATTTAAAAACGGTATCTACACCTGACAGGAAGTTGATTCAATATTATTTTAGCAGGTTCAAGTGCCTGGTCTATAAATTGTCGAATGAGTGTTTTCATCTAGCTTTCAATTGATATTCTTCGGAAATTATTTCTTTCAGTGGCTGAGATTTAATGGAATTACATTTTATTTCTGTCTTGAGATAATTCTAAATCCATAAATTCATATGCAAGCTCGTTTGATATGGACTAATGAATATGCGAATTGGAATGCTCAATGGAGGTCCGCATTATTCACAGTTGAGTCAAGGTATGGTATGAACCATGTCAAATGTCTAAAGTCAAACGTCAAATGTCAAACGTCAAAAGTAGTGTATACCTACCTTATTTATTTTGTACATCTTAAAATCATGGTTTAAAATTATATCTCGTATGCAAATGCCACAAAATCGTTTTTATTATCCACTTAAAACAATTACACGCATGAAGTATTCCACTACCTACACGTTTGAGACGCGAACAAAAGAAGTTGTACTTGGTGAATTTAGAGCCAAAGGCAATTTTCGCGCATTCATAACGATTTTTTTTTTATTTTAACGGTGATATATGCAGCTTTTGCTTACCTCGGGGTAACATTTCGAAAATTGAATGTTTCAGAATGCGAGATGATGAGATATAAAGTGGAAATTGTTAATGGAAGGCTCTAGGTATCTCTAGACACAGGAAATACAAGGTGGAAAAAACAGTACAAAAAATGTCATCATTATTATTCTAAAAGTACGAGGGTTTTCAATAAACATTCATTTGTGGAGAGTATGAAGGAAGTCAACCTCACTCAAAGAGCAATTAAAATATTCCTAGCTAGCCAAAGTACTTACTTCTAAGCTAGGTACAAACTACTAAAAATACTCTCCTGGTAATGGAATGGCAGACTGTTTTACAAGGGAAGGACACAGGAGACTTCAAAGGAGTAGAATCTACCAAACAAATATTGAACACCTGAACTTTTGCTGTCTCTTCCTGAAGAAGAGGGAACATTGGATCATATACGAGTGCCTGGCTCAGGCTTCGGTTTTAGATCTTGTCCTTTTTTTTCGGGTCGAGACGGGAAACTTCTGTTCGAATGAGACCCATACAGTGTTGGAATCATCCCCAAGGGGATGCCTACCAACCAAGCCCACCTTAAACTCGCCGTTACCCCCGCCTCGGAATAACTACCCTAGCATAATTCGAGACGGGCGGCGGTCCCTCGCACACTATCCGCTCACACCGTCGTCTTCTCCCTAACTATCATTCCTACCTCTCATGCCATATCGAGTCCTTCTCTCCCCCTAGCCATGCTCTCTACGACGCCACTCACCTCCATTCATTCCTCCCCCCCCTCAACATTATCTCCATCATGTTCTCCCAATACACCGCCTCCTCTAGTTTCCTCTCCAACTTCTTCGGCACATCCTCGTTCTTCCAGCATCTAAACACATGTCCCACATCATCCTCCACTTCACACCTCTCGCACACTCCAGTCTCTCTTTTCCAATATTGTGGAGGTTCCCTACTCTCGACCCATGTCCTGTTCACCTCCCCGAATTTCTGGTCCATCCAACCTCTCCTATTCCCAATCGCTCCTTTTAGCGTGTCCTCATACTCCTCCCACCTTCTCTCCATTCCCTCCTCCATCCATTCCTGTACTTCCTCTCTGGTCGCACCCCTCCAGCTTAGATTTTGTCCTATGACCAGGAATATCACCAAATAAACGTATCGAGTTCGGTAAAAAGCTGGGATTCGTTAGTAAAATAAGAAGCATGAGCCACAATAGAATGCAGACTGCAATGGAGAGTTCAACAGCTCCGCTTATTCTAGCCTAACCTAGCAAAGTTCTTACAGGATTGTGTAGAGTATGGACTATGATTTTGATTCCAAGCTATCGAAACTCTATTTTTACCATCTTATATAAGCTCTACCCGGTCCTGGATGAAAGCTCAACCCTTTTTATACTTTTTTTAAAGGGTTGAAAACATTTTTTACGTGCAGTTTCTAGCTAGATTTTAGTACATTACTGAACATAATTAAGGTCGGAAGAATGATTAATTTTTATACGTTAAATTGTAAAAAAACTAAAACTTTTCCCATTTAACTTTTCCCTTGCATTCTTTTTTAAAGTTGAAATAAAAAGTGTATTTTCAAAGAAAAACGTCGTTTATGTTTTAAGGAAAATGTATGGGGTTTATTAAAAGCACTATGATTAGATTTAATCTTTGAAAATGACAAACAATCATGTTAATAGCTCAAGTAAAGTGGTAGACTGAAATGTTAGCAAAAATATACTTTGTTTTTGTTCAAAAGATTATAGTTTAGTTCAGAGGCCATAATAATGGGAATTTTGAGCTGAAATTTCAAAAACACACTCTCAGATGATGAAGAAATATGAAAAAAATCAGCGAAAACGTATCTGCGATAATCTGTATAAAGAAATATCCCAAAGTGAGGTTTGGAAATTTGAAAATTCAAAAAATGAAATCAAGTTATAGTTGAAAATACACGCGTTAAGCCAAAAAATCATATAGGTCATAATAATGGGAATGCTGAGCTGAAATTCTAAAGATACACTCTAAGATGATGAAGAAATTGGAAAAAAAATCAGCCAGAACGTATCTGCGATATTCTGTATTCAGAGATATCCCAAAGTGAGAATTTGGAAATATGAAAATTCAAAAAATGAAGTAAGTTATACTCGAAAATAAACGCGTTAAGTCAAAAAATCATAGAGGCCTTAATAATGGGAATTTTTAGCTGAATTTTTAAAAACACACTCTCAGATGATGAAGAAATATGGAAAAAAATCAGCGAAAACGTATCTGCGATAATCTGTATACAGAAATATCCCAAAGTGAGGTTTGGAAATTTGTAAATTCAAAAAATGGAGATAGTTATAGTTGAAAATACACGCGTTAAGTCAAAAAATCATATAGGTCATAATAATGGGAATTTTGAGCTGAAATTCTAAAGATACACTCTAAGATGATGAAGAAATTGGAAAAAAAATCAGCCAGAACGTATCTGCGATATTCTGTATTCAGAGATATCCCAAAGTGAGAATTTGGAAATATGAAAATTCAAAAAATGAAGTAAGTTATAGTCAAAAATAAACGCGTTAAGTCAAAAAATCATAGAGGCCTTAATAATGGGAATTTTTAGCTGAATTTTTAAAAACACACTCTCAGATAATGAAGAAATATGGAAAAAAATCAGCGAAAACGTATCTGCGATAATCTGTATACAGACATATCCCAAAATGAGGTTTGGAAATTTGAAAATTCAAAAAATGAAGTAAGTTATAGTTGAAAAAGCACGCGTTAAGTCAAAAAATCATAGAGGCCATAATAATGGGAATTTTCAGCTGAAATTTTAAATACACACTTCCAAATGATGATGAAATATGGAAAAAAATCAGCGAAAACGTATCTGCGATAGTCTGTATACAAAGATATCTCGAAGTGAGGTTTGGAAATTTGCAAATTCAAAAAATGAAGTCAAGTTATAGTTGCAAATACACGCGTTAAGTCAAAAAATCATATAGGCCATAATAATGGGAATTTTGAGCTGAAATTCTAAAAACACACTCTCAGATGATGAAGAAATATGGAAAAAAATCAGCGAAAACGTATCTTTGATATTCTGTATACAGAGATATCCCAAAGTGAGAATTTGGAAATTTGAAAATTCAAAAAATGAAGTAAGTTATACTCGAAATTACACGCGTTAAGTCAAAAAATCATGAGGTCATAATAATGAGAATTTTGAGCTGAAATTTTGAAGACACACTCTAGGATGATGAAGAAATATGGAAAAAAATCAGCGAAAACGTATCTGCGATATTCTATATACAGTGATATCCCAAATTGAGGTATGGAAATTTGAAAATTCAAAAAATGAGGTAAGTTATAGTTGAAAATACACGCGTTAAGTCAAAAAGTCATAGAGGCCATAATAATGGAAATTTTGAGCTGATATTTTAAAAACATACTCTCAGATGTCGAAGGAATATGGAAAATATCAGCGAAAACGTATTCTGTATACAGAGATATCCCAAATTGAGGTTTGGAAATTTGAAAATTCAAAAAATGAAGTAAGTTACAGTTGAAAATACAAGCGTTAAGTCAAAAAATCACAGAGGCCATAATAATGGGAATTTTGAGCTGAAATTTTAAAGACAGACTATCAGATGATGAAGAGATATGAAAAAAAATCAGCGAATACGTATCTGCAATATTCTGTATACAGAGATATCCCAAAGTGAGGTTTGGAAATTTGAAAATTCAAAAAATGAAGTAAGTTATAGTTGAAAATATACGCGTTAAGTCTAAAAATCATAGAGGTCATAATAATGGGAATTTTGAGCTGAAATTTGAAAGACACACTCTCAGATGATGAGGAAATATGGGAAAAAAATCTGCGATAATCTGTATACAGATATCCCAAAGTGAGGTTTGGAAATTTGAAAATTCAAAAAATGAAGTAAGTTATAGTTTAAAATATACGCATTAAGTCAAAAAATCATAGACGCCATAATAATGGGAATTTTGAGCTGAAATTTTAAAGACACACTCTCAGATGATGAGAAAATATGGGAAAAAAATCAGCGAATACGTATCTGCGATATTCTATATACAAAGATATCCCAAAGTGAGGTTTGGAAATTTAGAAATTCAAAAAATGAAGTAAGTTATGGTTAAAATACACGCGTTAAGTCAAAAAATCATAGAGGTCATAATAATGGGAATTTTGATCTGAAATTCTAAAGACACACTCTCGGATGATGAAGAAATATGGAAAAATATCAGCGAAAACGTATCTGCGATATTCTGTATACAGAGATATCCTAAAATGAGGTTTGGAAATTTGAAAATTCAAAAAATGAAGTAAGTTATAGTTGAAAATACACGCGTTAAGTCAAAAAATCATAGAGGCCATAATAATGGGAATTTTGAGCTGAAATTCTAAAGACACACTCTCAGATGATAAGGAAATATGGGAAAAAAATCTGCGATATTCTGTATACAGAGATATCCCAAAGTGATGTTTGGAAATTTGGAAATTCAAAAAATGAAATAATTTATAGTTGAAAATACACGCGTTAAGTCAAAAAATCATAGAGGCCATAATAATGGGAATTTTGAGCTGAAATGTTAAAGACACTCTTGGATGATGAAGAAATATGGAAAAAAAATCAGCGAAAACGTATCTGCGATATTCTGTATACAGAGATATCCCAAAGTGAGGTTTGGAAATTTGAAAATTCAAAAAATGAAGTATGTTATAGGTGAAAATACACGCGTTAAGTCAAAAAATCATACAGGCCATAATAATGGGAATTTTCATCTGAAATTTTAAAGACACACTCTCAGATGATGAAGAAATATGGAAAAAAATCAGCGAAAACGTATCCGCCATATTCTGTATACAGGGATATCCCAAATTGAGGTTTGGAAATTTGAAAATTCAAAAAGTGAATTAAATTATAGTTGAAAATACACGCGTTAAGCCAAAAAAATCATATAGGCTTTAATAATGGGAATTTTGAGCTGAAATTCTATAGACACACTCTCAGATGATGAAGAAATATGGAAAAAAATCAGCGAAAACGTATCTGCGATATTCTGTATACAGGGATATCCCAAATTGAGGTTTGGAAATTTGAAAATTCAAAAAGTGAATTAAGTTATAGTTGAAAATACACGCGTTAAGCCAAAAAAATCATATAGCCTTTAATAATGGGAATTTTGAGCTGAAATTTCAAAGACACACTCTCGGATGATGAAGAGATATGAAAAAAAATCAGCGAAAACGTATCTGAGATATTCTGTATACAGAGGTATCCCAAAGTGAGGGGTACGAAATTTCGATAAAAAAAGTTTTCATTATGGACTTTAGAGAATATTTAAAAGTGTCGAAAAAAACTTATTTCCGATTGTGGAAATTTGAAAATTCCTAAAAAATGTTGTTAAGTTATAGTCCAGAATACACGTCAAAAGTCAACGGTATATTTTGAACATAACTTCACCTAGTGTTAAGATGCTTTCTAAAAGCCAGTCTATGAAAATTCATAATTAAAAAAAAATCATAGAGGCCATAATTACGAAAATTTTGAGCTGAAATTTTAAAGACACACTCTCAAATGATGAAGGAATATGAAAAAAAATCAGCGAAAACGTATCTGCGATAATCTGTATACAGAGATATCCCAAAATGAGGTTTAGAAATTTGAAAATTCAAAAAATGAAGTATGTTATAGTTGAAAATACACGCGTTAAGTCAAAAAATCATAGAGACCATAATAATGGGAATTTTGAGCTGAAATTATAGAGACACACTCTCAGATGATGAAGAAATATGGAAAAAAATCAGCGAAAACGTATCCGCGATATTCTGTATACAGGGATATCCCAAAGTGAGGTTTGGAAATTTGTAAATTCAAAAAATGGAGTAAGTTATAGTTGAAAATACACGCGTTAAGTCAAAAAATCATAGAGGTCATAATAATGGGAATTTTGAGCTGAAATTTTAAAGACACACTCTCAGATGATGAAGAAATATGAAAAAAAATGAGCGAAAACGTATATGCGATAATCTGTATACAGAAATATCCCAAAGTGAGGTTTGGAAATTTGTAAATTCAAAAAATGGAGTAAGTTATAGTTGAAAATACACGCGTTAAGTCAAAAAATCATAGAGGCCATAATAATGGGAATTTTGGGCTGAAATTCTAAAGACACACTCTCAGGTGATGAAGAAATATGGAAAAAAATCAGCGAAAACGTATCTGCGATATTCTGTATACAGAGATATCCCAAATTGAGGGGTATAAAATTTCGAAAAAAAAAGTTATTATGGACTTTAGAGAATATATAAAAGTGTCGGAAAAAACTTAGTTCCGATTGTGGAAATTTGAAAATTCCTAAAAAATGATGTTAAGTAATAGTCCAGAATACACGTCAAAAGTCAACGGTATATTTTGAACATTACTTCACCTAGTGTAAAGATGCTTCCTAAAAGCCAGTCTATGAAAATTCATAATTAAAAAAAAATCATAGAGGCCATAATTACGAAAATTTTGAGCTGAAATTTTAAAGACACACTCTCAAATGATGAAGGAATATGAAAAAAAATCAGCGAAAACGTATCTGCGATAATCTGTATACAGAGATATCCCAAAATGAGGTTTAGAAATTTGAAAATTCAAAAAATGAAGTATGTTATAGTTGAAAATACACGCGTTAAGTCAAAAAATCATAGAGACCATAATAATGGGAATTTTGAGCTGAAATTATAGAGACACACTCTCAGATGATGAAGAAATATGGAAAAAAATCAGCGAAAACGTATCCGCGATATTCTGTATACAGGGATATCCCAAAGTGAGGTTTGGAAATTTGTAAATTCAAAAAATGGAGTAAGTTATAGTTGAAAATACACGCGTTAAGTCAAAAAATCATAGAGGTCATAATAATGGGAATTTTGAGCTGAAATTTTAAAGACACACTCTCAGATGATGAAGAAATATGAAAAAAAATGAGCGAAAACGTATATGCGATAATCTGTATACAGAAATATCCCAAAGTGAGGTTTGGAAATTTGTAAATTCAAAAAATGGAGTAAGTTATAGTTGAAAATACACGCGTTAAGTCAAAAAATCATAGAGGCCATAATAATGGGAATTTTGGGCTGAAATTCTAAAGACACACTCTCAGGTGATGAAGAAATATGGAAAAAAATCAGCGAAAACGTATCTGCGATATTCTGTATACAGAGATATCCCAAATTGAGGGGTATAAAATTTCGAAAAAAAAAGTTATTATGGACTTTAGAGAATATATAAAAGTGTCGGAAAAAACTTAGTTCCGATTGTGGAAATTTGAAAATTCCTAAAAAATGATGTTAAGTAATAGTCCAGAATACACGTCAAAAGTCAACGGTATATTTTGAACATTACTTCACCTAGTGTAAAGATGCTTCCTAAAAGCCAGTCTATGAAAATTCATAATTAAAAAAAATTTTACAAATTCCTCATTATAAATCTAATTATTTTGTTCAATTTTCCTCATAATATTTTTCCAACATTACTTAAAATCCCATCCTGCCGTCCTATTAATTTTTTATAGTATTTTTTCAACGCTTTCGGCTAGAATGAGTTTTCCATTCTCTACAATTTCATCGTCTCTAGTTATACCACATCTGCAAGCACTTCAAAGAACGTTCGCTAATTTTATTTTAAAACACAGCCGGTCTAAAAACATAAAGATTAACATCAAATTTTAACTAAACGTTATCCTATACCAAGAGCCATGTTTTTTTCTAAGAAAAAGTTGATGGTATATACGCAATTTGAATTTAAGCAGCTATCCCATATCGGCTATCAAATTCGAAAAGACAATAAAGTTTAATTCGGCACACGTTCTTCATCATACTTTGCGAACATTATCTTAAATTAACAGGGACGGGCTCAAGATAAAAAAAAGTCCGTATCGACGATCCGAAAAGATTCTGCTATACAGAGTGTTTCCAAAGCAATATAAAATATCGTTGTGATTGGTATTTGAAAGTAGAGAAGTTTCAAGTTATAAATTGTTCTATAATTCAAGTAAGATTAATTTTTCTTCTTAAATGCGTAGGAATACATACTCCCATTTGTAATGTCTATGTATATGTAATACCTACGACGTGATATATTGCAAATTGGTTTTGAAGGGATCCCAAATCATTTTTCATACCCGTAACAACGACGATCTGAAGGAGATTTATTAAGGCAAATAATAATTTTAATCATAATGGACTGCATCATCCATCACAACAGTTACTTTTTCTTTTTTAATCATATATTAAAAGGGAAGGTGGCAATGTGGCCCCCTACTTTGGGGGCCATATTAGATATATTGAATTTTAATTATCCTTAACGACAAAAATCACAAATATAATTTTCGCCTTCAGGCTGTATGAGCCCATAAATTGCAACTCGCAACTTGCTTATCATATTCGGAGTCAGATTCTATGACTGCGCCACTTTCGGAGCTACTGCTAGATGTATCTACTCTCAGTCGAGGCATCTAAAAACGAAATTGATAAAATACAGAAATCATACATCGGACATAAATTATATATATATATATATAACAGGAACAATGTGAGGGGGTCAAATTACAAGTAATAATCAAGTCAAAATACACATATTTATCTAATGTTATTGCATAATTACCTTCAAAATCCAATAGAAAAACGTTTGTTAAACACAATGTTCAAATCACTAAAAGTAAATCTCAGTTTATCTAAAAAAAAAAGGACAGAGTGGTTCCAAAATATTGTCAGCTGAGTGTTTTCAATGTGTCAAATAACAAACGAACGTAACTCCATCTCACAAATTTTTTTGGCGTTATCACAAGAGCTCTCCGCTCCCCGCTCATTATACTAGATGGCGTGTTTCTTAATTATAAATATGTAAGGGGGGCCAAGATACCTGCTGGGGCCACCATTAAAATTATTTAAATAATATGAAATATATATAGTTTCTGTAATAAATTAATATTATTCTGAACAATGTAGCCGTTCCACCTATTCATATTAAAATAATTCCAGTATTTCTTATCACAAAACGTCATTTCCTTTTCTTTCAACTCGATTTCCAAGTTTCTATGTCTACATCTAGGCTCTATTTATAAACTACCGGTAGCATCTTTGTCGATATCATTTTGTTACAAAATATACCGCAAAACAAATAAGTTTATAATAATAAAACGAGCAAAAGTACAATTTAATTTAATATTTAAAAATAGACTCTACGAACAGAATAGAGATGGAAAGATGTTCTAAAATTATGGAACGTTTCGTTCAAAATATTATCAAGAAAATCAAAGTTAACGAATATGATTGTTGTTGAAAGTAGATCTTAATAGCACTATTTTTTATTCTAACGCTTCATTTACAGCAAAGGTTTGAAAAATAATCTACTTTCCGGGCTATTTGCCCCCAGCAGACATTGATTTACACTCCTAATTCAAACGAGGTCGGTATGTTCTACAAGATCTAACCATTTTCATTTAGAAGGGACCACATAACTTGCAGACTAAGCTAAAACTATAAAAGGTGTTAAAAATAATATTGTGAATTCTTCGATAAGCGATCTGGAAAATAATTGTAATCTTTTTTAGAAGCATATTTATTGTTGGCTCACTTTTATAAGTGACAGTTGTTAACTGTCATCAATTACGTATGTTTTTGTTAGAATCACAGTACTATCGACAAAACTGGCAATTGAAACACTGCATCTTAATTTAGGGGTGTTACCAATACATTTTGGACCAAAAATGGCAACCATGTAATTCTAATCTTGAAAATGGTTGTCTCAGGAACGAATCTCTTGAAATTCGTGACAAACAACATTCTATACTCTATTATTTAAATAAAAACATGTTTTCAAAGCACTTTACCATGTTTTATCCAATAATATTCATGTATTTTATAAGATTTTGCAAGTAATAAACCATTTATAATATTTTTGAAAATATTCCCACGGGAGAGATGAAACTATCACCTGAAAAAAAACCTGTACAAATCCACGCAATTTCTTGTTAATGATATTTTTGAGACAATTAATAACGACTTCCTACACTACGCCCATATTCTAAATGTGTAATATGAAAAATTCGTTTTTATTTCAAGCTTGAAACTTCAGATACGCTTCCATTTGATATTTCTTTGAACTTTTATTATAACCGTTACGTATTTTGAATTATGTATTATCCGAAATGTGAAAAACGTCTGAAGGATGCTGTAATTTGGTGGAGATGATCTCTGGAACAAAACACAACAATTCGATAGTTAGAATGTTGTAACGATAACCAATCGATTCAGGGAAAAATTTTACATATTTGAGTGGATTTTGAATCGATATTTCCAAGCATTAGGGGAATTAGCAAAGAGCAATTTAAATCGCGAAATATTTCGTTACCTTAATTTAAAATTTTACCTAATAAATTTTAATTTTAAATTTAAATTAATCAATTAATTTTTATTATTTAAATTAAATTATATTATTTGTATAACCGCAACTGCTGGCACAAATTTTGTTAATACTAATTATTATTTCTAAATCTAAATTTATTTAATATATAAATTACTGTAATCTTCTTCTTAAAAAATAATTTACGTATAATAGAAAATAGCATTTAATATTTGAGTTGAAATAAAACTTATAAATTAATTACTTTAATGTAAACACAATAAAAACTGTTTCCCCCCTAAAAAATAAAACTCAATTGAAAAATTTATAATTCTATTAGATTAAAAATTATTAAATATAAAATTTAAACAATAAGTTTTTTAAATATTAGTAGGTTAATCTGAAAAGTAACTCAAAATATCCGTAAATTATCTTTTTAATAACAAATATAATTTCTTTAACAAAAATTTTTTGAAAAATTGTCAAAAATGGTCAATAATTGTCAAAACCTATAAAAAATGGTCAAAAATTGTCAAAAATTTGGAAAATGGTCAATAATTGTCAAAAACTGTCAAAATCCAAAAAAAATGGTTAATAATTGACAAATATTTTCAAAAATTTGGAAAAATGGTCAATAATTGTCAAAAATGGTCAGTATTTGTAAAAATTTTGAAAAAATGGTCAATAATTGTCAAATTTTTTGAAAAATGGTTAAAAATTTTGAAAAATTGTCAGAAAATGGTCAATATTTGTCAAAGACGGTCAATAATTGTCAAAACCAATCAAAAATCGTCAAAAATTGTCAAAAACTGTCAAAAATTGTCAAAAATTGTTAAATATTTAAAAAAATGGTCAATGATTGCCAAGATTTTTGAAAAATTGTCAAAAATGGTGAATAATTGTTAAAATTTTGAAAAATGGTAAAAATTGTCAAAATTTTGAAAAATTGGTCAATAATTATTAAAAAACTGTCAAAAATGGTCAATAATTGTTAAAAATTGTAAATTTTTTTGAAGAATGGTAAAATTTTTTGAAAAATTGTCAAAAATGGTCAATAATTGTCAAAAACTGTCAAAATTCAAAAAAATGGTTAATAATGGACAAATATTTTCAAAAATTTGGAAAAATGATCAATAATTGTCAAAAATGGTCAGTATTTGTAAAAATTTTGAAAAAATGGTCAATAATTGTCAAAATTTTTTAAATATGGTTAAAAATTCTGAAAAATTGTCAGAAAATGGTCAATATTTGTCAAAGACGGTCAATAATTGTCAAAACCAATCAAAAATTGTCAAAAACTGTCAAAAATAGTCAAAAATTGTTAAATATTTAAAAAAATGGTCAATAATTATAAAAAACTGTGAAAAATGGTCAAAATTTTTGAAAAATGTTCAAATTTTTTGAAAAATTGTCAAAAATGGTCAATAATTGTCAGAACCTGTCAGAAATGCTCAAAAATTGTTAAATATTTTTTAAAATGGTCAAAAATAGTCAATAATTGTTAAAATTTTGAAAAATGGTCAAAAATCGTTAAATATTCTGAAAAATGTACAATAATTGTCAAAATTTTTGAAAAATGGTCAAAAGTGGTCTCTCCATATCTGATTCCTGTCGTAATCTGTTCTTTTATGCATATAACTTATACAAAACAATTTCGATTTTTCACGTTTGCCAGGCGTCCCGTGACGGCTCACACATTGTTTTATAAAATAATTCTTTCACCTTCAAATAGTGTCATGTAATTTTCGAAAATACGCATTTTCAACATAAAAGTCTTGTAAATACCACAAAACCAAAAACTATCAAAAATGGTCAAAAATTGTCAAAGTTTTGAAAAAATGGTTAATAATTGACAAATATGTTAAAACTTGTCAAAAATAGTCAAAATTTTTGAAATATGGTAAAAAATTGTCAAAAATTTGGAAAAATGGTCAATAATTGTCACAAACTGTCAAAAAAAATGGTTAATAATTGACAAATATTTTCAAAAATTTTGAAATATGGTCAAAAATTTGGAAAAATGGTCAATAATGGTCAAAAACTGTCAAAATTTAGAAAAAAAAGGTTAATAATTAACAAATATTTTCAGAAATTCTAAAAAATTTGGAAAAATGGTCAATAATTGTAAAAAATGGTCAGTATTTGTAAAAATTTTGAAAAAATGGTCAATAATTGTCAAAATTTTTGAAAAATGGTCGAGATTGTCAAGATTTTCGAAAAATTGTCAAGAATGGTCAATAATTGTTAAAATTTTGAAAAATGGTAAAAATTGTCAAAATTTTGAAAAAATGGTCAATAATTATAAAAAACTGTCAAAAATGGTCAATAATTGTTAAAAATTGTGAAATTTTTTGAAAAATGGTCAATTTTTTTTTAAATTGTCAAAAATGGTCAATAATTGTCAGAACCTGTCAAAAATGTAAATACCACAAAACCATAAATTTTGAACTGCGATTCTCAAAAGACCATTCTAATAGAGAAAAAAATTGAGAATAATATCATTTTGTAATTCATCAAAGTTAAATTTATAAATATCAATAGTCAATAGTCAATAAACAAAAAACAAGTATTTTCACTTTATTCATTACATCCAGTAGAAATAAATTTCTTCACAGTTTCTGTGTCGCAAATTCAGCGTCACGTTAACGTAAGAATAAAATATCTTTCTTTATTCTTGGAGAGGTTCCAAGAGTTCAAGATGGGTTATTTACTTGGTCAATATTTGATCAACCGTCTAGCGTAACTAAGGAATGCTTTTTATCCAAGACTTTTACTTCAATTTCCTTCGTGTTTGTATAGATTAAGTTTCATGTAAAAAGATGCTGTGTTTTCAGATAAATTTGCCTCTGAAAGATAAACATTAGCGTGTAAATGTCGTATAAACTTTTTCATAAACAAACAAAGCCAGTCTAGTACGAACGCGAGATTTAAAAATAGGAGCAATTGATAATGCTTCCGTTCTTCACAACTAATAAATCGTACGTAGACAAACAAGAAGCTACCCCTTCATTTCTGACTATAATTTTTATGATCTCTTCTTGATATTTCCAATAATTCCGCACGTACGCTAACGATACTCTTAAAAAACAAAAACATAAAACAAAAATAATTGGCATATCCACCGACCAACAAATCTTGCAATTGATACAGCCGTTGGCGTTATAACTTTTCCATTTCATAAAAAGTTTGTTGTGTTATAGTTAAATAGATTGATATGTGGTTGTACTGGTTTATGGCATAAATTAAAATGATTTAAGCATGATAATCTCCAATTATGCTAACAGCCTCTTTAATGTCGATAACAAACGTTTTTACGATCGCTCCAACAATCATTAAACTACATTTTTGATCATTTGTTGCCATATAAATTTCATGTGTAAAAAAATTAGTGATGATTTGTTGATGCTCTTTTTTAATTAGTCTGGCTGGCGAGTTAAACAAAGAAGCTTTTAGATCGTCGAGGCTTTAATTTTATGTTCTCTCTACCAACCACCACAGATGACTGAATACAGGGTTATCAGTTGAAAACGTTACAAGAGACATTTCTTTTAAAATTTAGAACATTTCCTCCTCTTTCATGCACGATTTTTGGTCATCAAGTGTTTTATTATTACTTCGGATTTGTACTGAGGATATGTATAAAGAAAAAGAAGAAGACATATGTTACTCCTTTTCTTTATTTCTTCAACATCAACTTTAACTATTCCATACTAATAACGACTCACTATCGCTTTTAATACTTTTTACCTGTTCCATACAGTTCTCGACTTTTCTTCGACAGTTGAACATTAAAGAATGCATAAATAAAACCCACGAGGTCGACAGGTACCGAGAGTCAAGTTCATCACGTATGTTTACTATAATTAATTATATAACATTCAATAGTAAACAACAATATGCACTTGACCCTTAATATATATAGCTAAGAAGCAGACGATAACAAGAATTAATTAAATAGTATTCAATTGAAACAGGAACACCAGAAGAATTCAAAAGAAGAACTTGTGCGAAGGTGGAAACCCTTGGTCGTCCACTTCTAGAACTTTCTCTTACGTTTCCAGTTGTTCGATATCTTGGAAAACGTACGCAACTTCTCTCTAAAGACGACCCGCCTCAATTATACCAATAGCCATACTAGCTATAGTTTTGAAGTCCTCTAACCCTAAAAAATTCTAGAACATCTCAAGGGCACTCATAAGTGAACCCCAAGTGCAACTAAAAATGAAAAATGGCTAATATGTTGGTGACATGTGTACCAACATATCAAAAAGAACCGAAAACTCAACATGCATGCAACCCCGCGAAATTTGAAAAATCACTTTTTTCAGTAGACTGTTTTTGTTCTTTATTTTAACTACCACGCGCCTTATTTACCTAATTGGTTTTATTTTATTGGAATATAAATAACCCATCGTTTTCGTGTTTGGAATCATTTCATAAGACAAGGTAGTTAATTAAGTGCCCACAAACATGTCAATTTAGTATCACACTTTTGCGTGTCGAGCAGCTGGATAAAAATCTTGATTTTATGTATGTGTATAAGCGCCTGAGAAGACAAGGGGTGTCTCAAAATCTCCTAAAATATGGAAATTATATTGAAATTTTAAAATATATCTTTAGCAGATAATGCATAAAATGTACTTTCCAAGGTTTAAATTATTCAGTCAGTGATACCTATAAAATAAGTTTCATAACCTGCACACTTTTCAGCGGGGGGGATAATTCTGTCACAACCCTCTACCTTTTTTTATGCGCTTTAAGCAAAAAATAATATTAACCTTACGGCCACTTTATGTGAAAATATTTTCTAGTAATTTTACTGTATAAAGTAATTGTAATTGGTTCACTTTAGTTCTTCTTTTGTTGTAGCAGCCTTGCTAGCATTTCCAAAAAAACTCCCAACAGGGACTATTATAGTCTTAAATTTTTAAATTGCCAAAAAATCGACTGGCACAATCAGTTTTGTGATAAAATCATTATTTCGCCTTCAAATAGAGTCATGAAATTTTCGAAAATCCACTTTTCAAAACAAAAAATACTCATAACTCGACTAATAGGAAAGATAGAACGTTCTAGTCTTCACCAATCGATAGAGGGGACAATTTTACATCTTTTGGTGAATTTTGAGTCCATATTTCCAAGGATTAAGGGAGTTAGAAAAAATCAATTTGTATCGCTAAATATTTCCATAGCTACCCCCTTTGTTCTAAATTTTCGACAAAAAAATTATAAAAACTGCTAAAAATTCGTAAAGATGGGTTTTTTTGGCCAAAAAATCGACTGGCACAATCAGTTTTGTGATAAAATCATTATTTCGCCTTCAAATGGAGTCATGAAATTTTCGAAAATCCACTTTTCAAAACAAAAAATACTCATAACTCGACAAATAGGAAAGATAGAACGTTCTAGTCTTCACCAATCGATAGAGGGGACAATTTTACATATTTTAGTGAATTTTGAGTCCATATTTCCAAGGATTATGGGAATTAGAAAAAATCAATTTGTATCGCAAAATATTTCCATAGCTACCCCCTTTGTTCTAAATTTTCGACAAAAAAATTATAAAAAATGCTAAAAATTCGTAAAGAGGGGTTTTTTTGGCCAAAAAATCGACTGGCACAATCAGTTTTGTGATAAAATCATTATTTCGCCTTCAAATAGAGTCATGAAATTTTGTAATAATTAAATTTTTGAGGCGTCATGGAAATTCTAAAAAGTTTTTGTAACCTGTAGAGGAAGAAAAAACAAGAATTTGGAAAGATTTTGTAGAAATTAGAGGAATAATTGTAAATCCAAGCTTATTTGTTTTTATGTGTTCAAGTTATCAGAGTTTACTAATTTATTTGTATTTTGTCAATAAAAGCTGAGACAAGGTCATGTACCAATAATTTATTTTCTTGTCCCATTCACAAACTGGTCTTGTTCCATTCAAAGCAGTGGGTTATGAATGGGACTTATTTTTTTTATTAATAAAATAATAATAATTTTTTTGTCTGTTAAAATTGAAGACATTTTGCGTGAGATTTATTTGTCGTTCACGTGCATGAACAAGCTGGCAAAAACATAGACCATTTCCTATCAAAATGACAAAAATATAGCTCATGTAAAAAAAGTGTCCCATTTACATCACTTGGTGATCCGGTTGAAATAATAAAGTTCATTATTATTCCGGAAAAGGAAAGATCCGACAACAATGTAAATATCACAAGATCCTTGCACAGCAAAATCTATAAAAATCTTGCTATCCGTTTCCGAGATAATTGAGGCGTTCCATACTTAAGACTCACTCTGTATGTTAATTACAGAGAATTTTTGTTGGTTATTTCTATTGCCACTGCCGATCGTTGTCTAGCATCGTGCGAAATTCCCAACATTCGCTGTCGGAGACGAGTAAGACCCTAGCGCTGTTGCCGTTTTGTTTTTAAATTATAAAATTTACAGAAAAATATATAATGCTAGAACTGTAATAATTCAAGTAGTCGAACATAAATCTTTGTATGTAACTTATTCTATGAATTGTATAAAAACTGATTTAAGCTGTATAAAATTACCAAGAAAAGAAAATAATGCATTTTTAATTCCGCAAAATGAGCAAGTTTTATATGGAGACAATGCAATTCAGTGAGTCATTTTGGTACATGCTATATTAACGGTTTACGATTGAGATATTTCTGTCCCCATAAATATCAATTGAATCCAAATTCTCAAAGGTTAATTATGCGTAAGTGAATGAAAAGAAAACAAACTTTCTACCATATTAAATGATCTGTATGTAAAAATAGAAAGAGGTCGACATTTTGACGTTGCTGCAATTTAAATGAATGGATTTATGAACTAATTTATTCATTATAAAATTACCAATTTGCAAGTAGCGAATTTTTTTTCCAACATACGAGGGAAGTGATATTGTTAAATAAAATGTTTTTAAATAAGAATTGAAAAAACTTCTTCTTAAACGATATGCCCCGACAAACACTTCTTTAGAAGATGTAAGAAACCTAAAAGATCTACTGTGACTCCTTCTTCTCTACACAAAATCCTGAGGAAAACCTCAGATATCTGTAGGCTTCAGTTTTCTTCTATCTATTAATTTTCTAGATATTGTACCTTGGGATTCTGTACAAGTATGTGAATAGAAATTTCTTCTTCAGTTCCACAAAAAAATATGTAAAATCCAGAAGATTTTGACCTTCATTGAACTACATATCATTCTACAACAAATTGGAGTACCTAAGACTAATCCTGAATAAAAATCTGGAGTAGACATTAGAATAATTTTTTTTAAAGCTGCTGGAACTCTTTGAATACGAATTAAAGTTAAGCAGCTGGTAATATGTGTTTGTTAGAGCTTCAGGTCATTGCAGAAAGTGAAGAAGGAGCCTCAAGCTTTTTCAATAACTTTTAGTTTTACTTGTGCTCGACAAAAACCTCAAATAGAATGAATAGGAATGAGAAATGGAGCAATCAAGTCTAGCTGGAGGAGCTTTCCAATTCTTAGCTAAGCAGATCTGATTTGAACATATTTAATTAAAATGGTTAGTGAAAGCCGTAGATATGAAGAAGAAGCTACAGAAACAGTAAAAATCAAATCTCATCCCAAACTGTAATTTTTGGATGAACAATAATCTCCGAGATACCTCGTGTAAAAATAATCGAATAATTATTTCCTATACAATTTCTCTCCTACTTTCTAAAATTTCATCCCGTTAATTTTCGCCGATTTCCGATTTAGATAAATAACTATGAAGTGACTTCGAAATGGTAATTGCATATCTCTTCGAGTATAATGCTTGTACCGTATCGTACACCCACACATTATGTATTTAGCGATATCCTGATCGCATCTCGGAAATCTGCGAACTTATACATTTTGGTTCAATAACTATTATCCTTAAGATCCTATTTTACGATTTACAGGGTTCTCGTTTATTTTGAGGTTATAATAAGGTCTATGCTTTTTATTGGCATTGTATTGGTGAAATGTGAAGGTGATAGTTGTAATTAGTACAAATTTGCCTAATAAGCTTCTGGCTAGAAGATATCTAGTTTCAGTTTATTTCTGATGTCTGAAGAAGGTAATTCTTTTTTTTTCGGGTCGAGGCTCGCAGGAGTGGCCTAACCCTCGCATTCACCCCCGCTCTTTTACCCCACACCTCCGCACCGCACAGCATACTCTGCTCTACCTCTTCCACTCTCCCGGATCTTTCATATTACACATAAATCTCCCCAGACATGCTGGCCTCACTTTCCCTTTCTCTGTCGCCTTTAACATATGATTTTTGGAGGATAATTGTCTATCCAACCACACCCCTAGGTATTTCATAGACTCCTCCATACGAATTCTCCTTCCCTACACCTACAACATCACCCCCACGTCCCTCGTCTTGCTCCGTCTCTTCACTAGCAACCCCACCCTCTTATCTTCCGCCACTTCCAATCCGCACCGCTCTCTCTTCTCCACAATCTTCCTACACATTATCTCCGCCTTTCTTTCTATCTCCTCCTCTCCCTTTGCTGTACATACCAGACACACATCGTCCGCAACTCACATCCCTCTTCACATACTATCCCACAAACCTCATCAAACACACACTTCCTGAGCGCCCTGGGGTACTCCAGCCTCCGTCTCATACCTCCTTCCTCTAGAGTCTACTATCATACGCCCCATCAGGTAGTCCTCCACCAGGTTAACCAGCCCCTGCCCCACTCTAAGCCTCAGCAAGCTATGTAAGCTCAAGCTTTCCTCATCCTCCAGCACCCTCCAACTACTCACTCTTTCCCCCAGCCATTCATCACATGCTGTTATATCAATGAATGACGAACCCCCGTCACCCCAGTAGTCAGTCCATCATTCAGCACCACCAACCCGTTGGATGTCTACACTTCCTCCAGGATCTCCCCTCTCCTGTCCGTTTTCTTACCCCCCCCCCTCCCCTGGAAGAAGTAACTTGGTCAACAAAACGTCACAATGAAAATGCGTGTCAAAATTATGAACTAAATTTTGGTCTATATTTTTTTTATTCAGTTGGAAATGTCGCAAAAATATCAACCTTGTATTACTGTTTGCTTTTCTATGTAATATTTAGCTGCAATCTGTGGGGGATTCGAAGATGTTTACTGCTTCAGTGAAATCGTATTTCACTTCTGTAAATTTTATGAAGTCGAATTGTACGCAGAAAGATTAAATTCGATTTTCTCTATCTCTCTTTATCATTAACGCTGAACATTGAAAAATAAATTGAATGTTGTTTGTTCGATATTTGTTTGATGTTTATATTTGTTCATAAAAATAACAATAAATTTTATCAAGTTTGTTTAAATGTATTTTACTCTGTCATAAAAATATACAGAGGTCGTTTGTCTCTGTCGTGGCTTCAAAAATAAAAGTACTTGTCGGATCATAGAACAGCGTCTTTTGAATACTTCTGGGGTTTTAGAAAGAAAGAAAAAGTAGTGTAGATTCCGAGCTTAGTGATATTCTTAATATTTAACAAGACTTTGTGGTTACGTTCTTTGACGATACTGACTTTTGGGTCTTTGAAAAACCAGCAAACTGGTATAGTCTTTAGAGCATAGAAAAGCTTTTTGTGATGTGTTTTGGGCATTACATAAAGAATTAAATTCATTGAAATTATCTATTATTAAGTAATTCATTTAAGGTATTTATGTTTATAAAAACAATCTATTTAGTTAACGTGACAGTGAAAGGACAGAGAACTATCACGTAACTGGATAGTTGACCTCGGGCAGTACGTATATATGCTGATGAAGTAGATAAACGAAAAATTCAGAATAATTCATGATTCATAATAAACATTCAGAAACAGTCGGAGACATTCCGATCTATTCACGTACATTCAGATACATTTAGTTATGTATCAAATCTAAAACTAGGTTATACCAGTAACATGATCATCATAAGTAACACATATGTAAAACTAGTGTAAATAGTTAAGTATACAATAAAGCTCATCCCAGTGAATACTGTAGTTTCCGTAAGTAGAGTATTCCATCAGGACCCAGGCTTCCACTAGTCCCTGAGGAACTCCGCATTACCGACATACAATACGGTGGCACACCCTGTATTGCTTCACGAAGCCGAATAAAGATGTAAAAGTAGAGGAAAATCAATCATCTTTAAAACTAAGATCTTACAAAATATAATTACTGTACATAAATTTAATGTGCCTAAAGAAAATTTATGTCCTAAATATTTAACAATTTTTTATAACAGCAGGCATCAAATAATTACTACTACTTAATAAAAAGAAAAAGAAATAATGAGGATACTGGACTTTTTAGGAACACCTGCTGCACGTTTTGAAATCCACATTAGAACATTAAAGACACGCAATCTAAGAGGTACTAATTGGATCCCCGGTGAGTCGAGTACCGGTCACGAAGTAAGTAAATACTTACTTGGAGTGTTGCGGTATTCGAAAATATTCAAAAAATGTAAATTAGAAAACAACTTTCGGAACCCACTTTAATTTTATATGTTTAGTTGTAATATTAACACAGAATGCGAGAGACTTCCGGAAAACATACCTACCGGTTGGAAAGCATGTTTTTCATCCACAGACATCCTTGCATCAGCGCTACCATGGAGTCAAAGGAGGTATGGTCGAACGCTCCTTCAATATCAAGAAATGCTCCGAGAGCTATTTTTGATATCTTAAGGCAGCCTCAATTTTCGACACCAGTTGGTGTAAGGCTGTCTCACAAAATTTATCTGATTGATAGGCATGTTGGTTATGATGTAGTGGCCTTTCAATGAGAAAGTTTTTCCTAACATACCCATCAATAAGTATCTCCTTTATCTTCAACATGAAAGAAGACAGAGTTATTGGTCTGAATGACTATGCCTGGGAATAAATCTTGCCTGGTTTGGGAATAAAGACGATTGAAGCAGTTGAAATGTATCCAGTTGCTAGTGATGCTCTGAAGAGTTTACAAAGTACTGCTGCAGATGCGCTGTGATTATACCATCTGGTCCAGGAGCTTTGTATGGCTCAACCGAGCTAATTACTTTATTAGCCGCTCTCCAATCCTCTTTCCTCGCACGAACCAGGGGAGTTGGAGATCTGACGGATAGCTCTGTTCCTATCTCTACAGAGTGTGGTAGATTCTGCAGGGTCTCGTCACCAGTTTCCGTTAACACATCAGAGTTGCCAGTAAATATTTTGTTCATATAAAATATTCAGTATGAACTTCTCTCCAACTATCAACGACATGTAAAACCTTTTAATGATAATTACACTTTAAATAAACAACATCGTCAATTTCTCAGTTATAAATAAACACTCTTTGAATTCCTATAAACAACATTTTCAATTTATCATTTACTTTTCACTATAAATTAATCAAATTCTATGGCGACGTCGACAGCCCTCATGTTTTCCATTTCATTGAACTTATCTGTATTGATATAAATCACGAAAAGAATAAAAAATGCAGTTACAGCAATGAACTGTTAATTAAACTGGAATTTAATGAAATGAAGCTCGAAGTTACCTTCCTAATTAAATACCACTATTAAGAGATAAAAAAGTTGAAGCGGCTGGACCTGAATGCGAAAACAAGACGAGAAAAATTTTACCCGAGAATAATTATTAGATTTCTGAAATAAATACGGTTTAATATTATTACAGTTTCCTGTAAAATTGTCGTATTTAGTAAAGCGTGTTACCAATAGATATATTATTCTAACGCTTTACAAACTAAGTTTCGAAAAATATTTTTTAATAATAGTGACCGTTCAACGAAGAAGAAACAACTACTTCCCGGGCTACACGCCCCAACAGACATTGAATTACACTTCTAAGTCAAACGGTGTTGGTAAATCTACAAGATTTAAACCAACCCTTCTGGTTTGTAATCAGAAGGGACAACACAACTTGTAGACCGGTTTCGGCGTATTTGCGCCTCATCAGTACAAGGTATATGTTATCGTCCGAGAGTTAATCTCGAACTGAATATGTCTCTATAATCACCAACTATACATACCTTCAAGTTACGGAAATGTAAAAGTTGTCAGAATCTGTCAAAAACTCTCAAAAATTGTTAAAAATTGTCAAAAATGGTTAAATATTTTAAAAAACGGTCAAAAATAGTCAATAATTGTCAAAATCTTTGAAAGTTGTCAAAAATGGTCAATAATTATCAGAAACTGTCAAAAATGGTCAATAATTTTTGAAATTTTGAAAAATGGTCAAAAATTGTTAAAATTTTGAAAAAATGGTCAATAATTATAAAAAACTGTCAAAAATGGTAAATAATTGTTAAAAATTGTCAAAATTTTTGAAAAATTGTCATTAATTGTCAGAATCTGGCAAAAATGGTCAATAACTGTTAAGATTTGGAAAAATGGTCAAAAATCTTCAAAATTTTGAAAAAATGGTCAATAATTATAAAAAATGGTCAATAATTGTTAGAAATTCTCAAAATTTTTGAAAAATGATCAAAATTTTTGTAAAATTGTCAAAAATGGTCAATAATTGTCAGAACCTGTCATAAATGCTCAAAAATGGTCAATAATTTTTAAAATTTGAAAAAATGGTCTAAAATGGTCAACATTTTTGAAAAATTGTCAAAAATGATCAATAATTTTCATAACTGTCTAAAATGGTCAATAATTGTTAAAAATTCTCAATTTTTTTAAAAAATGGTCAAAATTTTTGAAAAATTGTCAATAATTGTCAGAACTATCAAAATTAGTCAATAGTTGTTAAAATTTGGAAAAATGGTCAAAAATTGTTAAAATTTGGAAAAAATGGTCAAAAACATTATAAAACACTGTCAAAAATGGTCAATAATTGTTGAAATTTTGAAAAATGGTAAAAAATGGTCAAAATTTTGAAAAAATGCTCAATAATTATAAAAAATGGTCAATAATTGTTAAAAATTCCCAAATTTTTTGAAAAAAGGGTCAAAATTATTGAAAAATTGTCAAAAATGGTCAATAATTGTCAGAACCTGTCATAAATGCTCAAAAATAGTCAATAATTGTTGAAATTTGGAAAAATGGTCAAATTTTTTGAAAAATCTTCAAAAATGATCAATAATTTTCAAAACTGTCTAAAATGGTCAATAATTGTTAAAAATTCTCAATTTTTTTGAAAAATGGTCAAAATTTTTGAAAAATTGTCAATAATTGTCAGAACTATCAAAATTAGTCAATAGTTGTTAAAATTTGGAAAAATGGTCAAAAATGGTCAAAATTTTTGAAAAATTGTCAAAAATGATCAATAATTGTCAAAACTGTCAAAATATATCAATAATTGTCAAAAATGGTCAATAATTGTTAAAATTTGAAAAAATGGTCAAAAATTTTGAAAAAATGGTCAATAATTGCCAAAATTTTTTGAAAAATGGTCAAAATTTTCGAAAAAGTATCAAAAATTGTCAAAATTTTGAAAAAATGGTCAATAATTATAAAAAACTGTCAAAAATGGTCAATCATCGTTAAAAATTTTCAAAATCTTTGAAAAATTGTCAATAATTGTCAAAACTTGTAAAATTGGTCAATAATTGTCAAAAATGGACAATAATTTTTAAAATTTGAAAAAGTAGTCAAGAATGGTCAAAATTTTTGAAAAAATGGTCAATAATTACCAAAAAACGTTAAAATTTTCGAAAAATGGTCATTTTATTGTACATAAGAAGCAAGCTTCTGTCGGCGGTCCGACGACCGCTCACATTTTTTTGGATTGGTGTAACACTAAAAAAAATTAAAAATTATACGGAAAATGTTCTCTTATTGCATATTTCTCGGAAAAGTCAATGGAAATCATCAAAATTATGGTCCCACTTCACGCACTTGTATCATAAATAACTATTTCAAAAACAGTGACCGTTCAACGAATATTACTTTAATTTACACAGTGGTGTAATAATCGTATTATGCAATGAGTATTTAATGATGGCTATTAATACACGATTATAAAAATGCATGAGCGTCCGTATAGATGGAAGAAGGGGAAGCAAGGGTATTTGGAACTATAGTGGTACAACATTGAGTATATAATATTTTTTGTTAATATGACAATATCATTATTTGGTCTATCACTTCCCAAGTTTTTGTTACTTCTATTAACGTTCCCATATCTCATCACAAACGTGACACTACAAAACCAAAAAAAAATCGGGTAATAAATATCTGACGTTCAAGTCTGGCTTATTTTTTTTTAAATCTAAATCTGACAGGTGGGCAGGTGGTCTCGATCTCTACCCACGTGTTCGAATATTCGGCTATTCAATTTCAAGACGGTCTATATCGTATCGTCTTCTCAAAACCTTCTTTCAATGTATAGTATACAAATATTTGTTATATGTCTAATTGAAATAAACGATAGATAAAGTGAGTGGTTGATATCAATGAGTTTGCTGATTGAATCATACAATGGGTCGTCTAGAAGAGGTTATGGGAAACTTTCATCAACAAAAACATCATATTTTTTTCATTTAAGTAAATGGACTGAAACTTTTGGGAATTTTTTCAAAAGCGTCAAAATTTACTTTCTTCAAAGAAATAAAAAAGATGTGGTAAATATTCATATAATAAAAAGTAGAAGTGTTTTTTGAGGTTAGATTAGATCAAGGGTGTTCAACCCCAGGCCCGCGATGGCTGAGAGCACATTGATTGTAACAACGATTTACCCCAGAATGCCCTAGACTAGATTTAGATTTGAGAAGAAACATACTTAAGTTCAAGTGTAGATTTGATGTAGGTTTGGTGTAAGAGGGAATGCCTAAGGGAGAACCCTGCGCTCATCTGTATGTGCATAACGAGTGCGTTTGGAAGCAGTTCGACTGCGGTAAAGGAAGCCATTCTCAATATTCCGCCTCTTGCTCTGCATGTTAAGGCAGAAGCGAGAATGTCTGCTTACATGCTGGAATGCAATGGGAATTGGCACGAAGGAACCAACTCTCATAGTCATTCCAGAATCACAGATGTTATCACAAACTCGCTTCTTGAAATGAGAAGTGATTACTTGCTGGCCACAATTAACGACAACCAACCATACCAAATCCAGCTAAACTGGGATGGGTTGGAAGCATGCAGTAAGCAAGGAACGTTGGTGTGGTAGACAGACGGATCTAAAACTGACATAAGAACAGGAACTGGAGTCCATGGTGCCAGACTCCAAGTATCCAAGGGAGGATTTCTCCTAGTGAAAAGAATGTTGAGCTTGATAAGGGCTACTGGTCTCTTCACATGAACGGTATAACCAAGAGCATAAAAAGCCTAAAGGCTGAGGTGCTGAGGTCTCTAAGCCTCTGACTGGAGGTGCCGATCTAATCAATCAATCAATACCGTGAAGTCTGCTCTCGGGTCTACGTATTGGTGACTTATCTGGCTTTTTCTTGTTTGTAGACTTGAAATGGAGGTAGGTTTAGAAATAAAATGCGGCTATTGGGATTATCCTCATAGATTCCGTGGCTACCAGACAGGCTTGCCATATAGCTGTTGGATCGCCCCCTTCCCAAAATCGCATAAAAACGTAATTCTCATTCTACTGATTCCCAAAAGAAAGTAAAGTAATATCTAAAACGTCAGATAAATACTTTACACTCACTACAATTACAAATTATAGTTATATTATTTCTATAATTGAATTGGGAACAAATACGACTTTTACGACCATCCTTGTATATCATAACTATTAAAACCATCGATTTTTCATCTGTCCTTATCTCTTTTAGTTCTGTTATTTAAACAAACTTAATGGCGGAATTGTAACTGTTTTCCTTAAACTTTTTCAACAAATATTTAAACTCATCTAAAACTCATTTCGATGCATTGTACAAACACACCTTATCGTACCATCTTTTTTTTCTTCTTTCTAACACGTCTAAATTCTCATATATCAACAACATTGTAACTGTCCAAAGTGACTGCAATTACATAACGTCTTACATATTCTTGTTGTGTTTGCCGATGAAAAAACACAGATGGAACACAGTTGTATTGAATTTCGTAACAATACCTCGCGGCATCTGATTTGAAACAAAAAAAAACATGTACGTTAACTGACTGACACAATCGTATGAATGAGTTGAAATAGATTAGGAACGATTTAGAAAAAGATTTGGGAGATGTTTTAAATTATTATGCATCACTTGAGATCAGAAATGCAGTCCAATACTGGGTGATTATCAAATTCGTGACCCACTATGTATACAATTTTCAAAACGCTGCAGGTTGTAAACGGGAGGTCAAATTTTGACACAGTCTTGAGCATAAATAGAGTCGATTCGTTTTGCATTGGATCCAATTTAGCTCCAAGTTGATCCTGTTTTAATTCCGCCGGTATTTCACCTTAGACTTCGTAGATACACCCAGAAAACAAACAAAGTCAAATAGAAAATAATTTTCGCACACTATTTTTCCATCGACTACGTAATAATTTTATAAAATAATCTTAAAAAACAATAACTTTGCAAATTCCCAAGAAGAATACTCAATTTCACAGCGACCTACTTAGTGTATAGTTTTGTGGACAAATTAAAAGTTGAACTTTGTTCATTCTAAATTAGATAATCTTTACTTGTTTCGAGGACAACCTGTATAATGATGTTTTTATAATATTATGAAACTTATTTCTTGCTTAGCAACGGATACGTTGAAAGGAATTTCTTAAGAGAATCGTCAGTAGAAACTTTTTATGGAACTTTTTTAAAAGAAAAAGTATGTAATGGTTGTAAACTACTTTTACAGTTGAAAAGTTAGAGCGTGGAAACAAAATATATTTTTCTAAACTCTTTCTGTAGAATCAGAACAACGTTGTCTAGTACTTTTCCAACAAACTCATAACAGAAGTTTTAAAATTGACAGAAAAAGTTGTTTCCGGGAACTTTGACTGTTTCGATACATTGTTGAACATTTTAGTTAATTTTTGTAGAAGAAATTCAACTGAACAATAAATACTGTCTTTTGTAAGATGGATAACTTAAATTTTTATATATCTTAAAGTCCAAAGTCGAATAAATGAAATTAAAACGGGACCACCTTGAATATATACCAATACGTACCTGATCATCGTAAAGTTTCTATCTTGTTTTAGAATTGTCATAAACCTAACCTAACCTCAATCACTTTAAATTCCCATTTGATTCTGATAGTTTTCTGGGTGTATTTACGAAATCCAAGGTCCTCGTCCCGTGAAATTTAAATGGGACCAACTTGGATCTATACAAGTTCGTCCCTGATCATCGTAAGGTTTCTATCTTGTTTTCGAATTGTCATAAACCTAACCTATCCTCAATCACTATAAATTTCCATTTTATTTTGCTAGTTTTCTGGGTGTATTTACGAAATCCGTGAAATCAAAATGGGACCAACTTGGATCTATACCAGTACGTCCCTGATCATCGTAAAGTTTCTACCTTGTTTTCGAATTGTCATAAACCTAACCTATCCTCAATCAATATAAATTTCCATTTGATTCTGATAGTTTTCTGGGTGTATTTACGAAATCCAAGGTCAAAGTCCCGTGAAATTGAAATGGGACCACCATGGATCTATACCAGTACGTACCTAGTCATCTTAAGTTTCCTATTTTGTTTTGAAATTGTCATAAACCTAACCTAACCTCAATTTCCATTTGATTTTGATAGTTTTCTGGGTGTATTTACGAAATCCAAGGTCCAAGACCCGTGAAATTAGAATGGGACCACCTTGGATCTATAATACGTCCCTGGTCATCGTGAAGTTTCTATCTTGTTTTGAAAGTGTCATAAACCTAACCTAACCTCAATTTTAATCTGATTTTGATAGTTTTCTGGGTGTATTTACGAAATCCAAGGTCCAAGGCCCGTGAAATTAAAATGGGACCACCTTGGATCTATACCTTCATGTCCCTGATCATCATAAGGTTTCTATCTTGTTTTGAATTGTCATAAACCTAACCTTACCTCAATTTCCATTTGATTTTGATAGTTTTCTGGGTGTATTTACGAAATCCAAAGTTCGAGATACGTAAAATCAAAATGGGACCACCTTGGATCTATACCAGTACGTCCCTAATCATCGTAAGGTTTCTATCTTGTTTTGGAAGTGTCATAAACCTAACCTAACCTCAATTTCCATTTTATTTTGATAGTTTTCTGGGTGTATTCATGAAATCCAAGGTCCAAGACCCGTGAAATTTAAATGGGACCACCTTGGATCTATACCTTCACGTCCCTGATCATCATAAGGTTTCTATCTTGTTTTGGAATTGTCATAAACCTAAAACCTCAATCACTATAAATTTCCATTTGATTCTGATAGTTTTCTGGGTGTATTTACGAAATCCAAGGACCAAGACCCGTGAAATTAAAATGGGACCAACTTGGATCTATACCAGTACGTACCTGATCATCGTAAGCTTTCTATTTTGTTTTGGAATTGTCATAAACCTAAGCTAGCCTCAATCACTATAAATTTCCATTTGGCTTTGATAATTTTCTAGGTGTATTTACGAGATCCAAGGTAAAATTAAAATGGGACCACCTTGGATCTACGCCAGTACGTCCCTGATCATCCTAATGTTTCTGTATTGTTTCGGAATTGCCATAAACCTAACCTAACCTCAATTTCAATTTGATTTTGATAGTTTTCTGGGTGTATTTACGAAATCCAAGGTCCAAGACACGTAAAATCAAAATAGAACCACCTTGGATCTATACCGGTACGTCCCTGATCATCGTAAGGTTTCTATCTTGTTTTGGAAGTGTCATAAAACCTAACCTAACCTCAATTTCCATTTGATTTTGATAATTTTCTGGGTGTATTTACGAAATCCAAGGTCCAAGACCCGTTAAATTGAAATGGGACCTCCTTGGATCTATACCTTCACGTCCCTGATCATCATAAGGTTTCTATCCTGTTTTGGAATTGTCATAAACCTAACCTAACCTCAATTTTCATTTGATTTTGATAGTTTTCTGGGTGTATTTACGAAATCCAAGGTCCAAGACCCGTGAAATCAAAATGGGACCACCTTGGATCTATACCAATACGTCCCTGATCATCGTAAGGTATCTATTCTGTTTTGGAATTGTCATAAACCTAAAACCTCAATCACTATAAATTTCCTTTTGATTCTGATAGTTTTCTGGGTGTATTTACGATATCCAAGGACCAAAACCCGTGAAATTAAAATGGGACCACCTTGGATCTATACCAGTACGTACCTGATCATCGTAAGCTTTCTTTTTGTTTTGGAATTGTCATAAACCTAAGCTAGCCTCAATCACTATACATTTCCATTTGGCTTTGATAATTTTCTAGGTGTATTTACGAGATCCAAGGTAAAATTAAAATGGGACCACATAGAATCTATACCAGTACGTCCCTGATAATCGCAAGGTTTCTGTATTGTTTTGGAATTGTCATAAACCTAAAACCTCAATCACTATAAATTTCCATTTGATTCTGATAGTTTTCTGGGTGTATTTATGAAATCCAAGGTCCAAGTCACGTGAAATTAAATTGGAACCAACTTGGATCTATACCAGTACGTCCCTGATCATCGTAAGGTTTCTATCTTGTTTTGGAATTGTCATAAACCTAACGTATCCTCAATCACTATAAATTTCCATTTTATTTTGCTAGTTTTTTGGGTGATTTCACGAAATCCAAGGTCCAAGACCCGTGAAATTAAAATGGGACCATTTTGGATCGATACCAGTACGTACCTGGTCATCGTAAGTTTTCTATTTTGTTTTGGAATTGTCATAAAACCTAACCTAACCTCAATCTCCATTTGATTTTGATAGTTTTCTGGGTGTATTTACGAAATCCAAGGTCCAAGACCCGTGAAATTAAAATGGGACCATTTTGGATCGATACCAGTACGTACCTGGTCATCGTAAGTTTTCTATTTTGTTTTGGAATTGTGATAAACCTAACCTAACCTCAATTTCTATTTGATTTTGATAGTTTTCTGGGTGTATTTACGAAATCCAAGGACCAAGACCCGTGAAATTAAAATGGGACCACCTTGGATCTATACCAGTATGTCCCTGATCATCGTAAGGTATCCATTTTGTTTTGGAATTGTCATAAACCTAAAACCTCAATCACTATAAATTTCCTTTTGATTCTGATAGTTTTCTGGGTGTATTTACGATATCCAAGGACTAAGACCCGTGAAATCAAAATGGGACCTATACCAGTACGTCCCTAATCATCGTAAGGTTTCTATCTTGTTTTGGAATTGTCATAAACCTAAGCTAGCCTCAATATCACTATAAATTTCCATTTGGCTTTGATAATTTTCTAGGTCTATTTACGAAATCCAAGGTAAAATTAAAATGGGACCACCTTGGATCTATGCCAGTACGTCCGTGATCATCCTAAGGTTTCTGTATTGTTTTGGAAATGTCATAAACCTAACCTAACCTCAATCACTATGAATTTTCATTTGATTTTTATAGTTTTCTACACATAACATAAACATAACTTGTAATTCTTAAAAAGACCATCATGTACCTACAACAAGAACGAAATTGCTTCCCACTTATTTTCTTTTTCTTTATAAAGGCAATTTAACCCACGTAACTGAAATCCATTAAATAATAAAAGGTTATTTGTTGGAATGTGATAACCATCATTCAGGAACATGTTCATCAATATGTATCAAGGCCATCTGCTGATGTTCATGTTCGATTCCTGTACCGCTGTGTCGTTGATAAATCGTCAGAACATGAATAATATTGACATAGGTTATTCGCGGACATGGATTTCGTTATCTACACCCACTCGGCAAAAAAAAAAGTATTTCAATGCATTTACAATAGACGTGTTTATTTTGAAAAATAAAAACAAATAATGTAAATATTAATAAATGTAAATATTTGATCAATTAAATTCGATACAACTCACTAAAAACGTCAATTATTATGTCATTTTTTGATTAAAAATGGAGTATTAGAATACATTATTTTCTATTTACGTGTTGGTAACTTTACCAATGTTACCAACTCCCCAAAAATAATAAGCTGTCACTTATTAAAGCTCTATTCTAGAATATTATTCGCATTTTGCCAGTCATAACAAATCCTTCATTTCTTCAAGTGTTTGCAACTTGCACATTTTTTCTTCAATATGCAGAATGACTAAGTAGACAAAACACCATATTGCATTAGACTTAACAGTACCGTGTAGTACCAGCTGCAACGTATACAAACAATGGAACTGGGAACAATCATTCAACTTGGCAAGTAATTCTGTATATATATACATAGGTATTTTATTTTTATCTGGTTGTATTTATGATTGCGGCGTTCTTTTAAAAGGATTATCTACTAAAGTTCAAGCTGTCACTTCGATTGAGAAATATATTAGAGTTGGGTGATATTATTTCTACGAGTAACAGTTATTAGTCGCTGTTTCCAGTCTTGTAAATACACAAGGCGTAACTCCTAAAATTCAACAGTTCGAATGTTGTAATTATTACTTATTTCTGAATTGAATTTCTTATAGACATAATTAAGATTGTGTATCTCCACAACTTGTCAAACGTAGGAAGTAGCGCGAGTTTTGAATATGGCCACGCTCGCTAGTGCGCAATGGACAGCGACTGAATTCATCAGTTGTTAAAGTTGATCGTAGAGTAGAGTCAGTGGAAGTATACTACATGAGTAGATGACGTGAAAATAATGCTGTGACATAAAAAAATTTCTCATACGTTCTCATTTCTGAGTTATAGGCCTTTAAAGTTACGAAATCAAAACTTATATTTAAGTATATTTTCTAAATTATACATTGGAACATTATGAATTTTTAATGGATGATTACGTATGTCCATGTAGTGTGTTTGACGGAATATGCGCAATGGTTAACAATCCGTAACTTTTACAGGGACAACCTGTACAGTCTAAAGATAGCAACAATGAATTTTTCAATCGATTTTTTAACAAAAAGGTACTCTTTGTTTTTTTTTATTCGGTTATTTAACGTCGGTCTATTTCTGCAACTCAGGCTAATCACCGACGCCGGGAGCACTCTACCCCTAACCGGAAATTTTGCCTAATCCACTAATGGTTTAGGAGATCACGTCATCTACTCACTCCCGAATTTTTTGCATCAAGTCCCGGAACACCCTGTATAGTTAAACTGTGTTTAATTAATTATCAATAATGGCTAGCCATAGCCACACACATCGTCCGCATACACCGTAATCTCACATCCCCCTTCACATAATATCCCACAAACATACACTTCCAGTACCCAGTTCCAGTTCCAGTTCCAGTACCGAGCCCTGGGGCACTCCAGCCTCCGTCTCTCACCTCCTCTTCCTCCTTCTTCCCATGTGAAAAATTTCCCTATAATCTCTTTCTCCCAATCTTCCTCTGGCACCTCGTTCCTATTTCCACCCATCCTTTTCTCCGCTCATACCTTCATACGACTTTCCCCGTGCACTGTTTTCCAATACCCAGTAACTCTTGCCACTTCCCTCTCCACTCTACGCTCCAGTTCCTTCTTCTTCTCCTTGTATCTCCCTTCTCCCTCTATCATTCCTCTTCCCATCGGCATCCGTCTTCGTTCTTTCTTACACTCTCTCCACAGCTCCTCTATTTCCTCATTCCACCAGTAATTAGCCTTCCGCTCACGCCTATTGCCTCTCTTTCCCTGTATTACAATTCATTTACATCATGTCCAAGTCCTCTTTCTTACACCATAACAGCTGGTGTAAATTTATTCACTATTGAAAGGATTTCTTGTGGAATGAAATCCTCCATAAGTTTTTCAATAATACTTTTTAAAGGTAACTACTGCAGTTACAAATACCTTCCAGCTCTGTAATATTAACAGATCTTCAAATTCAACAACTTGTAGCTAGAAATGGAGGATTATAAGATATGCTTCGTCTGTAAAAAAATATATTTATGTGTATGTCAGATTAACTAAAGGTTCGGCTTTAAGTACATTGAAAATATTGTGGATTGTGTACATTAGAAAGGAATCTATTTAATCTACGGATAAACATAAACTATGTTGTTACTAACACCGAATATTATGCTACCGTTTTCTGGTAATAGTTATTTATAATAAACTAGTTTGACAGAGGTGAAGTAGAGACGTGGTAAGAAGGTTCTTTCTTGACCAAAATTGCCTTTTAAATTGTAATAAGAACTGATAATGAAAGAATAAAAACATTTTTATTATATATTGCAAACCGGAATGATTGGATAAATCTTGTAGATCATACCGATCCCGTTTGACTTAGGAGTGTCTGTTGGGGCATATAGCCCGAGAAGTAGTTGTTTCTTCTTAGTTGAGCGGTCACTTTTTCAAAACTTTGTTGTAAAGAGTTGGAATAATATATTTATTCTTCGATATCTATTTTTATTATAATTTAATGTGTAGTTTGTCTAATTTACGTCTAATTTATCAAATCTGGGTTACGCTCTTGAAAATGCAATTTCTATTAAAATCCTTTATGATTGCCAACTCTGTGTTCTATAAATATTTATAAATTCATTAATTTCTTGATAGTTCTGATAATATTGTAAACTATAATAATGTTTTTGTAAAACCGTTGAAACGGTTTATTTTAAAATGCCAGAAAAAGGTCTTATAGTCCGGGAAAGTGGAAATATTGAACGGAAAAGTTTGGGTAACTGGATTTTATTTTTTTAAACGAAAGTATATACTTTGCTAAATGCTTGAGATGATCCCGCTGAAGCTTGCGACGCAGCTTGGAGCACGTGAAATGCAACAGTTTTCCGTCTATAACTTTTTAAAATTTGATCGCACAAAAAAAATTTTGATTTCAATATTGTAGGGAATTTCATACCCTATAAGATTTCATAATGCAATATTTTGGGAAAAAAGTATTTAAGCCCTTAATTTTCGAAAAATTAAAATTTTTTGCAATTTGGTTTTTTAACTCGGAAAAAAGAATGTAATGTTTTTTTGAATTTTCTTCTTATTGATAATAAAACTACAATTTATTATCTATCGATTGCATCAAACCGCGTATCGATAGCGTTAATGCTCATTAAATTAGGCGAGGTTGAAAAATATATATATATTGAAATTTTGGGTGGCCGCCATTTTGAATTTTTGAAATCAGAAAACACCAACGTTTTCGGGGGTTGGTCTACTATATTTTCCTCTATTATGAAATCGTTATTATTATTTTAATTATGTCGCTTAAAAAACCATTCTGCAATTTTTGTTCAATTTTTCTAAAATTGAGGGTTGAAAATTTTCTTTACAAAATATTGCATTATGCCATCTTAAAGGGTATAAAATTTCCTAAAATTTTGATATCTAGAATTTTTATGAGCGATCAAATCTGAAAAAGTTATAGGCGGAAAACTGTTGCATTTCACGTGCTCCAAGCTGTGCTTGCAAGCTGCGTCGCAAGCTTCAGCGGGTTCATCTCAAGAGTTTAAATACTTTCGTTTAAAAAAATATTATATTTTGAGTCCCTTGGATACCAAAAAATTCTTAAAATATGTCCTTCAATACTTATTAAACAATTTGGATAAATATATAAAAAGCAATATTTACAATTATCTGTCTAATAAAATTATTTCTCCGGTGAGAAAAAAAAAGAAAAATAAATTCCACTCCTTACCAAAGATATACTTTCAATTTACACTCAATAAAAAATTGTTTAAATATTAAAACAAAACTCCACATCTCTTGAGCTGTTCTACGCCTTTATCTATATCAAATATATTGATCTACACTTGGCAGTAAATAACTTAATAATAACAATTCATCATCAGGTATAGCACACCGTGGTATTGGAAGATATCAACTTTAAAATCTTAATTGCCTCTTGAGGCTAGTATGACTCCTCTAATAACTTTATCTGAATTATCGAAAGTAGGTATGTGTATAGTAGGCCGGTTCTTAAGCGTTTCATTTTATTTTTATAATCAGACTACAGTTTCCCAAAGTTTCGAACTATTTCATCTATCTGTCTATCTTCTAAATGCCCCTTACATTACCGCAAAATATATCCTAGTAAATATACTAGGAGTATTCCCCCTCACACTGCATTAAAAATCCGAAAATCTCCGGATTTTTAGGCTTTGCGACACCCAATTACTATACGTTTATATGGCAAAAATGTAAAAAATTTCCCCAGATCTAGGGAAATTATTACGCAATATCCAAGCCTCATTCTGGCGGTTTTTAACGAACTCAAGGTCACACATACTAGCAGAGATCGATGTGGCAACATCGAAGTTTAGAGTAAACGACTGCATGGTCTCGACCAGCGTTTTCAGTTGAACAGGCTCCAAAGAAGAGGGGTCCCAATAATTAGGTGGTCCTTTCCGTTAATTTTCGGGTACCCAATTAATATCGAATGCCCCGAATGGGCCTTACGTCAGTTAGAGGAAACAGCTGCATGGTATCGGCCTGCGTTCTTAGTTGAACAGGCTCCAAACATAAAGAAGAAGGGTTCCCAATAATTAGGTGGTCCTTTCCGTTAATTTTCGCCCAATTAATATTGAATGACCCGAATCCCCCAAACGTCATTCCTAACGCAGAACACCAATGATATAACGCTAGCTGGAAGATTCGAGGTGCAAGCTGACACGTGGTTTAGCAATAAAAGTAATTGTCTTTAAATCATTTATTTAGTACAACATATACATTTTAATTTTAATTTAAGAAATATCCTTTTCAAAATTTAATTTCAGTCCATCACTATTTTGGGGCAAACTTTAAACTCAAACCAAAATTCAATATTAGAACATCCATTTTACAGTCGTCCTTAATTTCGGTTTAACATTATTTTGTGGAAAACTTGGAAATATATCAAAATTCAGCATTATTTTGATAAAAACTTGAAATATCCAAAAACGGGTACCCAATTATCTACAATTAATAAAACATATAATTATTATAGTAAATAAACCCAATTCATCAGAATAGTTCATTTCCGCACCATCTTATGTATTATTGATATAGATATTTAAAAATTAACTCTGCAGCTAAAAATTAAAATCAATAATATAAGGAGATAGAACCATGGCTCGTTGTCTTTTTGCAGTGGAAGACTCCCAAAGAGGCCTACAAACCACTAAATTAACCGATTAAGTATCAAATTCTACTCAATATCAATAAAGATATATTTACCCCTTTAACTCACCGGCTCTGATTTTCAAGTCAGCTACCGATGGTAAATGGCTCTTAAGTATCTCAACGGCTCTAGCTTGGGGTTAGGGTACCATTGGACGGTGGCTCTCTTAGTGGTAATATGATCTAAACTAATAAAGATTTGAATTATTCAAACTAATGAAGTATTAATTCTTTTCAATATCAATAAAGATTTATTTTAAGTTTAACTCACCGGCTCTGATTTTCAGGTCAGCCACCGATGGTGAATGGTTCTTAAGTATTTCATTGGCTCTCGCTTGGGGCAAGGATACCAATAATCGTTGGCTCTTTTAGCAGTAATATTAATATCAGAATTGATAAGGACTAGAATTAAGGACATATAAGTTATAATAATATCAGCTTGGTTAATCGATGAACATGATCATTAATTTAAAAAGTAAAATTGATAAAGCATTATATATATTAGTTCATCGTGATAAAATCGATTAAGTTTACAGTAAATATTATTGACCAGCGACTACAATAACTATTTTAGTCGCTTAGATCCCATCTATATCCATAGTTTCATTCACATTCAGGGTTTCTGTGGAAGTTGAAGGTATTAAATAATGTCCCCAAGGTAAAGTTTCGTAAGTTCCAGGAACAAGATATCGTTTATCATCATCAGGGCTAAGCGCAATCTTCTGTTGGACGATGGAGTAGACTTGATGTTTATCGGATCTAATCAAATTTTGAATGACAGTCTTCTGCTTAAAAGTATCTAGGCATTCAACATAGTCCTCTAATCCGATTTCAGTCTTCACACCTGACGATTTTACCCCTTTAGCTTTTTTAGTTTTCCCAAGATTTGTTAATTCCACCTCAATTTCATATTCATCATATCCTTCTTCTTCCATTTCTTTCCTCTTCTTCTCTATATCATTCTCGGTTACTAGCATCTTTGTTGTATACAGTTTGGCTCGAAGACCTACGTAATCTGTCAAGGGAACACCATTATTCTCATCCTTCATCATTCCCAATACCTTCTTATTGACTTGAGGAATACCATAGACATTGTTGGAGGGGTAGTCAGAGGTATCAAAGAACTTATGACAATCACGTCTTATGACTTCGTAGGGATCCTGATGAAGCTCATAGATGAGACTATCCGTATCCGTATACAACACGGAACAATCAGAAAACGAGTCAACCATATAGCCATAATGAAAATCGTATATGGTCGTCTTAGACAGATCTAAAACAGCTTGACCAACATAAATGGGTTTGTTGAGAAAGATTTGTAACTTTTTTAACTCTATCGCAACGAGATTTTCGTTAAATATGGTGCTGCTTTTAAACTCGGGTTTGGATATGTAGGCTTCGGCTCCATAGCGTCCTAACCATTCGGTCAAAAGGTGGATGTTTACTCTCTTGCGGATGTTTTCCATCGTCTTCCCTGTAACAAACACGATTATAATTATATGAGTTGAAACCACCAAAATTTAATTTAATGTTCAAGGAATCATACTCACCAAATACTGCATTGTTCATTAACTTGAACAAATTCTTCTCAAACTCGTTCGTCGCCTTCTTCCTCAGCCCGGTGTTGAGGTCGATGTAGCTCTTCAACCAAGGAGCCTGTTTAAATTTCAAGACACGATGAATCTTTTTAAGCACCAGCCCATGTGCTATCGCCTGTTTTAACGTTCGATAATGGATTACATATTTCGCCTTATGATTGAGAGTGGCCATCAATTTCGTTAGCTCTTTCATCGACTTTGGAGGCGTACCCGTCTTTGGATTGATGTGTTGTGGGCAGAATGGAATATCCCTGTGAAGGTCATGGAGATGCATAGGATACTCGAGATCAACTTCTACCATATATCCAACATCGCTATCATCGGGAACAGTAGTGACATCTATGTTGGTGTCTACCCACTCGAATCCCGCATAAGGAAGATACTGTGACATTGCCCAACCATACTGAAAGAAAAATGAAATAAAACCTCCGCTTAATTTAGAAACAAAGAATAACATACCTGATTATTAACGTCGAAGTACATCATGAATGTTTTAGGTTTTGAAGAATCGTACGTGGGAAGATACCTATTGTTTGCTTCGGCTCTTCTTTTTGAGCACACTTGGCTAAGACCGCCTCTAATACCTCGCTCAACAAACAAAAACATATCCGGATCCGTCAAAAGCTCCAGCTCAACCTTTGTAGACTTCAACATAGCGTCCCACGTAAATCCGGGCAACGTGTAGTAGTGGGAAGGGTCCAATCCATATGTTTTATGGCAGCTAGCTCGGAATTGTTCAAAAACGTCTGCGAGAAGTAGAATGTCAGTCTTCATGTAAAGATCAACGTATTCGCCTAAATTCTGACATCTAAACTTATTCCATACCAACTGGGCACGAAGATGTAAACGGCGGGGGCAGGGTTTATTGTCTAATTTGTTAAAGAAGACATCGATGGGCGGTAAACAAGTTTCAGTGAATCGATCAAAAGAGTTGATGTAGTCATATGGCATAACGCCCTTCTTTGTCAATAATTTAAACGTTTCTTCAGGTAATTCTTTAAACTGCAACTTAAGATTCGGAAACTCTGTTAAATATGACGCCAACTTGTCTAATGATGAGTTCATAAATCTAAAACTATCTATGAACCGAAACTGTATGGGGGTCTCATCAACATGTTTCGTGAAACTAATATACTTCTCCTTTGTAATAGGGAGTAGATCAACAGTTCCCCGCATTCTTATTGCGATGTCTCTTATGATGAAATGGGCATCGTAACCACTCAAATTATGGAATACCACAGGAACTATGTGACTATCTTTATAATTGATATTACAAGACTCATGAGCAGCTCCTCTATAGTTGTTAGTGGGAATCAGGTGGTTATGGTCTCTAACTTTCTTCTCTTCAACTTTGAATGGTTGCTCACAAATGTGACAGTGTGTGGCTTGCTGAAACTCAGCTTCCTGCATAGGCGGCATGTGGATGTTGTAGGGACACCAGAAGACAGTAGCCAAGTCTTCAGACAACTGGCTCATCTCATCAGCGAACCACTGCATGCAGTCTTCACCACGATAAGAACGATAGAACGATAAATCATCATCGTATGAACACTTAAGGTAATATCCAACAGCAGCAGGAACATGATGCTGGGGTTTCTTAGAATCATCCATGGGCTTTAAAACAGACTCTAGATCGGCGTAGACAATAAATGGTGTGTTTTCTTTATTCCTATAATTTTTAAATTTCAGAATATTTTTTCCCTCCTCAGGCATTCGAATAGCCATCTCATTCAGTTTTTCGCAATCTTCAGTATGTTTGTTTAACTTTTCTTCTGAACGGAAATAATGGAGACAGCGATCACAAAAATATTTGGTGCCCTTGTGTTTACTAAGTTGTTTAGACAATAATCTAGATAAATTCTTAATCCACACATAATGGTATCTGATGGGTCCTTCAGAATCATCATAGCGGTCTTGAATTAACAGCAGATTTACGTGCTTATCTTTCTTTTCCTTTGTAAGGTATGTTGGAAGAGTTTGAAATTTGAATTTTTCTTTTTGTAAGATGTAAACATTAACAGAAATATCATTCTGCTTCTCAAAATTAGGGATTTGCTTTATCGTCATAGGGAAATGGATACCCTTAAGCTTTAATATATCGGAGTAGTGGGGGTATGATGTTGTTCTATTAGTATTATGCACATTGGGATATAAAGCCGAGATGACTGCCCATGCGAAGCATGCTGAATCATTATTTTTTATATTTATGCAGGCGTTTTTATACATAATTTGTGTGGGTAAATCAATATATGATGATCCAAGCTGGGGTGTAAACTTGTTAATGTTAACCCCCAAGTTAACCACCCTTTTTAAGGCCCACCCAGAGTCCCGTTCCTGAAATTCCTCCAACTCCTTCCTTATGGGGTCAGCGACCTTTTCATCAAACCAATCATCCAAGTTGGTATCTCTGTAGATTGGCGAGTTGGATGTGGTGAAGTACTTGTGCTCAACCTGCACACTATCTCCCTTCGACACCTCGAACTCTCCGCAAAAAGCCACGTTAACTTTGACTGCAAAAACGTCCTTGAGAGCAGTCTGAAGATGTCGTTTAAAAAGTGTCTTGCTGTCGTCTAAAAAGGTGCTTGGGTCTTTGTGTTTTAAATTACTAATAACGCCTGTGTGGATTCTCGATTTGAACGCCGACTCGGAATTATCCCAGCGGACGCGATCTCTAGCTCCTTCAGGTCGAGTTGCCAACCCTGCCCCTTTCTTTTGAGCTGTTTTCAACTGAGAGCGCAGACTTTTAATGTTTCTTAAGCATGCTTCTAAATGCTGTTTTTCCCCCATAGTTTTAGCTGTTCTCATAGCCTCTCTTATTCTCTTCGCACCCTTCTGACATTCAGAAAGCCCCTCTCTAACTACTTTTTCATTGTGATTTGGTGTTAAAAGCCCCAATAATGTTGCGATGTGGCGCACAAGATCTCCAAATAAAGACATATTCAGCTTCTGTAATACGTGTAATACTGTGAATACGCGTCTACACTACTCAACGATTTGAATGAGAATGAACTTCCCCAGTTACTAATATACTTTATATATTAAAGTTACACAAGAGTCGGTAGAATACAGTACTAACATGAGATACTTTTCAACCTTATATTGAATTAAAACGAAAATTCTGGTAACAATACGTCCTTACTAGTTAATGATCTACTTTATTATCTAAAGGAAACATAACCTCAAACTTACCTTTAAAAATTATTTAAGAGAGCAGTACTAAAATATTTTGCTGGAAACACTTCTTGACTCCAAAAAGTTCTGCAACAGAATAATGAAAATTATAAAGGGCGTAAGATCTAAATTCCAGTCGGACGGAAAACTGAACGGTCTAAACTGTGTCCAAAAAGACTTCAGTCTTGAATAAGTTTGTGCTTTATTTACCATAAGAATATGTGTAAAAGTGCTGCATTTTTCATGAATTGTATATATGCGCATATTTAATAAACGTTTTCCAATATAAATAAGGACCCATTGAAATATGTAGCTCATATGCATATGATAATGGACGCAGTATGTATCGCGGACCGCGTTGTAGGAGTTAGAAGCAAGTATATACAACCCTTCCAATGGTTTATCAATATATCCCCCACCACAAAATAATTCCTAGTAATACAGATAGTGCACGCTTAAGTTTCATTCTTTATTTAACAAACACCCTAAGTAGGCGCATCTTTCATCTGTAAATATAAGCGGCAGTATGACTAATCCAATGCGAGAATACATACAACTTAACATAATTAAACGTTGTATCGAGCGAGAATTTATTCAATCAAACTACTGTGGAGTATGTTTAGCGGGAAGTTTGATATGTTTCGAAGTGTCTGAGAAATATGGAATATTAACGAAAGTGCAAGTAGGTACTAAAATTTACTCAAACGGTACTGAAATTACACCGCATTTTTGGATTGAGCATAATAAAGTTATATATGATCCTACTCTTAGCATTATTGAACATCATCTACCACATAATCTTAACGTTTCACATAGAATAGGATTCAAGGTCAAGACCGCTGAAGATGAGGAAATGTTGAAAGTTTATCGAGAATTTGAGAAGAATAAATCTATAGAGACATATTTTGCTAAAGCCCCCAAACAACTCCTACATATTCGTGAAACTATTCATTATAATGTAGCAAAAATACTTGACAGATGAATTATTATTAATAAAAAAATATTAACTATATACTCCATGTTAATTTTTTAATTCCCTATCAAAAGAACAACTAAATCTTTTCGTTACTCAAATAGTTAAGTTACACACAAATGCTTCGAATTTTTGTAAATAGGAAATAAGTATCCTCCATATATAACTAGCCATAGACTTGTAATACACTTGACATACACCAGTCATACAACCTTACACCGAACGACACGTCAACGTTAGTTGCAAGGCCTATCAACTGTACCCGTCACCCTTAGCTGTGCTACCTGTCAAATTTGACAGGTGACTGATAGCGTTGTCAGCTCTCACTGCCAATGTTAACTGTCAGATATATGTCACCTGTCAAAGTTGACAGATAGCGTTGACAGCTCTCACTGCTAATGTTAACTGTCAGATATATGTCACCTGTCAAAGTTGACAGATCGTGTTGACAGCTCGCACAGCTAATGTTAACTGACATATCTATGATGCCAGTCAGCTGAATAGTTTAGTTGCTATCATGCTGTTGTATGACAAACAAGTCTCATAGCTTACAAAATTGTTATAGACAGTACAATTCCTGGTTGTATGCTTGAAAAAGCAGAAGTACAATTCGCTGAGAAATATGGAGTCTGAGAAAAAAGAACAAGTTTAAACATTCGTCAAACCTGTATCAGAACTGAAATGACTGAAATGACTGAGAATTCAGATATTGTATTTGAAGAGAAGAATCTAGAAAAATATAAAGAAAAACCTAATAAAGCATACGGACCTCAGTATGAATTTTCGAAATGGAAACTGGGCGACAAAGATATGGAGTTTGATAAAAATAAAATAATGTTGGATGGAAAAGAGTTTAATAGCAGTTCAGGAGTGCTGAATTTATTATTTTCCAAAAAGCCTATTAATTTTACTACCGATGACCTTCAAATATACAAACAACTGCTAGAGATATCCCAAGTACATAGGGATTCTAAAGGTCGACTTAGGCATCAGGTATGTCCAGAAAAATTCTACAATATAATTAAGCCTTTGTTTAAAAAACCTATAAAAAGAAAAAACTCTACAAACCATAATGTTACACCTCTAGAGCTAACAACGAGAAAAAATATTTCTAAACAAAAGTCTGTAAAATATGATAAACCTCTCGAGTATACGAATATAAAAGACAATTCAAAAATTCAAAATACACTCAAATACAACAAATGCTGGGAACTGAACGGAGAAGGAAACGTTCCATCAAATATGGAGATTCAGCAGCTCCTCGATAACTGGAACGATCCAAATGCTTTAGTTGATTTAATGAAATTGCTACTTCAAGAAACAGGTTATGACGAAGAAATAGATCGAATTATATATGAACTTAGAATGGACTATTACATTTACTGAATTTATTTGTATATATTGGTTGATGAATAAATAATATAATTAATTGTACGTCTTTTTCTAAAACAAAAACCACTAAAGTGGGTGAATTTATCTAATTATTATCTATAGTTGTACAAGGTGCACTACTATCCTCTATTCTTTACCCCACATACGCATCTTTTTGTTTAAAAGTATATTAATATTCTGATAAAAATGAATAATAAATTATGTATTTTAATATTTCTTAACCTTTGAACCAGATAAAGTGTATACTAAGTGTTTTTAATAAAGCTAAAACAAAGTAAAAAACCATATTTAAAGGGTCTTTTTTATTGTATATTTAGTTCTTTCTTTGTTTTAATACAGTCTTTTCACGAGTACCTATCTTTTAGCTCTCGTACGACCTGATTCAGCCTTTTCTATACCTAGTGTATTTTTTAATCTATTAAAGTGTCCTACCTACGACCCTGTATGCCTTAATATTTTTTTATTAACTCCTTTGAATAGAATATAGACTTCTGAGATGGTAATTTAGAAACAAGGCTTTTTATGCTGGTTATTAGAAAAACATAAATATGGCTAAGATAAAACAGCTAGGAAACAAAAGAATACTTATTTTTATATAATTAGCTTTAGGGAATGTCTACCCAACTTTATAATAATGAGCTATCAAACAACATTTTAACTTTTTAGTGTAACGTAGAAAAAAGTTTGTGAGTACGGTATACGTATCATATATTTATACCTTAAATGGAAGACAAATTTCTTTTAATTATTTGAAAGTATTCGAATATAATATAGAATGTTTTTCCGTTAAGAAAGCTTGTTCATATGAAATATAAAACGACCACTCTGTATATAAAATAAATCGCTGAAATATGATAAGCTGTACAAAAAAAGAATATGGTGTCTTGTATATTGAAATACTAAGACTAACTTCTAAAACTTTGTCTAGATAAAGAGTATATTGTCTGTTTTTAATAAAGCTAAAACAAATTAGAACCATACTTAAAGCGGCCTTGTTATTGTATAGTTCTATTAAAGTTTCCTATCTAAGATCCTACCTATATTTTTTATTAATTGTCCTAGCAAAAAGAGTACCCTTACTGACGACAAACTCTGTTAGTATAAAACATACGAAACGATTTCTTGATATATACGTATGGAAGCGAAACTTGTACAATAGGAAAAAGTGAGAAATAAAGGATAGAGGCCTTCGAAATGTGGTGCTACAGACGAATGCTGAAGATATCCTGGAAGTATTGAGAAAGATAAACGAGAAACGTAAAATTTGGAACCAACTGTCTCATCGAAGAGATAATATAATAGAACACATACTTAGAAACGAGAAGCTTGAGTAGACTGATTATAGGAGACGTGCAAGGAACAAATGCAACAAGAGGAATATGAAAATTGGAGTACATAAAGTAAATAAGAGATGGTATGCTCACAGGAAGTTACAGGGAGTTGAAGAACATGTTACAAGACAGGAGGAGATGCAGGTTCCGTAGCAAACACTGCAAACTGCTTGATAATAATGAACTCTAAATAGACTTCTGAAGATGGTAATTTCGAAACATTGCTTTTTATATATTGGGTATTACGAAACATAAATATAACAAATATGTATAAAAAAAGTTAACTGAAGAAGACTCAAACCTATTATTTGCATATTTTTTCTATAATTATCTTTAGAGAATAGATGAAACGCGTAAAAAGAATGATATTCGAAGCACAAAAATCGCAGGAGTTGTGACTAGATGTATGGTTGTGAGTGATGCAAAATATGTCTGTAAGGACAGGATCGAGTGGAGACGAATTGTAAAAAGAGTGTTGGTATCAGAGTATAAGACGACTGTTACTGATTACTCTGGAAGGGAATAGCGTGACGGGTAGTTGAGTCGAGTTGAATATAGGACCAGGCAATATTTCGCGGTTAACTGAAATATTCTTTATTCCTATATAAATAGTTGAGTTGAGACTTTTTTTACAAATATTATTGTAAAATCCACTATTTCTAAGACGTAAATTTCTGTCTGAATAAGGAAACAAATTTTGCGTATTTTTCTGGTGTATAAAACAAGACGGGTATTTTAAAGAATTTTATTAGTAAGAACTTGAATACTAGTTTTCAAAAATGTGAATAATGTTTTCTTGGTGTAGGTTGGTAATTATTTAAATTATTTTGATAAATATTTTTATATCTTTTATTAATTCTCGCCAGGACTGAATCCAATGTTTCTCAGTGTAGAAAATTTATTGCAAGCAGAACTATATTTACATTTTCTTTAAAAATCAAAATCAAACTTCATTGTAAAACGTTTAAAAATGATGTAAAACCATTTTAAAATAACCCAAAAACATTTAGAGATACCTAGGGAAAAATGAAACTTTAGAAAATATTAAAATCATTTTTACTTTTAATAAAAACTATTCAGTGTAAATTAAAAGATATTAAAGCATTATGTTAATAAAATGTTTAAAACAATTTGAATTATGGAACAAAGAAAAACAATTAGAGACACCCAAGAAACTAAAAAGTTTTGAAAAGATTAACTTTAATGTAAATCATAAGATATATGTAAAGATTAATAAAACGTTTAAAATAATCTAAAACTAAAAATTTTTGAAAAGATGAACTTTATTGTAAATCATAGGATATATTCAAAGATTAATAAAACATTTAAAATAATCTAAATTATAAAAAAAAAACACATTTAGAGACACCTGGGGAAAAAAGCGAGAGATTTTGATGAAAAAATAGGACGTTCTGTAGCACATCAGCAAGAAATATTGAAAAATAAATAGCACACACTGTGTTTGAATGGTATAAATTGAAAGTATATGTAAAGGTCCAAAATGAAAAACTTAACAAACATTAAAATAAAATCAAAAGGTAAGTGAGAAATATTAAAAAATAGCACACACTGTTTTTAAAATAGTATAAATTGAAGGTACTGCAGGAGTATTGATTTGATTAATTTAGCAGTATAAATTGAAAATGAAACTATTTTAAAAAAATAATTAGCACACACTGTATTTACATAGTATAAATTGAAAGTATTGCAAGAGCACTAGTTTGATCAGTTTAGCAGTATAAATTGAAAATAGAACAACACCGCGAAATATGAAAAATAAATGATATACACTCTATCTAAATAGTATAAAATGAAGGTGCATAGAATACTAACAATGTTAAACTTACTTTTATATGACACGTTTTCACTCGTTGCACTTGCTGCTACGTGTTGATGCGACTGCTTGTGCAGGATGAAAATGAATTTTTCAGCTTGCGTTAGTTTTGTGAATGTTCTCCCCTCTGCACAAAGTTTTGAAATTTGAGAGAAGTATTATTTAAATAAAAGCAAAATAACATTGGTATGACACACTAATAAGTAACGAAATTACCTATTTTCTAATATTTTAAATGTTTTATTGATTATTATAATTTAACGTTTCCAGTCTAAAAGTTGATTGCTATTTAATTTCTAACATTTCGTTGATGATTTTTGAAAAAATTCCCTTCTAGTAAGATTGCGTCCTCGACTGCTCATTAAATATCAATAACTAATAAGTAGCAAAATTTCCTAGTTTATGGAATTTAATACAAATTTTTTCTTGATTATTGTAATGTAACGTTTACAGCCTAAAGTTAATTTCTGTATATACAAAAGGATATTGCACGATTATGGAATATTTCGCCCTGATGGAGATTGTAGAGATTTTATAAATAAAACACCTGGTATAAAAACTAATGATTTTGCGTAGGCCTAATGGGGTTGCCTTTCCACACACAAAAAAGGCTACGCGCCCGTGTCTTACCTCATTTTTAAGGTGGTGTGGAAATAGACAGCGCTAGGAGAATATCATTGATGATGTTCCTTGAGCAGTGACGAAACGATGCCTCCAAGCTATGAATGGGATCTAGAGTAGTATTTTATATATTAATTTGTATTTTCCAGATTAGGAGTGCTGCAGACATGTGACCTTGACAACGAGCTTTATACAATTTAAAACATGCTTCGTTGTGATAATGTCAAAAATGAACAACATTGTGGGAATTAATTACATTATTTCAGAAGCTGCTATGAGTACTACAGCTGAAGACGTGGATGAAAAAAAGAAGACGATTATCAGATTGCTCAATAACAATGGACGATTTTCCCAGGCGGGAGGAAAACTACTGGATCAATAAATGAAATGTTCATATTTTCAATACTTGAATCTTGTATGTTTTTTCAATTGGCTAGAATTAAATATGTTAACCAGTGCATCGTGTTTTATTTCTTATACGCATTACAATATGTGTAGTTTTCATAGAAGGCGCCCTAGAAAAAAAAAGTTACGATAAGGTCGTTTTACCCTTATAAACATAGTATACCACACTACAAAAATTAGCTGACTTTGTTGTCGTAGAAAAAATTATGAGTTCTACACGTTAGTAATGTTGGAACACGAAGTCAAAGTGAAATAAGTTGCAAAGTATCACTAACGACCTAAGGAATCTGTGGGTATCACTAAATCTCTTATCGCAGTTTCATCTTGAGGAATTCTAGATCTGAGTGCGATAATGAAAATTTTGATGTATTTGCTTCAAGAAACACCATGCAGGTTTCCTTTACGCAACCAAATGTCTTTTCGTCATCAATGAAGCTGTTTCTCTGCTCCTAAAACACATATAGCCAAACGGACTTCAGATACCTGATCGAACCGATTAATTTGTGATGACACTCTAGCTACAAAAAACTAACATGCTGTTTTGACTTCATATTCATCATTAGCATATTGAACCACACTACATACTAGAATTTTAGTATAATCTGTTGAAAAATGACACATTTTATGACATACCACCGTTTATAGATACGTTTTATAAGACATCATTCTTACTTAGATGTATCTTAGTTTCTAGCTACATCGAAGTAAATTTCCGCAATCCCGGTGTACACATTTTTCAACGTATATATAATATGATATAACCAGCTATGGAATAGTAAAAAAAGATTGCATTCCGCACACAAACACTGGAAACATACGGAAAAGTTTCAAAATAAATTCTTACGGTGAGAAATACTCGCTGGCGCTATAAAGTCTCGACTTTGACGCCTCATCGGAGAAAAATTTTGGGTGTAATACGGAAGCATTGTATTGTTACGGCAACGGGAATCGTGGACTATTGAAAGATACATTATTGTTCCTCGGGACTGACGTAAGGCCCATTCGGGGCATTAATTATTAATTGGGTACCCGAAAATTAACGGAAAGGACCACCTAATTATTGGGACCCCTCTTCTTTGGAGCCTGTTCAACTGAAAACGCTGGTCGAGACCATGCAGTCGTTTACTCTAAACTTCGATGTTGCCACATCGATCTCTGCTAGTATGTGTGACCTTGAGTTCGTTAAAAACCGCCAGAATGAGGCTTGGATATTGCGTAATAATTTCCCTAGATCTGGGGAAATTTTTTACATTTTTGCCATATAAACGTATAGTAATTGGGTGTCGCAAAGCCTAAAAATCCGGAGATTTTCGGATTTTTAATGCAGTGTGAGGGGGAATACTCCTAGTATATTTACTAGGATATATTTTGCGGTAATGTAAGGGGCATTTAGAAGATAGACAGATAGATGAAATAGTTCGAAACTTTGGGAAACTGTAGTCTGATTATAAAAATAAAATGAAACGCTTAAGAACCGGCCTACTATACACATACCTACTTTCGATAATTCAGATAAAGTTATTAGAGGAGTCATACTAGCCTCAAGAGGCAATTAAGATTTTAAAGTTGATATCTTCCAATACCACGGTGTGCTATACCTGATGATGAATTGTTATTATTAAGTTATTTACTGCCAAGTGTAGATCAATATATTTGATATAGATAAAGGCGTAGAACAGCTCAAGAGATGTGGAGTTTTGTTTTAATATTTAAACAATTTTTTATTGAGTGTAAATTGAAAGTATATCTTTGGTAAGGAGTGGAATTTATTTTTCTTTTTTTTTCTCACCGGAGAAATAATTTTATTAGACAGATAATTGTAAATATTGCTTTTTATATATTTATCCAAATTGTTTAATAAGTATTGAAGGACATATTTTAAGAATTTTTTGGTATCCAAGGGACTCAAAATATAATATTTTTTTAAACGAAAGTATTTAAACTCTTGAGATGAACCCGCTGAAGCTTGCGACGCAGCTTGTATATTTACTTATCCTGTCTCAAACATCTTTCATTTCTCTACATTATACTCTTATCCATTCTATTTTTAACACACTACTCTAGCTCCATTCCCATTCCGTCAACTTTTTCAGATCCAAATCTTTCTTGGTTATCTTTCGATAAATAACACCCTTGTTCTTTGTTCTATTCCTGTTTTGTCTTTGTTTGAACCATGTCGCTTAATATTTCCTTTGATTTCTCTGCTGCTTCAACTACAACAAGTTCTTCATCCTCTCTTCAGCCTCTTCAGCTTAGAGATTAAACAGCAATGGAGATATTTTCACCAGCCATTTATATCCCTCTACTAATTTCTTATTCTTAAATTTACTATTTTCTCTATTCCTTTAAGAATATTACAGTTTTTCTCTTCCATTAGCACACCTGTAAAGACGCAGTCGCGGTTAATGGTAATCGAACAGAACATTGATGGGAAGGAACCCTCCGTAGCGAAGGGTTTTCTTAACTGAGGGATCGCATGTGCGAGTCCCGATGGTTTCGATTTTTCAATGTTCAGTATATTCAGCTTATACTCCTGTACAAAATAAACCATTATCAGCCAATATAATACTAACTTTCTGCAAACTATATCATTAATTTTATAATCATTCTTCTGTACAAGCATCGACGACTATATATAGGAATTTTCAAATGTTTTAATGAGTCAATGGAGTCTATGAATTTTTTCCACGCTTGGGCGAATTCAGGAGTTAGAGGTTCGTCCCAGGAAAGTTTCGATAGCCACAACCTTTGCATGAAAATCGTTCCCAAGACTATTAATGGGCTCAAATATCCGATTGGATCAAACATCTGAGCTAGGAGGGATAACGCCTTGCTTTTGGAAGGAGTTTCTGAAGGAAGCAGTTTAGGTAAGGATATGGCAAATTCGTCCGAGGATGGATTCCAAGACAACCCCAAAACATTGTTTCTATTTCGTGTTGAATTGGGTTAGAGGATTCACACTTGTGAGCAATTGGATGACCATTTATGCAGTCGGAAACCCGCGGAATTTAATAATGTATTGAGATAGTGATAGGACTCTTGCAACCTGGATATGGAATCAGCCCTTCATACATCATCTACGTATGTTTGATGTAACAATGCCTTTTGTGCTAAAGGAAATTCATTGGAATTGGAAGCGAGATTTAGAACTCTTGTCTCATAAGTCACCTTGGAAAGTTGGATGCATTTAAGATCCTCTTGTGGTTAGTTTCTCCACAAGATGTTCTGGAAGTGTAATTGTGAAGGATTCATTTTAGCCTGGCGATACATTTTCTCGATATCGCAGGTCAGGACAAACTTGTATTGCGGAATCGACACAATATGTCATATAGGTCCGGCTGAACTCCGTAACCTTTAAGCAGCATATCATTCAAGGAAATTCCAGTCGAAGTCTTACTGGAAGCATCAAAAACTACTCTGAGTTTCGTCGTTTCACTGGAATCATTGATCACACAGTGATGTGGTAGGAAGTATTTATTCTCAACGGATTTCTCGTTGGTTCTACTTCCCAGAACTTGGCAAGGACTTTATTTAAAGCCTTAGTGGTCTCGGATAAATCTTGACAGAAAAGAGAAACTTGAGATCGATTAGAAGAAGTTTGTGGAGGTAACTGTCCTCCAATCACCTATCCCAGCCTTGTTAACTGGAGGGTAGGAAGTTTAGGGCCTGGAACTTGTGGACCTCTGGAAGGAGAAGTTCATAATATGCCCCAGCACCTAACAGTAGGTCTACGTCTGAAGGAACATAGAATTCTGGATCAGCTAAAGTGAACCCGGGAGGAATATTCAAACATTGTTTGCTTATCGGAATTCTAGGCAACCTCGAAGTGATTACCGTAAGTACTGCGCAAGACACTTGAAACCGGAAGTCTTCTTGTGCAATATCTAACACGGAGATAAATGAGCATCGACTACCATTGTCAAGAATGATTCTAGCTTTGACAGGAGGCCCATTGTCGGAAAGAACATTTACTACAGCAATTGCTAATAGAATCTCCCTTGCCTACTAGGAGAGAGGATGGCATGGAAAGTGCCGGAAGATTCCCTCGAGCTTCAGGCTCGTGGTCTCTTGTGGAATGTGCATTGTTATCATTCGGAATAGAAGAAGAACGAGGAGGAGACCTCCAGTTTTAATTGGAAAGTATAAATTCATCTGCAGCTTTTAGAGATCACATTTCCATTCACGTAACTGGCCTAAGCCTTAACAAAAAGAATATTTTATGAGTATTTAGGTGTAGAGCAGAACAACTGATCGTCGTTATCAATATGGTTTTACATACTGGTAAGTGCTTACATGTTATGGTTTTAAAAAAAGCTGATAAACTTGTCCAATTATTCACAAAATAACAAGAGCATTATGTTTTTATTAACCTTCGAACATTGCTTACATCAAATATATATAAATTAAAGATTTCAGAAAAAAATTTCGGTTCCTTTAGTTCATTTCAAAAGACAGCACCGATGCTTCTGTCTCAAATAATAAAAGTAAGTTCTTGAAGAAGATCCAAATCTAGCTCAAGATGCCTCAAGAAACGTAGGGTGCTTCCATAAGTACGTAAAGCATGAATACCACTCGTGGAAGATAGTTCTTCTTCTTCTGGAAGGCGTAGGGGAGGATGGTCCACAGTGAGACAAAAATATCTTTTAAATTTTTAATTTAATTCTATACACCATGTATAGTTGCAATACTTATTGATTATCTTTTCATCTCTTCTTCTTTTCCTTGTACACCTTCTGGTCATTGTTGATTCTTCTTCTTGTACACCTTCTGGTCTTTGTTGATGCCAATTCACACACTTTTGATACAACCTGTATAGTTGCAATACTTATTGATTATCTTTTCATCTCTTCTTCTTTTTCTTATACACATTCCGGTCATTGTAGATTCTTCTTCTTGTACACCCTCTGGGTTGATACTTCTTGTACACCCTCTGGTCATTGTTGATACTTCTTCGGCTTATTCTAATAGCCTCTGGTCATTGTTATACACACTTCTTTGGCTATGGTCATCGACTTTGGAGACCCTGATGGACAGGTTTATCAAAGTGGTCCAGGAACCGCTTGTTTACCTTCTTTGGACCTTTTTCACATATCGATGCAACTTCTGTAGTGGAATTCCACTAGTTCTCGCAGCCCCTCTTATAGATATGTTCTGTTCTGTAACTAGCTCGATAGCTGCAGCCATATCTTCTCCAGACGTTTTCCCTATTTTTCTAGACTTGACTTTAGGTCTCACCATTTTAAAGTTTATGTCTTCGTTTACATACTAGAACAAAATGCCATTATATACCATGAGTGAGACACAGTCTCAGTGTGTACTACCTGATGCCGTCCCACTGTGTAAACAAGCACCAACAACATAAAATTAGTTTCTTAACCAAACATTTCAATAAATCGCCACAAACACAATAGTGTGTGTTCAAATATACTTACTTGCAAATTGAAAAGACTGCACAATTGAGGAATTTTAATTGTGTATATTTCAGGTAAAAGTTACTTAGAGGTTCTCAAAACCACGTTGATCACATACTATCAACAAACAACTGCGCCATAGGCTGCAATATGGCTGGTGACGTTTGTCATCCATCTTAGATTTATTACAGGGTTGCCAAATCTCAAATATATTCTAAGGTCTTAGAGAAAAATAGAATGTCCCACTGTGAAAGCCGTCCCAGTGTGGACTACCCTTCCCTATTGTCCTGTAAGTCTTCTTACGTGTGGTATGTTGTTTCGTTCTAAATTCTTTCAGAACTCATTTGGTTAACCAATAACCAATCTCTTCTTCGTTTTCTCATCCATCTAACTAAGTCATATGTTTGGTACTTATTCCTAGGGGCCTTTTAGTAACTGATAGTTTAGACTGAATTTATCAACACCCTCTATAATCTCCACAGATATTTGCCTTGATAAAGTAGGTCGATAACCTTTGAATATAGTATAGATAAGTGAGTTGATCTTCTGTTTTTACCGATGTTATAACTTATAAAAGAAACGTAAGGGCTTGTATTGTAACTAAGTCTCTATTCGATAATGAGATACTAAATTCAGATCTTTTAATAGATACCGCATTCCACCCTATTTGTTTATATTAGGATCAAAGAAAAGACTGGTAATTATTGTTACTTAAGCGTTAATAAATCGAACTCAGGGCCTCATTAGATTGCTCAAAGAAATAGATTTATTCATTGGGTAGGGCTCGTTCGATTCGTATACACAAAAGGGTACTTTAAAGGTTGAATAAGTTATGAAGATTGATGTATGGTGTCTAGTTGAACGGTGTAAGGTTATACTAGGCACGATTTAAATTTGAAATGATATAAGATATAATTTAACAGATTAAAGTAAAATGTTCGTTACTTAAACTTGAAGAAAGTTTCCTTTCTGTTTCGTGTGTCCACAGGTTTGTTGTTTTCTACAATTACTTACAATTAATAGAACATTTAACACTTACTTGCACTTTCAAAGCGAAGTATCGTTCCACAATTAATTGTTATTTTTGTTGTCAAATAAATTTTTCTGCTTTATTGTTACACCCTGTATAATTATGACTTAGACCGTTGGAAAGCATTCTCTAACGACGTATCACAAGTAGGTGGTTGCCATTTAAATTTTTGTAGGTGGGGTAGGTGGGACATAGGGGGTTGATGGAGGTGCGTTCTCTCTCATATCATTTTAGTTCCCCCGCTCTACCCAAGAAACGATTTTGAAATTTTTTTAAAATCTCTTTTCGTTCTCGAGGTACAGCCCATTGTAAGTTTTAAAATTGACACCCTGTATAAGGCAGTTGACCTAAAAATCATAATTGTAAAAATATTTAAAATTAATACCAGTTTTATTAATAGAGCTCTTTTCGATAGATTTTAGGGTTATCGTACTCTTTTATTTATTTTTTGACACCCTTTCGTTTGTTTATCTTTTATAGGATTGATTTCTGGTGAAAAAATCACGTCAATTATCAAAATAATCTATTAACTACAAAATTTATTCAAATGCGGAAAATAATTGCTTATAAAACTCACATTTTCGAAGATGGTTAGCTCAAAAGGCCAACCATTTTTGTGGCTACACTAAATGAATGCCGGAATCGGAAAAATCAGGTATCTCTGTACAGTCACACACACACAGTCCTTTCTCCTTTAGGAGCAATGCATCCCGGGAAGAAAATTCCTCCACCCCCCATCTCTTCCGATAAGGCCTCAGTCCGATCTGCTGGGCTAGTCCATCTTCTTTTCTTGGTTTAGGGAAAAGTTCTGGAGGTCTTTTTCTTCGAGGTAGTGATGTTCACTTTTCTCTCGTGGATCTTCTAAGTTTTTCGCTGCGTCGCTGCCCCTAAAAGGTGCAACGACCTTAGAGAGTGGATCCATTTGCTAAAGCTGGCCTTACTAGCTTTCCTGCCGGTCGTTTTATGGACACGCAGGAACTCTAGGTAAATGATCTCGTTCTACTTACATGTTAATGTTGTTGTTTTCTTTGTCTTCACTGGTTCATCAATTGTTCCTGGTGACGTTCTGGAAGAAGTTCTTCATCTCCTCCATGAGTGAAGAGAAGAGCTTCATCATCTCGAACATGTCCTGCTGCTCCTTTGGTGGTACGGTGGTCTTCTTTGCTGCATTGGCGTAGCTCATCCCTCTGTGCAGCTGATGGGTTTCGCTGTCCTCTTTGGTGACTCTGGTGTCTTTTTAGGTGCTTCTGAACATCCTCTGTAGTTGGCTTGCAGTTGGTGGCTGGTCTCTCGCAGTCTTCTGATCGGTGTGAGCCTCCACATCTCACGCATCTTGTCTCCAAGTAGCAGGTGGATTGGCCGTGGTGAAATCCCTGGCAGTTGTAGCACTGGGTGGGTCCGTTCTTCTTCCTGGCTGCTTCTTGCCTTCTCTTCGCTGATAGGACGTATTGGATGTTCTTCATCCTCTCGTTGTCTTCTTTCTTCTTCTCTCCGTACCTGGAATGGAGCTGTGTGATCCTCTGGACTCGTACTGCGGCTTTTAAGGTTTTATACTTGACCCTACATTTAGTTTAACTGCTCTTGCAATCGGTCTTCCAGTCTGTCAGTTTGATAAGTTTCTTCCTAAGTAACTATACCCATCTTCAGAAACTAGTCTCGTTATTATATAAATATTGAGTAGGTGCTAAAAGCATCAATAGTAAAAATGTAACATTGTAAACTATGTTTTTATGTCTACTTCAATAACTCTTTGTTGATACAATAATTTACCGCTTCCACGCATTAGTGCCGCTGGTTGTCAACTCTAAAAGCCAATTTTATCGACATTACAGTCCATTATGCAAAGCTTCATCATCGGTGTATTTACAAGTCATAATATTAGCGCAAATCCATTTCTTATCAGTAACGCATCTACATGCAGGTGATTGATACCCCATGAAGATGCATTAAAGTGCACACGCAATTCACCACAGACAAAGAGTCTAAATTAAAACGGATCGGTTTCGAACAGTATGTATCCAGAGGCGTGCTACATACAAGTTCTGGTTTATTTTTAAAATAATCAAAAATACCGATTATCGATGGTTTAAAAGTTGGTGACGTCCAATCATAACAAATTATTCATATCTATTAATATGTCACAATTCATATAAAATAACGTGTGACGCTACTGGCGAGGGATAGAAGATCATAGCAAAGTTACTGGAAATCGAACCAATCTTGCTCGATCACCCTGAAATATTCGAGAAGCTACGTGCACGTATACGCGCTTACACTATCTATATATTGGAGACTACTACAAAATTAGCATAGATGGAGAACAAGTTATGGCGAATTTATGGAAAATATTTTGACATACATTTCCGGTTATACCTTGTAACGGTAAATGTCTGTACCTCACAGGGCACTAGCTCGAAGGGCTCCTCTCAAGGGTGATTCGACCCCAAGTTTATGTCACACAAGGATAGCAGAAGGGTTGTAAAAATTGAGGGCGCCACTACCTAAGGCGGAAAAGGTAGAAACGCCTTGTAAAATTTAAATTTAAGTTAATAATAAAAGTGACCCCGGGCGGTATCTCCCTCAACTTTTATAGTTGAGGATTTAAAAAAATGAAAGATACGAGTTAAAAAGAAATTTATTCTGCCACAGGAAATGAAAAGCGGAATTTGTACTTTTATAGGTACTTAGCTTAGATGAAGTGGTTTCCTGAAGAAGAAGTCTGAACTGATGAGTTCTGTTCTAGGGCGGTATTTTGAGCTAGGGCTGTATCCTGGGGATCTATCCTTGGCTATATTCTCGGGGTTATATCCTCGGGTTGTATCCTAGGGTTATATTCTCGGGTTATATTCTTGGGTTATATCCTAGCCTAGGGGCCGTGCTTACCTAGAAGTACAGGTGGATCAGGGATATGTAGGAACTTGAATGTAATGGCACATTATGTTGGTCAGCTTTTCAGGTTAAAGAAAAGGAAGGCAGTTATTTGAAAGTCAAAAAATTGATTTAATTTACTGAAAGCTTTCCAACATTATATGTTCCATGTTAAAACAGTAAAAATAGCAATTATCGACTAAATTAAAAAAATATACTAATGATCCGAAAGAAACTAATAATAGCAAAAAGTTATTTATTTAGTTATATGAAAAAATATCGTGCTTAGGAAATATATGGAACCGGCACTGGCGTTACGAAAGAATATTTTATAGGTTAACAGTAATTTATAAAAATGTTATTTTATAATTAAAAGAGTTATTTCGCAACTGAAAAAGCTTGAAAATGTTTGTATAAAAGTAAAACAGTGAATTATAAAAGAATATTTGGTTTAAAACTACCATATTAGTATAAAAGAACAGTTTATGACTACGTGTTGAATTTAATTTCGTCTATCTCTGTAAAAAAATAAAAAATGCATACGAAAATTATATCAGACAGTACTTTAGAAGAAGCTTATTAATTATAAATTATGATTTTGAACTTACCACAGCAAAATTCATAAGATAGGTACTTAAGATATGAAAGATAGCGGAAGATGATCTTTCGCCTTAGGCGGTCGATAACAGAAAGGGGTGTTTCACGTGGCGTTGTGCAAAAAATGGAAGCGTCTGTTGGCAGACGTCAATTGTCTTACGTTCGGGGTAGAAGAGTTTGGGATCACAGAACTATAATTGGATGTGGCTAGTGACGAGTGAGCGCTAATTAAAAGGATTTATTCTGTAAAATCGAAACAGGTCGATAGACATGTTACAACCTAAACAACTTTGTTATTTTAAATATAACACCCTGTATATTATTAACTTTTCGGATTCTACATTGAATTTTAATGTCACATTGTGTAGAATACAACATATATAAAATATATATTTATCGAGATATTAATTTTTTTAATAATAAATTGACAGGTGCAGACCTTCATATTGAAAATTCTGTGTGGACATCCCCATTAGCAAATTAAAAAAATATTGTCGTGTTGATTAGTAGAACGATCAAGTGACATGTCGAAAACTTCTATTTTGTATACAGGGTTCGTATAAAAATGATGAAAAGTTCAAGTTCAAAAATGTTAAATTTCTTCATTTTCTTAAATGAAACAACCATATATTTATTCTTTTAAGCGTTTTTGAGATATTAACATGTATTTTAAAATATTAATTATTTCAGCCTCATTATTGCGTTGTTTATTTATTCTTTTATTTTAGCAGGCTTTGTATTTACCTGTCATAATTAAATAGTATTAATTGTCATTATTTGAAGTCAATCGCATCATACAGTGATAGAAATGGCTCGTCTGCAATTAAATTAATACATGGTGAATGTGACAGAGTTGTTAATAGAGCATGTGTTTTATTTGCTACAAGATATCCAGATCGACCCCGACCTAGCCGTCACACAGTGAAGAGCATATTAAACAATTTAACACAATTTGATTGTTTTCAAGCAAAAGTTAAGAAAGTTGTAGATGAAATCAATGTTCTTGGATACTATGCTGCTTATTATCCCGCTGCTTATTATCATTATGTTGTGGTGTGAGAGATTTAGGTGTACCAATGGTATCCATTCAACGAATTTAAAAAAAAAGTTTCATCAAAGTTTAAAGCAAACAGACTATAATAGAAGAATGGAATTTGTGTCGGTAAAATGTAAAAAAAAAAGATAATGAATATATAAGTAGGAAGAGTTAAGCAGGACGGGCAGAGTCAGTTATTATAGTGTGCGGTATTCTAAATTTTTTTTGAGAAAATATCTCTTTACAGTAAAGAAAAATAATTAACGGACTTCGAGTTATTCATAATTAGATTATTTAATCAAACTGCACTAATAGTTTTAGCAGGACATTGTCGCCTGAATGGGCACCTGAAAAAGGCGAAAATAGTGGAGGGAGAAGAATTTAGATTCTGTGGAATGGAAAAAGAAACCTCCATCCACATATAGTTTGGCAAACATAACTGAAGCTGTACTAACTAACCACCTGACTTCCTATTGGCAAGCGCGTGCGTGTGTTCTTCCCTCTCACTTCGACAATTGATTGACATTGATTATCCAGTGGCGTTTATAATGTCAATATTTACCTTCGTATTTTCAGTTTTACTTGGTATCTTATTATTTTGTATCCATATTGAATTCAAGTACGATTTTTAACATTATTTGTTTCTAACAAATAGGTACCGTGTTTTGAAAAATACCTTACCTTTAAAGCAAAGCATAAATCAGTTTTTACATATAATTATTATATAATAATATTTATTATTTTTAATACTTTTATAAAATAGGTACCGTACGCTATTGGTACGTTTATGACAGATATCGGCCATGTTTCCTAGCCCTTTACCGATGCCCCGTAGTTTCAGATAGACTTGCCAAACTATACTTGCAGATTGCACAGCAATTCAGAATTCTAATGAATTTTTAATGCTGTTAGTATAATATTCTATATATGTATCTGTAGAGTAGGGAGGGTGAATTTATGCCAACATCACTTAGGCCACATGTGACCCATTGTACGTCCTCCCGAGGAGTTGATTGAACTTGGGTGTAACATTTGGCTAGTTCCGCAAGTCGTCAGGCCGTAGGTGTCGCTGGGTCCTAAAAGTCTTAGTCCAGTCTCTTCCCTGTCTAAAGAATCGACCTTTACTCCTTTTGTTCCCTTTAACCCACCTCCAGGATAATATCTACCGAGGCGTTAGATAAATCTTGATGGCACTCTAGTATGTAACACGTTGTCTGTTCAAGGCTAATAGGGTTTGTCTGCTATCAGAGCAGATTATTGTGTTTATGCCAGAAATTCCTTTTCTGGTTAGTTCTTGAGATACCAGTCAGTTCTGTTTGAACCACGCTGCTATTTTTTTCCCATTCTTAGGCTTAGTAATCTGGAGTAGACTCCACATCCTGAGCCTTCTTTGGTTTTTGAGCCGCCCGTGTATATTTGCAGCATCTGACTCCGTATTCTGTTTTGACGTTTTAATTAAAAATATTTTTAAAGAAAATCGATAATATAATTATTTTGCTCCATCTTCATAAGGCACACAGTTAAAAAAAAGCGACGTATGGCAACTTCATTATAAATTCAATTCCCTTCACGTAAAGGCATCAACATGAGAGCTTTAGGAATTTGTTTTGCGGCAGCTTGTGATTTTCTATTTTTTATTATTATTTTTCAGTTGTTTTTGTTCTGTGCGTGACGGTTCGTTGTATACAACGACTTCGTCGAGCGTTGGCGAAGTGCCAATTTTTACTGTCGGCAGTTCTATTATTATAAGCGAATAATTGCAATTTTAGAAATATACACGGTGAGACATTTCACAGTTTTCAAATACCAATTCAAATGTTTAAAATATCAAATTTATTCTTTTGTCGGAAGCGAAACTACATCTAGCGGTAGAAAAGTGAAGGTTGCTTTTAGGTTAAATCAGATTTGATTAAGTGGCTAACTGACCCTGTAGTTTTTTACCGGTGGCTTCATTAGTTTGGGTTGTGCTCAACAGCCTTGGCACTTGAACTGGATCTTTGTACCATTTCCCATGTTATCTACTTCCATTCCAGAAGCTTCGTGTCTTCTATACAGTCCCACTAGTTTGGCTGGAAGGATTATCAGTAGTTGTAATGGTTGCATTAATTCCTCTCCAAAGTGCTAAGTACTTGTAAGTTCTCGCAGAAGCAAAGAATGTTAGTACGTGTTTCATCATCAAGTTCACATTTTCTTTCACTAACTTTGGCCATTTTCTGCAGATGTTCAGTCACCAGGTCGGTAACTATCTTCAAATGTCTCTTACCGCACATTCGCCAGGCGATACTCCTCTAATGAACTGTATACACACACATGCGAGATGAACCCGTTCCTTCCAGAATGCACCGCTCTAAGCGCAATGCATCTCGGGGAAAACTTCCACCAACCACCCATCTCATCTGATTGGTCCTCATCGTCGAAGTTCGCGTTTTTAGCCAAATGGCTGCTGGCTGGGGCCGGGATGTCTTCTTCTTGGCTCTCTTTGTCTTCCGTTGTGTGTGTTTTTGCGCTGCCTCTACATGGGGGGCGAATCCTTAGCCGACGAACTGCGTCTAAAGATTACCTTATTATAGAGTAGTTCCTCTTGTTTTTGCTGTCCTAGTTGAAGTCCCGACTCATCTTTTCATGGATGTGCCGGGACTTCTCGTAGGTGGGTCTTCTTTTCTTCAGATTTCTTTTAAGTGACTTTAAGCCATTAGCTGAGCTAATGGCACCTGCTCGAGAATCTGTTGCTTCGTTGGTGTTGTTGTCGTCGTTTTGTTGGTTGCAGCTTGACTCATTGCTTCGTTGTTTTTTGGGGCTGTTTTCCTTGTCTTCAATTTGTTTGGAGCCTGTGGGCATCCTCTGTAGGTCGCCGGGTGTTCACATTCGTTTGATCTGAGTGGTCCTCCGCACTTCACGCATTTGGTGCTTATGCTGCATGACGTCTGTCCGTGGTGGAATCATTGGCAGCTGTAACACTGCGTCGGCCCATTTCCTCTTCTTTGCTCTTCCCATCTTATCCTCACGTTTTGTATCTGTTAAATTTTCCTTATCTTCTACTTCGAGCTCTACCATGTAGATAGGTAGTGGTTTCCTCTCACCAAATCTTATTTTCCCTATCTTGACTCCTTCTTTCTCGATTTCCTCCTTTATTTCTTCGGTGTCTTCGCAGTTTGTCAACCGTCGGATGACCATCCTTGCTTTTCTTTCTTCTCGAGGCATGTACGTATACCACTCCTCTTCTTTCCTGTCTTCTCTCAGGTAGGTACCTGGATAGATTCCTGTTGTCCTCTGGTCCTACGCAGGGTATCTTTACTTCGAGTCTTTCTCGGATTGTGATGTATCTCGTTTGGATTCCCTGTCTTTGTATTTCCTTCCCCACGGAGCTCCTGGTAGACGCTCCTGATGACGGGTGGTGATCGGTGTGTTTTTGTCTTCTGGTTTTTGTAATGAATTGTTTAGCCTGTCTCCACCCTTTTGAGATGCCCCACCATTCTAAAGATGTTTGGTCGATTCTGTGACCCCGCACGTTCAGGTCCAATGAATGGCATTGATGAGTCTTGCCTGGCCACTCCATTCACTTTTCCGTTGCCTTATGACCCTCCTACCCCTTCTACCATGACCTTGTAACGGTCTTCGGCTGCCTTTTAATTTTTTTGATGGAAAGGAAAGTTTGGAAAATAATTTGGTAGATCACAATCAAATGGCACTGTCTATGAATCTACTGAGACAAGGAAGTTCATGGTTCAAAAAATTAAAGTGACGCAAATAGAAGCACTCTGTAACACCGGCTAACTTTTCTAACGGCTGCCATTACCACTTGGCGAGTTAATTTGAAGCCGGCGAGAATATTTTTCAAAAATTATTCACTAGGAAGTTTCAATGGTATGCAATTACAAATTAGGCGTTTCGAAAGCCATTACCCTCGAGTTAAAAAATTACGATATTTGACATGAAAAAAAAATGAAAACATGTTAAACAACAATTAGAATTCAGTATTTTTTCAATCAACTTATCTGTGTAAGTCTATATTTAGCTTTAATCGTAGAGAAATCTCTAACTAGTGCGGTCAGATTGAATTAAATGACTCCTCCCAAACGGCTTGACAGAATCAAACCGAGATTATTAAAATTCTTTATATTGCAAGAATAAAATCAGTCAGCAAACTTATTTCAAAGGGACCCAAGCATAAAATAAATAGAAATAAAACTTAGAAATCGATTGGCCATAATTTCTAGCCATCTACTGATAATTACTTTTACTGCTATGAAGATACCAGAGCCAACAGTTCCTATCTCATTGAACATCTTCTGCTTGGTGGATGCCTTCCTTCCAGCTTATCAACCATCCTACTGTGTTCGTATCCTTAGAGGTGTCTCTATAGTTGACATTGACTAGTTACAGTATTTGTTAGGAGGTGAAGGTGTTATCCATTCCAAGTTTGCTTCTTGGGCAAGATAGAAGATAGATCATTTCTAGCCATCTACTGTTCCTAGTTCACTATCTATGTCGTAGTTTCTAGTAATTATTTTTACTGCTATGAAGATACCAGAGCCAACAGTTCCTATATATCATCGAACAACTTCTTCTCGGTGGATACCTTCCTTCTAGTTTTATCAACCACCCTACTGTGTTCGTATCCTTAGAGGTGTCTCTATAGTTGACATTGACTAGTTACAGTATTTATTAGGAGGTGAAGGTGTTATCCATTCCAAGTTTGCTTCTTGGGCAAGATAGAAGATAGATCATTTCTAGCCATCTACTGTTCCTAGTTCACTATCTATGTCGTAGTTTCTAGTAATTATTTTTACTGCTATGAAGATACCAGAGCCAACAGTTCCTATATATCATCGAACAACTTCTCGGTGGATACCTTCCTTCTAGTTTTATCAACCACCCTACTGTGTTCGTATCCTTAGAGGTGTCTCTATAGTTGACATTGACTAGTTACAGTATTTATTAGGAGGTGAAGGTCTTATCCATTCCAAGTTTGCTTCTTGGGCAAGATAGAAGATAGATCATTTCTAGCCATTTACTGTATATAGTTTACTGTCTATCACGTAGTTTCAGTAATTACTTTTACTGCTATGAAGATACCAGAGCCAACAGTTCCTATATCTCATCGAACAACTTCTTCTTGGTGGATACCTTCCTTCCAGCTTATCAACCACCCTACTGTGTTCGTATCCTTAGAGGTGTCTCTATAGTTGACATTGACTAGTTACAGTATTTATTAGGAGGTGAAGGTCTTATCCATTCCAAGTTTGCTTCTTGGGCAAGATAGAAGATAGATCATTTCTAGCCATTTACTGTTCCTAGTTTACTGTCTATGACGTAGTTTCCAGTAATTATTTTTACTGCTATGAAGATACCAGAGCCAACAGCTCCTATATATCATCGAACAACTACTTCTCGGTGGATACCTTCCTTCCAGCTTATCAACCACCCTACTGTGTTCGTATCCTTAGAGGTGTCTCTATAGTTGACATTGACTAGTTACAGTATTTATTAGGAGGTGAAGGTCTTATCCATTCCAAGTTTGCTTCTTGGGCAAGATAGAAGATAGATCATTTCTAGCCATTTACTGTTCCTAGTTTACTGTCTATGACGTAGTTTCCAGTAATTATTTTTACTGCTATGAAGATACCAGAGCCAACAGCTCCTATATATCATCGAACAACTTCTTCTCGGTGGATACCTTCCTTCTAGTTTTATCAACCATCCTACTGTGTTCGTATCCTTAGAGGTGTCTCTATAGTTGACATTGACTAGTTACAGTATTTGTGAGGAGGTGAAGGTCTTATCCATTCCAAGTTTGCTTCTTGGGCAAGATAGAATATTGATAATTTCTAGCCATCTAATGTTCCTATTTTACTGCCTAAGACGTAGTTTCCAGTAATTACTTTTACTGCTATGAAGATACCAGAGCCAACAGTTCCTATATCTCATTGAACAGCTTCTGCTTGGTGGATGCCTTCCTTCCAGCTTATCAACCATCCTACTGTGTTCGTATCCTTAGAGGTGTCTCTATAGTTGACATTGAATAGTTACAGTATTTGTTAGGAGATGATCTTATTCATTCCAAGTTTGCTTCTTGGGCAAGATAGAAGATAGATCATTTCTAGCCATTTACTGTTCCTAGTTTACTGTCTATGACGTAGTTTCCAGTAATTACTTTTACTGTTATGAAGTACCAGAGCCAACAGTTCCTATATCTCATCGAACAACTTCTTCTTGGTGGATACCTTCCTTCCAGCTTATCAACCATCCTACTGTGTTCGTATCCTTAGAGGAGTCTCTATAGTTGACATTGACTAGTTGCAGTATTTGTTAGGAGGAGAAGGTCTTATCCATTTCAAGTATGCTTCTTGGGCAAGAAAGAAGATAGATCCAACAGTTCCTATATCTCATTGAACAACTTCTTCTTGGTGGATACCTTCCTTCCAGCTTATCAACCATCCTATACTGTATTCGTATCCATAGAGGTGTCTCTATAGTTGACATTGACTAGTTACAGTATTTGTTAGGAGGTGATGAAGGTCTTATCCATTCTATGTTTGCTTCTTGAGCAAGATAGATTAGTAACCTGCCTCTGTTATCATTCTCAGTGCTCCTGATTTACTGAAAGGTTTCAAACTCTAATATTGATTTTTTTGTTTCAGTCGACATGTTTGTACCCGGAATGCAGAAAAGCCGGTCAAATCCAAACAACCTTATTGTAAACCAACTTTTAAGAATTATGTTATTCGATGTCAAGGTGATCAAATTTGTAAAGGAGTAAGGTGAGAGATACATTTTTTAAATACCTTCTCTGTTATACTTTAAAATTCTTGACTCTAATAGAGTCTAGAGTCTAATAGAGTCTAATAGAGTCTAATAGAGTCTAATAGAGTCTAATAGAGTCTAATAGAGTCTAATAGAGTCTAATAGAGTCTAATAGAGTCTAATAGAGTCTAATAGAGTCTAATAGAGTCTAATAGAGTCTAATAGAGTCTCTAATAGAGAGAGCGTAAGGTCAGAACCTGCAAAAATCTTATGTATTTAATGGTATACTTTAACTGTCATTCTTGTCATAAGAAACACTTTTTGTTGGTCATACTGAAGTCCTCTATTCACCCTGCTGTTGAAGACAATTTCACGTACGCAGATCTGTTCCAAAGTAAATCATGCAATTTAAAATAGTAACTCTTATAAATGACATTCATTTTGGCGCTACTCATCTGTCAAAGAGCCATTTTTTGTCCCACTCTGCAATATATTTAAATTGTCGTACTTAATTGAATACCTACTATTAATCTAAATGTTTTTATTTTAAATTTAGATTGGTCTATGAAACACATTACAAAGATGTTGTGACAACTAAAACTTCTGATGACATCGTTTTCGCATGTTGTCCCGGATGGATCCAAGTTACCAACAGAAGTAATGGATGTAATAAAGGTAATATCAAACCCTTCGACAGGAAAGTTTTTTTCTGTTATATAAAAATGTATGATAAATCTCCCAGATACTCCTTTGTCGCACTCGTCTAAGTGAGATTTGGATGTCGTTCTTTCTCTTTTTTATCTCTTAAAGCTGATACATTCTGCCGCTGTCCAGGGAGGCGTGGCCATATTTAAAAACTCGCGTCTCGATCCACGTTTGACAAGTTGTACCTGAGCAGTGCCCTTCACCATACGACAAATACAATCGCAACAAACTTACTTACTAAACGGACTGCACATTGTATAAAAGTAATCCCCAATTTATATATTTCTTCTATACAATTACCGTTCAACTAAGGAGAAACAACTACTTCTCGGGCTATATGCACCGACAGACATTGAATTAGACTTCTAAGTTAAACGGAGTCGGTATGATCTAGAATATTTAATAAACCATTCTGGTTTGCAATTAGAAAGGACAATATCACTTGTAGACTGGTTTCGGCGTTTTTGCGCCTCATCAGTACAAGGTAGATATTCTCCGTCCAGAAGCTCTGAGAGCTCAATCCTGGACTAAAAATGATACTGAAATCACATCAATACATATCCTCGAGTAAAGGAGATGTTAATAACGCGATAATAGCGACATCCCCACATTCAACAGCAAACCAAAATTCTAGATTGACACAAAACCATCTCGGTTTGTAATTATGTACTCAATCACAGTTACCTGTAAAATTGTCGTATTTAGTAAAGAGTGTTATCAATAGATGTCAAAGAGTAAAAGTAAATAGAAACCGTTCACTAAGAAGCAACAACTACTTCTCGGGGTATATGCCCCGACAGACATTTTACTACCATATAATTTTACAGGAAACTGTAATTAAGTATATATTTCTTCTAATTAACATTTTACTTTGACATGCTCATAAAATGCCGCTACTTTTACGATAATTCATAGTTTTTTTTGTATCCATCCAAATGTAATGTTTATGAGTAAACTTTATGAGTTCATTAAACGCATCACCTTGTCATAAAAAAAGAGATAGGAAACAAAAGACAAACGCTACGATATTTATTATTAGTTATCTGTCAGTCACGTCAAAAGATATTCTTTTTGAAAGAGGAACGATCTTCATAGAGAAAAGGTAAATAATAGACCAGTCGTGACGTTGGTAGTAGAACTGCGGGTATTATAAATTACGAATGTGATACAACCGCAGTACTTTCTAATCAATAAAAAAATACAGGGTTCGGTAAAAGTTCGGAACTATTTTAAGCTTACTCTAGTGTCTTCTAGAAACAAAACTGGTTTCCAATCTCCAAGCTGTTCATTTTTTGCAAATATGATACTTTAAGTTCTGATGTAAGCAGGGTTCAATTAGGTCTCCTTCTAGGCAATTTTACTTCCTCCCGCCTTTTTTTCTGAGCCAGAGCAGAAATTTTGACAGCTTTGACCTTGAGATCGCAAAACGCGATCACTTATCAGCTTCGTGAGTTGCTTGTCATCTGTGATAATACTTTGGAACGAAAACCACGTGGGTACGTTTTCAAATATTTCATTAGACGTCAAAATTGTCTTGTAGTGACATACACACAAAAGCTTTTAAATTCGATATAAAAATTAGGGAAGCAGTCATTTTATCCACTAGGGCATTACTCTCAGTGAGACGGAAATACCGAGCAGTTAACAAAACTGTTCTCGTTAAAACTTATTTTAGTATCTATATAGTTTCGATGCGTTTATGTAGATAATAAAGTGAACGTTGAACGTAAAAATGATACTACTCACTAGCAATTAAAGCTTTTTATTGTACTGAAAGTTAAGTGGTAATTATACCTATGTTTGGTATGCGCTATTAAAGAAGGGCAATAAATTTCGGTTCTAAACAAGTTAAAACAATATACCTTTATATGTGTGTCAATTGCTTTTAAGAGAGAAATCTGAATATTGGATTTGCTATCAAATAGTTTTACCTGTTGATATTCGTTCTAATTCAAACCTCTTTATTTTAATTGGGTACGTGAACTTTCGGTATTTGCATGTTGAAGAGTATTAACAATAAATAAAATGATTAAATTAAAAAATAACAACAATATGACAGTTTTAAATTCATATTGGAGTGTTATCTATTTCATTGGTTCTGGCCATAGAACTATATGCCAGGGAAACGTTCACGCTACTTGGAATATTAGTCATCTATACCATACTGTCAATTTGATGTCATAGTAACACTGAGTTACCCTTTTGGGGTAGATATAAAACGCAAATCTTATTACTTTTTGGATACAATGGGGTATAGTAATAGAACAATAGAATTTAAAAGTATAGATCAGTGGAATTTTGTTGTGGTTAGGGTATTTTTTATTGAATGCGACAGCGTACGCCATTGTCGTTATTAGTCTACAAATCACTCCCAGCAGCCTAAAGACAGACACACCATACTACAAAATGATTTACTCAGTAAAAGGATTCGGCAAAAACTCCCTAGTATTATTCGATAGGATCATAGAACTATAATTATTTAACCCGTGTATTTGTTAGTTTTTCTGTCAATCAGAATGACAGGGAAACGTTCACGCTACTTGGAATATTAGTCATCTATAACATATTGTCAATTCGATGTCATAGTAACACTGAGTTACCCTTTTGGAGTAGATATAAAACGCAAATCTCCGGCCGCTTGAAGACAGACACACCATACTACAAGATGATTTACTCAGTAAAAAAGATTCGGCAAAAACTCTCTGGTATTATTCGATAGGATCATAGAACTATAATTGCTTAACCAGTGTATTTGTTAGTTTTGCTGTCAATCAGAATGACAGGGAAACGTTCACGCTACTTGGAATATTAGTAATCTATAACATAATGTCAATTTGATGTCATAGAAACACTGAGTTACCCCTATGGGGTAGATATAAAACGCAAATCTTATTACTTTTTGGATACAATGGGGTTTAGTAATAGAACAATAGAATTTAAAAGTATAGATCAGTGGAATTTCGTTGTGGTTAGGGTATTTTTTATTAAATGCAACAGCGTATGGCACTGTCGTTATTAGTCTACAAAATCACTCCCGGCAGCCTGAAGACGGACACACCATACTACAAGATGATTTACTTAGTAAAAAAGATTCGGCAAAAACTCTCTGGTAATATACGATAGGATCATAGAACTATAATTGCTTAACCCGTGTATTTGTTAGTTTAGTCATCTATAACATAATGTCAATTTGATGTCATAGTAACACTGAGTTACCCTTTTGGGGTAGATATAAAACGCAAATCTTATTACTTTTTGGTTACAAAAAGAACAATAGAATTTAAAAGTATAGATCAGTGGATTTTCGTTGTGGTTAGGGTATTTTTTATTAAATGCAACAGCGTACGCTACTGTCGTTATTAGTCTACAAATCACTGCCAGCAGCCTGAAGACAGACACACCATACTACAAGATGATTTACTCAGTCTCGGGTTTCAGAAGAAAAAAAAGATTCGGCAAAAACTCCCTGGTATTATTCGATAGGATACTGACTACTTATTCTTTTTGTCGCTGAAGGCGGGCTCCACTTGTTACTTTTTAATGCAACGTTTTTATTTAGTCCGGTAGCATTACACGAAAAACTACAGAAGTTCTAAATCGTTCCAAACGAAAAACGTATTTCTTTGATTACTTTGTATTATGGTATAGTGAAAAAGAAGAAGTAAGTGATCAAAGAAATAAATCTAGAAGTGAATCCACTCCATTTATGTTGAAATATTCATTTTTATTGATAAAAAAGAAGAAAACTATTTGGTTTTTTCCCGGTAAGAGAATTCATAATTCTAGATTTACGTACGTAGGTACTAATTGTCCCATATCATAATATTTACAGTAAACATTATTTCTTATAAAGCGGTTTTTTATTCTAATTTAACGGGAGTAAAAAAGATTACCCACATCGCCATGTTTTTATGCCAACAATAAAAATGATGGATGAACTTGATACAAGCTGTAAATCTGTTTTATGCAAGGTAATGCTTAAAAATCCAGTTATAATCTGAAGAAAATAAATTAATGGTGGACGATTAATATCTATTGTTTTGACATGTTTTGCTTATAATACAGCTGGTGAGACTAATAATTTTTATTTCGTTAATGGAAATTAAAATACTGTGTTGCTCAAAAATTATAGAACGTTGGGGAAATCTAAAGCGAAAACGATTATTTCAATAGCCATAGGTGTCGTTAAGTTGGATTAATTAAAAGTTCCGTTTTCACTTGCGATCGTGTCCTAAACTGTGGCACTTTCATTTTTCAAGATAATAGCTTTTAAATTAATCATTAGACTCGTTGTGAAGCTTTCAATTCTCTTGATAATAATCTCGTTTTATTGAAGTCATCGTCATCGTCAGGCTTTTATGCAACACACATTACTTTTGGTCATTCGTCACGCTTTTATGCAACACACAATACTTTTGGTTATGCAACACAATTAACAATGAAGCGTATATAGTGTTGCATAAATCATCGTCACGCTTTCCATGAGCTATATGTATAGGTACCGTGTATATATGTGTACTTTTTTTGTAAATAATTCCATTTACGATGGGCTTACGATAAAATTTTGAAAAGGGTTTCATTTATTGGTGTTTTCACTACTGTCGGCAGTCCCATGACTGGACTCTACGTTTTTTTTAAATAAATGTCAAGAAGAATATTTAACCCAATAGATTCTACATAATCAAGATTATACTTTCTATTAACTTTAATAATTTCAGTTGTGATTTGTTATTAATGATTTTCGACTTATTACTTGTATACAAATGCTAAAGAGTAACGCCCATTCGACGCCCTTTACCAGTGATTACAAATACGTTAGTTACAGAAAATTTAGAAGTCTATTCAAAATTTCACAACTCTTTATCTGACAAGCCTGTACGTTTACACGCCCACGACATTCTTGTAAAATCTATAAAAATTATACAAATATTTAATGATCATGGTATTTGATAGACGATATTTGATTTGTAAAATAATGTTAATAAGCACTTTTGTTTCAGCCACCTGTAGTAAACCTTGTCTGAATGGTGGAAAATGCGTGAAACCAGAAAAATGTGCGTGTCTTAAAGGATACGCGGGACTACAATGCGAAACCGTTCTTAATAATCGTAAGTAAGGATGGTTTTAAAATAAACATTTCTAATTATTTAACTGCATATTTTTGTAAGCATCCTGTATAAATGAAAATCTTGTTTTAGTTGAATGCCGAAAACATTGTTTAAACGGAGGGCAATGTTTAAAAAGAGATGCGATTGATACTTGTAATTGTCCAAAAGGATTTGATGGACTCCAGTGTGAAATTAATTTAAGTAAACGTAAGTTTTTTTGAAGTGAAAACTTCTTTAGGCGCGTTGAGCACTTTTTTTGGGTGGAGAAAAAACATGGATTTTTCGTCATCGTCACGCTATTATGCAACACACAATACTTTTGGTCATTCGTCACGCTTTTATGCAACACATCAAACACAACCTCAAATGTCAATATTAAAATGGCTGTGGGCATGAAAATCCTTTATAACGTCAATGGCATGAAACGGTCGTTACGAGGCGACACAGATAAACAAGACCGATTTTGGTATCTGCGCAAGTCAGTTGGCAAACTTCACGTGGCTTCTTCTTATGTGAAACGGAGTCTACGCAAGGACTGGATACACGAGAGGCTAATAGAAGAGTTCTATATAAGGTCAATGTAACCAACACAATAAATTAAAATTATCGAAATGACATAAGAAATGGGGGTCACTGAAAGGGGTCACCATTTAACTTACTTCTTGTTTCTTTCAGATATACTCAATGTTTTATATAATATATATTGTACCCAGAAGATAAAAAGCTTGTTTTAAGTTAGGGAATTTTGATTCTTAAGGCTTATGGCCTGTCTGTTAACTGTCAAAGTCAACGTCATAACATTGGTTGTCATAGCGTGGTTTTATTTTTATAAACTTTATTCGTTTGTATATATGTCTTTCCAGTGTATTATAATTCAATTTTAAAAATTTGAAACATACAAAGCAAATACCAAGCTAAAACTACGCCTATGTTGCTTGCACTGACAATGTTGACAGTTACCTGTGACATTTGTGGTAAACATTAGAAAGCAAAACACCCTAAATTAAAACGAGCATTTTATCATTCGGGTACAAGATATATTGCATAAAACATGGTTTATATCTGAAAAACTGAAAAATTAAGTCAATAGGTGAACCCTTTCAGTGACCCCCATTTCATATGTCATTTTGATCATTTTATTTTATTGTGTTGGCTACATTGACCTTATATAGAACTCTTCCATTAGCCCAAACCATACCGATGTTGCCACATTTATAAAAGTATAAACTGTCAATTTCTTCAAAATCATAACCAATGATCTGTTTTAACCAAGACAAAATAAGGTTAGGATTTTGAAGAAATTAATAATTTACTTGTCATTTTATTGTTTATGTTTGCTACGTGAAAGGTAGTCAACCAGCGCCACTCTTTCGTTTCATTTGTGTAGTTTTCCTGTTTATTTGCAATAGCACTGTCCACATAGTTTTAAAGTTTACTTATTTTAAGAGTAAGTTATTTATTGAAGTGAAAACTTCTTTAGGCGCGTTGAGTACTTTTTTTGGGTGAAGAAAAAACATGGACTGTTCATCATAGTCACGCTTTTATGCAGCACACAATACTTTTGGTCATTCGTCACGCTTTTATGCAACACACAATACTCTTGTTTATGCAACACAATTAACAATGAAGGGTATATAGTATCGTCACGCTTTCCATGAGCTATATGTGTACTGTGTATATATATGTACTTTTTTGTAAAAAATTCCATTTACGAAGGGTTTACGATAAATTTTTTAAAAGGGATTCTTTTATTGGTGTTTTCACTTCTGTCTGCAGTCCCATGACTGAACTGTACCTTCTTATTATTGTATTCTTTCAGCTTACTGCATAAACGGCTGTGAAAATGGTGGAACTTGTATAAAGCATGAATTATGCCAATGTACAAAAGGTTTCACAGGAAAGCGATGTGAAGTTGACATAGACGAATGTAGGGAGCAAAAACCTTGTGATCAGATCTGTTATAACACACCAGGTAGTTATCACTGTCAGTGTAAGGAGGATTTTATACTGCAGAAGGATGGACAGAGTTGTAGGAAAGAAGGTAAAATATATTCATCAATTCTAATTTTTGTTATTTCTCTAGCTGTAATTGTTTTAAGACGATACTGATGGAGGCTTAGAAGCTAAAGACTTAGAATTCGAAATATTGGATAAGAGACTGCTAAAACTAGAAACGGTAAATATTTTTCTAGATATTGTTATAAATAAATCTGGTATAGGCAACCAAACAAAATACTAACCACATGAAAAGAGAAATAATATGTTTGAATATATTCACATCATTTGTCTGTTTTTTTTTAGATGATGGATGAAAGTCACAAAAACGACGTATCCAAAGATGATCTGCAACATTTGTACAGAGATATGAATTCCATTTCACAAGACATTAGTGGTTTGAAAAACAAAATAAATGATGTGGTGAGTATCAATAGTGAGCTAAAACTTCCTATCAATCTTATTCAAATATATTTTATTTATCCAACAAAAAATATATACAACTTTTCATCTATTTCATCCGTACACAGGAGAACAGAAAAAGTCCGCCTCCAGCGTATGTATGGATGCCTGTAAATAGGCGCAATTGAAATTTATATTAGACTCCGTTTCACGTAAGAAGAACCCACTTGAAGTTGCAGTCGTATGCGTGAACTTGTTGTCAAAGCACCATATTGTAAAATTGACATTCGACTTCAAATCAGTAGAGTAACGTTTTAACATTTTGTAGGTTAACACAAAATTAGAATAATGTGGATAATTTTTCCTTTAACACCAACAATTTTGGAGGCATGGTATTAGATCAAATGAAACACACAACACTCGCAGATAAACTAGCTAAATGTCTTAAAATATTCAAAACCTCTAATGTCAATATTAAAATGGCTGTGGGCATGAAAATCCTTTGTAACGCCAATGGCATGAAACGGTCGTTACGAGGCGACATAGATGAACAAGACCAATTTTGGTTTCTGCGCAAGTCAGTTGGCAAACTTCACGTGGCTTGTTCTTATGTGAAACGGAGTCTACGCAGGGACTGGATACACGAGAGGCTAATTCGCCCAAACCCTACCGATGTTGCCACATTTATAAAACTATAAACCAAGAGAAAATAAGGTTAGGATTTTGAAGAAATTGATAATTTACTTGTCATTTTATTGTTTATGCCACTTGTCATTTTGGTGATAATATCTACTCTTTCGTTTCATTTGTGTAGTTTTCCTGTTTATTCGCAATAGCACTGTCCTCATAGTTTTTAAGTTTACTTATTTTAAGTGTAAGTTATTTATTCAAGTCAAAACTTCTTTAGGCGCGTTGAGTCTTTTTTTGGGTGAAGAAAAACATGGACTTTTCATCGTAGTCACGCTTTTATGCAACACACAATACTTTTGGTCATTCGTTACGCTTTTATGCAGCACACAATACTTTCGGTTATGCAACACAATTAACAATGAAGCGTCTATAGTGTGTATAATGTGTATATATGTGTACTTTTTTTTGTAAAAAATTCCATTTGCGATGGGCTTACGATTCATTTATTGGTGTTTTCACTTCTGACGGCAGCCCCATGTCTGGACTTTTTTTATTGTAAAAGGGTGATTTTTAATGAATAAATTTTGTTTTCAGGAGAACTACAAGAACGACATGTACGTCTTTAAAAACAAGTTAACTTCGATAGAGAAAAAAGCAGAAAAGGTGGACGAGCTAATGTTGAAATACGACAGAATGAAGAAATGTGCGTTTTACAATAAAATCTGTATGTGAGAAGTTGTGACTGATAATTTTAAGTTAGAAAATATTCTCTGTGTATATGTAAATCTTTAATTAAGTACAAGGAAATTTTTTAAATTCAAAATAGTAGAGCTACTTGAGCAGTTCGCGGTTAATCCATTTTTAAATTTAAAAGTTTTCCTTTTAATTGTCCTTGTCAAGTGATATTTTGAAATAAGTAGATAGGATACATAATTAAAAATTAAACAGTATCAAGTAAAGAATTGAAGCTCAAAACGATTATTAATTTATAAAAAATGCAGTTTTGATTGTCTATATAACTGATGCGTAGATATGAAAATAAACCGTTGCAGCCGAGGATGGTCACTTCTTCTGTTCTAGTTATGCAACCAATCTTACATTAATAGATTAATAAGGGCTGTTAATAATCAAGATATTTTGATCGCTCCTATTAATACACGTATTAGTTGTAAAACTTTTCCGTCCTCTGTAATGTCCCCTTGAAAGTAGATCATTTCAACATACGTCTAATCATACAAACATACAGCTCTAAAGTATGTTTGGTTGCCTACACGGATATTGTTTATTAATAGGGGCGTTGAGTGATCAATGATAGGGGTCTATAATGAATAATTTTGTGTATGTTTGGTTGCCTATACCAAAATCGTTTATTCTTGCAAAATAATTAATTAATAATAAATAGGGGGTCATTATTGAATGATTTTGTGTACATTAATATAGCTCAAAAAGGCTCCGTCGAGAGATAAAATTACATACCATAAACAATGGGAAAGTACAAAGTAAATCAAAATATCCAAAGCCCAATGAACCACAATAAATACACAATAATGTCCATCCTTTGGCTTGCTATTAAATGCGAAAATGTTCCTAGAACCAGTAACTATATGTCATCGAGATTGCAAAAGCTAGAACTTGATTTTAGTAAGTATGTGTGTAGGTAGCTATTTGATATAAATATAATTGAATTGACATGATAGAAGGTTCTAAAAGTATATTCTAGAACTCACTTACCTCCAACCATTTTAATCACAACAAAATTTTATGAATTACATTTTTTCAATTGATACCCAACTCTATTGTTGATTGTTTCTATCTGGTTGTTTGCTAGATACTATAAAATGTGAAATTTAATTTATAAACAATAGTTTTACAAACTTATTGTTTTTTTTTACAAAGTACCCACTGCCATTGTAATGATTTTTAATAAATTTTATAAAAATATGCGATTTTATTTCTTTTCACCAATAAATCAATATCCAGCCCCAGATCTAAGGGGGGGGGCAAACCGGGGCACTTGCTTGCTTCTTGTAATTCTCAACGTACATTAATGAGACTTTCAAGAACATTATTGTTTTCTTTCTCGCATTCAGATTGATACACTTTATACAAATCCATCCAAGACTGAAAGAATTGCTCTAAGTATAATCGATTAGTATCTTTACGGCAATAGTGAGACGAAAGCTTGTTTAATTTCGTCAAAAATTGCCTAAAAAACTCCATTCCTGCATGAACGCATCCTAACGTTTATTTACGTGATTCAACATCTCTTTCATGACTTTTGGTCATACCATACTCAGCTTTCAAAGCCCTTGTTCGTGCACTCCATTCTCCTAAACATAGAGTATCCAGGTACATTTTCTTGTTCATTTTTTACTATCAGATTATATTTTAAGGTCACAAATCGTCGAGATTCTTCATTTTCGCCTCTTGTTTTTCGTTCTGTTTCGCATTTTTCAACTGTAGCTGCAAGATATATTTTTCTCTGTTCCCAGTTAATATCCAACCAGAACTTTTTTAAAATCTCGATTCTTTCATTTTCTAAAACTGCAAAACATCTCTTAGTTGGTTTTTCGGCTTTACTCTTTACAACAACATCGTTGTTTAATTTTTCTCTCCTCTCTATCTGTGTTACGAAATGTTTTTTTTTTGGTTTCTGGGTTTACTAAAACCTAAATAAGCTTTCCCAGACATTCTCATTTTTTTATTTAAGTTCCTTTTATTTACTCCATTTTTTCTGTTTTTACTTGAACTTTCAACTATAATTTCCTCTTACATTATATCAAAATCATGGTCCGCATCATTTATTCTTATTTCCTCAGTATTGCTAGGTCCTTCTTGATCTGTCTCTTCAGCGTCATTATTATGGTTCTCTTGTTGGTTATTTAAAACCATTTCTTCTTCGATTATTTCAAAATCTTTGTCCTTGTCCTCATTGTTTATTTTTATTTCCTCATTGCGAGATCCTTCTTGTTATCTCTCTTTATGGTTCTTTTGTTGGTTATTTAAAACCATGATTTCTTCCTAGCTTATTTCAAAATTTCTGTCCGCCTCATTCGTTTTTATTTCCTCATTATTATTTCTGGACCTCTTTTTTCAGCATCATTATGAAAAATTTCTACTTGTGAAAAAAATGCCCCTCTTCAAAAATAAATTCGGCATTATTAATCATCTCAGAGAAATCTTTAGAACATAACATTTCATTAAAAATATCATTTTTTTCGGAGACATGAGACACATTTTGGTTACCCACACCAGCAACATTTTCTTTGTTTTCTTGTTGTTTATGTTGGGCTATACCCATTTTCATTAATTTTTGTCCTCGGGAGCACATCACAGTAACTTGTAACTGTGAATACTTTGTCGTCGCAGTACCTCGTAACTCCTAACTGTAAGTAAAAAGATAATGTTGGCTAATTGAAACAGTAATTTTTGACGAAAATAAAGACAAACGAGTAAAATATGAAGACCATTGTAAAATTATAAAGCTAAGAATATTTTCTTTTACTCACTTTGTATAAAAATAGCACGATCTGTGAAGACACAACAGAGCACCACCAACTTATCTTAACAAACTGGACAGTTACGAGGTATTGCGCATAGAGAAATAATATATATTCTCTTTCTTCCTCATTTTCGGTATATTTACTATCTGGCTTCCTCAAAGCCATATCTGTGTTGACCCTACTTTTTCCTGTCTTTCCTCCTGGTTATATTTTTTTTCTATGTTTCTGTTTTATGTGACAAATGAAAGTTATTAGCTAATAGATAATAAAAAGTTTAAACTTATCAAAGGATTATTATTTTCACAAATGGTCACAAAAAATTCTACTCATTTG